>OY744527.1:109619621-110087121 GCA_963556195.1 Sepiola atlantica
TATTATTCATATATATATATATATATATATATATATATAGTAAGCAATGAAAATATATATGGCAATCAAGCTACACAGAGGCTCCCGTGTTTCATCCCCGGGGGGAATCGTCAGGCTAAATGCATGTGGATACATGAAGTACTAATATATATATATCTCCCTACACACGGGCAACAGTGGGTAAACACAGCAAGTTTATAATAAATTTCTTATTGAAAAAAATATTAAACAACTCTAAAAAGACATTTGACTATATTAATTTAAATTTGGCACACACAGACGATGCGAAAGGATAAAAGATACACGCCCATTTTGTTATGAAATGAGGTTAGATAAAAGTGACTGTATGGTAAAGTTTATCTCGTGGTAGTGAGTTTTGGGGATGAAATTAGTGTAATCTGTAATGCCCCCCTTCTCCAGTAGGAAAAGGAGGAGGCCATTACAGATTGGAATGGGAATGGAGGGTGCCAAATTTGTTCTGTGTGCATGTATATTTCAATCTCATTAAGAGATACATTTGAGTTACCACTTTTGTCCTCTTTATGAAGATTATATATATATATGCTACTAAATTAAAAAATATTTTGTGCCCATATTACACTCTCTAACAACGAAACAGCAAATAATTATTAATTGATAACTACGGTTAAAAGTTATCTGAATTTTCACAAAGCTCTCTTAGCATAAACCCAAATTAAACTAAATATAGCACACATTACCCACCATAATGCCTAGCAGCTGTTTTCCGAAATTCATAATGGGTGGTATGACAATTTTAATTTTGGCATAGATTTCATTTTTTTTTCCTTCATACTTCGCTTTCTGAGTCTTTTTTTTTTTCTTCCAAAGAAGCCATTCATTCTCTTAAGTGATGATGATTAGCTTTTATTTTACGTTTCGTTGAATTATGCTAATATTATAATATACGGAGGTGGCCAATCTGTGATTTAATCATTCTTTTATTTAAGGAGTTAATTGTTGAAACCGCTTTATATATATATATATATATATATATATATATATGTGATTTTATGAAGGCTTACCAAAGCATTCCTTTCAGGACACCAATGATCACCATTAAAGATATTTTTTCTTACAAATATTATTTATTCAAATTAAATGTTTTTTCCTAGACGTGTTTCACTACCAAGCAGTTACTTGCTTGGCAGATCATCAGGGAAATTAAATGTCTGGAATACTGTTTTCAACTGCCGACAATACACAATGTGGCGTTGCAGTTGAAACCAGTATTCCAGACATTTAATTTCCCTGATCTGCCAAGCAAGTAACTGCTTGGTAGTGAAACACGTCTAGGAAAAAACATTTAATTTGAATAAATAATATTTGTAAGAAAAAATATCTTTAATGGTTATCATTGGTGTCCTGAAAGGAATGCTTTGGTAAGCCTTCATAAAATCACATATAAATGCTCTGTACTCTGTAATCGAGTATCATCGAGCTAGTTTTTATTGGAACAACCCCGGTCTTCACTGAATGATCTATTTTATAAGTGAAAAATCTAAATCTATATATACAGGGTGTCTCAAAAAAATGTACTCACTCGTAGAATGACGAGAAAACTTTGCTTCATCGCTCCACACAATTTTGTGTGCAAACGCGACATCTTCTGCACATTTTGCCATTCTAAGAGTGAGTACATTTTTTTGAGACACCCTGTATATATATATAAGCGGTTTCAACAATTAACTTTTAAAAACAATTTAACACCAACTGTTTCGTGGTCCATACTATGTCATTCTAACACTCCGAAAGGATTCAGACATAGATGCAATTTGTGCCTTGAGGAAAAAATTAGAATATTAAAATACGAAGACAATAACATTTTAAATAGACGAGATGAACTGATGGCTAAATGTAGACACAGGCACAGGTTTAAAATTAATAGCACGTTATAAAGTTTTTTGTAAATAACAATCCTTTTAGAGTATAGTAACAATAAGAGTTCTAACTGTAAAAATAAATGTTAGTAAATTAGTAAGGTTTTTTTTATACTAATTTTGTAAAACACCAATTTGTAAATAAATTGTCTTTAAATGTCGGCAAACTATAATTCCGTATTGTAGATCATCTCGAATCTTGACTTATAACCAATTAAGTTTTTATAATTTTTAATCTAAACCGAAATCTTCGTCCTGCATTTTCGTCTTAATTTTTAATCGTAAATAATTAAACGGAACTTTTAATCGTGAACGCTCAAATCTTTCATCCTATATTTTTACCTATAAAGCTTACATTCGAAATTTTAACCGAGATAATTTATTTCTCTCAGTAGCAAAAACGAATTCTCTCATATATATTTTTATATATGTAAAAAAAAGAAGAGGGAAATTAATAGTTTACTTCTGTCACCCCTACTCGATTAAATTACCATTTACCCCCCTTTTTACATCGACCAATCAACAAAGTGAATTTATCTTTTTAAAACGATGATCAATTTCTCTTATTATTTGGTTTGTAAACGTGGTTGTTTATATACATCTGAGGAGACCTTATTAAAAGGTCGAAATAATAAGTGATAGAACATTTATAAATGTGCCACTTAAGTTTGCAAATTACAGCTAATTAAAACGGAAGGTTTTTTAAACATAACAATCACAAAACTGACAAATATTTTAACATGTATTTTATGTGATTAAAATATATATAAAAAAGCTTTAGGGAAACAAACGTTGATTAACTCAGCTTTAGTATTATATATAATTAAAAGAGGGATTCAGTTCATATTGGTTATCAATTGTACATCTTTTTTTTTTTTTTAAACTTATTTGTGAAATTGTTTATGTGTTTAAACTCTAAAACATTGATTACTAGCAGGACTCGTGCCATGGCGATGCCCGGGAGGTATAAAAGAATGATTTAACTATAAAAAAAAAATAAATATTAGATTATCACTTCTGAAACAAATAAACAGAAAAGAACCCACTGTAAGTTATATAGGTGATTAAAATAGGATTTCTAGAAACACCCATGAGGACCTACGCCAATCGCTTAGCGGAACAGTTTAGCATATGAAATGGTCGGTTATTTTCTTATAATGTCTGAAGTTACACGGGGGGGGGGGGGAGATATTTTATTATATAGATATTCATAAATTCTATTTGCTTAGGATGGCATTCCATGCTTTTTAATCCGAAATTGTTTTTGTTATTACTCTTATCACTAGTGTTACTTTGGTAGTTTAAGACTTTCCATCTTATTTAATCAAATGTTCTATCGTTGCGATTAATTTAATAATTATGATGATTATGTATATCTTTCAAGAAATCATCAGAATTTATTTCTTTCATATTCATTTCTATCAAAATTAAATTCTAAATATGGAAATATGAAATACAAATATTTCAATTAAAATATACATATATATATATATATATATATATACCAAATAAATATACATACATATATATATAATCTCAAAATCTAATCACAAAAACTAAAATGTTAAATACAAGTACTCCAAAAGTACTAAACTAATGATGTAGTAACAATTATCAATAACATGAATAATCAACCTCTCAGAATCGGAACAATTCCGATCCAAGACAGATCTTGCACACACAAAGGGCTTCATATACTTTCAGATATACACATACATACATACTAGCAAAAATATGCTCCCTCCGGTCGCATATTTTGCTAGACTCAGACAAACTATATACACTGACCCCCAAAAGAGGAGGTAATGACTGAAAGGATGATATCATGACGAACGAACATTACACCCTGCTCCCCCCCCCCCTCCGAAAAAAGAGGAGTTAATGCTTGGGAAAATGATATTATGGCAACAGAATAGATAATACACTACTCCCTCCCCCAAAAAGGAGAAGGTAATCTTTGGAGGATGTTATCTTGAGGAACAAACACCCCCCCCCCCTCAAAAAAAAAAAGGGGGATTGACAGCGGAACAGATACTATACTACCCTTCCCTTAAAGGAGAAGATAATCCTGGGAGGTTGATATGAGGAACAAACATATACTATACTGCTCCCCACCCCAAATAAAGAGGTAATACTTGAGAGGAACGTATCATGACGAATGAAAATGTACTATACTAACCCCCCCCCCCCCCCCCAAAGGAGGAGGTAAAGCCTGAAAGGAAAAAGGAAGTGGTAATGCATGGGAGGATTTATCATGATGAACGAAGGAACATACTACACTGGCCCCCATCCCCTTAAAAAGAAGGTAATTCCTGAGAGGACGTCTTATGATAACAGAACCGATACTACACTGCCCACCCCCATTTAAATGTATTCAGATTTAATCAGTGTTCGTTTTTGTTGTTTATTATTATTATTCATTTAAAATGCCGACGAATCACAAAAACATAACTTTTATGGTTCGTTGGCTAAGATCAAAGTGTAGCATCTGTTCTTCACATCAGTGACATCCCGGAAGTTTCGATGTAAATTATCTCCCTTGAAAATGAAATTCACAAAAAGTTTTTAAATCGCTATCTTTTTTTTATTGAATCGTTTTACCTAATTTTATTAATAATTATAGTAATATTACTATCGACAAAATTCTTGCGTATATAGAAGAAAATTTGGAAATACAAATTACAAATATATATTATAGAACATTAATTTATTAGAAACTTAAAAATACAAATGAGGAATATCGAGGTCTATTTGAGGGTGTGTGGAGATTATTCTGTATGGTGTATCTGAAAATATTCTTGTATCATTAGAATCAAATAAGTCGAAAATGTTTTGATGTTTATATAGTTAAGATAGATGAAAAAAGTTTTCACATTATTAGTGAGGCAGCATTTTTTCTTTCAAGCATATTTTGTTAGAATAAGATTAAATCCATTATTTCAAAACTTCTAACAAACTTTTGAAAGTCAAAAAGTATGGTAGATCCAAAATGTCCAAGTTATGTTATCTGCGACTTTATTTCTTGAGTTTTCGACTACATTTCGTCATCATTAAAATGAATTCTAAAACATGCATATAATCTGATGAAGTACAGGAGGCACACATGAGAAGAGATATTTTAGTGTTGAATGGCAAGATTTGAATTGATGAAGATTGGGCAATGTTGAGAACTTTTCAGACAGCATGACCTTCTTGAATTTTTTTTTTATTTACCTTACACTATAACTTGTGAAAATTTGTGAGAATGTTTGAAAGAATGATCAACAGTTATAATAGACACAACCTGCCTAATTAATTCAACGAGATATATATATATATATATATATATTTTTTTTTTCCTCTGATGATAAGATTTTAATCTTTGAAAAGCCTGGTTTAAGGAAAGAAAGAGATGAAAAATAAATGTTTTTATTAACTAAACTGCTCCTTGTTTTGAACAACTGAAAATACAGATTTGCTTCCATTTGCAGGTCTTATTAATTTTCATTGACGTACTATATATATATATATATATATATAACATATTAAATTTATATAACACCAAGTCAGATCAATATTGTTTCAGATAAAGCTTTGTAACAATAATAAAGATGACTTATACAACTTTACTGCAAACTCAGGGTTTATCCAATCTTTGGAAGTATTTTTATACATTTTTTTCTGAACGATTTTATACATTTGAAAACAAATTCAAACTATATATATATATATATATATAAAGCAAAGATGCTTGTGTGTGTGTCTCCATGTACCAGTTGTCAACAATTGTTCTCCAAACAAAACCATTGACATATTTGGAATCAGCAGGTTCCTGCTGATGTTTGAGCCTAGTTTAAAGAATCTTTTTCCTATTATAACTTAAAGAAAAACCTGTTAGTTTTTAGTTAGTCTTGTACAAAACACGGAAATAATCAGTCATGCACATAAACATAATTTCATCATTGTCACTAAGACCAGAACGAAAGTTGTTCACTAATTGGAAACATTCTGACTGTTTTATTAATCAATTCACTTGAAAATTGTCAGCAAATTGATTCCCTTTGCCATAAAAACGGACAAAATTGATGTTTTTCTGGCGATTTATAACAGCACAATTTTACTACCGAATTATTCGAATCATAAAAAAAAAATTGTTGTTTACTGCTATTTTATTGTCCTACATATCCGGGGGGGGGGGGGGGGTTACCTCCACTAAAGAATGTATGTATATAATTATTCTCTCCGAGATACCAGACTTTTGAGGAAAAACTGATTACTGAATTAAAACAACAAATGAGCTGGTGAACATAACAAAGACTCTGTTATTTAATGCAGTTAGATGAAAAATCATGTCATGATGCAAATAATTATAACTTAGTTCTTTAAAGAAAGTTGTCGGTCAAATTATATTATCAGTTGGTTTACAGTTAGCTCATCATCTAAAAGTAGACATCATTTTCAAACAAAAGCATTGTTAATACAATAAACAGTTAATAAGTTATATTAACGCATGAGGGGGGGGGGCTATAGTATTTATTTTCACTAATATCCTTAGGATAGTTATAAATCCAAACATCATCCTCTAAATAGTAGGATAAACTAATCTATCAAGTCTTGGTAGGTCAACTAGTCAAGGGGAAGGAAAATTCCTAAATAGCACATCATGCCAACCTGTATCAGCCTAGCATAGTGTTTGGCTAAGATCAAAGTGTAGTATCTGTTCCGATGGATACTGCACGCTTGTCCTGTGAAGTTCTAGGAGGTTCGCCTCCCCTCTTTGGGGGAGGAGTAAGTTTATTGCTTACTGTCTGAGGCGCCCCTACCGGGGAATGCCGACGGGGCTGCCCAGGCAATTTTTAAATGGCCAGAGTGCTCACCTCTCGAGCGCTGGCTTTTAACCCCACTTGCTCGACCCGATCTTGGGTCACATCTTACTTGTGGGAGTAAGATAAAACTGGCCTTGTGCCTAACTCCGCGAGGAGTAAATAAACAGCCTAGCATAGTGAATATGGACAAACCTCTGTATCAATAGATGTTGGTAGTGGTGTTCTCTTGTTAGCAAAATCATCATGGAGTTTTTGTCTTTTTTTTTGTTAGTTTTTTTATTTAAATTTTTTTTTTTAATATGATAGAATAAACACAGTAATTTATTTCCAACAATAAGCATAAAAAGAGATAAGCTATTCCCCCTAACAAACTGTTTTTAATGGGTTTCTCATAAAATCCATATAGAAAGCTGTTGCTTATATAGTGTGAAAATAAAACAATAGAATTACAAATCAATAATAACAAACAATTATTTATTAAAACCGAGGTGAGTTTTGTTTGTTTTTAGATTATGTAAACTACATATTCCATTCTCTTAAGAGGAATTTGTTTTTATGTTATAGAGTTTATCCTAATGACGAATAGGTTATGCTGGTATGATCATGTGTAAAGTTTATTCTTCTGGATAAACCACTGTAGAAGCATGGATACCTTAAATCGCAGGACGGTTGGCCTCATGGTATTGAAAATATTGTTCTACTAGTATTGTATTGACAGTAAAATTCTGGTACTGCAACAAGTCGACAACCCTAATTCATACATAAACCTTTTGAATACTGATAGTAATCATAACATTTTTGGTACCGAAATTCAGATATAGTGCAATCTGATTATTATACAGGGTGGGCCAAAATAAGGGTCCTATCTTTAAATTTGAATAACTTCCACAAAAGGACCATTATTTTGGCCCACCCTATATAATCAGGAGTTAGAATCAGAATATTTTGAAAAAGTTCGGAGTCCGAGATGTGTTTCTTTAAAAAAAGACTCGGATGTTGGATTTCCCACTTTCGATTACAATCATGGATAATTTTATCAACCAGTTATAAAAAAAAATCAGTTTGCTCCAAAACTTTTTCTTTTTTAAAACCAAAAAACAAAATTGAATTAAAGTTAATTAAATTTAAAATAGAAGGGGGGGGGGTATGCGATTATATAAAATACAGTTTCTTATTGGCTCTATTGTCTATTATTGATCAGCTGAAGAGATGGGCAGAGTTTAGCCATCATTGATTATAGATTAGAAAGTAAATATTTCTTATATAAATAAGATACATAAATACAAGTAAATAGTCAGCTGACGGTTCTTTATTGACTATGGGAGGGGGAAAACTGCATGTATTGTTCTACCCATTCTCCAGTTGAAACCAGATGTGCCCCCCCCCACTCTCAAAAAAAAAAAAAAAAAAAAAAAACAACCTATAAGAAGAATAACTTAATATAAACGATTGGTACTTCACCATGAAATATAATCAGACTAAAGTTATTATGCAAATCCCACAATAAATCAAATTTGTTTAGAACATTTGATAAATTTAAAACCATCATCCGGTTTTAGTAGTTAAGATGCTGCGAGTGGCCTAGACTCCAGGGTGAGCAACACCAAACAATGTCCTATTCATAGGGTTGATAGCAGTCATGTTGCAAGCAGTCAAGTCACTTCCTACATACTTTAACCAGGTTTTCCTTGGTATTCTATGCACCCTCGTGTCGGGGGTATTGATTTACTCCTCTCCAGGAGTTAGGCACAACGCCAGTTTTTATCTTACTCCCACAAGTAAGATGTGACCCAAGGTCGGGTTGGGAAAGTGGGGTTTAAAAATTGCCTGGGCAGCCCCGTCGGCATTCCCCGGTAGGTGTGCCTCAGGCAGTAAGCAATAAACTTACTCCTCCCCAAAGAGGGGAGGCGAAGTCTGGGAGGATGGACCTCCTAGAACTGCACAGGACAGACCCATAGACCGGCGTAAATCAAGCCCCGAAGGCCAAGACAATATCAGTCTATGGGGTGTAGTATCCATCGGAACAGATACTACACTTTGATCTTAGCCAAAAGGCCAAGTGTGTTGATGCAGGAGGTGGCATGCTGTGCATGGCCAAACTACCTGAGACGTCAAACGCCTAAGGCATCCAAAATCCCAATAATACTAAGCTTCTTATTTTTTTAAATTTGAAACTATCAATTTAAATGTAAAAACAATGCTAGAACTACATTTTTAGATAGTTTCAACGTGTTTTATTATAGCTATTGGATTTATTATTATTAAAAAAACAAAAAAACAAAAACAACCCCTGACATATAAAGTTATGCAAAAAGTATTTACTTCAATAAAAAGATAAAATCCACAATGGATCAACATGTATAATCGAACAACAAACACACAAGGCTTTGAAGCATTTGCATATTAATATAATTTCTTGTAAGTCGGAGTTAAGCAACGCATATCCCGACCATTACTAAATGGGTGACCGTTTTGGAAGAATAACAAAACTGGTTCTTTGATATGATGTAGGTGCCTCCAATAACATATTTAAACATGAGTATCAAAACTAGTTAATATAATGACCCTATTTCGCTATAACAGCCATCAATCAATTATCCATTGATTTGTTTTCTTTACTTCAGAGAGTTCAATTTCTAATCTGCTGTCATATTGTTTGCCACATTCAAATAATTTGCTTTTCACAGTTGACCATAAATTTTTCGATCGAATTCAGTTAAGGATTTGATGCTGGTCATCACTATTTTCTCCTCTGTAAATCTTTTGCAATAACAAAATGAGAAACCATACATCTTCTTGCTGCTGTAAATGTGCACTAGGCGGTTGTATGTTTAATGGATGGGTTGTATATTTGCAATGCACGCGAATAACAGACTTGTGAGAAATATTTAACTAAAAGAAAGGAAGCCACACAAGAAATTCAAAATACCTCCGATTTAGGAGTAGATCACCCAGAATTAGATTTATTCACTTGAAAAACTTAGTATCTCTTTAAACAGAAATGGAGCCCCAGAAAAAAAATGGTGTTTCTATAGATATGAGGTTTCCATGCTGTGGTTAGGACTCAATAGTCTAATAGCTGTCCAGCAATAGTTTTCTGATGTTCATAGATAAGACAAGCTATTTCTTTCAAGTAGATATCTGGAGGGGGGGGGGGGTCTTTCCCAAGAATATCTATATATATATATTCTAGCAGATGGGTCAGTTGATTAGCCCTCTGGGCATATCACAGGTCAGTTGGTTTTATGAGTGTCTGACAGTCAGTTGAGGTTTGTGTGCCTCTCAGAGAGAGGTAGGCCCTTGTGCTCTTAGCTAATTGATTGTGTGCAGTTGAACTTGCATTTTGATTTGGTCAGACTGAGATGTTCACATTTGCAAGTCTGTTGTTCAGTAGAGGTAAATGAGTAACACTGTAACCCAAAAAAAAACCAAAAAAACTTGAGTTGTGATTTTCTTTGGCGGGAGAATTCTTCTGTTACAGTAATGACTTAGATCATATTGCAGTCAGAATCTAGCCATGACTTTGGACCAGCACAACAAGTGAACAATCATGGCCTGGGCAGTGAACTAGCACATCCAACATTCACACTGCCTTCTTTTAGCCATAGACACATCTGCATCAAATAAAATCGTTCCTTTGATCAATCCATCAGATCAATTGTCAGTGGGATTCATTTATGAGATTTACTGAAGAAAAGTCAGTTTTCATATATTTCATGACCCAATGTTGACACTTTAAAATATTTGCTTTACTGAGAGGAGGTTGCCTAGATTTCTTGACAGATCCCAATTTGCAAAGTATTTTACACCATTTGTCCCCAACTCCCTAAATTCCAGTCCATTCATGAATCAGAACACAAGTCAAAAGCTCATATACAGGAGGCAAGGCGTTAAAAGCGTTTCCTTTTCTTCTCAATTTTGGGAGATTTTCAACAGCTATCTTTATTCATTTTTATTGATTTATCACACTTTGTCTCTGGTTAGTATGGTCCTAAAAAGAAAATAGGAGAGAAAATTGGAAGTTAAGAAGGGCTGGGAGATATGAAAGAAATAGAAAGCTGTAAATAAATCATTTTCTTTATAGGGGGAAACTCACATTCATTTTCAAGTAATCAAAAAAAAAGTTGAGAAACTGGTTATGTCAAGGATAATAAATTGAGCCAAGGATAATAAATTCTAGTGTGAATACATTTCAAATCAAAGTTGTGATAGCTTAAGGTTTCTTTTTTTATGATACCAGCTAAAAGCTTTTGGATGGCTTTTAATCTAGCTTCTACAGAAGGCTGTTGGGGTTTTATTTCAGCATCATAATTGATAATCGTATTCCATTTGGCCTTCAAGAGCTCTTTATAGCAAATTTGGTGCAATTCTACACATTAGCTTTGGAGTCTCTATGTGTTTATAATGATGATTATTATTCGTAGTAGTAGTAGAAGTTAATATTTGAATTTTATCCCCCCACCCCACCCCTTGCAGGATGCCAAGAGTCAATCATGCCAAATTCATTGATACAATTCAAACAAATGGTTTTGGATCCTATAATTGTTATTTATAAAGAAATGATGTACTTCAAGATTATAGTTATACCCTCCTCTCACTCAGCGTAGATGGGTTCTTCCGCTCGTAATAGTATTACATATTTTATGGGTTTTAAGAACGTTAATGCTAGGAATGTACAAGTAATTTCAAATTTAATAGTGTCACACAAAACTAACTAAAAACAGTTATTTGTATATTTTAAATTGATGTACAAAATACAAGCAATGGTATTACATTTAGCATCAAATGCCAAGTCGCATTACTACTAGCACTACCGCCGCCACTCTTGGTATTTGACTATTCAAAGTTAGTTTCATACCAAACATTCCACCAAGAAAGAAAAATGCAGAGAGAGAGATAGAGAGGAAGAAAGAAAGAAAGAAAGAGAGAGAAAGAAAGAGAGAGAAAGAAAGAGAAAGAGAAAAAGAGAGAGAGAGAGGAGGCTGGGTTTCTTGTTTTAAGTTCTCTGGTGACTGCGGAGAAAGACAAGAGGTATTTAAACACTGTCTGGATGGAAGAGGTGGGTGGGGGATAAAGAAAACACTTATTAAAGATAAAGAACTTTTAAGACTTTTTGCAGCCCGAAATTTTGGTAAGCATTTTTATACAAAACAGAATGTGAAAAAGGGAAGAAAAATATGATTGGCAGAAAGGGACACAAGTGATGAATTCAAGTCAGAATGGGACAATGTTTTAGCAGTAATGCATAAGAGGGGGGGGGTATCTATTACAAATGACTAACAAACTTATAGCAAAGTTCAGACATCTCCAAACCAATGCCATAGCACAACAGTATGTCAGAAAATGTAATTAGTATGCATATATATATATATATATATATATATGCACACACATGATAAGCAAAATATATACACATGATAAATGTATGATATAAGGGATATTAATACACTTCTGATGATCGGATTTACCGTAAAGTTTCAGTAAAGTGTTAATATACACTTTACTGAAGTTTCACGGGAAATCCGATCATCAAAAGTGCATTAATAATATCCCTTATATCGTACATTTCTATGCAATTTGAAATGTTTAAATTTGCATTCATCAAACGTACAAACACAAAGGATTCTAATGCATTTCTAAAGATGAGATTTGCCGTGAAACTGCAGTAAGTGTTAAGATAAGCATTTATTATTGTTATCTGAAAGAAAATAAAGCCCTTTGTGTTACAGTCTTGATCCAGCTTTGTTCTGATTTTGTAAAGTTGATTTTCATGTTTGTAGTTATATATATATATATATACTTCAATAATCTTCTGTAAAAAGAATAGTTCTTTAGGTTATCAGTATCGTAAAATTTGTAACCAAATAAAAACATTCATTAAAGTCTTCCACTGTCTTTAATCTCATACGGTAAGACATCTGACACCACTGGTAACGGTTGGAAGTGACCTGGCATCCGGATTTCAAATCTCAGAGTTGATAAACTTGCTATGTCTAGGCCATATTGAGGAGACATCAATCACTCAATCAATCTCTCTCTCTCTCATACTTCAATTTGAGAAAAGTACAAAGTGAAAATTAGTAGAATATATATTGACAACCCTGAAAAACAAAACAAAAAAATAAATATAATATTATTGTTTTTTTGTTGTGAGTGAAGACAAGAGTACACGAGATTATGTGAAGAGGAATTGGCATTAAATTCCAATAAATGTCAAGCTCTTTTCTTTTTTGCAGGGGGGGGGGGGGGGGGGGGGGCACATCAGAAAATTACTGTTTTTTCTTTTCTTTGGTTTTATAAACATAAAAGAACTTTATTTTACTTTGGTCTGTAAAGGTTTTCAAATAATAACTTTCAAATAAAGTGCCATGACAGCAAACACATGCCAGCCATTTAATAAAAAAATATATTAATGAATTTAAAAAAAAAAAAAAAAAAAAAAGAAAAAATGGCTGACATGTGTTTTATTAAAACTGTTATTTGAAAGCAATTTGAAAGCCTTTAAATAGAAAGTAATTTATGCCTTGAATTAAAGTTTAAAAAGCAAAACAGCAAATATTATGATTCTTTTGTGATTCTAAAAATCAAAATAATTTCTTCATAAACCTGTAAAAAAAAAAAAAAAAAAAAAAAAAAAAAAAAAAAAATCGCTCAGGTTGAGTTAAATATTACTGATAGATTTGGGATCAATATTACAGAGTGTTTTAGTAGGTTTAAGAAAGCTTTTTAAAAATTAATTACATATTTATATGAATTAGAATTTTCAAGCCCCAATAACATTTCTTAAAAAATCCAACACTGAAATTATTTCCATATAAGTATTTATTTAGGAAAATCAGACTTTTAGTTACAGATGTTCCAAATAATAATTTGTCCATATCTCTCCTGGATAGTAAACCTCTTTAATACTAAATGAACAGTGATATAGTCATAGACGATTTAAATAAATGATGCTAAAACATGCTTCTATAATTGTGCGAAATAGAAAAAAAGAATCTGTAAGAAGCCAGCAGAAGAAGGAACAAATGAAAAAGACTAGTATAGAACTAGTGAGAGTATAAATATACTGCATTGTTACTGCTAGATTAGTGTTATTAGATTGGTTAAGGAGAGTTGGAGAAACAATTATAGATTATTAATCCCTTCTATAATTAAACATTTCTGATTTTTATAAATAAATGCATGTAGAGTATTAATCACACGTTTCTCAGCGAGTTTTGTTTATTTAAGCGGAGTAAAGACACTTTTATGCAGTTTTATCTTGCGTCTCATTCGTTATCCTATGTATAAATACTCCATGTGAATAAATCATTTTGAATTTATGTACAAAGTAAACCCAAAAATAGATTTCTTTTTATTGTTGTGAATAAACAAGATTGGATATTCTTATGATGCAGCAATTCAATCTATGAACATGCTATTCGAAACTTATGTATGACAAACAGAGCCGCTTTTATTATCCTGTTTGTTCCATAGACACTTGATGACAGTGTCTGTTGAAATAGATAACCGGGGATAATCGAACACAGTGGATTATGTCACAAAATGATGACATCATTTATAAAATATATGAATATGATAGAGAGAGAGGGGATCCTTTATCTTAACCTGTGACTCAAAGGGTCACGGGTTGTCTACTAGACTAACATCTACCCCTGAGTGCGTGGGGGGGGGATAGAGGTCTAGTGTGTGTATGTATATATATATCAGTTGCAGTTCCTGCAGTTCGTTCATGAATTCCGTCTAGAGTCTTACAGATCGTCTGATAACCATATATATCCTCGAACTACATTACCAGGATACTTGGATAAGTATACTTCATTTTGCTTAAAGAGAGTTCAACATTATGGTGGGGTCCGTGTTGTTCTTGACATCCATAAAAAGGAAATACGTTTTAACTTATTTTATTCATAATATGTAAATTATAGCAATTCAAAATAGAAATGTTAAGAGGTTCAGAGCTTAGATCAAAAGTACACATAGGCCATCAATCATACCTTGAAAACGCCAGGTGTGCCTCGAACGGGTTAAAGACTATAAATTTATTCACATTTTTTTTCTTCTTCAATAAATGCCAATTCACTTGCATCTTCTACCACCCAGTTTCAGGATCCACCCCAAAACTTTATTATAAAATGTAAAAAGTAAGAATAAAAAAGTAACATAGCATCATGGGCAGAGTGCAAAAGGAGATGGGGTTCCTCATTAAATCCCGGGCAATGCTGGGTCTTCCTGCTAGTATAAAATAAGATATGCCCATTCAATCTGAGTGTTCATCCCTGAAGATGCTATTCAAACTTGAAACGTGACTGGCATACTCTCAGAGATGTGAAGATGCATATTTAAAAAAAAGAAAAAGTTTAGCATTCTCACAGGTTTGGTTACTCAGACTTTTATACACCCCAGTTTGACTTGTAAGAAATAATTTTGATGAGTAAAATAAAATACAAGTGAATCAGAAATGCTAATAATAAGTTAAGGGGCTTATTACTAAGTTAACAGTCAAGTCACTAATTGCCTACAAATTATTATAGACTCACGGGAACTGTGCACAGGTGTTGCCCGGGAAAATTGAAGAACCCAAGAAACTTATATAATGTTTTGTAAGTATTAAATTTATAAATAATAATTAACGTTTAAATGTTTGTATTATTTCATAACTACAAAAGAGCATCCTTGCAACATGCCTATTATTACCCCTAATATCCGGGTGGTAATACGTAAAAAAAAAAAAAAAAGAAACAGTGCATGCAGTGGGCATAACAGAACCATTAAAAGTCAATTTACTCCCAAATAACCTCAGGCGACAAAAACGGCATGGTATATTTTTTTTTTTATAAATGAACCAAAAAGTTCACAAGTCGATGTAATTTTTTGTAAGTAAAATAAATTTTGTAAAGTTATTTTTTTCTAAATTGGAATTTTATTTCAAGAAATAATTCAGTGAATTGTGAAAAATAATTTTTAAAAAAGATGGAAAACCATTAAAAGTCAATTTATATTTTAAGGAACCGTTAAAAATTTTTTAAATTTTATTTTACCCCCTAAATAGTCTGGTTGGTCTTGTTGAACAGATGAGATCGCCTCAGGTGACAGTCATTACTCCTCCCACGAAAGTAGGTGGTAATGCTTGGGATGATGGCCACCTTTGCAACTATGATGAATTAGAAGGCAGTTTGCATTTTATTGTTTACTAGCGGAACCCGTCGCCTGGCGTTGCATGGGAAAAAGTACTACCTATTGCATGACGTCGAATAAAAAAGAAACCGCCTATTGTTTTTTCTCCCACCCCACCTCCCCTCTACCGTGTTGGCGAATGTTTTAAATTTAAAAAAAAAGAAAAAGTGGTAGAGTAGAATGGGATCGAACGCTAAAACTGACGCTCATGAAATCTGCCTTCTTAACGACTGCGCCACGGTTTCGAGTTAAAAATACATGTGAAAATAGGCCAATTAAGCTAAGTTTGTTTATTGGCATGCATGTTATGATTTAGCTTCTGCCGACCAAATTTAAAGTTCAACAATGACACGGTTTAGGTCATTTGTAGTTGATGAAAAAAATGGATTTGGGCAAGTTTTCTATAATATGCGTATTAAAGGTGTATGATTTTGAAATTGTAAATGTATCGGGGTTTACAAGTATCTTGGCGCTTGTTGAATTAAATAGGAAGTCGATTAGATCAAGAAATTGTAGCCGCCATGTTGAATGATTAAATGTTGCAGGAACTGTGTTCGTTAATTTAATTCGCTTAATTCCGGAATGAATATAAATATAGACGTCATAGGTAGAAATAGAAATAACGTAATCTGATATTTGCGGAAAATCATCTTTGCGTATTGCTGTATATTATGTAGTAAATTAATATCAGGCAAATAATAAATAAGAACAGGTCTTTTGTGAAAATTAAACTGTGTTTATTAGTTCCCGGTGTCGATGAGTGAAGTGACAGTACAGAATTGTTAGGGAGAAAAGCTTTTGCTACCACCTATATGGAGTTGGTTTGATGGAGAGTCGTAGATGGTGGGCCAAATGTAATATTTAGTGTTAGCTGGAAAGAAATAACAAATGTACTAAAACACGATCAAGTGAATAAATGTAATTGTAATGGTGAGTTTAGTAGCCTGTGATGCATGTGGTTATTTTCCTATTCTCCGAGAAGGTACAGGCGAAAAATCATCTTAACTTTATATATTAGATGAATAAACCAATGTTTACAAGTGGAACTAAATGTGTAAGGTTTGTGAAGATGCTGAGTTTTCCCAGCAGGATTTCAAAAAATAATTCATCGAATATGAGGATAAAATACACGATATATCATAAAATGAAATGCTGTGGAGACAGTATGTGAAAAAAGACAAAAGGAAAAACAAATTAAACACAGGAATAAAGCATCAAAAACGAGAGCTTTACCAGTTTCATTTGGATTAACGAACATCTTCAGAAAAAGTGAAGATTTTAAATTTATTGAAATAATGGCAAAAACATAGGAACAAAGACACACAACGGGATGTTTTGGGCACGTGCATACCTATTTGAAAAATATAAAGAATTATGCAGCGCGTGCGACAAAGACGTTAAAATGGAAAAAGGGGGAAGAAAGAAAAGAAAAGAAAAAAAAAAATGGAAGATGGGTGAAATGCAATTAAAATTTTTTTTAAAAAAGAGTATTACTTTAATCGGAATCAGAGTTTTTTATACAGTGGCGAGATATATTGCATTGTTTGAGTGCGGTTTTGCCTGATGTTTGCTTAAGGAATAAGATCCGAGTCTAAGGTTCATGTTAGATTGTGATGAGAGAAGGATTACAGCACTTTCGATGCATTTGCGGCATGTGAGAGAGGGTTCAGTTTTGAGGAGAGTGCAGTTTTACACTTTTACCCACAATTTTGACTTTACAAATCGCACCCTCCCTCCTACACCACAAACGCTCGAAAATGCTGTAATCCAATGTTCAATATTTCTCATCATATTACCAGTATGTTTTTACGATTTCTTTAGAATTATGTAAAAGTCATTGAACCCGAAGTCATCCACTGATGCAATGACTCTTGGATATAAATAAATTTGGCCGATATAAAAGAAAAGAAATTCTATCTCTCCAAAGAGAAATTAATTATTTAGTTGAGTGAACGCAATCCTAAATGAACTGTCTGTCTGTGCATCCATATATTGTTAGCAAGAGAATAGCAGGATCAAAACAATTAAATTGTATATTTGTAAATCCAAAAGACAAGATGCAAACAGGCAGTTACACCCCCCTCCCCCCACCTTTCCACAATGTTTAAAGGCCATCATCATCATCATCATGGAAGCCAGTTGAATAAAGAAACAAATCAAAACTGCCCCCCCCCCTCCAATATCTACCACTTCTGGGTCAGAATTAGTCGGCTGCTCAATTTAGGGCAGACACTGTCAATCTTGGGGTAATAATAGTACAGCTGTTTTGATAAATATTAACTAATAGCAGACAAGGAGCACATTTATCTTCTACTAACTGTGTCTACCCGATGTTGTCTAGAAGTTTTTACTTTCATTTTGCTTATTGATTCCCTTGACCTTTCTCTTAATTTCTTATATGAAAATAGTTACATTTTTGCGAAGATAATTCAATGAAGGAATATATAACATTTTAAATAAATATTTATTATTATTACCTCCAGACATCAATGTTTTATGCTTATGCAATCTTCAGTGTAGTGAATGTTGATTCTTGCCGGTCGGAGGGCACGAACCCTGTTTCAAAGTCACCACTGACTCGTAATCCGGTATTCTACCCCTTGGCCGCCACCAATTAGAACAAAAATTATATACGCTAAATCAGCAAACGCACATAGTAAACAGTCAAACAGTATTTAACAAAAACAAAAGGGTCGGAACATCGCATTTAAGCCATAATGTGATTGCTTATTATTAAATTCTCTAAGAAGCACCAGTCCTTTTAATAAGAGGGCTATATATATATATATATATATATATATATATATAAAGTGGTGAACTAAAAGCGAACTTTTAGGAAAGGTAAAACCTATTGTGAAAAGTATACAGCTTAATATCCAGGATAGAGCAGATAAATATCTATTGAATAAATTGCCTTTTTGCGGAATATACCTTGCTCTGAGCAACTGAATAGAAATACGATTTGACTTTTGCTTTTCTAATTCCTTTTCATCCTTATATATATATATAAGTTTGCAATAATACAAATAGGACATCTTACACATGTTGAAATTTAAAAACTATAAATACTTTTAATGTTTTTTTTTCTTCTTTTAACCATAAAATAGACATGAGAAAATATCTATCTATATCTATCTATCTATTATATCTATATATCTATTATATCTATAGATATATATATAGATAGATATATATCTATCTATATCTATCTATATATTATATCTATATATATATATTATATCTATATATATATATTATATCTATATATATATATATATATTTAAACAGCTGCTGTATGCTGGTCGGCTCTCTTTTAAAATCGAATTTTAATTGAATTATTTACCATATTGTTTGGTCATTAAATTCTTTGAATAAAATTGTCTAAAATTATAACATACTTTAAAAAAAGGTTAATTTAAAGTTAATTTGTTGAATGTGAATTACCACAGAGACAAATTGTTTGACAATTTTATTATATAGATAGTGTGTGCAAGAAGTGTAAGACAATGGGAATGAATGAGAATTCAGATGTAGAAAAAGTATATTTGGATGGCGAAGCTATTGATATTGTTCAGAAGTTTTGTTACCTTAGTGATACCATTGGAGCACAAGGAGGAGCAGGTGCTAATGTGATTGCAAGAATTGGAAGTGAATACAGTAAGTTCAGGAAACTTGTCATTACTAGCTAGCAGAAAAGCGAAGAGTCTATCAGGCATGTGTATGCAGTGTGATGATGTATGGAAGTGAAACCTGGCCAGTGAGGGTTGAGGATATGTGTTACATGGAGAGGAATGACATGATGAATGAGTAATGAGAGTCTTAAAGATGCCTTAGATCTGATGACCTTAGAGAAAGATCAAATCTGGACAGTATAGTTAGATTTTTTTCAGAACATGAGATTTCGATGGTATGGCCACATTGAAAGAATAGATGAGAGTTCTTGGATCAGTAAACGTAAAATAATTGAGATAGCAGGTGGATTTCCAGGGTAAGGTCAAGGAAGACATGGGGGCATGTGAGAGAAAGAGGGATAAATAAGGATCTGGGCAAAGATAAGTTAGTTTTAGTTTTGAAGTCAATTTCTAAAAGCCGTCCCACACATGCCAGCATGTAAAATTGACGTTAAACCGAATACGATGATGACGACGATATGGGCATCTCTTAATCAATAACCACATTTCAATTATTTTTTCTTTTATAAATAAAAGTATAAATAAAATATATAGGTAATAAAAAGCATTTGCTAAACCCGTTCCATTCATTGACCAGCAAAATTGGATGTTGAATTTGTACTTCATCCAAAGTGGCAATATAAAAGGTCCATTTTACATGATTTCTCACTGACCAAAACGTTTATTCAGCCACCACCACCACCCACCCACGCGACGGTTGTAGTCATCGGGAGGGGGGGGGGGCTAACAATTAAAAAAAAAAATTTTTTATTTTTTTTTTTTTACTTTTCTGCAAAACAAAATAAAAAAAAAACTTTACACTTCTGACTTGGCATTTTCATTTTAGTCCCTTTTCTTCCTTTTTGATTTGTAAAAAAACAAAAACAAACTAAAACACTTCAATGAAAAGGCATTATTACAAACAAATTAACTTGTTTTTTACAAGCAAATGAGTAATTACAAAATGAATGAATGTTAACTGTTTTACTTAAAGAGAAGTACTTGATAAACATGTTATATCAAGCAAAGTGTTCAATTAAAATGAAGGGGACTTAGTGATAGATCAGTCACAGACATTTTGTTCACAAGAAAAAGTGGAGTGGATTTAAGACAATCAAAATAGTGACATATTGGTTTCTTTAAATGAAAGGGAGAAAGTGAAAACAAGATGGCGACAATTTTACCTAAAAGTTGTAGTTTTTTCAGTTGCGCCAATTAAATTTCATATAATTATTTATTTCACCTCTTTCTGTCTCAAGCGGAAATGGATATCCCCAGAAAGAATGTTTGTGATGCGAGTCATAGTTTATAGTGAATCAAGAGTTGTGCAACTTCCAACCACCCTTCTGATCAAACATTGCTTACATCCAGTGACAGGGAGGAAATCCAAGATAACTGAAAGCAATTTGTTCTGTCATGGCTCGAGATTCTAGTCTCAACTACTATTTTATTCATAGCTAAAAGAGACACAAAGAGATGGATTCTTACCCCCCCCCCCCCATGGAACATGAACATAGCATGCAAAGTCTATATCAGTAATCATTACACCACGACCATAATTAACAACCAACAAATTAAAAAGGGTTACTCAAAATAGAAAAAGAAAATCATTTAAGTAGGTATCCCAAACCAAAGTTTTACTTTTATTATATCTAAAACCCTTTAATGTGAGCATAGATTTTTGCAAAACAAACAATGTTATCAAATTTATTTTGGTAGCTCAATTAATCACCGAATTATAACTGTTCAAAGTTCGTGGGAAATTTTGAAAGTTTCCATCTTGTGTATGCTATTGGTCCCAAAGACAATTTTCACAATGTATAACTAAAAATGCAGGCTTCAAACAGTGTTACTTTTTAATGTAAGAAAATAACAAAAAAAAAAAAACAAACAAAAAAAACAGACACTGAATTGGAACAAAAATAAAAATTAGCCCAGTGAAGGATTTCTCTTTCTCCTACCGAGGTCTGGTTTTGTTTTATGGCATATCAACCCGTTTCGGGTTATTTAATGCCAAATCCGATCATTTTGGTGAAAGTTTATGCTTCAAGTTCTTTATATATGTTCAAGTATTCATTCATGGTCTTTTGTTTCGTTGTTTTGTTTTACAGCATATCAACCCTTTTCGGGTTATTTAATGCTGAATTTGGTCTTTTGGTGAAAGTCTTTATACTTCAAGTTCTTTATATGTTCAAATAGTTGTTCATGGTGTTTGGTTGAGTGAAAGGATGGGAAGGGATGGGGTGAGTAGAATGAGAAAGAAGGGAAATTGCTTGTTTTTGTTTGTTTTGGATTTTGCAGAACATGATTGACAAACAAAAATAAAAAACAATAAAAAAATCTATGTTTGGTGCATTTTAAGTCAGGAAGTCAATAACTTCAGACAGCCTGATCTGGTAGCGCCAGTAGGTTCTATATGACCCATAGATGGCGCCCTTACAGGTACTACCACTCCGGGCCAAAATGGACCTGGGAGCAATGGCAACTAAGGGGCAACTCCACATTCCCCACAGCTCCCAAATGGAGGCCTCACCACTGGATGTCTTTTAAGGTCATACCCAGGACCTCTCCTACCGAGGATAGAACATATACTATAGAAAATTTCATTTTATTTTTATAAATTTCGATTTTAGTCACATAAATTATTTAGAGCTTAAAGAAAAGGCAAAACAACAATGAAAGTAAAAAGACTCCCTAGCAACGCCGGGTAGGTACAGCTAGTCCTAGATGAAATCTTGACATTAATGTACTCAGATAAGGAGAAAGTACATTTGGATGGTGAAGCTATTGAGAAGTTTTGTTACTTTGGTGCTACCATTGGAGCACATGGGGAGCAGGTGCTAGTCTGATTGCAAGAGTTAGGAGTGGATGAAGTTCAGGCAATTTCTGCCATTACTAATCAGCATAGCATTACCACTGTCGACCAAGGGAAGAGTTTCTCAGGCATGTGTACTATGGACATTAATGGAAATGAAAATAATTCTTAGAATAAACTAAACTCTGTTATAAATAAAAGTGTCCATTTAATTCCTACTTTGACACCACAGTAGGTGACATCACCACTCCTCCATTTATTTACTAGATGCAAACTTAATGTTACTTTCAGAAGAAATTTGCAGTCTTCCACTTTTCATTTTGGAAGAAATTTCTATCCCGTGGGTCTCTTTTGCATTTTTTTTTTTTTTTTTTTTATCATATTGCAACATTTTGGCAAAAGACATTTCAATTTTGAACATTTAACAAAACGACACAAGTCAAATGGATAATTCACTATCAGAAGAAATTATGAAACCATGCAGTTGACATGTAATGGACAAAAATTATTTAAATAATAATAATTAGCGGGACCTGTGTAAATTGCACGAAATGACGTTTTCAATACTAATTATCTTGTTCCTAACCTATACATGTTTGAATAAAATATGATAAGATTTGACTTGTATATTTAATTTTAAAAATGAACAGTACATGAAACAATTTACCAAACATCTTTATATACAATATTTCTCAATTTGATCGATCGATTTCAAAACCTTACTTTGTAAATGCTTTAGATTAAATTAAATTTGGCTCTATTTCATGAGTAGCATATAAAGATTCAGAAGGTCGTTGCTTTTGATGTAATCGTGACACACAAAATAACACACACGCTATCGTATTAATATGTGTCTTCCCGGTCGCCCTCACACCCTCGATGTAAAAAAAAAAAATCTTAGAGGTTGGTTGGGATTGAACTATAAACCAGTCGGACTGACGTCAAAAACCGACGTCAAAATCCTACGTTGCTAACCGTTACGCCAAAGGGAAATACTTAAAAATATTACAAAAATTAGGTAAATTGAATGCTTTTCCAAATTTAGGTGCGGCATGCATGCGCAGCGCTTTTGATGTAAGCGTGACACACGAACACACACACTATCGTATTAATATATGGAACATTAACAAAAAAAAAAAATGTATATTATAAAAGAAATAGACATGCACAAGAGTCCAATTCCTCAGGAAATCAAAAAGAAAAATTTGAGCAGGATTAAATGTTGAAATGGGTAACTATGACAAACATTTTTGGGGAGGGGTTGCCAACAGAAATGATGAAAAGGAATGACAGTGTTTAATGTGACTTAGTTATGAAGCTATACTCGTCAACGGTACAGGGGAAAAGTCTTATGAAAAACACAATATCCCATTATATATTAATGAAAACTAACGCTTCTCATTTGTGTCTTAGAAACATTGTCCAGAGAGTTTTGTACGGTTTAATACTTGCCTGTGAAACAATGGAAGACCTACTTGTTAAGACTTGGAGCAATGCTATGGAAAGTAAAGGTTTGAGAGTGAATGTTACAACGACCAAAATGATGATCAGTGGTTGTAGTGTTGGAAAGCTCCCACAAAAAGGAAAATTCCTCTACTCAGTTTGTGGAAACAGACTTGAGCGCAACTTAATTTTGTGTGGTACTTGTAAACATTGGGTATACAAGTGCAGTGGAATTACTGGTAGGTTGAGAGAGGATACACTTCTTGCACACAAACTGGTTAAGACAATAGAGATGGAAAGAACTCAGATAAGGAGAAAATACATTTGGATGGTGAAGCTATTGAGGTTGTCGAGAAGTTTTGTTACCTTGGTGATACCGATGGAGCAGGTGCTAGTGTGATTGCAAGAGTTAGGAGTAGATGGAGTAAGTTCAGGGAATTTCTGTCATTACTAATCAGCATAGCATTACTACTGTCGACTAAGGGAAGAGTCTCTCAGGCATGTGTACGCAATGTGACGATATATGGAAGTGAAACCTGTCCAACGCATGCCAACATGTAAAACGGACGTTAAACCAAATAGCGTGATCATCATTCACCTGCAGTTTCAAACAAATCCTTAGGTAAATAGGCCATAAACAAGCAACTAATTTCAGCAATATAAATATATTAAATTAACACAAAAAAAAGAATATGAAACAGTTTTAACAGCAGACATGATAAATTAACATTTAATATGGATAATAAAAACAAAAATAGAAAACGAAATAAAACCTAGTTTAACCCGCTTTATGATAGGGAAGTAAAAAAAATTTTTTTTAAAAACAAAAAAAAAAAACACAAAATAGTAAAATCAGTATTAGAAGACTATGCAGCTTACCTTGAATGTAGAAAATTTAATTTGAAAAAATTTATATCTAAAAAAACTATAATTTTTATATAATACATATATATATATACATATATATATATATATATATGTATATATATATAAAAAGACACTCCAATTCGAAAAAGAAATTGAAATAATTATGAACATTCGATGAATTAAGTCTTCCTTGTCTTATTCTACTTTCTACCCATTCATATGAATACAGAATTGCACATATTTAATTGGTCCTAAGAAGATAACATATTTTACCTACATAACATTAATTATATAGCTTGAACAAAAGACTGGGTAACATTCAAAACAGCATTAATAGATGCTCATTGATTTTTCTTTCTTTTTTTAATTACATATTCACATCTGATAATATATCAATACTAGCAGGGTTGCCAGGTGTTGCCCAGGCTGGGCTAGTGGATAACATCACATGCAACAGTATAGTAATCGTTTTTTTTTTTTTTTTAAACCGTAACCGTTTGGTATTGTGTTTTTACTACAGTAAGCCACCATATACAAGGAAACACGGTTGAAAAGATTTTCCGATTTTAATAAAATGGAATATTACCAAAAAATGTTATATTAGTAAGAGGACAGATTGAACAAATATATGATAAAAACATTTAATTGACTTGTAGGAAGAAATCTTTGTTTACAGTTTGTTTATCATTAACATTTTGAATTTTCAAATGAAAAAAAGAGAAATACGACAGACAACATGACATCATATTTGTAGCATTTTCAAATGAAAAAGAAAAAATCAAACGCGTTCCATATGATGTCGAAAATCTATTTGATTCACAATATTTCATTTTCATCATCATTTTTGCTTAATTTTATTTGTAAAATTATTTTGTTTGTTTAAATAAATTTTCGTTTTTTAATTTCTTGCATGTCTGAGTTATATTTTAGCTTCTTATGGGTTAAAGAATTAGATAGAATGTATATTCAAACTCAGTGTTATTCTTCAGAAATCTTTCATGAATCTTTGGTCACTGTTTTAACGAGTTAACTGTTGAAAAGGTATCAGAACTTTGATTACAACAGTCAACACCTTAAAACTTACGAATAGGCTATATTGCCGGTCCCGGCAAAATAACGATTCCTGCGTTATTTTGCCAGTTCATGTATATTTAACTAAATTGTTAAACATACAGTGACGCCCGGCACAATAATGAGTCTTACGTTATTTTGCCGGCTCGTGTTTATTTAACTATAAATTAATTTTTTTGTATTATTTATCAAACGAAATTTTATTTATAATTTAAAACTGTGCCTGATTGATTTTTTTGTTTGTTTTTAATTAAACTTTGCCTGAGTGATTATAAGCGACAATATATTTTAAAATAACGATAAAATTAATTTTTACTTCCGGTTGATTCGATTAGGAGTGAACTCTTCAAAATTACGACTTATTTTCTGATTTCATTGAAAGAACATTTTAAAATAGAAACTGTTTAAATCCAGTGATTTTCTGTATATTTTAACATTATCAAAGTTTTTCTTCATAAAGAAAATCAGAATTTTACATTAAAATCTTTCCTTTGTAAAGCACATTTTTAACAAGTTAATTCAACAACTTAATAACTTCATTATTTTTAAAAGTTTGGCTTTGGTTCAAGGATTACGAAGCAACACCTATTAAAGCACATTTTTAACAAGTTAATTCAACAAGTAAATGTTACCAAATGCAACATAAATTATTCTTCTACCTACCTGTATAAGTTTATTTGTTTATTTTATTATTTATTTTTATTTAAAAAAATCATTTATCAAAATTAATAATAAAATAAACAAATAAACTTATACAGGTAGGTAGAAGAATAATTAATGTTGCCTTTGGTAACATTTATTTGTTGCTTATTTTTTTCTTTATATATAACTTTCCTTAATTTCAATTACTTAAATCGAGAGCAGACTTAGTAATGTTGGGAAAATTCATCAACATTAATTCTATTATGAAAAGTAACAAAATAAAAATAAACCGAAAAGAAAAATAGTATTTTTTTTTTAATAATAAAAGTAAAATATCTATTTTAAAATGATTGCGATTGTTTGGTTCATTTGAGCCACGCCTACTGGTGCACGTGGTATCTCCGGCTCCCGTGGCGGGTATAAAAAGTGCTGCCGCTTCACAATATTTGTTTGTAAATAATTCAACCTTGGATTAAAATATGTAGCAGTTGAAAATAAAAATTAATTGAATGAACGAAAATATTAGAGACAATTAGATTCTTTAGCCGGATTTCAGATGCTTGTGTACGAATGGGGTCCCAATATTTTCGTCTGCAAACAGCAATTCGTAAAGAATTAGATATCAGATACGCTTTACAGCAAATGAAATCCGACTAAATAATCTAATTGTCTCTAATATTTCCGTTCATTTAATTATTTTACTTTTAATGTTTTTTTGTATTAAAAGCAGATATTTCTTTAACCGACACAATAGGGCAGGTCGATTTTATTTTATTTCTTTAACCGACACAACTGATGATGAAAACAAATTGTTTTTAAATATTTGCCCTTATTTATTTCATTCCCTTTTCTTTCGCAAGGCCATAACAATTAGGTTTTTAAAAAAAAATGAACCGGCATAATAACGATCCCTTTACATTAGTAAATAATTATTGTGCCGGGCGTCACTGTATGTTTAACAATTTAGTTAAATATACATGAACCGGCAAAATAACGCAGGAATAGTTATGTTTCAGATCATGGAGAATGATTCAGTTACAAAATTATCGAAACAGTGGCATAATTCAACTAAACGTTGAATAATAACTAATCATCACACAAGAGAATGAATAGCTTCCATAGTAAAAAAATTGTTTTCCAAAAAACCGAACCGTAAACCAAGGTTTTAAGAGAAAAAAAACGAAACCGCCCAACTCTAATAGTAATGCTTAAGGAGTAACTTACAGTACATTTATTTTCCAAGGGTGAGTTCTGTCCCATTGTAATATGATGAGACAGTAGACATAATTTAGTAATAATTGGCATGAAGAGAAGACTTGAAATAATATGGTTTTGTTAAACAATTAGTAAAACGCAATTGTTAGGAATTTTTTATGACATCAGTCAATGGACAATGGCAAAATAGTTTAAAATTTGGTACACAAATGAAATTTCAAGTAGATCATCACAAAAACATACAAATTCCAACCAGAATTATCTTTTGGGTTGAAAACATGGCCATAACTGATATAGATATTGAAAAGAAAGAGAAAACAGGGATGGGAGTAGCCAATGGCAATAAAAGCTGAAATTGAGATGAAGTGTGTGTGTGTGTGTGTGTGTGTGTGTGTGTGTGTGTGTGTGTGTGTGGATGACAGCTCAAAAAAACAACTTAGGATAAAGATATTGAATGAAATGCGCATGTAGGGGAGAAGGAGACAGGAAGTCATTCTTTGATGAAACAAAAGTCAACTAACTCCCTTACCCTCCATATCATGAATCCTCTGAAGTTTTAACCTTCACGGCAAAATTAATATTTTCAATTTCCATACTGTCATAGGAGGGAAAAGGGAAGCAAGGCATGACAAGATGGAGAGAGGAAGAGAGAAAAAACAGGAAAGATTAAGCGAGAGAGAGAGAGAGAGAGGAACAAAGATACAGAGAAATAGAAATAAAATACAGTAAAACAGTCACTAGTGATTTCAGCAAAAATCCACTTTTTCTAAATTAAAAAAAAAAGAAGTGGAACTCACATTCCTAAGAAAAGGAAGACAGGGTTTAAGATGGACGGACAAACAAATTTACGCAGCCAGGCAAGCTAACTACTAAGCAACAACAAACTGACCACTGGATTTGTTTATTAATGACCGATAAACAAAGAAAAACTATTAAAACCAAAAGATAATAATTGTACGTGTTTTCTTTTATGTTTCGTGTGAACTAACCACAACAACTAAAAACATAGCTGCTGACAATCTGGTGAAAGTATTTAAGAAACTACAACAAACAGCAACAAAAGGATAATTGATCAAAGCTACAAACAGTCTCTCAGATTTTGATCTCCTTAATGAAGCTAACAAACTAAGGTACAACCATTTTTCTTGGTGTCGTGCTATGTTACACCCTTTGCTCACTCAAAGATAAATCAAACATAGCTAGAGTTTAACTATGTCCTCATGGGGATGGTAGTAAAAAATGATAACATCCAACATCATCCTGTTCTTTGAGGGGGGATAGATTTATTGCCTGTCACCTGGGCCTCTCATTCCGGAGGTAGTGCCAATACAGGTATTTTTGTTCTTATCCAATACTCCCCCCCCCCAAAAAAAATTTCTTTTTGAAGAACTGGGTTTTCCCCCATATTAAATATGATAGTAAATACGTACACACACATACACCCTATCTCTTAGCCTGAAGATTTCCCTCGAGAATGAAACAAACATTTCTGTGTAGCTTACTTGCCATATATCTTTATCCTGCTATTAAGATCTACTCATGTATTGAGCACTATTGATGTAAATACCGAAATAAAAATATATACATAATATATTACTTGATAAAATAAGCATATGTGTATATATATATATATATATATATATATATATATATATATAAGCTGCATTGTATGCCTATTACCACAATAACCACCATGGATTGACATTGACCCCTCTTAGTGGAATGACAAGCCCCTGAAGGCGGATCTAATTTTTATACTATGAAGTGAATGCCACTAATAACCAAAAGTCAAGGTGCAGTTCACTATCTTTAACTAAAGATTCTGAATTCAAAAAAATTTTTTTTTTTTACTCTTATCCTAAATTAAAAATATTTATTACTGTCAACTGACTAGGATCAGGCCTAGAACAAAACAAAACAAAAATATGCAAACCATCCTATGCTTTAAGTCAAGGTTTATATATCAATGGCAAGCCATGTGCCACAAGACCAAATTTGAAAGGAGCGGGTACGAAAGTCCACAAATAATTTAGAGGACACAATATATAGACATGGAGTATTTTGTAATTAAAAAATCTAATATTTTAATATTAAATTAATCTAATAAGCCATTTTGTTATTCTATTTTCTTGTTTCGTCATCTATACAAAAATGGTCGTTTTAGGTTTTTAATTTTTTAAATAAGGATATGTTTTCACCAACTTGTTTTTTGTTTGATTTTTGTAATTGTTAATTTTCTGCAATTATCCAATTAAACCCTAATTCACATCTATCATTGGGTAAATAAATGAGTTTATTCAAATAAAATATTCATCCAAATAATATTCTTTGATTTACAACTAACGTCACTGGTTTGATTCTATAGTATTATCCACATTACTTCCCTAGATATATTAATTTGGTTGGCATGAAGGGGCCACAAAGAACCATTTGATTGAAGGAGGCCCACAACCAGAATATGGTTGAGTAACACTAATTTAAATAACTTTAAGTAGGTCATAATACATCCCTTACTTAAAAAGTATTTTATTATTAACAGACACCAAGAAAAAACAAAGGTATATAATAATGGGTAAACTCATCCCTAAATACTTTTGTTAACAGTTTACTCTCAGTGACCCCCACCCCCACCAATGAAATCTGGGTATTTCTTTACAATCACCAGAACCATAAAACATCTTATTCATGAACCAATTTTAAGAGTGGGTATCCCAATTGTCAAGCCATTAGAATCTGTTACATTTTGATAGCAAGTAGTTTTTGTGAGTTTTTTTCCTCTTTTTTTTTTCAAATTTAAAATTGTACCTATTATTTGAAACTATTATGGGTGTCATTATTTTGCCTGCCTCTGGGGTTACTTTTATAGGTTTTTCTAAGTAATCACTACTGATGACTTCGATTAAAAGATTAATGGAGACAAAGTATGAAGAACACAAGTGAACCCTAACAAATGTATTTTATTTACTGAAGAGTTCTCACAGAACAAGGGAAGATAATCGGAAATGTATATGTAACATCCTACTTCCATTGGATTAGATTTCATCTTTGTGTGTCATATTATTATTATTATCCTTTGTATCTGGATAAGGTGTTTATAATTCTTTGATTTTGGGTTCTGTTTATGTTTGGTTGATTGTACGAACTTGTTGTAATTGAGGTGCGGTCTTGATACTGCTTTTCAAGTTGGGGGTAGACAAAGTATCGAAAATAAGGTTCACAAATCATCCAAGTGTAAACATAGTAAGTGCTTTGGGTTGCCGTAGTCTAATACAGCAGCAGGAAAAATTATGAAACTTCAGTTAAACAAACCCTTTCTTTTTTTTTTATTGTAAGTAGCAAATATATGCTCCTTCTGGTCACATAGTTTTACTAGCTTGGAAGGATAGTATAATGATGAACAAACATGTACTACACTACCCTCTCCCCACAAAGGAGGAGGTAATACCTGGAAGAGTGATCGTGAAAACAGAACAGATACTACACAACCCCCACTCCTGAATTGAGCATTGAAAGTTAGTACAATAGTTTTAGCTTCAGACAGAAATACACAAAATCTTCATTAGTAATAGATGCATTGAGATTCTAATAGTTTGTTATTGGAATATCCACACAAAAGATGGGTCATTTTCATGGTGGTGGCATTGTACAGAAGCACCATACTTTTGTGAACAGTTTTCTCTCAGAGAGGAGCTTCCCTCCACCATTATATAAAGAGTGTTTTATTTACTCCTCCCCAGGAGTTAGACACAAGGCCAGTTTTATCTTACTCCCACAAGTAAGATGTGACCCAAGATCGGGTCGAGAAAGTGGGGTTTGAAAAGCCAGCGCTCGAGAGGTGAGCACTCTGGCCATTTAAAAATTGCCTGGGCAGCCCCGTCGGCATTCCCCGGTAGGGGCGCCTCAGACAGTAAGCAATAAACTTACTCCTCCCCAAAGAGGGGAGGCAAAGCCTGGGAGGGTAGACCTCCTAAAACTGCACAGGACAGGCGTGCTTAATGAAATCACTCAAAGGAGTAAGTGATACTTAAAACCAACTACAAAGAAAAGTATAATCAAAAACAGATTCACAAAAAGATTTCTTAAACGATAATAAAATAAAAAATAAAAAATCAATTACTATTTTTTTTTCATACAGTAATTTTTCACAAAAGACAATTTATTATTTTTGTTTGGGGAGGGGGACTCTTTAGTAGAAATGTATTTAGACTTTCACTTTGAAGTAACATTGCCAAAATATTCCTTTCTTTGCCTATCAGGTCATAAAATTCAGACAGATAAGGGAAAGTTTTTTTTTTTGCTATTCAAAGCTGGATTTCTAGCATTTCTTCATTCTTCTATCTCATTGCTAAAGAGAAATGTAAGTATAATAATGATTAATCCTTGGTGGCAAATCAACTCTTGGCTGTCTAATGACCTCACCCAAAAATTCTTCATATCCATTTGGTATAATGCTAAAGGAGGATTTAAAATATTCGAAACGCATCAGAAAGAGAGAAACAAAAAAGAGAATAAAAAGGAGAAGGGAGAATAAGAAAAGAAAGAGGGAAAGGATGAAAAGAGAAAAGGGAGGTAAAAAGAGAAAAGGGAGGTAAAAAGAGAAAAGGGAGGTAAAAAGAGAAAAGGGAGGTAAAAAGAGAAAAGGGAGGGAAAAGGAGAAAAGGGAGGGAAAAGGAGAAAAGGGAGGGAAAAAGAGAAAAGGGAGGGAAAAAGAGAAAAGGAAAATAATATAATTACAACCAATTTAATTTGGAATAATTCATTTATTTAAATTATTTGACAGGTTTTTGTCAAACTTCTGCAGTTTAATAAAAAAAAAAAAATTAATGGAAGAAAGCCCACAAAGTACTGAGAACCATTAATATTACGGCTATATCATGTCTAAACATTGGTTCTTATAGGATCACCAAAGTTAAGCAATGCTGGTCATGGTCAGTACTTATATGGGTGTCTGTTTGGGAATATAGAGGCCAACAGTTTGTAAATGGTAGTTGTAAAATCCTTTTCTGCTGAGAAAGGGATGAATCCATTTCTTCTTCCCTCTAGCTATGAGTGAAATAGGACTACTAGTCTAGAAGGAAAACTCTGAAATAACATCAGTTTCTGCTTGTTTTGTATTTCTCAATGTCACTCGTCCAGGATATGTGGTTGAGGATTGCACAAGCCTTGCTTCACTCTAAACATCGGGCAGGCACTCTTTCAGATGGTACAGTAGGCCAACAAATATTAGGAATACTACTACAGTTATCATTAGTACATACATAGATTTGGTTTGGTATGGTTTGGTAGTTTTGTTTTACGGCATATCAACCCTTTTTGGGTTATTTAATGCCGAATCTGGTCATTATTGTAAAAGTTTTTATGCTTCAAGTTTTTTATATCTTCAAATGTTTAATCATCGTTTTTGGTTTGGTAGTTTTGTTTTACGGCATATCAACCCTTTTTGGGTTATTTAATGCCGAATCTGGTCATTATAGTAAAAGTTTTTATGCTTCAAGTTCTTTATATCTTCAAATGTTTAATCATCGTTTTTGGTTTGGTAGTTTTGTTTTACGGCATATCAACCCTTTTTGGGTTATTTAATGCCGAATCTGGTCATTATAGTAAAAGATTTATGCTTCAAGTTCTAAAAATAAAATAAAAAAGGGGAGGGAGAAAGGGAGAGGGGCTGTTGTTTTTGTTTTTGGTTTTGTAGAACATAATTAAGTTTTACAAAAAAAAACAAAAAAAAACCACGTCAATGTAGGTGAATTTCGTCTCAGGGAGCCACAGGGCAGCCTGATCTGGTATCACCAGGAATAGATTTGGTATTTGTCTGAAGCTGAACTATGTTATTACTATCTTTCAATGTTCAATATGGGGATGGGGGGGGATAGTATAGTTTGTTCTGCTGTATACCATCCTCCCAGGCATTAACTCTCCTTTTTTTTTTGGGGGGGGGGGGGTCATGGTCTCACCCAGATATACAAAAAAAAGATTTAATACTTATTCATGTTGCTAAAGTTGATATTACAGAGTTAATATTTCCTTATGTTTTCAAAAGGCTTTCCTTAATCATTCAGTTACATAAAATATGCTAAATATAGATCTGAAAAATTAAAAATATTAAAGGAAAAAGGTCTTTAATCTTTCTATGTTCATGGCAGGCAAAGATATGAAGTTACAGAAAAAAAACAAAAAAACACGACAACTCAGACGGAGAGGAAATAATACCATGTAATTAACACGAGTTCAGCTCGTTAAAAATAATGTTTATCATAATTATCCTTTTTCAATTTATATTAATAGATGTTCCAATCATGCAGACATTACCTTTACACAAATACCTAAATCTATTTCAAACAGAATTTTTAATAATTCATGCAACATGAAAATATTCAGTCAAAATAAAAAAAATTATACTGTAGATACATAGATAAATTAACATAAAAAATTAAAGTATAAATAAAAACCTAAGGGATCCTGTGAAAATTTCATAATTGCTGTTTTCATTAAAATAAAGTTTTTTTTTGAAAGGTCTCATCTTTTGTTACTTTTAGCTTTTATCTTGAAAAGGCCCATGCAACAGTTGGGCGAAACGTTGAGTTTCAGGTCTTCTATTTTAACCCATACCGTCGGACTTATTTTATCCTTTTATTGTCATTATATATATATATATATATATATATATATATATATATATACAAGTATCATTAAAAATAACGGACATCTTGTGTCTGGTTATTTTTTCTAAGATCCTTTCCGTTTTTCTGATTAGGTTCTTAGTTTCAGACGGAAACTGGCTGATAAAATTGCCATAGCTTCCCAAAGCGCTTTCGGACCCTTCCAGGTCCATCGTCAGTGGAGCAATGTTAACCAGGCATAGGCCCAGGAGTGAATATATATTCTATTTAGGCGGGAAAATAAAGGACTGTGTTTAATTTAAATTTATATTATAGGCATTTGAGTATATTAGTACTAATAGTATAGTTAATCTTGTTAATAGCTGGTTTTTCAGTATAGGGCTTCGAGTATGTGGAGTTTAAGTGTATTAGTATTTTGTGCGATGATTTTTGTGTTATCTACTAAGGATCTGTTGATCGATAACATCGACATGCCAGTGTCGCAGATTTTGTACATGTCTGTGTAAATAAAAATAATCATATATATATATATATATATATATATATATATATTTTAAGCAATTCCAAATATGTATATCCCTTTCAATTAAAATCTGACAATTAATAATCTTATTCTAACACTAAATGAATAGTGTTATAAGAGGTTCTTGAGTGTTTGTTTTTTTTGCTAAGTGGAAATTCGTTTTGAAAGATATTAAATTAAAAAATGTGTTCTTTAGGAGTGGTTCTTGGAAGTGTTTAATTGACAATTTGCTTCTATTTTTATGACTCATTGAGAAATCTAATTCTTTTGAAAAAATACAAAGTTTAATTTAACAACTGATGAATATAATAATTTAAGTAAAAAACGGTTTAATCTTCTTAAATTATCAGAATAATTTCTAATTATCTCCCTTCCATTAACATATTTTGACCATAATAATTTGACTTAGTTAATCTCCGCTTTTGGAAATATTTGATTACTCGAAATTAATGCCGGGTTGGAAGATTCGTTCCCAGTATATTCTACCTTAGACTTTTTCTTCGGAAAATAACATCCTGGAATTTTGATCCTTTGAACATTCTTCATGACCATAACTACATTTTCTTTTGGAGTGAACGAAGAACATGGTTTTAATCCTATTGTTTTTTTTACTCTTATTTCCTCCATGTGATAAACCTAATTTTTTATTTTATTTATGTTTTGAACTAAGGATTCTTAAGAGAAGAATTTTTTGTTTCTATAGTAAACTACCTGGATATTTTGTTTACTGTTCAGATTTTTTTTTTTTAAACAATTGTAAATTCGTTGAATTGTTTTGGGTATAGATTATTATAAGATGATAATAAAAATCTTGAAATGACTAAATATATTATACTAGCTAAACCAGTCCCAGTGTTGCCCAGGAAAGGGAGATAATTGCAAATTACTTTAAACTGTAGGGTGAAAACGGAAACCTTACGATTGTCACCCTGAATCCTAATAACCTCAAACAACATTTAATATAAGAACTCTTTGTAAGAATTAACCTCGTTACGCTGTTGTTTGGAAGAAACTAAATTAAAACGTAATTGTTTATTATTGTAAAGTAAGCAGTTTTAATATTTCCCAAATATAAGAATGTATGTGATAAATAAAATATTGAAAGTCTAATAGAATAATTTCAGTTCCATTTAACCTGTACCGAATTGTTTAAATGTAATAGGAGATAAGTCTAAATTACTTAGGAATCGTTCAAACGAGTCAAAACAAAGTGAGATGCCCCCGCCCCCCGTAAATATGTATGTAATAGATGTAGGTCATTCAGCGAGTAAGAAGTTAACGAACAACCTAGATAGCTGTACACTTTTGTTGTTACTTGCAATAAGAAGTAATAGTGAAATGGTTTGTTTTCTAAGCTACAGCCTTTTTATTGTTTTCTGCCAAAAACAAATGCAGGAAAAATAAATGTAAATACTTTTGTAATGGAAGAAGTAATCTAACCAGTTACTGAGTATACATGTTTGAATCACGGATATACGTGCGTTTGTTAATGTGTAAAGTATTAAACTTTAGCTTGCCACGCATGTCTATAAATGGTACTTGCCAGAAAGAATATTTACTTCATAAAATTAACAAAATGGTGAATCTAATGCAGTGTATGATACTTAAAGAAATAACAGGTTAGATAAAATATGTAATCAATGAAATCGATTGGAATTATTTTCATTATGTGAATAACTGATTGTAAAATCATGTAATTCCTTGGTTAGGCATATTCAAATGTCAATTTGGCATATGCAATGCTATTTAGGTCTGTCGACGAGGAATCCACAAGATAACATTGAATGAAACCATAAAAAGGCAAATTTAATTTATAAGAATTCTTGACAACCGTCGTCAGGCAGTTTAATGATTGTTACGAATTTCTGTTTTGGTGTGAAGCTTGGTAGCAGCCTACATTTGCCTACCACAGATCTGTCTTTTAGATATTGAGCATTTTTGCATAAACAATGATCTTCATGTATCATAAGTAGAAATGCAACAAAATTTATCGATAACTAGCAAAAACAGCCAGTGTTGCCCAGGAATGAAAGTAGTCCGTATACACTAGAAGAAAGCAAAATCTAGTATAGAAAGCTGGGCGATTCTCCAGCTTAGGACTTGAGCTAAAATCGACTTGGCGTCATTAGGATTAGAGTTAGGGTCAGAGTTAGCTCAGGTCCTAATCTGGAGAAGTACCGAAAGTTGTTATACTAAATTTGATTTATATATAAAAAAAATAATGAATAAACAAAAGCAGTTTAACAATCTAGAAGACAGGTGTACATTTTCTAAATCCCCAACTTCTTCGTTTGAACCAAAATATAAAGTTTACAACTTGAAAGATATTTAAACTTGACTTAATGTCAGCACAACACAAGTTTGAGACTTTGAACTTTTGTTTGCTGCTTTTCTTTTTGTATAAAGAATTTTTTTTTAACTTTATGAAACTTAAAATTATATATAGAAACTGCATTACTTTTTTTTAATTGTAATCATCAAAATCTGAATGCTGATTTGAGTAAAGGTGATCCTTATAGTATCGACTCGATTAGTGTGGATTTTGAATGTTATTGTTTACTCCCTAAAAAAAAACATTCTGATTTTTCCTTTTTGTTAAAAATTCAATCGATTCAATTCAGCACTAAAAATTATATAAGATTTAACGGTCACAAAACTTCCAAATGTTAGAATCAATTTTAATCTAGTTGTAACCAATCTCCAATAATCTCACACGACAAAGTAAAATCCTGCACCTCAATAAATTACTTTCTGAAAATTTGGTACCTATTTGTTATAATTTTGTTAATATGCTATTCAATAAATCATTTGTGACAATTATTTGCAAACAGCATATTGGCAGCTACTAGTTTATTTTTAGTGAAGCATCCTTGATCGAATCGAGATAAAAATATTTAAATACATAAATTTTGTCTAAATCAAATTGAGAAATTATTAAAATACTCCTTAAATTTTCATCTCTTGATTTGTACATTTGTTTTGGAATTATGAAAAAAGCATGATTTTTCATAAATAGACAGAGATACAAATACAGACATTTGCAAATATACTTTTGATAACAAATGTGTGAAGGAATTCAGACATTGAGTGCAATTTTTAACATATATGCGATAGCACATACGGTACCCTGTCCTCATCAACAGCTAACTAAGGGTGGTAACGGTTTCGGTAGCTAAAGTAGTACTTCTACCTCTGGTGCGACCAGAAGGTTTTGGTATCGGATAGATTATTTACAAAAGAAACAAAACAAAAAAAATCTCTGCAGTTTCATAATGTCTCTTTATTTTCACCATTGATGACATTGTGTTAGAGCGACCATGGCTTGATGTCACAAACACGAGAAATGTGTGCATGCATTTTACCATTGGGTCACCAAATTCTTAGTATGCTTACAATTTCTCCAGAGAAGACATTCAGCAATGGAATCCTGAACACTGTGGGCATAATCCTGATTCATAATCCCATTATTTGATTTACATTCTCTGATAGGGGAATTATGTTGTTTGCACCAGTGTGCCTTATGGATACGTAAACCTCACAATCTGTTGAATTTTCTGGTGCAATCACACATTGTAGCAATTTATGGCTATTGTCATAATCTGCGTTTATTTTTATAATTTTGGTTCATACAATAGTGTCATCAGTTTAAGCAACAATGTTCTTTTGGTTAGGGGAGTTGTTTGTCGGGTGGGAACTAATTAAAAAAAAAAAAAAAAAAACACAAAACACAATGCACAGTGAAGGAAACACAAACAATGATGCATAAAACTGAAGAAAGTTTTATTTCATGAAAGGATTCATGAGGAGGTGATGAGGAGATAGACATATTATTGAGAAGTGAGAAGACGTGATTCAATGGGGGTCATGAAAAGAAAACAGTTCTTTGACCAATATGTGTCGAGAAAGAGGTCACTTTTTTTAAGGCAAACACAAAAAATCTTTCCTCAACTGTCGTCTTATATTTTTTCTAAAATGCTGCATGTGGTTTAGCTCATGAATTAGGATAATTTATCAAAAGGGACACTTGTATTTTTCTCTTATTGTTTCACGTCGGGGTCCGCACCTTTTGTTCATCCACGCATGCCTTCTTTTAGTAGTCGTCGTCGCAAGGGAAAGACTATACGATAGAGGTTTCTTCTGATCATAACCACTATGACTATGTTCACTATATAACTGACCATAAAAGAGGCAATAAAACATTTCGTTTATCCTATTAGCTTTGAGTAAATTGGAACAGAATGGATTTTCTCTCAAACAGGTGTCAAATACACGGTTTGATAAACAATCGCGAAAGGGTGTTTAGTCTGAGCCAGAGATCCATTATATAAAGAAATTACTGTAATTTAAAAAATATTCTGTAAAACATGTATTGTTAGCATGCATTCAGGATCTGGCTAGAGTCATACATAACACCAGCTTTGATTAGTAAAATCAGTTCACCTTGTTAGCCTTCTTTTAGTCTTGAAAAACAATAGTGAAGCAAGAGTTGCGAAATCCCTAAACACACTTCTCCTGAAGTGGCATTACTAGAGTCCAGTGGCAAGGAAAAATATCTAGGATGACTGAAAATAATGCCGAGATAAGCAGAGAAAGACTGGTTTTATTTCAGAGTAATCCTTCTTCTAGACTAGTTGCACAACCAAGGTTTGAGAGTTTAGTCTGCCCTATTTAATCCATAGTTGAAGGGAGGATATCTGCTTTTATACATTTCTAAAATGTATTAGTGAAAGTGATGCGGTACAACCAACAGAATGCGAACTCGTTATGTTGTACTTGTAACCACGACACCATGCAACTTCATATTCCAGTTCACCTTCAAGCTTTTTTTTTTTAATAAACTGATGAATTCGACCCCCCCACACTTTTAGATGCTGAGACAACTTAAAGTTTATCTGACATTTTTCTTCTACTCAACGTGATCATTTAATGCACTTATTTTTGCAAATAATTCTAGAAAGAAGAATTCAAAAAGAAATCCTACGTCCAAAATCATTGAAAGTTATTTTAAGTCTTTAATCAATTCTTTTGGTCGAGATGGAAGAGGCCTTTATCCAACCCTACAAGATCTATCTTCAATCGGGCCTGCAAGGCCAAGTCTGACACTACTTGGTTATTAAATTCAAAAAGTAACATTGAATTCGAAAGCCTAACTCACTAACATAAAATAACTGTTTTCACAATCTTGTTCTGGCAATTCTTGTGATGACGACTGGTGCCAAGCTCCATCAGCCGCGGCCCTTTGATTCAAACGCTGTCAGTATGATTTGAGGTTGAGGTAGAACTGAGGGGGAAAGAGGTAAACTTTTATATGACCTGTGGAAAAAAAAAAATCCATAACCTCGTGAGAGTAATGGATGCTAATCAGCATCAATAAAGGTATTAGCCGTATTTATTCGTCTTTTATCTATTAATGGCTTCGGGCTTTTATTTGGAGAAAAATATATTTTTTTAAATGGTGTAGTCTTTTCTCTAAACGAGCGATGAAATGCTATATAGGGAATATGTGGATAAGAATGCTCTACGCTGGTACCAGATCAAGAGGAGTCTTGTGCATCTGCAGGCGAACCTAGCAGCAATAATGAGGAAGGATCAAGGATCTCCAAAATGCTTCTTCTCTTCACACAGGTAAAGAGGTAAAATCAAACTAATCATTGACATCAATAAAAAGTGAAGAATAATAAATAAAATCAGAATCTTAATTTTTTATGATCCGTAATGACGACATTTGTATACGCAAAGTACAGCAGTAAGTAAACACCAGTATATCAGGTCTATATAAAATATTTTTCATTAAAAGTAAATGTTAAAAATATTATATAAGCATAAGTTGTTTAACTGATGTTTTTTTCTTCAAATATCTTGCTGATAGTTTTTCATTTTGTACCGAGACAGAGCAAGCCAGAGTGATAGTGAGCAAGCCAGCCAGCCAGAGAGATAAAGATAGATAGAAAGAGAGATAAAGATAGATAGAGAGAGAGATAAAGATAGATAGAGAGAGAGATAAAGATAGATAGAGAGAGATAAAGATAGATAGAGAGAGATAAAGATAGATAGAGAGAGATAAAGATAGATAGAGAGAGATAAAGATAGATAGAGAGAGATAAAGATAGATAGAGAGAGATAAAGATAGATAGAGAGAGATAAAGATAGATAGAGAGAGATAAAGATAGAGAGAGAGAGAGAGAGATAGAAAGATAGAGAGAGAGAGAGATAAAGATAGAGAGAGAGAGAGATAAAGATAGAGAGAGAGAGAGATAAAGATAGAGAGAGAGAGAGATAAAGATAGAGAGAGAGAGAGATAAAGATAGAGAGAGAGAGAGATAAAGATAGAGAGAGAGAGAGATAAAGATAGAGAGAGAGAGAGATAAAGATAGAGAGAGAGAGAGATAAAGATAGAGAGAGAGAGAGATAAAGATAGAGAGAGAGAGAGAGATAAAGATAGAGAGAGAGATAAAGATAGAGAGAGAGAGATAAAGATAGAGAGAGAGAGATAAAGATAGAGAGAGAGAGAGATAAAGATAGAGAGAGAGAGATAAAGATAGATAGAGAGAGATAAAGATAGAGAGAGAGAGAGATAAAGATAGAGAGAGAGAGATAAAGATAGAGAGAGAGAGATAAGTTTTTTTAAAGTAATTTTACACTTTTTTTAAACTTTTATTTTCTTAATTCATGTCGTTCACTCCCGTTAATGTTTGCCATCCCTACTACTAAAGATAAAAAAAAAAGTGATAGCAATTTGATTGAGATTATGCAGATGTAAAAAGTTTTTATTTAACAATTTGCAGGTTGCTCTATGCCCACCAAAATGGCAAGTTATCTACGAATTCATTAAAAAGGCTTGAGGAAAGCCAGAATTACAGCAGATTTCTGAAGAAGCATTCCTTCAGTTACTCACTCTGAAAATGAACAAGAAAAGCGTCTGCAGAATTTCTGATAGGAATTTAAGAAGAATGTTACACACTTCACAAAACATAAAAAAACTTACAGAATTTTATTGCTACAAAACTTAAACTAGGAAGATCCATTAAAACAAAAAAATGAGTTAGGCAAATGGTTTGTAGCTCTGAATGTAAGCAATCATAAAAAATATTTTGTGGACAAATGAAGCAATTTTTAAGTTGAATGCAAGAGTGCACATGCATGATCATCTATACTGAGCTTCAAATGTCGAGTTCAGATTCTATCATATATAATGTGATCAGTTACACACTTTGAACCTTCAATTGCACCCCAGTTATTAGTACAATAGCAACTTGTGTTCAATTAACCATACAATGACTGGTTTACAATAGATATAGGGTGGGCAAAAATAAGGGTCCTATTTTTAAAAATTCATAACTTTTTTATTTATTGATTTTTAAAATTTTTTTTTTTAGAATAAGTAAAGGACCCCTTCCGAAGCAAGCATGAGCCGTATTAGCCCTAAGGAACGTACCCTCATTTAGAAAACATTATTTTTGCTTAAAAAACTCAAAACAGTGTAAAAAACAATACTTTAGTTTTTGTAAGTTTTAAGACGTGTTTTTCGGCTAAAATTTGTTTTGTTTATTTCAAAAAATCTCGGAAGGGTCAGTCTACACACACATAAAGTTTGGTGAGTTTAACTTTTATTTTGTGGAAGTTATTCAAATTCAAGTTATTCAAATTTAAAGATAGGACCCTTATTTTGGCCCACCCTGTATTATGTTTTTCATGTTGTGGTATTTGCTATAAAACAGACAAACCAAACCTAACCTAATAATAAACAAACCAGTTTGTCCATAGTTTGGTTGTTTTAAGGCAGATTAAACTTTTTCCGGGTTATTTAATGCTGACTACATTGATTTGGGCATAACTTTTAATGCTTCAACTTGTTAATATCTGCAAATATTTATTCATGCCGTAAATGTATGTTTTTACATGAATTGTTTATAGAATAATTCGTTTTGTAGGTGTATAATTCGTAAATAGTCTAAACAATAGCTGGGGCTCATACAGGTATTAGCACTCCGGCTCAGAATGAATATGGGTGGGAGTAATGACAACTGAAGGGGTGACTGCACGCTCCCCAAACGTACAAAATTCAGCTTTTTATGCGATTACGTGTGAAGAGTGAACACTGAAAAACGGAATGACAAAAAAATAAACAATTATTTTAGAATTTAGAGTGGGCGATTAGTTTCATATATATTTAACGTAAAATGCCCCATCTTAGGGCCATTCGAACTTTTTAGGAAAATTAAAAATATTTTAACCACTAACCCTAAGTGGCAAGGTTATAAAAGTACACGTAAAATAGACCTATTCCCCCCCCCCCCCAATTTTTTTTTAGTTAAATGTCCTAAAACGCTAGAATGGTGCGGAAGTGAGGGGATCATTTTAAATTAAATGTATATACGAAACTGATCCTTACTCTAAATTCTAAAAGAAGCGTTTTTTCATCTTTCTTACAAGTTTTTAAGGGTGTTCATACATAATCGCCTAAAAAAAAGAAAAATCTATTTTTTGTTTTGTGGAAGGTGGGGGGGATGTTAATCTACACTTATACTATGAATCTTTTTTTTTTTTTTTCGTAATTTGGACAAAATAGTGAAACAACAGTTTGTAAACAAAACAGACAATAAGTTTGTTATTTATTTTTCACGGAAAATTTAAAACTACAAAAATTTAAAAAATATTTTTTTTTAAAGCGTTTAGTTATAATGAATGCTGCTATTTTAGGAAAAACTATGCTTTAAAAAAAAAAGCTGTCGATTGTTGTGGAGGCGGCGAAGGAGAATTTGAAATAAATAATTTGTTGAAATTATACCCACGTAGTACTTGTTATTCGGTCTTTCCTTGGCAAACAATACTTTTTGTTAGGCATTTATTTTGTAGTGGACAAAGTGTACGATTTATGCAGTTACATCTTTTCTCTTCATTGCTAACTTTTTCATTTCTATTCAGGTGGTTACTATTAGTGTTTTATTTATTTCTATTTGTATTGTTTATATTTTTTTCTTAGTGTTATTTTTGTTATATTTCTCACTTTTTTTTTTAATGTAATTTGTTATTTTTTTCTTCCTCTCTGCTGTTCTCTTTTAGTATTTTGTTATTGTGTACCTTAATTATTATTTCCAGGTTTTCGCAGCAGCTGTAGGATAGTTTTAGGTTATTTTTATTGAATATTTTATGCAGGGGATTGGTTATGGGGAAGTGTTTTTCAATCAGATTTAGGAATTTTTTGCCCAGTTTAGTTTTTAGCATCTGGTTATAGGGCGGTGTATAGTAGATTATATTTCTTTGTCTTTTTAATTTTGTTGTAATTATTAGTGTCCTGTTTTTTTATATTTAATTTCGGTATTATGGTAACCACTATTTTTTAGAGCTGTATTGTAAATGTTGATTGATTTTTTAAAAACACTTTCGTTGCTAGAATTATTGATAAGCCTACGTTCGATAGAATTTGGAATATGTTTTATGATTGATGGGGGTTGATTAGACTTTGGGTTTACGTATATTGGATTGGCGTTATCTTTTAGGTATGGTTCGTAAGTATTTTTTATTTAAGTTTAACGTGACGTCTAGAAAGTCAGTTCTTTTTATGTTAGCTAGTACTTCTACTTTTAGGCCTAGTTTTTTCATTTCCATACGTATAATCTTCTTGAAGTTTTCTCCTTTGACTTTGTTGGAATCTCTTATTATCGCTAATCCATCATCTCTATAAAGGCTGATATCTGTATTATCAAATATATTTGTGAGTGTATATAAAATGAATAACCCCACAAGGTCTGATGCCTCCGCAGAGTCAAGGGCACCCATGCCCAAATCAAAGGAGTTTGTCATTTGTTTTAATCCATTGGTCATCGTTATTGATTAAAACTGATCTCCTACATTTTTTAATGATGTAGATTTCATCCTTGGATATATCGGTATACATCTCGGCAAATTCTAGGCCGATGTTGAAGAGTTCTTCTGATATCGACAGCTAGAAGTCCACTATGTCGAATTGTAGGAAGGTACATTTGTTCTTATTTTCGATATTGTTAAACCAAGCGATTGCTTCGGCAGTATTCACCCATTGGTTTAATTCTAGGTCTTTTTTATTTGCTTGTTGATTCTAGATAGAATTGTTTTGCTGATTCTTCCTATTTCTGGTTTGGTCGGGTTAATTAAGCGAGTGCTAGGGTTATTGTTAAAGTTACTTTTGTGGTCTTTAAGTAAGATATAGGCTTCCTTAGGTTTTAATTTACTAACTTTGTCGCTAATTTTTAGTTTATCGGTGATTTGTTTACTTTCAATATTTATTATATCTATGTAGTTACGTTCGCTTGTATCTAGTTTTAAAAGGAGATATAATTTTTTATGTATCAATTTTCAGTATTTATTTCAACAGTGCTCGATACGTAAGTAGAGCAAGGTAGTAAGCTATGAAAATATATTTATGGCAATTAAGCTACACAGAGGCTCTCGCGTTTCATCCCAGGGGGGAATCGTCAGGCTAAAAAGCCTGGAGTTATTTTTGCGGGGGTTTTTTATATACACGGCTGGCTAGTTAACCAATCAGATTCTTTGTTGTTCTCTCAGCCAATCGTTGGGCTTCCCACGAACAAAGGTGTGGTTAGTGTTACTTCCTATATCTATTGTTCTTTTTTCTATAGATTGGCCTATATCCCGTTTCCTTTGTTGTGTCAATATAATGGGTGAATTTATTTTATTTTAACAAGTGGTTCCTTGTATTTCTATTTTAGGTTTTTTATTTTTAAATTGTTAAGTTTTTGTCTAGTTTAGTTTTTGTTTATTTATCGTTAGCCTAAGGTAAATTCATTTCTGTGTAGGCAGCTGTTTGCTATCTCACAGTTTAATAGATTTTGAGTGTCTTTGAAATTTAGGATTTCAAATTTTTCATTCAGGCATAATCTACACGGGTCGTCTAAATTTCTACATGTACTGACCTGTCATATTATTTTCCATTCAATTATTGGTGAGCATCCATTGTCTTTGAGCTCCCAATAGTGATTTGCTGGTGCCGTTTTAATTCGACGTTCTGTGTTGAAATGTGCTTTTGTGGTCATAATATCTAGTTTTAAAATCTAGGGAGGTCATACCCACGTAGTACTTCTATTAAACACACTTTCGTGAATCTTTGATGAATGACATCGATTATTTCTGGTTTTTTATTTTAAAGCTTTTATTTATTTTTCTTTCAATATACAGCTATAATCCAGGGTTGCGGAGTCAAAAGGTATAAGGTGTGACTCCAACTCCGAGGATTCCAAAAATTCTGATTCAGACTCCTTATTTTAACCCTTTTGGAGATTATAAAATCAGACTCCGACTCCTAGCATTCTTATGAGTCTGGTTCCAACTCATTCCAAAACCTGCTATAGTCACTGGTTCCCGCAAGATCACCAAAGTTAAGCAACATTGTGCCTGGGCAGCAGTTAAATGAGTAACCAGATAATGTATGTAAAAATCGGTCCAAATGGACTTGCAGGTCTTGGCCTGCTACCAATCTGCAAATACAAAAAAAAAAAAAAAACAATCCTGGCCCGTTCGTTATGATCTGTGCCAACCAGACACTCACCAATGATGTCAAATTTCAGGTTTGAGGTTTGAAGGGCATCCGAATGTGTCCGCAGGTCTCAGGCATTTACAGTCCAGAAGCACTTGAATACGCCTACAATTGAGTAAGATTTTATTTCAATACACGCACCATTAACAGTCGTCATACGATCAACTAGAAGCGCCATCTGCCGATCGAACGGATTCTATTGAACATCGATTCTAGCAACGTAACAATTGAAATCTCTTCAATGGCTGATAGAGTTAATAAACCAATGTTGGTACTTCTTTGAAGAGCGCGATTGATTTCTTTCTTTTTTTTTAACAACCCATTACGGCTACACAAGATTAGATCACTGATGTTTAGTTAACAGACTAATGCTGACAGAGAAAAAGTAGAAGGGGGTAGATAAAGAGAGGAAGAAAAGGCTTCATATAAGCCCATCTAGATGTTCCCACTTTGATAATATTTGTCTTCCAATCATTGATAAAACATTCAGACTCTTTATACCGTATGGGCTCATCCTCTACACACACAATAGCATCGGACATTGACAGATTGTGTGAATTTGAGAAAGGCTGGATTGTACAGGGTGGGCCAAAATAAGGGTCCTATCTTTAAATTTGAATAACTTGAATTTGAATAACTTCCACAAAATAAAAGTTAAACTCACCAAACTTTATGTGTGTGTAGACTGACCCTTCCGAGATTTTTTGAAATAAACAAAACAAATTTTAGCCAAAAAACACTTCTTAAAACTTACAAAAACTAAAGTATTGTTTTTTTACACTGTTTTGAGTTTTTTTAAGCAAAAATAATGTTTTCTAAATGAGGGTACGTTCCTTAGGGCTAATACGGCTCATGCTTGCTTCGGAAGGGGTCCTTTACTTATTCTAAAAAAAAAAAAAAAAAAAATAAAAAAATCAATAAATAAAAAAGTTATGAATTTTTAAAAATAGGACCCTTATTTTTGCCCACCCTGTATATTGAAGAGGGGGGGGGGGAATACGAAGGAAAACTAATAAAGGGCAGAGACTACAAAATTTTTGACCAACTCTGTGTCAGACCAAACAATCACATCATATAACATGAACTAGTTGGGGACATATAGAAAAGAAAATATGGTAGTAAGCTATGGTTGTAGCCTTCGGACTATATAAACAGCCACATTAAGAGCTTATACCAAAGGAATAGAACTGTTATATCTCAATACAAGGGAGATTACTTAACATTGCTGGTGTCTTCTTGTGAAGACGACAGTTTCATAAAAAAGACAAAAATAAAACAAGTAATCAATTTGGACTACTATTCTCATCATGGCTGCTATATTCGCGTTTTGGCCAATTAAACCTCTGACCCTGTTTAGGTGCACCTTTTCGAACTTGCGGAAGTTTTCTAGCTGAACTTGGGAATGTGCATGAATTTTCGAAAAGTTCGCCATTCGTAAAAAAAACAAAAAAAAACATTATTTTTCAAAAAAAGAAATATTTCTCATGTTTGCTTCTCTTTCGGTCAATGAAAATGTACTTCCTGCTTGCTTATCAAAGTTTCTATTTCACCAGAACTTGAGTGGTTTTAACCAGACAGAAATAATAGGTATGGTAGTTTGGTTTGGTAGTTTTGTTTTACGGCATATCAACCCTTTTTGGGTTATTTAATGCCGAATCTGGTCATTATAGTAAAAGTTTTTATGCTTCAAGTTCTTTATATCTTCAAATGTTTAATCATGGTTTTTGGTTTGGTAGTTTTGTTTTACGGCATATCAACCCTTTTTGGGTTATTTAATGCCGAATCTGGTCATTATAGTAAAAGTTTTTATGCTTCAAGTTCTTTATATCTTCAAATGTTTAATCATCGTTTTTGGTTTGGTAGTTTTGTTTTACGGCATATCAACCCTTTCTGGGTTATTTAATGCCGAATCTGGTCATCATAGTAAAAGATTTATGCTTCAAGTTCTAAAAATAAAATAAAAAAGGGGGAGGGAGAAAGGGAGAGGGGCTGCTGTTTTTGTTTTTGGTTTTGTAGAACATAAGTTTTACAAAGAAAAAAAAAAAAGAAGAAAAACAAAAAACGTCAATGTAGGTGAATTTCGTCTCAGGGAGCCACAGGGCAGCCTGATCTGGTATCACCAGGAAATAATAGGAGTGAGAGGTATAAAAATGAAAGGTCTTTGACACTTATTTATAAAGCAAATGATTTCATTCTTTTAAAATCACTACATATAAGCAAAGGTATAAAGATCCGACTCAGACTCCTAGAATTAACAAAGTTCAGATTGTCTGTTGATTCTTCAGAGATTAAAATATTTGACTCCGATTTCTAGCATTCTTAAGAGTTTGACTCCTTCTCAAACCTCTGAATCCCTAACCCGGCGCAGAAGTATATTTAGGCAACAACACTCCCCCCTTTTTATAGACATGTTTCATTGCATAAGACTGAAAAGGAACATTTTAATCTTTTTTCAATAACTTTTCATGTTCTTTCACAATTACTGATTGTTTTCTTCTTACCAATGGAATAAGGAAAATTTCCAACTGCTTGTTCAATGTTTTTATTTCCATTTGTTCTAGTGTTTTTGGCTCCCTCACGAGCTATTTTTAAGGGAGCATAGGTTAATAATAATATCAATATTAGCAATAATAATAGTTATTGTAATGTTTGTGAAATTAGTTGCCAAATGTGGCCACAATGTCCTGGTTGTATCTGGCAACTAATTTCGCAAAACAAAAACATTTTGTGTATATAATATATATATATAGGGTGGGCAAAAATAAGGGTCCTATTTTTAAAAATTCATAACTTTTTTATTTATTGAATTTTTTTTTTTTTTTCTTTAGAATAAGTAAAGGACCCCTTCCAAAGCAAGCATGAGCCGTATTAGCCCTAAGGAACGTACCCTCATTTAGAAAACATTATTTTTGCTTAAAAAACTCAAAACAGTGTAAAAAACAATACTTTAGTTTTTGTAAGTTTTAAGAAGTGTTTTTCGGCTAAAATTTGTTTTGTTTATTTCAAAAAATCTCGGAAGGGTCAGTCTACACACACATAAAGTTTGGTGAGTTTAACTTTTATTTTGTGGAAGTTATTCAAATTCAAGTTATTCAAATTTAAAGATAGGACCCTTATTTTGGCCCACCCTATATATATATATATATATATATATATATATGGGTTCTTACAAAAAATATGTTTAAATATATACTCTCTATAATATCCGAAAATGTACCAAATTGTAAGCTCAACAAAGTTGTATTGCAAGTATAGAACCATGCTGTCCCTCTCGACAACCGTCAACCCCCAACGTTGTGCGTCAATGGTCTTCTTTTTGTCTTAATCGTCTATCAACTGACGAACCGTCAAGGGCACAGCACTGGTTTACAAGTTTACAACACAAATAAACGCAATGCAATTCACAAGAAAGAACACCAACTCATATACACTGTGTTTCAACAGTTGTACTCTGGTTGTGTGGGACACCGAAAGGGACCCCAAACGTTAACGTCCACATTTTAGTGAACAGAGATTAAATTGTCTGTCGAGGTCAGCACCGTCGCTCGGTTGATCAGTTCATCTCATCGTTTGCTCGGCTAGATCTGATCTCGTCCGGAGTTCAAATCAAACTGAATCTCTTCCCCTCAGAGTCCCAACTCCTCAACGTTTTACTGCAAACCATTGCCTGCTGTAAAACTAACTTATTGTAAAACTCTATCTCCGGTCTTTTTGTCTTAGTCACCGACAAGCCCTCACTCCTAAGCAATAGAAACGGACCACTCCTTGTGGATTTCTGATCGTCTTTGTACGAGTTAGTGAATCATTTACCCTCCACCGTTCGAGGCTTCGCCCCCCCCCCCGGTCTATAGTATCACACAAGCTTCAGAGCATATGTACTATTATTATAGGTGCATTATAAATTGAAATTTTAAAAAAGTTGCTTTGAATACTATATTAAATAATAAAAATTAGTTTTAATTTATAATTATGTTGACACAAACTTTAAAGTCAGCTTTTAAGCATCTTTCAAAAGAAAGAATCCCTTTCAGTAAATCTGATTTTTCGATTCTTGGCAACTTCATGAGCCACACCTATTTTTGGTACTAGAACTTGACCAGAAACTTTACTATCAAACATGACACTGCGCAATATAGAGAGAAACCGAAACCTTTCCTATCAGACAGGCTTTTTCTTTCTTTTTTTTCAAAACTGGGTAGATCTAACTAACAGTAAAACGACTACTGACTAATTCAAAAGCCGACACCTCGTAGGAGTTTAGCCATTAAGTAACATTTTAATATATGCTCATCGGATGATTAAAACATTCAGTATACATAGATTGTAGTACTTTAAGACCTCCTATACATTCTTAACAGACAAAACACACACACACACAGTAATAGAGTAATGTAAGATGTACATTTATATTTTATAGTAATTATTTCAACACAAAAGAATCATAGTATTTGCTTTTCATCCACTAATGGATATAAGATAAAACACCTTTAACAGATGAAAATCATTAAATGGAATGGATGTATATAATAATAAAAAGAATTATAAAATGATTAAACATTTCACTTCATCTCAACCTACACAAAATAACATTTACGAGCAGAGATCCCATAGAAATTTCATGGTTAAAGAGGTAATTTTATAGAATCACACCCATCTCTACTAGGGTTGTTTTTTTTTTAATGGTTAGGGTTATAAAAAAAAAACGGGGGGGGGGGGGCACAAAACCACTCATTGGTGACAGGGAGTGATTCTATAAAATTACTGTTAAAGAAAATTAATACTTTCTCTTCCGTTCACATATTTCAGCTTTCCTTCCCACCCCCTCTGTCTGCATGTATGTATGTGTCGGCAAGCAAGCTGAGAATGAACACCGAATGTGGCAATCTTTTTTATTTATGAAAACAAGATTATTTTTTAATTGTCTTAATATTAAATATTTTGAAATTTAAACTAGAGAAATATAATTTTTTTAAATTCTCAAGTTTGTGAAAGAAAAAAAAAAAAAAAATGGGACAAATGAGCTAAATGAACAATTTTGAATGTTGGCGATTGTTTTTTTGTGCTTAATTGTGGTGGTAAAAAATTCACTAATGAAACCTTTTTGAAAATACATTGAATTTTGTTATCAGGAAAATGTATGTTTCGAAATTGGCAAAAACAATGGTTTGAATTAAATTTTTTTTTTTTTTTTTTTTAACAAAATCGAAACATTAGCTCTGCTGATGGTGTATACCCAATTGGGTACTGTTATAGATGACACACCTGATTTCCGTGACTTCGCGTTGACAAAGATCGAGCATGTCGCGGAAGCACCCGAGCGCTGACGGAATCATTTTTTCTTTCTTTAATCTTATAAAAACATTGACCAAATTTTACCCCCACCCACCTCCCAAAGAAACATTATTTTCACAGAAAAAAAAAAAAAAAAGATTTTAATCTATGTATGTTTTCTTTGAATTTATTCGTCTTATATTATCGTGTGCCAGTCTTCCAGTTAGAGCTTGGCAGTTTGAATACAGGGCTTGGCTATTGTTAAGAACGGGAGCTCTACAGTTTGTTCATTTTTTTTTTTCTTTGAATTTATTCGTCTTATATTATCGCCTGCAAGTCTTCCACTAATGCTTGGCGTTTTCGTCTCGGCAACTCTTGGGCGCTTCCGCGACCTGCCCGATCGTTGCAGATGCGAAGTCATGGAAATCAGGCACGCCATCTATAACAGCACCCACAATTGAGTTACTACCCCAGCTTTTGTGCGAAGTTAAAGGAATGATATATATATATATATATAATCTTTATAAAGTTAGGTACGTGTATATGTTTATATAATTGTATGTACAGGATTCACGCCTACCATTATAAATTTTGGAACACAGCCGTTTGACAGAACGGGTCCAAATGTGGGCTATATTTAGTTGGATTTTGTTTCATGCAAAGGGGATAAGACTTTTTTTAAAAATTCAGATACCTCAGATTTTTGTTAACAATAGGTATTAGACATCAATTAATAAATATTCCCTAGTTTCTTTCGAGTATTTTAAAGGGTCTTTAAGGGGCGTAATATGGATTTGGTTTGGTTTGTTTTATGGCATATTAACCATCTGTGGGTTATTTAATGCCGAATAAAGTTGTCAAATATAATTCTATAGGTAGGATAATTATTTATATTCCTAGAATACATTACTCTTTGAGAATAACCACACCCAAGCTGGAAAAGATTCCGACAATCCTACAAGCGACAGACCTGTATCACTAGTTTTGTGTTGTTTGAAATAAAGTTGTCAAATATAATGCCATAAGTAGGGTAATTATTTATATTCCTAGAATAGATTGCTCTCAGAAGAAAATTTCACAGTGAAAGTGGAAACATTACTCTTAGAAGGGAACTTTACCGAGAAGGGGGCAGTATTACTTTCAGAAAACACCACCCCAAGAAAAACATTACTTCTTTGAAAACATTACTCTTTGGAAACATTACTCTTTGGAAACATTACTCTTTGGCATTGATAATTTTCTTTGTTCTCAACGTGATTGACCCTCAGCCACCACCTTCTAGTATCTATTTGGGGAGAAAAATGAAAATAAAAAATATGGTCTTGATTTTTTGAAGAATTAGATTGAATAATACGGTTGGGGATGAACTTATAGATACTAGAGCATGACGTGACCAGCCAATTGATCGGATCGGGTCTCTCCGACCTCCTGTCTAGTCAAAGAACCTAAAGTGACCAAGCCACGGACCGCTAAGTCACCAGGATCCTATCCTACGACATCACGGGTCACCACCATCGGCCAACAGGTGGCTCCATTTTTGGGACGGGGATCTTACCCCTCTACATGGGGTTGCAGTGGAATTCTAAAAATTTAAATATATCAGATTTGCATTGAATTTGATCCATAATCATTAGACACCAATGAAACAAGATTCCTTGAATTTCAATTTCTTTAGATCCCTTAAACTTAAGTCTTAAATTATAGACATTTTCTAGAATCAAAATCATGTAAAATGGATTTTGATAAAAATTGGAATAAGGTTTAGTATCATTATATGTTGCTTTTAATATTCGTAAGGGGACATAAAGGGATGCAAAACTGTTGTTTGCCAATTAATTTTACCCATCCTGGGATGGACATTCTTCTAGTCTATATATACTAGCAAATATTTTTTTTTTCATTCATTAAAAATGCCTAGCCATAAAGAAAAAAAAAAAAACAAAAAAAAAAAACTATTTTTCTGGTTACTTGGCTTTTTGGCTAAGATCAAAGTGTAATATTGGTTCTCAGCATCCCAGCGACCTCAGCTGTTTACTATATATGAAAATATTGCGAATATATAAAAAAAATATGACAATGCAAAATTACAACTGTATATTACAGAATATTAATTTATTAGAAGCTGTTTATATAATAAATATGCAAATTAAAAAGCTCAAAATGTGTGAGGATATTTGCAATGTCGTATATATATATATATATACACATACAGTATTTCAAACCTTTGGTCTTTTGGCCGCGATCAAAGTGTAGTATCTGTTCCGATGGATACTGCACCCTATAGACCGGTGTCATCTTGTCCTTCGGGGCTTGATTCCGTTGGGTTTGTCCTGTGCAGTTCTAGGAGGTCCACCCTCCCGGGGATGCCAGGCAATTTTTAATGGCCAGAGTGCTCACCTTCTCGGGGCGCTGGCTTTTCAAGTCCCACTTTCCAGACCTTGGGTCACATCTTACCTTGTGGGAGTAAGATAAAACTGGCCTTGTGCCTAACCTCCTGAGGAGGTAAATAAATTGTATCAGAATTAAATAAGCAGAACCTGTTTTGATGTTAATATAGTTAGGCTAGACGGAACAATCTTTTGTATTCATTCATTTAGATATATAACACATTTTAATAATGTAACTATGTGTTTTATATATAAAAAATCGATATACATACACATTCAAATTTAGATCAAATAGAAAAGTATTTGAGTTAACTACAAAGATCAATCAACTTGCAAACACCGGTAGCTCAATATTTAGTGAGATATGGCTGAGTATATTTATGCATTTTTGACGATTTACATCATTTTTAAATCATATTCCAAATAAAGAGTATACACATATTAGGGCAACCTAACAAAACAAAATCGAGTTATTTCCCTTGGACCAAAGAAAAGAGTTATCGCCCTTGGATAAAAGAAGTCGTCTGCCTGGACAGTGAAAAAAGTAAACAGAACAGCTCTCACCATCAAACAAGCATCTCATGTTCAGCAGTTTTCTACATTTCAATTTAATCAGTGTGTTTGTTAAATAAATCTGTTAAAGGTTTTATTTCATACTTCCTTTTTTTTTTTGAGTTGTAATTGAACCGATAACGTATAAACATTCAGACATAACATTGGCGACGGGAATAGTTTTTAGAACCACGATAACACAAATTTACACTTTCAAATAGGGATTGCACCATACAGCAATTAATGCAACAACAATTACGTTTGATGGAATTATTTTCAGAGAGATTCTCAACACCTGCACCATCGTTTTCGGACACAAAGCTTACGACATCAGCAGAATCGGTTGCACAATCAATCACGGGATTCCATTACAACCCAATAGCTAAATCGACGTTCTGTACGTGGTTTTCACGCTTTGAGGATCTTTTCAGTGTAGAATTCAAGGAACAAACTGACGACTGGAAAATCAGACTTTTGCTACGGAAGCTTGAGACATCGGAACACGATCGGTATGCAAACTACATACTACCTAAACACCCACGTGACTACAACTTTGACACAGACTCTGAGGCAGATTTTCGGTGAGCAGAATTAGTTAATTTATATGCGTTTCAATTGTCTCAGCATAATAAAGTCTGATTCATCCGATTTCTCAACTTATGCAGGCATTGTGAGCAGAGAAGCTGAACGTTTTAAAATCACGGACGCTCAATTCAAATGTTTAATTTTTGTGTGTGGTTTGAGATCGGTGGGGGATGCAGACATTCGCACACAGATTCTGTCAAAACTAGATCAAAATCCAGAAATTAAATTGCAACAAGTCGCCGTGGAATGCCAGCGTCTTGTGAATCTTAAGCATGATTCAACTATGGTGCAACAAGCTACAGCATCCACAGTTAACACAATCCAACAACAACGTTGACCAACTTCAACATCTGTCAAGCCTCCAACCGCTTGCTGGAACTGTGGCAACTGGCATATTGTACGAAACTGTACATTCAAGACACACCGCCATCGCAGCTGCAATCGACTGGGACATGAAGAAGGATTTTGCACCTCTCAAAGACAAAAACCAACCCATAATAGACAAACCTCACATAACAGGCACCAACAAAACAAATACAAACAGTCTGGTAGCAACTTTTCTTCCAAGCCAAAAATCAAACCGAAAATATGTTGCAGTACAATTGAATGGCCATCCTGTTCAGCTGCAGGTGAATACTGCCTCAGATATTACACTTATATCACAAAAACTATGGAAAACCATAGGCTAGCCTTCATTGACATTAACAAGTCAGGTAGCACAAACTGCTTCTGGTGACAGTGTTCTCATCACGGGTCAATAACCCGCTACCATTAAAATGAAGGACAAAACAGTGTCGGGTACTGTATACATAGTAGTAAACTCATGCCATAATTCGCTGGGACTTGACTTTATCGAGTTACTAGGTCTTCTCGACATTCCACTCAACCGGATATGTGAGGTGGTATCCAGATCATCACCTCAGAACAGCATTATCGACCTGACCAAAGACATCATGAAACAATTTTCTCTAGACTTCACAAACAACTTGGGACGCTGCACTCAGGCAGAGGCCACACTGTCCCTTAAACCATTTTCTAAGCCTGTTTTCCGACCCAAACACCTAGTGCCATATGCTGCATTGTCACTGGTGGACCAGAAACTAAAACGACTTGAGGAAATGAAAGTCATCATACCGGTGACATATACACGGTGGGCAGCACCCATTGTAGTAGTAAAGAAAGCCGATGGTTCAATTCGGTTGTGTGCTGATTTTTCAAATGGTCTCAACACAACACTAGAGGATCACCAGTACCCATTGCCAATCCCAGATGATCTCTTCACAATACTTAATGGTGGCACCGGCTTTGCAAAATTGGACCTCACAGAGGCTTATCTGCAAGTCGAAGTGGCAGAAACCTCCAGGGAGCTGCTTACACACACACCGTGGATTATTCCAATTCACTCGTTTATCTTTTGGGGTAAAAACAGTCCCTGCAATATTTCAGCAGATCATGGACACAATGCTCACTGGCATGGAAGGTGCAGCTGCATACTTAGATGACATCATTGTTGTTGGGCAATTCAACCAGCAGCTGACAAAACGGATCAGCAAGGTCCTAACCCGCATCCAAGACTTTGGTTTCCAGCCGCGGCCTGAAAAGCGCCATTTTTATTTACCTACCATAAAATACTTGGGATTTATGTTTGATCGTCAAGGTTGTCGTCGTCCAGATCTTGCTAATGTGGCAACCATTCAACACATGCCACCCCCATCGGACGTTAGCAATCTACGGGCATTTCTGGGAATGGTGAGTTATTATGGTAGTTTCTTGCCTTCACTCCATCAAATGAAATCACCACTCAACAAATTGTTGACAAAAGACGCAAAATGGTCCTGGCCCGTGGACTGTCAAAAATCATTTGACAAAATCAAAGCACTCATTAACTCTGACCTATTGCTCACACATTTTGATCCAAATAAGAAAATAGTCGTGGCAGCGGATGCATCAAATCATGCCATGGAAGCAGTGATCTCGCATATATTCACAGATGAACTGAGAAAGCTATCATACATGCAGCCAGATCCCTGTCACCTGTTGAACGCAATTACAGTCAAGTGGAAAAAAAGCATTTTCAGTTGGCACACCAGTGTTTGCTCGGAATTACAGACCTTGCAAGCCAAACTGGGTACCAGGCATCATCCGCAAAATAAATGGGCAATTCTTGTATGATGTTCAAGTTGGGAGTCAATTCTGGGCACGGCACAAAAACCAGTTACGTCCCAGATATACTGGAGACAACTTAGTTAACAGAACAACTATTCCGTTGGATCTGTTAATGGACACATTCGAACATCCATCTCCATCACCTCCTAATCAGACAAATACAAATGGTAATTACGAATGACCTCACAGGAGTTGGGCAAAGCGCAGTCGCACTCAAGTACAGCACCTCCAAGTTAACCCTAAATGCACTCGGTAGTTAAAGAATTAAACGGGGAGGGGGGGGGTGTTAAGGCAACCTAACAACACAAAATCGAGTTATTTCCCTTGGACCAAAGAAAAGAGTTATTACCCTTAAATAAAAGAGATCATCTGCTTGGACAGTGAAAAAAGTAAACAGAACGGTTCTCACCATCAAACAAGCATCTCGCGTTCATTTCAATTTAATCAGTGTGTTTGTTAAATAAATCTTTTAACGGTTCTACTTCGTACTTCCATCATTTTTTTTTTGTACCGATAACGTATAAACATCCAAACGTAACAACACAAAAGGTATTAAAGTTGTTTACAGCAGTTTCAAGGCAATCTTTATTTTAAGTGATATAATGAAACATAATTTTTTTCAAAACATCGAATCTCTTCAGAACAGAATTTTCGTGAATACCTAGAAAGCACACCACAACAATGTCCTAAAAAGTTCAATTTCCACAAAAAACAAAGCAAATATACAAATACAAGTTGTAATTTTTGTGTTTGTTTGCACGCGACATAGCTATGAGTTGTTTTTCCTTTAGATAGAATCTCTAAATGATGTACACTAAGACATCGAGTGTCAAACACGTGGCTCACAAACTGTCTTTCCGCTGCCCACAGACCAACATTTTTCACAAATTTTTAAGTTTCATAAAATTGTCTCTTATCCTCAATATTTTTTAACTAGTAGGGCGAGTTCTACTTCCTCTCCAGAGAAAAAAAGAAAACAACCATCTCTACCATAACTACCAGTCGGCCCTTCTGCACTTTATCCCCCAAAGTTGATGCCATCGTCATTGATAATAATCCCAGAGCAAACATTTACTTGCTTCGGCCCGGCCGTCTATGTCACTAATCATGCCATGGTATTTTTGTGTTCTCGAGTTGAAACATTAGAAAAAATCTTCCAACAACCAATGTTTCTCAACAAATGCAGATTTATTGCGATGAGAGATAGAAAGAGAGAGTAGAGTAAAGTATAGAAAAAGAGACGGCGACTAGAGAGGCGGAGAGGGAGAGAGGCGGAGAGGGAGAGAGGCGGAGAGGGAGAGAGGCGGAGAGGGAGAGAGGCGGAGAGGGAGAGAGGCGGAGAGGGAGAGAGGCGGAGAGGGAGAGAGGCGGAGAGGGAGAGAGGCGGAGAGGGAGAGAGGCGGAGAGGGAGAGAGGCGGAGAGGCGGAGAGGGAGAGAGGCGGAGAGGGAGAGAGGCGGAGAGGGAGAGAGGCGGAGAGGGAGAGAGGCGGAGAGGGAGAGAGGCGGAGAGGGAGAGAGGCGGAGAGGGAGAGAGGCGGAGAGGGAGAGAGGGAGAGAGGCGGAGAGGGAGAGAGGCGGAGAGGGAGAGAGGCGGAGAGGGAGAGAGGCGGAGAGGGAGAGAGGCGGAGAGGGAGAGAGGCGGAGAGGGAGAGAGGCGGAGAGGGAGAGAGGCGGAGAGGGAGAGAGGCGGAGAGGGAGAGAGGCGGAGAGGGAGAGAGGCGGAGAGGGAGAGAGGCGGAGAGGGAGAGAGGCGGAGAGGGAGAGAGGCGGAGAGGGAGAGAGGCGGAGAGGGAGAGAGGCGGAGAGGGAGAGAGGCGGAGAGGGAGAGAGGCGGAGAGGGAGAGAGGCGGAGAGGGAGAGAGGCGGAGAGGGAGAGAGGCGGAGAGGGAGAGAGGGAGAGAGGCGGAGAGGGAGAGAGGCGGAAAGGGAGAGAGGCGGAGAGGGAGAGAGGCGGAGAGGGAGAGAGGCGGAGAGGGAGAGAGGCGGAGAGGCAGAAAACCGAGAAGAAGGAAGAGAGAGAGGCAGAGAACGGAGAGAGAGAGAGGCAGAGAACGGAGAGAGAGAGAGGCAGAGAACGGAGAGAGAGAGAGGCAGAGAACGGAGAGAGAGAGAGGCAGAGAACGGAGAGAGAGAGAGGCAGAGAACGGAGAGGGAGAGAGGCAGAGAACGGAGAGGGAGAGAGGCAGAGAACGGAGAGGGAGAGAGGCAGAGAACGGAGAGGGAGAGAGGCAGAGAACGGAGAGGGAGAGAGGCAGAGAACGGAGAGGGAGAGAACGGAGAGGGAGAGAACGGAGAGGGAGAGAGGCAGAGAACGGAGAGGGAGAGAGGCAGAGAACGGAGAGGGAGAGAGGCAGAGAACGGAGAGGGAGAGAGGCAGAGAACGGAGAGGGAGAGAGGCAGAGAACGGAGAGGGAGAGAGGCAGAGAACGGAGAGGGAGAGAGGCAGAGAACGGAGAGGGAGAGAGGCAGAGAACGGAGAGGGAGAGAGGCAGAGAACGGAGAGGGAGAGAGGCAGAGAACGGAGAGGGAGAGAGGCAGAGAACGGAGAGACAGAAGGAGAGGGAGAGACAGAAGGAGAGGGAGAGAGAGAGAGAGTGTGAGCAAAAAAATAAAACAGTTCACTATTAGGAAAGATAAAAAAAATTATTTCCAAAGAAGTGAAAATCAGCTTCATTTACCATTCATAAAAATACTAGGGAAGTGAATTGCTAACAACCATTTTCCTGTCTCTACAAGAGTTAAGGAGAGTAAAAAGAGTAAAATTGGCCGGACGATAACAACAACAGCAGCAGCAGCAGTCTCTGATTGGAGTGCCATCAGGTCACATGGCCGCCCAAGTTAAGTGCCTACTCTAACTCAACTGTTCACTTAGTTACCCATGACATTTCTAACTGCCTTCAGTAATTTGGAATGCCAGCTTTTCATACAGCAATCTCCAGAATGGATCTTGCTCATATATAAATATATGCGCGCGAGCACACACACACACACACACACTAAACTACCTATGACCAGTTGGGTCACAGCCACTACAAATATTTATTTCATTTTGATTTCACTCAAAAAATCATAAACCATGTCATATCTCTTAAGACATTCTTGCACAACTAAAAATAAGTCTCTCTACTTTTACATTATCCTTATAGATAATATAGAAGTAAAGAGACTTACTTTGCTATCTAATTTACATACGTGTTCATGGTGTGTATGAACATTATGTAAATTAGATGGCAAAAGAAAGCAATTAAGAAGCAACACTGAAAAAAAGACACTTTCTCTGAATGCTTATGGAGAACTTAAAAAGGGGGAGGGAAGGGGGAGAAAGGGCGAATAGACAAAATTCAATCAAATATACCGGTATGGTGATATTTTGTCTTTATTATCAAAAGACTTCATAAAAAATCTGAAGAAATATTACTTTCAAATTTGTACAAATGTTAGACATGAATAAAGTGGATCAGAAGAAAAGGGAAGAGAAGACAAGAAAAAAGAAAAGGATATTTTATTCTAAAACCCAAAATGTGCACATCACTTTGTAAATTTTTAGATAGCATATCACAGAGGCGGCCAACTGAAGACTTGGATAGGAACAGTGAGGACAGACATCGTGCTGGTGGCTAGCCCCCACTTTTTTGGAATTTGTCGCTGGAACCGGGAATGGTTGAAGTATGCTAAGGACTCAGATGCTGATTTGCGGGGTGGATCGTCTTGACGCGAGATGCGGTGAACTCATTTGGAGGCGGCTCAACCCACCCCGGGTGAATACAGTTATGATATCACCGCACCCCCTTTCTTTTCTGTATATTTTTGTTGGATTTTATCCAAACTTTTTCTTATAAATAAGGCCATACAACAGTTGTTAGGAGATCTAGATAGAAATGCCAGCGTAATGAACAACAATTATCCGAGCCACTGATCAATCCTCTTTCTATCTTAATTACTTTCATTTAATCCAGCTTAATCTCCAAGGAAATCAATTTGGATGCTATAATTATTAGCCAAAGACACTTATCTTTAAATGCCGTTTCCAAAAGAAGGAAACATCCAAGTTCTATTGAGGAGGCATTAGCTTTTTTCTCTTTCTTTCTTGGAGTTAAATACTCAAGAATTTAGAAACATTGTAAAAATCAAATCATTGGATATTTATTTACTTGGTTAACATTATCGGCCACCAACAGCTTTATGTCAATTGCGTTTCTGTCGCAACATTTAAGTTGAAGTTTGCCTAGAGATTTATCCTGCACTAGTTTAATGTCTCTATTTCTCCTTATAACATAGTATTCTTTAATAGAATTCATAGCATACAATGTAACGAGCAATCTGTTATCAAGAGACATTGGGTATCGTGACCAGAGGTCACACTTATGTGCTACTAAATGCAGAGAAAAAAGAACAAGCACAATGGTACTTTAAAAAGAAATTTCTTTAGCGATAGAAATCCCAAAGGGCAAGTAAAGTGCACTTTAGCTTTGGTGAGAAATCATTCAGAGATGGCGATTCTATAAAAACACTGGTCCTCATCCCCTCGAGAGAGAGAGGGATAGACACCTGGCAAGAGATAGGTTAGTTTGGAAGTCAATTTGTAAAAGCTGTCAAACACATGCCAGCATGTAAAATATACGTTAAACTGATGATACTGAATTGCATTGCTGGCGGGCCGACAGTGTCCAGACTGCTGTTCTCCAACACCTTCATCTAAATTTCTGTCATCTGTTCTGTTAAAAAAAACGTCTTCTATGGTTTAGGCATGTAGCTTGTCACCTGGAAGGAAAACTAATTCGCAATGTAATCCTCCCTACTTCTCTGCCTTGGGTGGCGCAATCGTGTCGGTGGACAGCTGAGGACCTGGACAACAACCATCAAGGACAACTAAGCTGAGATCTCAGGTCCACAGGTGGTTGGCCGTCGACAGTAAAATCGTAATTGGTTAGCCATCTTGTATGACTGTCGTGTGAACGTCATGATTCAGAATGTAGTACAGGCCAAGGAAAAGGCCGGCTTAACCTGTCCAAGGTGAACGCTTTGAAACAACATAATGATGATCAGAGTAGTGGATTTATGGAATGCCTTACCATCCTTTATCGTAAATGCTCCCAGTCTGAACCCTTTCAAATTCAGCAAAGGCGTACATATACACTGAGGTGTCAATTAATAAAAAAGAGAAAGACACTTTTTTTTTGTCTTTCTTCTACAGCAGTTTTCCGCTGTGAGAAAATTAAATTTTAGTCAGTTCTCACTTGGAAGCGACGAAAGAACAACGCACAATCATGTAGCTATTATAAAGAAGGGATTTTGAATCCCAATATAAGCAAGTTAGGGCCAAACGATGTCTTCCTCTTCCTCCCTTGCAAGTGATTACGTGATTAACTTAGGAAATTTAATTAGCATAGCCTCTCTTTCTCTTCTCCAACGAACTTCTCAATTGTTGGCTAATTAGCTAATAAGTGAATAAACGGCTCGAATTTAAAAACAGTAAAAGCTTCGTTGTATTTATTTGAAGTGGAAAGATTGATTTCGGTTACAGAAGGAAACCGCCGGCCGAAAATGTGACAGCGACACAAAGCGCAAAGAATGATGCCGGTTGCAGACAACAGGGAAACGCGTCTACTGCTGTGTAGACAAAAAGCATACAGCGGCAAGAGAGTGGTAGCGGCGACGACAAAAGCGGATGGCGTTAGCAGAAGCGCACACAAGTAGCGCTAATAGTTCCCTGCAATTCGACACACGGCGAGGCGAACGGAGCAGAGAGAAACGGCATATCATCCCATTCATAGCAATGCCGTTCGTACTGGATCAAGAGACGAAGGGTGCTACGACGACAAAGAGATTCCGACACAACGTATATTAAGAACTATATTATAAATTTTATTATAAACCTGTAAATGTAACAATACCACTGTAAAATATCTGATGCGTTTTACTTTAGATTCCTTTTTTGACAGTTGCTGTGGTCGTAACTTTCATCGATGACATGTCTGTCAACAAGTCGTAGAATCTCTAAGTCATATTTCAGTGTATCAAGCAATGGAATTGAGCAACCCTTGCTTCACTATAGATTCCATGTGCAGGCATCCATGGTCTCTTCTTGCTGAAAGAAGATCTCTTATATTGCTAGATTTTTATTAACATGTCGTGGCTCGTTTCCAACTCGGCACATTTTAGTAACAAAACTGATGGTTAACTTTTCGGCATCTTTAGTGCATGGGACAAAAATAAACACAATTTTGGTTTCTCTTGGCGCATCTGTTTCCGTCGATCAATCAGAGGACATCAATAGCAGCCGTGCACTTACTACAAAATGATACATCTTTGATACTCGTTAAGAGTGGTCCTGCTCGGTCTAAGGAAGGCATACTCTTAGGCACTACCTCCTTCGGGAGGGGGATTATTGCCAGTCGCTTGAGGTGCACCTACCAGGGAATGCAGACGGGTCCAACCCAGGCTATTTTTATAACCTTCTGGAGTAGCCCCTCAGGGTATGTGGATTACCCACATTTAACAACCGACCTTGTGTCATATCAGTGCATCTTTGTGGGAACAAGGTAAATATCACTTCAGGATTTGCCCCCCACAAAATTGCTGTCAGGCGACCCACAACGGCTATGATAAGCAGCAGCAGTAGCAACAGCTCCAAGCCTACCTGCAGCGTCAGAACTAGCGACAGTACACATAAGGGTTCCAGAGTCGGGAGTGCCACAACCTGGTCGCAATGTTGTCAGGACCAGTTACCTTGCCTGGACACATTGCTCGCAACGTTAAAGAGACTTCAGCAGCTGTGATTGATCGGATGTACACCACCCTGGATAGCGTTGGTTCCCGGGGAAACTTCTCCGTCAAGATTTTCTCTAAATAGTAACACCAGCAGTAAATGATCTTGTTCTTGTCGACGATTACCCTTCCACGCTCGTCATTTATGCCAAAGAATTGTTTGATATCCTGCGATTTCTGGTGGTGTGCCTTTAGGGGCAATTAAGATAATGTTCATCTTTGCGCATGTCCAAGTTTGCATAGATCTCGCTGTAATACTTTGCTTTGGCGGATGCTACGGATTTCTTTGCCTCATTCTTGACTGCCTTGTATACGTGCTAATTTACCAGGAACTCGTCAGCAAGAAATTTGTGGTAGCATTTCTTCTTGATCCGCACTTTCTCTTTTACAGTCGGAGTCAACAGCCATGGCATGTTTTCTATCTGATGGTGTCCAGGCTTGTCGAACCGAATTCAACCAGTGTCACTTCTTTGATGGGTACTGTTGCCTCTCTTCACATGTCCTCAACATGTGTGACCGGAGGTAGCTTGATTCTTCTGTCGGTGTCATTCTTTTTCCTTCCATGCTGGGTCGTTTCAAGCTAGACGAGGCTGTCTCGGCGGCTCAACATGCAAATAACTGGCCGATGATGTGGCGCCACTGTTTCGTATGTTATTACTTTGGCATAAATGACGGTTCATCGATCGTCTTGTCTGATTAAGACATATTCGATTTGCGACTGTGTTTCTGCTGTGGTAGGTGCACGGAAGCAAATGTTCACTATCATGAGATAGGGTGAATCAACAAAAATCGAGGATATGTGTGCTGTCATCGTTGCAGATACCATACCAAAAACCTCTGTGTGCACAATGTTCATTCGCAACAGCAGACGTGGCCGTTTAGATCTCCGGCAACCACCAGTGTTGAGTCCTGTGGCGCATCGGAGATTTGCTCATCAAGTAATGCCCAGAAAGCTTCTTTGATTTGCATAGGACAGCCGGTCTGTGGTGTACACGTCGAGAAGTGAATTGTGCGTCAATGACAAGGACGATCTTCAATGGTCGGTCGCTGCATCGGTGTACTTCAGTGATCACATTGTAATATTTTCTAGACACCATGATGCAGACTCAACCTTTTGTTCTTGGGTCACTGTTGTACAGGAGTTTGTAACCGTCACAATGTCTCTGACCTTGGACCTGCTCCAACGTGCTTCCTGGACATCGCACATGTCGATGCATCTTTGAGGGCAGCGGCTACTTCACGAGATCATCTTCTGACGGGTGCCGATATTCAGAGTCGCAATATAGGATAAATGTTTTACTTTCTTTAGTCAATACAGCCCTTACACATTTGTCACGGTGACTGGCTTGGGCCACCACCTGTAGCCTGTAAGGGAAGCCTTAGCATGTAACGTGTTTCATCCCATCTGTCAACAGAGTCCCTGGAGGCAAAAAATGGAGGTTGTAACTAAGTTAGTTAACCCCTAGCAAGGGCCTGTCTTATCGGACACAAGAAGATGTCTGCACACTGACGGGTTATGTGTGTCACAATGACAGGGGACAGATTTTCCGGAGATTTCTGTTAGGGACCTCATCCTCAATACAATAATGTAAATAAATCAGTGTTTTTTTAGTTTTCCGTTTCAGGAACTCGGGGTTCATTTTGTGTGATTGCCTGTTGGTGGTTGTAGCTCGTTACCGGATTAGCAGTCATGGGAGCTGATTTGTGTAAGCACCCGTTATCTAAACAATCAAAATACCGTTATACAAGAATTGTGATACAGATCTAATCTAAATAAGATTACTGATAATAAAAAGATTCTCAGAGAAAAGGATAATCCCATCGATGAGATTAGTAACAACAACAAATAATGTTAAGACTCAGTATTTTTTTATTTTTTTTTTTTACATGAGATCAAACATAAAATACGGTACTTTATAGATATACACCCCCCCCCTACCCTAAAGAACAATAGTGGCTCGGTAAAATCCGGTAATGTTACAACAGTCGAAAAATGATCGCATAAAATGAAACCCGGGTTTATGAAACGGAAAAACAGAAAACGAAAGAACACTTATTTACTGATAGTGATATTGTTACATTGTATATTTTGTAAATTGTTTATTTTCATTTTCTAATTGTTTTCTAGTATTATTTTTTAGTTGGATTTTGTAAATTTTGTGTATTAAAAACTAGCACTAAATAATTTTAAAAAAAATTAAAAGCAATAATTTACAAAAAATAGAATGCAACAATGTAAACACATCAATAGAAAACTAGAATAATAATGCAGTAACTATTTTTTTTTTTTTTTCGTTTTGAAGAACCCGGGTTTCATTTCGTGTTTTTTTTTTGTTTTTTTTTTCGGTTGTTGTAATTCGTTACCAGATTTTACTGAGCTAATATAGACAGCTATGGGAACTGATCTGTAAAAGCACCTAAAATTTCAACAATATGGCCACGACTACTAAGAAAGACAACGTATCTAATAAAAATAATAATAATAATAATAAAGAAGTCCTACTCACTAAAAATAATTAATCTTAAAGTTTAAGCACAATAGTCTTATTTATTGTTTGGTAAATATTTGTGAAACATTGGACGGATGAGATGATGAAGAAAAACATCGCAATTAAAAATGGAGTGCAAGAGAGGTGTGTATAAAATGACACACCTATGATGGGATGAAAAAGCAATGTATGTAATGAAAGGCAATTTATATATATATATATATATATATATATATTTTGTAAGATCAGTGCTCGATTATTAACAAAAATAAGAGCGTACGATTTATTTATATATGTCAGATTTGAAACCGACGCTATCAATGTTGTTCTGATCTTCTGTAATTATATATATATATATATATATATATATATATATATACACACACACAACTAGAACGTTTGGATTATATATAAATCATCGAATTCGGAGCGGGTGAAGTTTTTAACCATATTGTATGTCCTTTTCTTGGAAATTCAAGATATTTTTGTTAGACTTCATAAATCTCTCACGCTTTAAAAAATACAATTAGAACTTCTTGTAAATGGAAATAACATTTACACTCAAATAGAAAGTCATTTCTAGCTTTAAAATATTTAGCAAATTCTCATGTATTAAAAGATTCGAAGTTTTGGAAGCTATTTTACATCCGATACTTTTATGAACATTAAAATAAGACAACAACATCATAACAAAATTACTGATAGTTTTATAACAATTTCATCTAATAATTCAATGACCAAACGATACCGTAATAATTAACACCTAAAATCCTATTTCAAAAATATATAGTTTGGTAAAAAATATATTCGATAAATAGTAAATAAATGTGTATTTATCAGAGTTACGTATAGACGAGAAACATCAAGAGATCTTGTCCGATAGTTCTACTAATATAGAGCAGTTAGGAACTACTACACTACATCTAAACATTCATTTTTCTTTAAATAAATAAAAGATGGTAAAGCCCAAACTTTAACTTTTTGCTTTCCATTATTTTCAAAAACTTTAAAACAAAAGTTAAAACTGATTTAAATTTTAACTTTAATGTCAAATAAATCAATTAGTTTTTTTTATCAGTTTTGGAGTACGAATTATATATAATACTTGACTTTTGCCTTTTAAACCTTACTTAAAATAGGTAATTACTTCCTATTCGTCAGTTAAAGGCTTCAAAATTACTTTAGAATTTCGGTGCTAATGCAGTTTACGGACCGGGCTATTTTTTAGATAGGATTTTTAAGTTAAATTCAATTTTTACGGTATCTTGTGTATTAAATTGTTAGGTGAAGGTACAAAATCGTTAATAAAGCTCCCACCTCCCCATGTTAAGAATGGCTTTCTAAATAATAACGTAAACTGCATAAGTACCAGAATTTCAAAGTGTCACGAAGTAAAACACATGTCGTAGACTTGGTTCATCTAATAAGCGATTAAATTGACCGACTTGTTTTTACTATCATCCTTTGAAAATAATGTTACAAATAAAAAGCAATTTCTGGTTGGAAATAAAGTTCAGAAAAGTCAAGTATTATGGTTCATGTGTTGCGTTCGTAAATGTTAAACCAAAGAGAAATAAGTAAAGTGCGTAAGAATATTATGAATTTTCTTACGCACATCTACATCAAAGAACCTTTTTAATACAAATTAAACTGTTGACATCCTTTCTGTCTCCAGAGACAATGCCCCCCCCCCCCGCCTGTAAGCATGTCTACGCGAGGAGTCTACAGTGAAGCAAGGGTCGCGCAATCTACAATCGCACATATCCTGAACCGATATTGCTTGAGTCTAATGGCAAGAAGTCTAGGCCAACTGGAACAATGCGGGAATAAGCACACAAAAAAAAAGACTGGTGTTATTTCGGAGTTTTCCTTCTAGACTAGTTGCACAACCAAGGCTTGAGAGTCTAGTCTACCCTAATATTTAATCCATAGCTGGAGGAACGATATATGGTTTCATACTTTATGAATATTGGTGAAAGTGATTCAAAAGTGATTCAGTAGACCAGACAGAATGCGAACCCAGCATGCACCAGACCACGTGAAATTAGTACTAATTTCCTGCAAATTCCATTAATACATGTGCAAGGTATCAATATATTAATCGATATATTTTAGGGATAACCATTGTAGTCGATTGTGATGTATTCATGCATGTATGTGTATGAATGAATGAGTAATAGGTACCCTCTTTGTATTATTTCCTTAGAAAGCCATCTTATTTAGGGATGACGAATAAAATATGAAGAACTACGTCTGCCTTATGTCGTCATTACAAACAAGTTATCATACACAGTTAGTGAAAACATCCAATATGAGAACAGTAGTCCGAATTATCCATTTTTAAAATAAATCAATTTTTAGTGATCAATCAGAGGGAGGAATTTTCACTCCCTAATTCAGATGTACTCATACTCTGCCCATGGACACTGGGGAAAAATTAATACGACAAATCTTTAAAAATTCACCCGTGAAAAAGAGGGAAAGGGATATTGGTTTGTCCTTTTGGCTGACAAGAAAGAAAGAGAATTCCACCTGTTTTGGTTTAAACCAATATTCGAGAAAATTGAATTGGTGGCTGAATCAGTTAGCATGCCATACGGTGGCTAAGTGGTTAAGGACGCGGACTGAGGAACTGGGTGAGCGGAGTTCGAATCCAGTTCGTTTGACAGAAACACTTTCATCAAACCCACACCTAACCTTGTGTCTAACCTCCTGGAGAGGGGGTAAAGAAAATACTTAGAGGCATAGATTATCAGTTCGAACCTCATCCGGATGTAAGTATTTTTTACTCTAATTTTGTCCTAACATTTCAAATCACAATATTACGCAGATTGTTTCGTCTGACTTCTTTCATGTAATCTACGTATTTTACAGAGCCCTGCTGTAAATAAATTAAAAAGTGAATGTTGTTTCATTTTCTTGGTTAAATCCAAGATTTTCTTTAAAAATCTTGGATTTAACCAATTTCTTTATGGATTAAATAGTAGGGTAGACGAGACTCGAGCCTTGCTTGTGTAATTAATTGAAAAGAAAAACTCCAGAATATCACCAGTCTTTCTCTGCTTATCCCGACATTGTTTCCAGTCTGCAATCCACCCATGCTGGTTCCAAATAATAATAAAAAAAAAATAATAAATTACAAATTAAAAAAAGCAGTTCACTAGACTCCTCATGCTGACACTCTTACCGGCGGTATCCACTATCTCTTGAGCCTGAAGGGATGCTTCTTATAATGTTAAGATATTTTAAAAAATTTATTAACTGTTGTGTGCGCTTGTATTTTTCTAAACTAAACGGACAAATAAAAATCGTAGCAGTTCAATGACAAATAGATTTATGTGCAAAAGCGTAGTATAGTTAACAACAGAGAAATAAAAAATAAGCAAAATATACAACTTTTACGAAACAATAGAAAATTGAATTTTCTATCGCCCTGCATAGTTTTAAACTTTTGAGACTGTGAGATTTGTTATTTCAAAATTTGTTTAGTTACTTTTACTTAGCCAATTTCATCAGCCATTGATGGCCGTCGATTTTTTTTTCTTCTTAAGATTTATAAAACAAAAGACGAAAAAAAACACTTACCTTAAATCGATTGCAAACCACCCTCGGATATGATTTGTTGTGAAACGAATTTTTTATAAATATTTTAATGTCTTAAATAAATTATTTTTTATATAACTCACTAAAAGTATTTACTTCTAAAGTTTTTTTTCTTCTTCCTATTTCATACGTAATACTAAATTGATGTTAACGCCAATACGTTCAGCATGTCATAATAATAATGAATAAATAAAAAAAACAATGATTGAATGAAAAAGTGGACATTTCCCACTTCGAATAACACTGATTTGGTAAACGTGTAGTTTCCCGACCCATGTAATTTCATTAGCAGTTAAAAAATTGTACTTAAAAAAAATAAAAAAGATTATGACATGCTGAACGTATTGGCGTTAACATCAATTTAGTATTACGTATGAAATAGGAAGAAGAAAAAAACTTTAGAAGTAAATACTTGGGTATCTTTCAGAATGATCAGTACAGTCGCGGACGGGGTCCAAAAAACTAACGAGAACGGGGTTATAAAAATAAATATGCAACAAGTGAGTTTAACCTACGTCGAGAAGAGATATTTGTCTACTTACCTATGATATTTGTTTGTATTTTTACGTACTATAAATGGGTTTTTATTAGATGTAAAAAAAAATTCTTGTTCATTTTCAACTAGTACTTTTTTCTATACAAGATGGCGTCTTCTACTCACTCTCTTACGAGCAAGCGCCATTTTGTATTTGCAAATTTGTGTTACAAAACTATTGATTTCTACTAAATAGCAGTTTGAACGGTTTAAAAATACAAACAAATATGACAGGTCAGTTTTAAATTAACTTTTATCGACGACAGTTACTTTTATTTGTTGTATATTTGTTTTTTTGAGCGTTTTCAGCGTACTGATCATTCTGAAAGATACCCCATTATTATTATTTTCAAATTATACAGTTATTGCAAATTGTCTTACAGGTATCCTAATACACTGTTTATAATGATTGGTTCGATATTGTATTCAATTCTATACCAGGTCTATTGATGATAATCCAAATTATCAATACTCATCTAAAAGATTCCGAAACAATAATTGTTGTTTTGATTTCTAAGTATTTACTTAAGAAATCAAAACAATTGTTTCGGAATTTTTTAGATGAGGATTGATAATTTGGATTATTCGGACTCCTGGACAATAGTTTAAGTAACTATTTATTATTATTATTATTATTATTAGGCTTTAAATCAATGTTAAAATAAATTAATTAAAATGCCATAATAAGGGGCAACATATTCATGTGAACCAAAAAATGGGGGAATAAAGCGGTAGAATTGAATTTGTAGTCCCCCCCCCCTCCCGAAGAAAATAATCTTGTTATTTTTTTAACTAACTGATAATTTCGAATTTATCTAAAATACAGCAAAACTGAACAGAAATAAAAACAAAAACACATTATAAAGCAAAATAAAGTAAGTGTTGTCATTAGATCTTATTAAACGCGAAATTGACGGTTTAAGAAAGAAATAAAACCCCGGTTTTGTATTCCACCTGAAACAAGAGAACACATGCACAGAAAAGAAATCTGATAACCTACCGATCTTTGAAGTTCTCCAAGCCATACGGATGCTTTTTCTTTGCCTGCAACATCAGGATTGTTATACAATGCCTGAAGAGCTTGATGTACCGTCTCTAAAGGCGGCGAGTTCTCCATTTTTGTATCCGATATCGAGAAAAACGGAAGATGCGGCTGCCAATTTTTAGTGTCAGAAAATTCTGTTCAAACCGGAAGTTCTTATAATATTTCCGGCAGAATTCAGCACAAAATTGCAGACTTTTTGCTTCTAAATGAAAATAATTCTCACGCGTACGTTTAGTTTAATCAATAAATTAAAGTATTTACTTACTTTCTAAATCTTAGAATTTGCTTTTAAAGTATATGTGCTATTTCAATCTTAAATTGAATGTGGTTATACTGTTTTTTCAAACATGAGGAGTAAGAAAAATACGATTCTTCTGGTTTGTCACTAACTCAAAAATAACCACAAGGGCTTTTAAAATTTCTTTATTGATGATGAGATTAAATATAAATTATTTAGATATATATTTTTTAACTGCATGAATATATTTTTAATTATATCTAAATAATAATAGTGATCGTTATTTTTCTGGTATGATAAAAATGTAATGTAAGAGATCATAATAGTAACGCAACAAATATAATATGTCATTAGAAAGGTCAGCGATGTCATCATAGAGGTCACTTCCGTTCGTGCTTTTTAGAGGTGTTTTTCTTTCTTCTATCTTTTTAAATGATTTGGAAAATAATTTATTTCCATTAATATCGACTTTTCAGTCGTTTAAAAACAAACAAAGAAACCATAAACCAATATGGATGCAGACGGTTTACCTTTAGTCGGACCAGGAATAGATTATACAAAGGTAAAGACAATATTTAATTTAAAAACGAATTTGTTGTTATGGGCGTATGTTCAGCTGACCGACCGTCCGACCAATTCAGTTTTTAAATCTTGTTTTTCATTGTCTTGTTTATTCTTTTTAAATGCAGAGATTAATGTTGGCAATATTTTAAATTAATAAATTTCCGTTGATTTAATTCTACTCTCACATTTAATTTTAAACTTTATTTATTTTTCTAAGAATTGAATCAAATCTATTTTTTTATTTTTCCAAGAATCAAATAGTTTATTTCCTATTTCAGTCACCTAAATTATATAGTGAAATGGGTTTCGGCATTACACCAAAACAACTTATTTTACTTAAAAAAAAAAACATGTTTTATTAAACAAAAGAAAAATAACATTAAAAACACCCAGTTATAGCCAGTCTCAACGTACACGCAAAATGCCGAAATGAAGACTCGGCCGAAATAATAGTCACCATCCTTATAAACAAGTCGAGAACGATTCTATGGGCACATAACTCAAGTTCATAATTTTTTGTGGGAGACAGGGGACCTTTTAATTGGAGTTAAGTGCCCGTACGATAATTTCGACTTTTTAAAAATAAAAATGGCGAGTTTTTATTTCGGCGTTTCACGTGTACGATAAAACTTGTAATAATTTAATGTTATTTCTATTTATTTATTTTTTTTACTGGGAGTAATTACAAAACACATTTCGTTCTAAATGATTTACGTGACTGAAATAAAAATCAAATGAATATACTTTTGAAAACTTGTAAAAATAATTATCATGCTTTTTATTTACTTTTATTCTTGAACAACCTTAACCCGTCTCTAATCTAGACCTTTACCAATTAAATGTGCCGACCCCCCCCCCCCAATAAAGTATCCATTCATTGTGTGCTCGTTTCTTTAAATGTAATTTCAATTCTAGTTTCGAATTTATTTAAACTAGCAGAGTTACCCGTGTTGGGAGGGAGCGGTAACATCACATGTGACGTTTTTAAATCGATGGGACCATTTCTTTTCACCGGATACGTGTGTGTGTGTGTGTGTGTGGCGGGGGGGGGGTGCTCCCCTCAAAAGTCAATCAAACATAGCCTATTAGGTAGTAGACATAAAGCAGAGTCTGTTTCAAATTTCATAAATTCATAATAATCAGTCCAATAGTTTTCCTTCCTATAGATTTACTGTAGGAAAGATCTTCCTGGGTCAATACTCTGAAAGGAGACGAGGCAGCATTCGGGGGTGGTTTGCAAAAAGAAATGCTCCCTTAGCGGCCCAACAAATAGGTCTGGTAACAATGTAGCGGTCATAAACTAGCAAACTGCTACAACAATATGGCCTTGTGCCTAACTCCTGGAGAGGAGTAAATAATACTGCTACAACAATATGTAATGGGGCAGAGAACGGATTTCTCTGCTGGAGCATTGGAGCAATCATCCAGCGTCTGGTCTATATTGAGTCAAATGACGCACTACCTCTGGTCACCACCAAGCTCCTAGAACCTCAATTCATAGCCTTGTAACGACCCCCCCCCCCATTCTTGAACATAAATAAATATCCCCCCTTTATCTTAGCTCATACCTGGTCATATCTCCACCCCACCATTAAGGCCTGCACCCGCAATCAGCATATTTCACTTTTTCCTTTCCTTTTCCCCCCACAGTACGGGCAGGCAGACGCACATAGATAACATAAAATCAACAAACCTATTATGGAAAATGATGAGTTCGAACAGATAAACAGTTTCTTTAAAAAATCGGCGTATCTTTTACAATACTCAGCAGAGTCGCGGACGGGGTCCAAAAAACGAACGAGAACGGGGTAAAAAAAAAAATTTATATATACAACAAGTGATGGTGACCTACGTCGAGAATAGATATTTTCCTACTTACCTATGAAATTTGTTTGTATTTTTACGTAGTATAAATGGGTTTTTATTAGATGTAAAAAAAAATTCTTGTTTTTTTTGTGCACATAATTTTGCAAAAAGAAAATGGCGGCCGGTCCTTATTCTCTTACATACCCCCTATTGTCGCCATCTTGGATTTGTGCGATGTTGGTGTGACGAATAATTTAATTTCTAATAAATAGCAATTGGAACGGGTTAAAAATACAAACAAATGCCAGGTAAGTTTGAAAATAACTTTTATCGCCTACAGTTACTTTTATTTGTTGTATATTTGTTTTTTGAGCGTTTTTACTCTGCTGAGTAAAGTAAAAGATACCCATCAATTTAGTATTACGCAGTAATAGGAGGAAAAAAGATGTTTTAATACATTTTTCGTCTTGTGCGATACAAAAAACGAACATGGCGGCACGAGCAATACAACAACACTTCCGGTCCCGTAAGACTCCATTTTCGATTATTCTAGTATATTTACACATTTCAAACGTGTTTTTCTTCAGATTACATACGTTGTACTAAATAGATTTTAAGTCGAAATAGTTCCTCATTAAATAGTTTAAAAAAAACATCAAACCATTTTTATCGCCTATACACAATTTTTTTTATCGCATTATGTTTACCCCTTCGAACTCGTCATTTACCCCTATAGTCCAGTCAAAATGTGGCTGAATCTCAAACAAATTGCTAACAAAAGTTTTTAACTTGGATATTCGGTATGAATAACCTCTCTTTCAGATAAAGAAAGTTTACCAAAATTAGCCTTGCAGAAAGAGGGAAACGGGCGTCATCTTTAAATCCAACTTAACAATATTAAAATTTCGAGACATAAAATTCCTGACATTTCCTGACAAGTATATCCATTATTCCTGATAATTAATGACAAAAATAAACGTTTTTCCTGACAAAAAACCTTTATTAAATTAGAAATAAAAAAATATTTTTTGCATGAAAACCAACACAGGGCCCACCACAAGCCAGCTTGACATTTTCTTGGTGTTTTAAATTGTAAGGATAGGTAGCTATATGCTTAATAATAAACTAACACCAGAAAATGACTAGCCCCTGCCATTGTTTTCATGTTTTTTTTTTATTCTTATACAAATATGAATATAAATGGTACAAAAACAGACTAAATAGCCTTTTTCAAGGCAACAATTGTCACATTAATTCCTGACATTTCATAAAAAATAGGTACAAAATAAGTAGAATTTACAATCAAGGAATGGTCAGTTAGTCGAATGCTGGAGCAAGGCTCTTGCATAACCACCACAGAACAAGTTCATAAACGGACCAAAGAACATTTCTTGTCAAGAACTAGTCAAAGGTAACTTCATCATCAAGATCTGGCTGTGGTGAGTTGCTGCAGTGGAGGCCTTTGCAATTACCACACAAGTTTGAACAGTCAATGCCATGTTTCCTGCAACTGCATCTTGCTGTAGTATACCCTGAAGTACAGTTACACCTAATTATAGCCAACACATTTACAGGACCAGCTGGCAAGTCAGTCTGGATTGGTTTTAATTTACCATCTGAAATTTTCCATCCCCACTTGTCAGGTTTTAGCTGGTTTCTACATTTCCATTCCCGAATTTGGAAGTAAACTTGAAGGTTGTTGAATTTCGTAGCTGCTCTTGTTGGTGGCAATGATTTGGCTTCAACATACTTTGAGCTTTTTGCAACCTTTTCCTTAAAGCGCCTCGGTCGGAGATGATTGATGTTTTCCCCATCATTACCATTGTACAGGCACACTAAAGCCTTCTCCCCAGCTTCAATAACCTCTTCTGCACTGCTATCCTTGCCAAACACTTCTGCCAGTTTGATGAAGTTTCTATTGTTCATCACCTTTTGAAGGGATGCTGCCTTCCCAATTCCATAAACACTGGATGTAGAATAACAACACAGTATTGCATGGATGAAAAGTTTTGCACTATCCTTTGGTTGTGGCGTGAAGATGTTCTAACCATCATTTCTATTGGCATGATAACATAGAAGGACCAATAGGTCAGTGTTATCTGCTATCAAAATGGTTTTTCCTGCCTGTGCCAGTTCTAGAGCAGTCTTCACAATCAATACGTCAGCGTCTCTAGATGCATGGACTACTTTACAACCTGCTTCCTCCAAACTCTTTCCCAGCAAGTTGATGAATAATTCTTTGTTTTCTTGATTAGCTAGGAAAACATCCTTTTTTAATTTGGACACCATTAAATGGGTCAGTGACACATTAAAACCAACAGAGCCCCCTGCTCGGCGTCGGTGAGTCACGTCTTTAATGGGTGGACCACTTTCATACCCATCAAAGACAATGCATGCTTTTCCATATCTAGTTGTGACATATTGGCGGTATTGGGCACAGATCTCATCAAATTTGTGACCTTTTTGCTATGGGAGGCGTTAAAGTAGTGCTCTACCATCTAAGAGATACTGTGGATCTGAAGACTGTGGACCTGATTGTACAAGGGAAGTCCATTCCCATATTGTGTCTGCCAAAGCCGTTTTTTTTTTGCCTCTAGCGGTAGTCCGACAGAATCATAAAGTGCAGGTGGGTAACCACAAAGCTCATACTGGAAATGTTCTTGCGCTGCTGAGTTGAGGGTTCATTCGTAGATAGCGCACACAGTTTCTGGAATAGGAGTTGTGGATCAGTCTCAACTGCTTCATCTTTGCTGAGCGAAACTTTTGACCCAAGTGTAATTGCCTGATCCTTTCTTTTAAAAGTGTACTCGTGGACATTTTCTCCAACCATTGAAGCTATGATTGCCTCTCCTATGGAGTTTGCTCTGTCCACGTTCATCTTTTTGTCTCCAGTTACTCCACTTGAAGTGCTGTGAATGGATGGATCCTCCGTGAAAGGGTCATATGTTTGGAGAAACGCAAGGAGTTTCTATGTATCCCTCACATCTCGCTCTTTTCTTGCTGAAGTAGCCTCCTGGTGCTGGTCACTAGTGCCATAACGAATGCCTGCTAGTTCTTTCATTGTAAACTTGATTTCAGCGCACACTGGCAGTGATAGCGTCCAAACCAATCGTTGAATATCGTCCATTCCTCTACCATGAGTAAGACCTCCAGACTTCTTCATGCTTCTCATTAGCACCTACTCAATAACCAGATCTGTCGACAAGCCAGCCCAGTAGCGATCACTCCGTCTAATCACATGGAATCCTTCAGAAAATTTCTGATATACTTCAGGATGGCTTTTCGGCAGCCCCTCCATTTGCTTCAAGTACAAGTAGGCCGACTTTGCATATAGCATGTGTCCTGCTGCAGCGAATATTGGCAGCATTTTCCTTACAACATCAAGGTGCAATTCCCAGTTCCCGGTGCACTCTGCCTTGATAAACAATTGCAGGATCTTCACCATATCAAGCTATTGAATCCACAATTTTGCTGTTCCCTGGTCAATCATCGCATCCTTCACATGGTTGATTCTCTGGGCAATCCTGGTCATAGACTCTGATGACAGAACATTATTCAATGTCTTGGTCCCATCAAGGAGACCTTTCAATAGCCCCTGAGCTTCCTTCAGGTCTTCATTTTGAGGAAATGACTCTTCTGCATCAGTGTTGGGTAGAGATGGGCGGTTTTACCGAAAAACCGCGGTTTTCGGTTTCGTCTCCATACCGAATACCGAATCGGTTTTTTTTTTAAAACCGTAACCGTTCGGTATTGTGTTTTTACTACAGTAAGCCACCATATACAAGGAAACACGGTTGAAAAGATTTTCCGATTTGAATAAAATTGAATATTACCAAAAAATGTTATATTAGTAAGAGGACAGATTGAACAAATATATTACTGCAATTACTGCTATAAACACGAGGCGATTTTTGTTTATTTTCATTCTAGAACGAATTTTAAACATTTTAAAATATGAATATAGAAAATGTTGTTACATTTTTCGTACCCAACTAGTAAATAAATTAATCTTTCATCTTTTTTATGCATTAAAATTATAATTGTACGTTGTTTTGTCTTTCGGTAATAGTAATTTTAAATTATCTTATCCTAAAAAATATTGTCCTTTTTTTGAGCGAAAGTCAACAATGGCTACTAGTATTGCTGATATAACAATCAATCAGCAGCAGCTAAGTCTTGTAAAATTCGTTTATAAACTTCTTTAAAAGTAAGATAAAAATACTTTTGTGCTTAAAAAAGTTAATCCTATTTGGTTCTTTTATAAAAAATACTTTAAAAAATACTGGTTTTCACTCAACTTTCGAACTTCTAGTAGTAATGAATTTCTAGTCGCCAATTTAAAAAAAAAATTAAGATTCTACTTTTTTAGGCGATTACGTCTTAAAGTCTTGGCGAAAAAAAAAAAAAAACAACAAAAAATAGTTTAGAATTTAGAGTGGGGGATCAGTTTCGCATATAAATTTAATGTAAAATGATCTCCGATTTCCCGGCCATTCTTGCCTTTTAGTGAAATTTATAAAATAAATAATTACTCTACCATTAACTCTAGGTACGACTAACAAGCCCACCTCCTAAAAATGCCATCTTGAACGTATCGTACCATTAACCTTAAATATGAGTGGCAAGCCACTCCTAAAAAACTCCCTTAACCTTAACACTAAGTCCGAATGGCAACCTCCATCCAAAACAAAACCCCTTCCTTAACCTTATCACTAACCCTAAGTCCGAGTAGGAAGCCCTAATCCTACAAAAAAGCCCATTAAAACCACACAATCGTCTAAAAAAAAATTTTAAAAAAAAGCAGACGCCCATAAAAAAAACGCACAGGATTTATTTGCCATAGAAAAAAATTGATTAATGCCCTAAAACGCTAGAATGGCCCGGAAATGGTGAATTATTCTGCATTAAATATATGTGAAACTAATCCCCCACTCGAAATTCTAAATGAATTGGGTTTTTTTCTTTCTGCTAAGTTTTCAGGGTGTTCACACTTAATTGCCCCTAGCCCTACCACTAACCTGAAGTTCAAGTGGTAAGCCCCCCTCCTCCCACAAAGACCCTCATAATCGTCTAAAAAAAAAATTTAAGAAAAACGCACAAGATTTATCTCCCATAGAAAAAATAATTAACTGTCCTAAAATGCTAGAATGGCCTTGAAATGGGGGATTATTTTATGTGAAACTGATCCCCACTTTAAATTCTAAAATAATTGTTTTTGTTTCTTTCTTTCTGCCAAGTTTTTCAGGGTGTTAACATGTAATTGCCTAAATAAAAAAAGTAGAATCTCATATTTTGGAGAGGTAAGGGGGTGAGTTAGCAGAAGGTGTAAATCTACAATAATGCTAAAGAAATCTTGCAATATATTCATTTTTAAACAGTCCTAGTATTAGATTTTAGTTTCTTGTACATAAAATGTATTACAATTCAACTTTGAGTTTTCTAACTTCTTTCTTTTAATGGATTCATGGTATTTTTAAGGTATTGCAGCATATTTATGTGCACTTAGTGCAGATTACTTGGAAACCATTAATTTCTGGAGATTTTCAGTGGCATATTCTGATTCCTTGTACGAAAATACACTTATATGGTAAATTTCATTGCTTAATCTTGTGTTTTAACAAAGATATAACATTTTTACTGAAAAATTAGTGTAAAAAATGTGACGAAACGCATATGGTATTAAAGAGGGGAAAATATCCAATTGTGCGAGGCACAAAAATAGTCATAACTTCCTTATTTTTAGTCAGATTTAAAAAATTTAAAAAGATTCTTTCTTAGATCATCAAGCTCTTTCTATATATGCCATTATTGAGATATTTTAAGCAATTTAAATTTTTTCATGTGTATTGCTACTTGTAGGAAGAAATCTTTGTTTACAGTTTGTTTATCATTAACATTTTGAATTTTCAAATGAAAAAAAGAGAAATACGACAGACAACATGACATCGTATTTTTAGCATAAACTATTTTCAAATGAAAAAGAAAAAATCAAACGCGTTCCGTATGATGTCGAAAATCTATTTGATTCAACTCAAAATTGTAAAATAATTATTTGTTTGTTTCAGAGTTATCTAAAAAAATAAGTTATTAAAATGAAATTTAAAAAAATACTTGTAAAAGTAAATAAACGAAAAGTAGTGAGTAAGTATAAACATTTAAAAAGAAAAAAAGTAGTTGCCAATGCTAGTGTCACTTTATTCGGATTTTTAAAATTATTTTAAACATTAGACACTTCATTGTTTACTTTTGAAAAGCCACTTCATACATAAATTGTAATTTCTAGAGAACTATCTCTCAACTATACCGTTTTCTCTCCCCAAAATGGGTTATTCAAAAAGTAGACTATGCAACGATTTATATTTTACTAAATTGTTAATATGGTATTTATTTAGAGTTGACAATTTATTCGAAAGTTTAATTATTAAACTTTAATCCAAGTCATGAATTCTATGACTAAAATTACCTTAAAGCTTAAAAAATGACTTTAGGTGAATTAATAATCTCTACTTTTTTTTAACCATCCTTCCTTTTCCCTTGGCGCGGTTTTCGGGTGTACTACTAGTCTTTTACGCATGTCTATAAAGTTTTATTACCCTGTCTTAAAAACAAATATTAACCCCAACACGCACCAGTTGACAGAACTTCGAGCACACAAAATGACAGACATCCCAACAGTCAACACCGGCAATTCGAGAAGTATATGGTGTGTTTATTTTACGCGACAAGACACAACGTCTTGCAAACATTTTCACCTATTAAAAAATAAAAATTTTTATCTGTCAAATAATTTTGACAATATTTCATTTTCATCATCATTTTTGCTTAATTTTATTTGTAAAATTATTTTGTTTGTTTAAATAAATTTTCGTTTTTTAATTTCTTGCATTTCTGAGTTATATTTTAGCTTCTGATGGGTTAAAGAATTCGATAAAATGTATATTCAAACTCAGTTTTATTCTTCAGAAATCTTTCATAAATCTTTGGTCACTGTTTTAACGAGTTAACTGTTAAAAAGGTATCAGAACTTTGATTACAACAGTCAACACCTTAAAACTTATATGATTCATATCATGGAGAATGATTCAGTCACAAAATTATCGAAACAGTGGCATAATTCAACTAAACGTTGAATAATAACTAATCATCACACAAGAGAATGAATAGCTTCCATAGTAAAAAAATTTTTTTCAAAAAAACCGAAAAACCGAACCGTAAACCGAGGTTTTAAGGGAAAAAAAACCGATATTGAAACCAAAATTTCAAAACCGCCCAACTCTAGTGTTGGGTTGATCATCCTCAGTGACGTGAAACTGGCAAATCATAGGCTTTCGCTAACAACATAGCATTCAGAGCAGCATCAACTAAGAAGTGAGCACGAATCCTTCTTGCAATTGCTTTGCCACTTAGCATGTGCTTGACTGTGTTTTCAGCATACACAAGTTCGAAAAGTTCTGCAATCCAGAACCTGTCATCAAATGACCAATTGACCCCAGAAAGCTCATCTGTGTATGAAGCCCACCAAGTCGCAAGACAAATGATTTCAGGGGACTGGAACTAGGCTGTGACTCGACTATCATCATTGCTTTGTACCAAAGTGGTTGATTTAATGTTAGAATTGGTGTAATGTTGTTTTTCCTGGCTAAATTACTAATGTAACATAACGTTGAGTGCACGCAGGTTGGGTTACCAGGGTCCATGTCGATCATTGGCAAAAAAACAATGGTTGATTTCCCAGGATATATTCCTTTGTGCACTGACTGCATAAGGCCTGACCATGCAGGTCTGGATGGATGCGAAATTAGTGAAACCTCCCAAAGGATTTCAACATTAGCAGTGGAATCGACAACTTTCTTGGGCTGGAGCTCTTTAAATGTCACTGGTGGTTTGTTGGTGTGCTGTGAATCTAGGTACTTGGTGTTGATCCTTCCAACCCTTATATCTTTTGAAAGGACCTGAATCGTTGGAACTGGTTTTGCTTTAACTTTTCTGGGCGTAAAAGATGCTATGATGCCCATACCGTGGAATGTGTTGAATACATCAATACTCCTTACATTATGGTCCACATTATCAGCTACGAACAGCACAAATTCAGTTTCAACAGGGGAGAGAGTTTCAGCGCCATGAACAAGAGCAGCACTTCTTTCGAATTTCTGGACTTCCGCGTAAGATGACGAGAAGCCATGCTTATTCAGAGTGTCAATTAAGAACCTCAATCGAAATTGGTCATGCCTTTCTACTGCTAAACCAAACTTCAAAGGTGCAAGGAAAACTCTGGGTCTAGCAGCCTGCATTATCGCTTGACCAACTGATGCAAGTTTCAAATCATTGTCTTTGCCTGCAAATATCTTTCTGAGAAAGATCAACAATGTTTTAAGAACATATTCAAGAATCGCATCCTGTTCAAGATCATTCTTACCCCGCCTAATAGACCGGTATCGTCCGAACCTTTGGGTCTGGATTTACGCCGGTCTATTGGGGATTGCCGGTCCTGTGCAGTTCTAGGAGGTGCACCCTCCCAGGCTTTGCCTCCCCTCTTTGGGTAGGAGTAAGTTTATTGCTTACTGTCTGAGGCGCCCCTACCGGGGAATGCCGACGGGGCTGCCCAGGCAATTTTTAAATGCCCAAAGTGCTCACCTCTCGAGCGTTGGCTTATCTAATCCCACTTTCCTGACCTTGTGTCACATCTTACCTTGTGGGAGGTAGATAAATAAATTGTCTGGATACCTTTAATGTCATTTTTGATAAGCTTAGCTGCCGTCTCTATGATTCTAATGGCCTCTGATTTTGAATTGTCTGTTGAGCGGCTTTGTGCATAGAATTCATGGAGAATACATTTTGCTGTACTTAAGAATGTAACAACATTATGTTTCCCATTAATTTCAGTCACAATGATTTTGTCTTTGAAATGTTCTAACAATCGAGATTTCATGTATGAGAGACTGTATGGTTCAAAGCCAGTGTCCTCGAGAATTTCCTCCATTTTTTTTAACAAGATCGACAATGATGAGTTGCTCCTCGTCATTTTGCTGCAAATATTTAGCAACTTCCAGAAATGCCTGCTTTCTCTCTGAATCCTCTGTTCTACCAAGGTTTTGTTTCTTAGAAGAATCAGCAGAAGAGAATCAATTAGGAATGTTTTTATTGGAATCAAAGTTTGCAAAACATGTTCTGTGATAACATGCTTCTTCTGAAACAAGGTCAGCTACATAACCTATTCTACCTTTAACAGTGGATACCCAGCCATCATTTTTTCGGACTTTCTCACAAACTTTTAACACTTTGTTCTTAGACTCAATAGTTTCTTCATTGAGAAACATCAACACCTCTTTTCTTTCTATTAGATTTTGCTCCAGAACCACAAAAAAGACAATGTTCCTTAAAATTAAACACACACAAAGAGCGGCTTGCACGGGATAGCATTTCATCATGGGTGGGCCTGTTTTTATGGTCAATTTCTATGTATTTGGAGTTGATCCAATGCTGTCTGCATTTCTTTTCAAGACGTTGACCAATCTGAATTATGATCTTCTCTCCACATTGTTCAGAAGCTCTGTTAATGGAATCGATGCCCTTTCTGACTGACGATGAATGTTTCTTCATTACTGGACAGTTCATTGTTGCAAATAGCACACTTGTCAACCTGAAATTAGAATATGACAGAATATTAAGCTCCTGCAATAATACATCAAAAGAGACAAAAATAAGGCATAAGAAGTTATAATTATATTTAACTTTATGAAAACTGTTGGTTTTATCCAATTTCGCATTGCTACATTTGGTATTTTTGAAGATGAATTTACAGAAATTGAGTTGAAAGAGGGGAGGCCAGAATCCCCCCCTCACATTAAAAACTGAAAAAAGGGGGAAGTGGTACTTGCTGACTGTGTGTTCAGCCTTCGAGGGGAAGGAGTATGACCGACAAGAGTCAGGAATGGGGGTAGGAGGATGGTGGGAGGTAGTTGCAAAACCTATATATTCAGGTTCTAGCATCCTCCTACCGGTAGTGTTCTTTGACTCATGAGAGACCAGACGTTGGATTTTGCTCTACCAGAGAAATCCGTTCTCTGCACCATTACTTATTCTTACTAGACCCTGTTGGGATGGGTCGCTAAAAGAGTATTTATTCCCCCCCCCCCCCCCGACTGCTGCCGGGGGGGGGGGGGGCTTTCTGGCAATCGCCCCATAAAATATTTTTTTAACAAAATCGACCTGTGTGTCTAACTTTTCCCCTCAGTGGAAAGGCACATACACATACATACACACTATTTGGCATTACCTTTTTTTTTTCTTGTTTTGTTACACATTTTTTTCTTTTTACTGATGGGTCACCATGTATCAAAGAGGAGGGGGGGGGGGCTCGAGGTTAAGGGTTAAAGAGATCGTCGGTTGAATGATGATCGACACCACCACGAAAAGACCACCAAAAAACAATGGATGGAAAGGGCAGAAGATTACAAGTACTTGTTTATATTAGACTTGAAGACGACCATGTTGTAGTCTGTTGGGAAGCAGACTTGTGGTATCTTGTTTCACAGATCGGATGTTCTAGAAAAGAAACTTTCTTCATAGTAGAGAGAGAGAAAAGAAAATTCTTAGCTGTGGTTGTAGCGAGACGAGTTCTTGCTGTGAATGTTTTACGTGGGGGGGGGGTGCATAGATTGAAGCTCAGCTGAGCACCTGCCATGAATATGACGGTTCAGTAGAGCGAGGCTAACAACCTCTCTTCTGTGTGAGAGAGGCTGTAGGGACGAGAAGAGATCATCCCCCACTAGATTGCCAAGTTGATTTTGTACTCTGTCAAAACAACAAAGAATGATCCGAGTGGCATCTTCCTACACATGACAGCAGTACTCCATCTTAGCACGTATCTGGCTCTTATACAAATAGAAGATCATGTCAGCAATGAGGTACTTTCTGGACCAGTAGAATGATCCAACCATTTCTCAAGCAACCTTAGCCACAGATATGATGTAAGTCTTCCATTTCAGGTTTGGGATGAAAGTCAATCCTAGAAGCTTGTTAACGAAGGGGGCTTCTTGAGGACATAGCATTCATTTTGACTGAGAAGTGAGGATTCAAGCTTGGTTTTAGAAGCGTTAAAAGTAATTAGCCACTTTTTCCCCCCATTACACCACGTGCTCCAAGTAAGAAGAGTGTCAGAAAGATCTTGATCATCAATGCTCTTTGAAGTGCTGCCATAGATAGTGGTGTTGTCTGCATAGATATCAATAAATGATCTCAAAATGTTATTTGAAAGATCATTGATGAAGATCAGGAAGAGTGTTGGGCCCAGAATGGATCCTTGAGGCACGCTGGCATTGATGCTGTATGCTTCGGACTTTTGCCTGTGAACAACTACTTTTAGAGACATATCGGCGAGATGACAAAAACAAATTAAATAAAAATGTCAGTTACCACCTATCAAAAAGTAAATTTTATCAACTAGAAAATATATGCCCCCTCCGATCGCATATTTTTGCTTGGCTGGGAGGATTATATAATTGTGAAAGAACTACATACAATACGTAGTTAAAGCAAAATAAATTGTTTTCGACTATTAAAATACTTTCCAACGCTATTGATAATGTTTACCCATTCATCTTTTTAATTTTCTTATTATCGCTTATGTTTGATTTCATGTTTTGAAACATGACGTAAATCATAAATCTATGACGTCACACCAAAGCTACAATTATTTTGTTAGGATAATGTTTTAAGCTCTATTTATAAGAAAGTTCAAATAGGTCAGTTGGTAGAATCTCAGACTGAAGATCTCAAGGTTTCCGTTTCGATTTCAGGTCATGCCATCTGTTTTATTTGTTGGGAATTTATTATTTACTATTAATGCAATATTCTTCATTTCTAAAAGAGGTTAAAATCTCTGATATTTCGAAATGAGACAGATTCTGCAATATATTTATTATGTTTAAAAAAAAAAAATTATGACTGACGGACGAATGGACATACGGACAAAATCTCTATTTATATAGTAGATGTACATCCATGTTTCGCTTATTTGACTAATTACTATACAATGACAAATCCATGCTTTTCAAGAAAGACATTTTTCTGTAAAATTTGAACTGAAGATTTGTTTGTTTGTTTTTTTTTAACCTTAAAAAAACCTAAATAAATAAAAAAATAAAAAAATTAGAAACAAAATAAATCTAACACATTAATCTATTATATAAAGGAAAATTTTAATTGTGTATGTGTGCCCGACTAAAAGTCAGAAACTACCCAAGATACACTTAAACCTTACATCATCGAATTCCTTATGACACGACCGTTATGGTAAAACCAATATTGTAATATTCATTCTCTTGGGATCACCAGTGATCAAATTAGTGTGTGTGTGTGTGGAGGGGGGGGGGGGCAAAAAAAATTACTTTTTTTTTCATTCTTAGTTGTTTAAAAATTAACACTGACATTAGATCAAACAGTCAGTTTAGTTCTTTTTTTTCTATTATATTGAACCAGTTGCTAGAGAAAGAGAGAGAGGAGATGAAGTCAGAGGGATAAAAAAAATAATATACATAACTACACAAACATTTACGCATTTTTCTACGCATCTAAATAATGCTCTGTTTTGTAAATTGATGATAACAATTTTGCTGATTAATCTTTATTAACTAGCTGAAGTACACGCCTCTTAGGTTTTTCAAATGTTTTTGAACATTAAAGCCGGGTTATGATGCTTTGTATGGCTCAGCGTGCTGACCGATGACGAAGGAAGCAGCAGAATAAAGATTATCGGTCATGGAGGCAAAAATGTTGCGTTTGACTTCCAGTCTGACCAGACTCCACCATGTCCAAAATATTGTTGCTGAAAAATAAATGGCATGTGTTCTTCAGAATTGTCTGATCTATTCCCTGCTTCTTTTGTTCCAGCTCGTTTGACTCGTTGGTCTAGTGGTCTCCATTAATTTGCTGTTTTGATACCTCCTTGTAATACGGTTTCCTATTCCAGTAGCTTCTTTCCAAGAACTGCAGGCTTGTGAAACTCTGTTCCTGTTAACTGTTCTGCTCCTACCCATCGCCTCGGTCTTTTAAAGACTAAGGCCAATAGGCATCTCCTGTCTTTGCGATAATCATTGTTCGTTCTTGTTAGCTCTTTACATCAAGCGGCTTTTTGCCTTGTCTGGAGCGATTTCCATGTAAAAAAAAATTAAAGGAACATCATTGGCACTGATGTGGGCACATGACAACATAGTCACAAAAACAGTGTTCAAGATGGAGGCTCTTGGGGGAAAAGTACCCTGTACCAAGACTTCCATCGTGACCAAGCCTTTGACTGCGTATGATAGAGGGGTAAATAACTTGTGTTCATCGGCAACAGAGGTTGTGTATATTATTTGTCAGGTTTAATTCTTTTTACATAGACTTTTTTCACTATTAAATCGTAAAGTAAATTTACAAATTATATGAAATATTAAGTTCCAGAACACAAAGGGTCACAAGAAGAGTAAGGCATGAGCCGAGATAGAATCCATAACAACCGGTGGAAGGCTGGACGTTATATCGAACAAAATGTTGTGAAAATAACTTCCAAGAAGAGACTAACATGGACTTGCCCCCCCCCCCCACTTTACGGTCATCAATAATGAAGTTATATATGCATGTGTTTAACCGGCCCCCCCCCACTTTTTAGGAGAGCCCCCCCACCCCCACCCCCACTTTTATAACTGTGCCGCCGGTCCTGACTAAGCAGTCTGAATAATACAAATAATACAGATGGAACATAAAGTATTTACTAAAAAAAAAAAAAATGAATTTTATTTCTTGCATTCAATTTAAAATAGAGTTGTCTCCCTTACACTTGATTTGTGCTAAAGTCAGAGTCCAGTGTTTAGATAGAAAAGCTATCAATGCTACGACAAGTTCCAATTTTATTTTGTTGTAAATAATTCTGAAGGTATGGTTATTTATAATTGATATCGGTTTTAGGTCTGCATTAGATAGGGAAAATGTGGACAGACAGACAGACAGACAGACAATTTTCATCTTTTATATATATACACACTAGTAAAATACCCACCCCAGGACATGTATAAGCGATAAATATAGCATTAGTTTTAAATTTTAATGTTTTTTTCTTTCTTTGTGGGGGGTATGGTGCGGTTTCAGTGGCATCTCTCTAAATAGTAAAGTTTACAAAAAAAAAATAATGTGCTCATCTTACTTAACCTGTTGCCTAGAATACATGTTCCATAATTCATGATAGTTCAATAGTTTAGGATTTTACCAAGCACATACATATTACACCGATCCTTTTAAAAATGTATTACTTAATATAACACAAAATTTAATCTAAAAACAATTCTTTTCTCCATTAAATATTTTGTATCTAACTTATTTTAAAGGTTTTTTGTGGATGGGTGCCAGTTCAGTTGGATACACCCCTTAAATGGTAAAGTGTACAAAAAAAATAATGTGCCCATGTTACTCACCAGGTAGTCGAGAATATATATTCCAGAATTCATAATGATCAGTTCATAAAAACTTGTTTTTAAATTTAAAAAAAAAAAAAATGTTTAGATATATATGCACCCCCTAAATGTTAAAATTTACAAAATAAATAATGTTCTCATGTTACTCATCGTGTTGCTTAGAATATATATTCCAAAATTCAAAATGATCCGGTCATTAGTATAGGAGATTACCCTATATATATATATATATATATATATATATATATTTAAAGATATTTCACCCCAAACAAGGCATGACACCACTGTAGACGTAAGAGGCTACTGAAAATTAGGGAATAGGTTTAGGGTGTCATCCTAAATTGGGAGCTGTGTAGCAAGATGTCTGTTTACATTAGTTTTAAACCTCTGCATGTTAATAACGTCAGGGAGCAGGGAGGGAGTTCCAGAGGAAAGAAGCTGCTGGAGTAGAAGGCTCTCTTGCATCTGGGGACCTCCACAGTGAATAGATGGGATGTAGCTGATTGTCGGGTTTTTCTAGTGTATTTGCGTCAAGGGGGCACTAGAGCAGCTAGTTCAGCGGAGCACAATCCATTGAAGTATTTTTAAAACAAGCACAAATATATACATATATATATATATATATATATATATTATATGTGCATTTCAATGATGAATCAATACATAATCATACCTTTCATCTTTTCTTTCAATTTCTTAGATGAAAGGTATGATTATGGATTGATTTGTCATTGGAATGCACCTATAATATATATGCTCTGAAACTTGTAATACAACTTCATTGAGCTTGCAATTTGGAACATTTTCGGATATTATAATAGGTATATACTTAAATATATATTTTTTGTAAGAACCCATAAACATTACACACACACACATACCTAACTATATATATATATATATACACACACACACATACCTAACTATATATACACACACATAGCTAACTATATATATATATATATATATATATATATATATATACACACATAGCTAACTATATATATATATATATATATATATATATACACATAGCTAACAATATATATATATATATACACACATACCTAACTATATATATATATATATATATATATATATACACACATACCTAACTATATATATATATATATATATATACACACATACCTAACTATATATATTTATATATATATATATATATATATATATATATATATATATATACACACATACCTAACTATATATATTTATATATATATATATATATATATATACACACATACCTAACTATATATATTTATATATATATATATATATATATATACACACATACCTAACTATATATATTTATATATATATATATATATATATACACACATACCTAACTATATATATTTATATATATATATATATATATATATATATATATATATATATATACACACATACCTAACTATATATATTTATATATATATTTATATATATATATACACACATACCTAACTATATATATTTATATATATATATATATATATATATATATATACACACATACCTAACTATATATATTTATATATATATATATATATATACACACATACCTAACTATATATATTTATATATATATATATATATATATACACACATACCTAACTATATATATTTATATATATATATATATATATATATATATATATATATATATATATATATATATACACACATACCTAACTATATATATTTATATATATATATATATATATATATATATACACACACATACCTAACTATATATATTTATATATATATATATATATATATATATATATACACACATACCTAACTATATATATTTATATATATATATATATATATATATATATATATATACACACATACCTAACTATATATATTTATATATATATATATATATATATATATATATACACACATACCTAACTATATATATTTATATATATATATACACACATACCTAACTATATATATTTATATATATATATATATATATATATATATATATACACACATACCTAACTATATATATTTATATATATATATATATATATATACACACATACCTAACTATATATATTTATATATATATATATATATATATATATATACACACACATACCTAACTATATATATATATATATATATATATATACACACACATACCTAACTATATATATATATATACACACACATACATAACTATATATATATATATATACACACACATACATAACTATATATATATATATACACACACATACCTAACTATATATATATATACACACATACCTAACTATATATATATATATATACACACACATACATAACTTTATATATATATATATATATATATATATATATATATATATGTATATATATAATGGCTGCAAATTCTTGTTCAAGCATTGCAATTGCTTGACTATTTGCCACATTGTCATGAAAACAGTGAAATCTTGAAGTTTTGAAGCAACACTTATGCATGAACATTTTTTAAGTGAGGAAAGGCTTTACACAGAGCCAATCCCACTCTCTAAGCGATTGCCACTCTGACCCCAAAAGAAGAGCAAGTCAACATCATTGAAAGCAACAGTCAGAGCAGATGTTATATCAAAGTTTTCCTTTTCCTAGGTGCCTGTTTTGCGAAGGCAAAATAGGACATCTCTCACGTTGGTTTTATCACCCCCTCAGAGTATTTCTACCACTCCCAGGGTCACCAATTTGTAGTGAGGGAAGGGCACTGATGACGATAGACCAATCATTCAGTGTACCATGACCCCCAACCAACAAGAAAAAAATAAATGAAATGAAAGAGACGTGTGTGATAAAGGTGACCACAACAAAAAGGAAGAAAAAAAAAACTCTGTGTGCAACAATATAAGAGTGGTATTTATTTAAAAGAAAAAAAATATGCATCTTTTAGGGAAAAGTTCATGATTCAGTTAATTGACAGGAAAGGATGGATCTTTACCGTCGAGTGATGATGATTATCCTGGCTGAAATATCCTTTGATCCTTCATTGTCTGGTCTGCATGAAGTCCTCTTCATTGGTCGCAGCTATTTGTTAACCTACAAAATCTGTTGCTGTTGTCTCGTTCATCGTTATTCATTGTTGAATTGGCTGGAGTGAGCTGTAGAAGGGTCAGAGCTTCCACTGCTGCAGGTGACTGTTGTCGTCGTCGTCGTCGTAGTAGAGAAATGGTGCCAAGTCGTTTGGCAAGGATTCCTGTAACAAGGGTTGTTGACAGAGATGGTGTCTTGTCGAGCAATGAGGCCCCGAGTACAGGCTAAGTAAAGACACGTACCCGTTTTTCTTGGTCAGCTGCTGCCGATGGAAATGCTTTGATGAGATCTGATTGTTAGGAGTGCCGAGTCATAAACAGGGTGGAAGGCACAACAATAGATAGACTAAGAATGTTCAGTTTGCAGTCAGAAAGCATAGAGTATGGATGGCTTTCAAGTCAAAGGGAACATTCCAGAGAATAAGCCGTGTGATTTAATTACCTGGCCAGATAAATTGATTAAGGAAAGAAAAAAGTACATTGTCTGATTCAATTGTCAGCATCATCTTTATTCAAAACACGTTTCCCGGATGAAGTCCAATATAGCGTTAGGACACATGTGCTTGTCCTGAGAAAATCAAACCACTAAGATGATCATGAAGAGAATATGTAACCCTATCTCTAGTCACGTAACTAAACTCAGAATTGACTTTCTATATTCATACATGGGGACAAGAGGAAAATTAAATCTGGACAGTATAGATAGATGTGTGCAGAACAGGAGACTTCAATGGTATGGCCACATCGAAAGAATGGATGAGAGTTCTTGGGTTAGTAGGTGTAGAACAGTTGGGGTAGCAGGTTCAGTTCACAGGGGAAGACTAAGGAAAACATGGGAAGAAGTGATAAAAATAGACCTGAGGGAAAGAGGCATAAATAAAGACCTGCGCAGAGATAGGTAAGTTTGGAAGTCAATTTCTTAAAGCCATCCATGTATGTAAAACGGATGTGAAATCAAATATGATGATGGTGAGACAGGTGAAGCAAAGGTCAACTCCTGCGAATCATACTCAACTAAATCCTTTTGTGTTTACTAATCATTATATGCTTAACTTCAAAAACATGTTGCTGCTAAGTAATCTGCAACACAATTAGCTTTGGATAAAATATCCGAAATTTGTCTACAATAAATATTCTGTTGAGAAAATATTTTGATTTAAAAATAAATGTTTGGCAACGCTCAAAGGGTTTATATGGTCTAAAACAATCAAATCGACTCTCAAGATCCCTCTTTCTATTCGCCTTGGTCTCGTAATTTGCTACCATAAATTTGATATTGAAACCATGTCACCAACAGGTTGATCTTCACCCTCAATCTCGTCACTTCAGTATCGGGCAGATACAGAGTCTCTATTTACTTGCCTCCTCACGAGGGCAGAGTTCGACACAAGTGGAGAAAATCCAGCTCCCTGAAAAGGGGCAATTTGGATTGGGAGAAAAATTTAAATTTCGTCAGTCTAGACGGATTTCTTCATACAGAGTCACTTAGCCATACGGCCTAGATTGTAGAACCAACAAACAAGGGAGATGTAAAAATACTTGACGGCATTACAGTGTTTTTCTTCATGGAAAATTTATGATCTCGAATGCCACCTTTTCTACTGTGAATCACGGATTCTGCCATTAACACAAGATCTGTTGTAAAGCATGCTGGGAAAGACTGCATGACTATCAGTGAATCTACCTTGCAATTTTTTGTGAAAAACTATTTTTCTTTTCTGCTGGGTTGTACCATTAAACAAGGATCCTATGCTGTCCACCTGCCTCTAAATAAAATCTTACTTTATTTAAAAATTATTTTCATCAGAATTGTGGGAGAAAAGTGTATTTTTGAGAACTTGATTTTGGAACTATACAAAAACAAATAATGTCTTGAAATTTTCTGAGATGACGATTGATAATTCAAATTTTTTGGACTATTATTGTCATCTTGCTTGTTATAGTCACAATGTTTCGGCTGATGTAATCTCCACTCGTTTTCAGATACAGGGTGTTTGGGATAAATTTGACACGTTTTGGAAAGAAAAGAAAAAAACTTCATACCCTGGCCAATAATTGATGTGTCTCAAAATTCAAAGTGCATATCTTAGAGGATCTTTGGCTGATACTCAAAGATGCCTAAACACCAGTTTGATCCTGACAATCAACTCATCCTTGGTGTTGCAGATTGTATGGTTGGTGTCTTTCTCAACTGCGTTCCACACATAATAGTCCATAGGGTTGAAATCAAGTGAATTGGGGCTGGTGAAGTCATGGAAGTTTTCAGACAGCCACTTCTGGGTTCTCCTGGAGGTGCGACACAGAACTGAGTCCTGCTGTCACACATATAGCCTTTCCGCAGTCACCCTCTCCACTCAGCACTTGACAACAGTGGGCAGCAACTCAATATAGCCATCTGAATTGAATCTGGGTTACTTTTCGAAAATTTCGGAAGGCATGACATCACCTTCCATGTAAACACACGCAAGGACCATCAATTTGAGGGAACTTGGTCTTCGTGTTGTGTGGGGCTTTGTGCGGACTGTAGGCTAGCACGTATTGTTCTATGCATTGTGCAATGTCCTGGTAGAAGTTCTTTTCTCATCTGAGAATCTTTCTGCTAGATACTGGCACCAGCTGTCTGTCGCAATTCTACATCTTACTGTCTTTAAAAAGGTATTCAAGGAGCACTGAGCTGCAGCTAAGATTTCCGAATTTTATAATCCGGCGTGAATCATCATGATGATGCAAGTCACTCTCTTCCAATATTCCGGTGCTTTCCAGTCGTCCATGGTCTTCAGCTCTCAACCCCAACAATAGTACAGAGAAACAGCTACTCATTGCACTTTACTTTTATTAAATACTTCAAATGGTTCTAGAAATGAAAGAATATAAAAAAGATTATCACATTTATCCCGAGCACCTTGTATATCTTTTCGAACCAGGTGAAGTCTTCTCAAGGTGGAAGGTTCAATCCTGACTAAAGTTGATAATAAGTTTCAGAACAGATACTACACTTTGCTCCTAGCCAAAAGGCCAAGGAAACGACTCTGAAAAACAATCTGACTGCTTACTATCTGACTCCGACACCTGCAAAAATGTCTGACTTTGACTCCCCCACTTCTGCTCTCAAGTACATTCAAAGTGTCATATTGATTGTTTTGTTTTTTTTGTTGTTTGTTTTTTTAAAACTGCTTCCTCTCTGTATTGGATGTTTCATCTCTCTTTTTTTTTTTTTTCATTTTTTCTTTAGTGTGAGGCCATCTATCAAAAGCGGACGTTGGCATTTCTTAACCATTTTGTCACACACACTGTACGCTTTCTGAATAAATTCTCTGGCGTCTGTGAAGAAAAACTCGAAAACCTCTCATATCGCATCCAGCGGCTGGAGATAATGATGAATATTCTGGAAGCTAAAGTAAGTGCAATCCCAAACCCCGCCCACTTTTTTTGTTACTTTTAATTTTTTCTTACATTTTTTTTTGGGGTGGGGGGTATTAACTGCTAGGTTTAAGCTACAGTGTTGGTTCTAATATTGAATTTAGAAGATGAATTTCACCACGCTAGTTCTAAAAGCGTAAACATTACAAAAATGTTCTTATACGATGAAATGGCCTGCAAAAAATTGTGGAGCAACATGTTCATGGTCGCTAACCCCGTAACAAAAATCTAGTGATGAAATGGCCTGCACATAACATGGGGAGCAACACGTTCCTGATCTTTTAATCCTAATTGTAACCTTGCAGCTAATTTCCATACTAGAACCAGCTATGTAAATGTCTGCTGTTTGTAATTTCTCCGAAAATAATAATAATAATAATAATCATCATCATAATAATAATAATCATTATCATCCGTCTGTTTTACATGCTGGTATGTATTGGGCGACTTTAAGAAATTGACCTCCAAACAAACCTATGTCTAGCCAGGTCTTTATTTATCCCTCTTTCTCTCAGGTCCATTTTTATCACTTCTTTCCATGTTTTATTTGGTCTTCCCTTGTGAACTGCATCTGCTACCTCAACTGTTCAACATCTACTAACTCAAGAACTCTCATCCATTCTTTCAACATGACCATACCATCAAAGTCTCCTGTTCTGAACACATCTCCCTATACTGTCTAGATTACATCTTCCTCTGAGGTCATCAGAACTAAGCCTGTATTTAAAACTCACATTACACATCTATTCTATCATTCTCATATGATTTCTCTCCATGCAACACATGTCCTCAACTCTCACTGGCCAGGTTTCACTTTCATACATCATCACATTGTACATATACCTGATAAACTCTTCTTTTTTTTCAACAGTGGTAATGCTCTGCCTGTGAGTAATGGCAGAAGTTCCCTGAACTTATTACTCTATCCACCGCTAATTCTTGCAATCACACTAGCACCTGCTCCACCTTGTGCTACACAAAGATATCTGAGTCGACCATCGATAATGGTCTGTAGAAGTACTGATTCCAAATAAAGAGAAACTGGTAAAAATGGATGTATTAATGTAGGAACACGTTTATTATTATTATTATTATTATTATTATTATTAGCAGGAAGATTCGATGTTGTTCGGGATTGAATGAGGATCACTACTATGTATTTTTTCACATGTTGCTTTCTTTGTTTTTACTGCCCCTCCTCTTCCCATTTCTGTCTATGTGCCGAATATCTACGTGCCCCTCCCCTCTAAGTGCCCCATGGAGAAGGAACCATCTTAAAACTTCAAATACGTATATCCGATTTTAATGAAATTTAGACCATATGTATAAGACACTAATTCAGAGAATTTTCCAACATTTCAGCTTCTTCCGACTATATTAGAGGGTGAAACAGGGGAAGAGAGGGGGGCAGTAAAAATAGAGAAAGTTATATGATGTTATGAGCATAGTCAAAAAGTATATAGTACTGATCTTCATTCAATCCCGAGCAACGTCGGGTCTTCCTGCAAGTATGATATAAATTTCATCGGGATATATTTGAAGTTTTAAAGGAGGTTTACTCTCAACCCTCATAGTTCCCTTAGGTTAGGAAAGCATTTAGAGATTCGAGACCATTTCCATAGTTTTCCCCAGAAAATTTTATACATGTGATTTAAATTTCATAACAATAAGATATATGTGAAGTTTTAAAGGGGTTATGTCCTTATGGCCACCTTAGTGATGCACTTAGAGATTCGGGAACACTTCCATTGTCTTCCTCTGTAAATTTTACATAAGAATACACTTTTTGATTTTATGTAGATTCTCTAATCTTACTTTCTATAGAGAACACACAAACATACAGACATTGAGTTTTATGTACATAGATTATTCTTATTATTCTTATATCATAGACAATGTAAATTTATGTAATTGTTTTATATATATATATGCTTTTCTGTTTCAGCTTTCCTCCATTCCTGGTTTAGAAAATGTTACAGTTCCAACGTCGGATTCATCGGTCGCTTCCCAGTCACCTGCAGCAACCAGCGAGAGTTCAGTTGCTCCTCCCCCTCCTCCTCCTCCAATCATGCAAACAGCAACAGCACAGGTCAGTAGCGAACGATGGCTTTTTCTCGCAGATTATTTATGTCCGATTTGTATAAAATCCTGCAAGATACTTCCCTCCCCTTCATGCACGATTTTGAAGCGTCACTCAAATTTATAAAACTATGATTTTCTGAAAGGCTTGTAGGTTTCTTTTTTCTTTCCATTATTATTATTATATTATTTTCGTTTTTCGTCTGCTTGTTTTTTGCTTTGTTGCCTGCCAGGATCAGGTTGTCGTCAACTGATCCCATCCATGTCTTAAACGGCCTACCGCATAACTTTGGGCCATCAACATCAATGTGGGACACACTTTGGAGTGTTTTAGATGATTGACGATGGGTGACATGGCCATACCAGTTGAAACATCGTTATGTGACATACTTTCTCATGGAGGACTATAGATTGAGACCAGCAATTTCCTCCATCTGATGCACTACAGCTAGGATCGTGTCGTTTTGACATTTCGTCGACGACCACATCTCGCAGCCATACAAGAGTACAGGTCAGATATGTGTAGTATATGCTGCCACTTTCACATGCGATGACAGCTGCCTGAAGACTCTCCATGTCGCAGATATATGTCGTCTTATAGTCGTGTCAGTCATAGATTGCGCTATTAAATATTGCCAAAAAAGACTAAAAAAAATCGGGAAAAAATCAGAAATTTTTTTTTTTTTTTTTTTTTTCAACTGATATTTCTCACGAAGAATAACATTTCATTTTTCCACCCTTGAGAAATAAATCCCTGCGTCCAACTATTGTTGCAACAAACAGTTGTTACAAAACAAAATGAGGAGAAAGCTATAGCAGGTGCTCTCGAAGCCTAGACAGTTCAAAATCGACTCCGAAATCTAGTGGGGGATGCTCTCTTCTGTTTCTTACAGACCCTTTCTCATAGAAGAGACATTGCTTGTCTTTCTCTACTCTATCGTCGTTTCCATGGAAGGTGCTCGACTGAGCTCCAATCTCTGGTTCCTCCTTGTAAGACATTCACAGCAAGAACTCGTTTTTCTACTACAAAAAAAACAAACAAACCTTCCCTTTCTTTTCCATGTGCCTAGCATCAGGCGGAATTTCCACAAACAGAACTTTATCACAAGGGCTTCTCGTCTGTGGAACACCTTACTACAGGACTGCTTCCCTACAGACTACAACATGGTCATCTTCAAATTCAATGCAACCAGATTTCTCTTATGAATCGTCTCCACAAGTATTTGAATTTGGTCCATGCCAGCAATCATTCTCAGTCCTCTCATAAGGTTCTTCCTCTCTCAACTGACAATAATTTCATCTCATTAGCCCTCATCCTCAAGTGACTTTTGGCCTTGATAAGTGGTGATCCACCAGTAAAAAATCTTATCGGGTGGGAGTGATTTGTGACCCGTTACATGTCTGGTTCTGTTGAAGTCAACTACCAAAGAGAAGACGTCACAGTCACACGTATTCTACTCAAATCTCATTATCTCCCCACCTCCTGTAATGTAACGGTGTATGTATATCTATTATTAATGGAGGTTTGTTATCTGTCTGTCTGAAGCCGAAACTATACTATTACTTCTATTATTTGTACTATTGCACTATCTGTTAATGCTCAGTTAAGTTTACTATACTATTTCAGATTAATGTACTATCTTTCAATGCTCAATTAGAGGGAGGCAGTATGTTCTGATATCATCCTCCCAGTATTTACATACTTCCCACGTAAGTATGATGCGACAAAAGGCCAGGAGATGGGAGAAAAGGCTAGCACTCCAGCAGAAAAGCCAGGCTGGTCTTTAAAAATAATCTCGACAGCCCCGTCAGTATTCCCCGGTAATCGGGCAATTCGCAATAAACCAAGCCCTTCCCAAAGAAGGAAGACAAAGCCTGGGAGGGTGGACTTCCTATGACTACTCAAGACATATATACCTCAGTACGACGGATAAAATCCACCGAAATGGTCAGTCTCTGTTGGACTGATTGCCGAGAACGTATTCTTGACTGGTATTTAGAATGAAGAATCATTAGGCGACTTTCGCCGTCAAAAGCATTTTTTCCACTTGGAGACATTATCTATTACCTTTTGCTGTTTTTATTTTTTTAGTGTGTTATCTGTTCTATTGTCATGGGACCAGCCTCCTAAGCATTACCTCCTCCTTTGTGTGTGGGTTGTAGTGTAGTATATATTTGTTCATCATGATATCACCCTCCAATCCCATATTTTTGCTAGTATTTTTAATTTTGCAGAAATGTTCTTATGTTTCACTTTTTTTTTTAATAAATACTAATATTTATATTACCAGTGAAAAAATGAATTATTTTTGTCCGTTTCGTTTACGTTTTCATTTTGAAGTATTTTTAAATATCTGAACTATCTCTGCATCTCTCATCAACAAATTTTCCTGCCTCATAAAAATGGAGTCGTTTTGAGTCATTTAACCAGCAAATGGTTTATGATTATTTGATTGTCCTAACCATACTCCTCTGATGAATATTAATTGAAAGAAGATATTCTCAGAGAGACAATTTACAAAAAATGAACCAACATTTATGAGCTTTTTTTAAATTCTAAAAACATTAAATAAAACTTGCTATAATTCTTTTAACTTTTTTTTTTTCTGTAATTTTCTTTCTTTGATACAGGGCAAAGACATTTCTACCCCCAAATCCGAACAAATGAGTCCCGAAACGGCAGCTACGACTCCTTCTGCTTCAAGTGAAATACCCAAAATGACAGTTTGTCAGGATCCAAAATATGCAAAATATTTCAAAATGTTGAGTGTGGTATGATGAATATTTATACAATATTATTGGATGTAACAACAGATCTAACATTACAAGCATTCATTTATGAAAATCGGTCTTTTATAGTTACGGATGGCTTGAATAACTTAATTTTATTTTATCTCTTCTGAATATGAGCACAATTTTATAAAACTAAACTAGCAGTGACAATGGGGATATAATCGTAGAATATAACATACATAAATTTAGGAGAGTAGAAAGTGGACCGTGGGTTTATTTTCGGCAGCCTCATAACTCGCTTCCCTTATTTTGCCTTTTAGTCCTCACATTCCATGAGCGATGTTTCTGACAATAAGGGAATAATTGCTGTTTTCTGGGTCAGAATCTATCCATCTAACACTTATCGTTAGCTAGATTTTGACCTTAAAGTAGTAGTATTTTAGCTTCTTACATCAAGTGGCTTCATGCCTTGTCTGGAGCGATTTCCATTAAAAAAAAAATTAGTGATACTAAGACAGGTGTTTGTAGATGTGATAAAAAAACAAAGACACAAAGAATGAATGCTGAGAAGGAACAAAGAAAATCCGAAAAAAAGACTAGAATATTACATTGAGAATATATGTATATATGCCATTGTTACTGCTGGTTTAACTTTATTAGATTGGGATAGTGTTCAGGAGAGCTGAGAAAACTTACAAGATTTTTATTTTATTTGCTACTGTGTGTTGCTTGGGTGTCTTTTTACTTTTTTTTCTTAACTCTTAAATTTATTTCTAACGAGCTGTATTTATTATTTATTTTGTCGGGTGGAGAGTTTAGAGAAAAATAATTCAAAATATAGTCATGTTTACATTTTTTTTAATAGGATTTGTTAAAATTCGTTTTAGTTTTCCCTTATTTTATTTTTGATTTTAATAAATATTTGATCCTAGTAAATAAAAAAAAATAATTCAATATTATATAAAGTTGAGAAACACGCACAGACACACAAGATATCGTCTCATAGTTTTATTAATACAGAGATAAGAAGCGAAGAGCCAGACGCACCAAATCAGCAAGCAAACCGATAGAGAGATAGGGGTGCTGATTACATGACGAATGCAAGGATGGAAAACTGGTTACATAATGTCAACCTTGTGTGTGAGCAAAGGGGAAAAGAGTGAATAATCAAGCTCAAAATAAGATTTTTTTTTGTTTACGCTATTGCCTTTTTGATTTCAACAAATATTTGATTAATAGTAAAAAAAATGATATGTGTAATTATCAAATAGATTGGGATAGTGTTCAGGAGAGCTGAGGAAACTTACAAGATTTTTATTTTATTTGCTACCCTGTGTTGCTGGGGTGTCTTTTTACTTTTTTTTCTTAACTCTTAAATTTATTTCTAACAAGCTGTATTTATTATTTATTTTGTCGGGTGGAGAGTTTAGAGAAAAGTAATTCAAAATATAGTCATGTTTACATTTTTTTTAATAGGATTTGTTCAAATTCGTTTTAGTTTTCCCTTATTTTATTTTTGGTTTACACTATTGCATTTTTGATTTCAACAAATATTTGATTAATAGTAAAAAAAAATGATAATATGTGTGATTATCAAAGTTATATTGATACGAAAAACACACACGTGAAGTTATCGTATAATTTTATTAATATAGATTATGTCTCTTTTTGGCATCTATTATTTTAATTGATAAACCCATTTCGATATTTAATCTAAAAAAATAAATATACATATAAACACAATTACCTACAATCTCAATAAATACACAATAGGAATATGCAGACTAAATTCTTTTAAATATTTCATCAGATAAAACCTTATAAGTTCATTGTTATCATTATTTCTGAATTCATCCAGTTTATTCTTAAAAAATAGCACAAGTATAAAATATTTTAACTTGATTAGTAATGTTACAAAAATATATCACTCTATTAGAAAAAAAATCTAATTGTCTGGTAGATTTCGTTTTTGAAATATTTCTTGCCAATAAATTTAGTTATTTTTTTTTTATTTTTATTTTTTTAACATAGTTCACCCCAAACAAGGCAGGCCGCCACTGTAGACGTAAGGGGCTACTGAGAAAAAGAAAAGGGGAGAAGGTAGGGGGTGGTCAATCTAGATTGGGATCAGCGCAGCGAGGTGTCTGTTTACATTAGTTTTAAACTTCTGCATGTCTGTACTGTTGGGGAAACAGGGGGCAGGGAGGGAGTTCCAGAGGCCAGTAGTACGAGGAAAGAAGCTATTTGAGTAGAAGGCTCTCCGACATCTGGGGACCTCCACAGTGAATGAATGAGATTTAGTTGATTGTCGGGTTAGTCTAGTGAATTTCCTTCGAGGGGGCACCAGGGTAGCCAATTCATCGGAGCATAATCCATTGAAGTATTTGTAAAACAAGCACAAGGATGCTACATTGCGGCGATGGGACAGAGGCTGGAGCTTGGCTGACAGTGAGGGACCTATTAGGTTGGCGATTCTTTTTTGGACCTTGTCAAGGAGGGAGAGACTTGTAGATGATGCACCAGCCCAGATGTGACAACAATACTCCATGCATGGGCGGATGGTGGCTTTGTAGAGATACAGGATAATGTCAGGTGTGAAAGGCCATCCATATAATAAAATAGTATAAAAGTTTGCTTTTCATATATAAAAACTGAACTGTTTTTGCTAATTCTTTTGTATATTATTTGTCAACACTTAACCAATGATGATATCTTGGTAATAAAAGTAAAGATTTCTCAATTTTCTGTGAATACATTTCGGAAAGATTTTTATAGAAAATCTGACACGTGATGGCAACATCTTTGACAAAAGTTAAACTTAAGGTGGAAGTTAGTATTTGAAAAAGAAAAGATTTATTGAGATCATTCAATTTGGACTGACTGGACATAATAGCTTTTCAATGAAAACAGCCAAATCTGTAACTTTGTTGGTGTAAATGAGAAATAAACATACAAAACAAGGATCAATTAAGAAATAGTTGCAATAACGCAATAATATTTACTGAACAACTTCGTTCATTATTTACCCTCTTGAATGCCACCGCCATTGAGAAAGTCACGGGAACAGTCAATTTTTTAATAGTAGCACGTGGAAGGATTGCCTTTGCTGCAGTATTTATGACTTCCCAGGAGGTTGTTTTCAATGAAAATTGATGTCCATCGTTTTGTCTCGTTTGATGATAGCCCAAAAGTTTTTTAAATAGTTTAAATTGAAAGAAGATGGCGGCCAGATCAGCTTTTCGGCTTGGATGCCTAAACTAAGAATGCTTAGGTAGCATGAGCAGCGAGTGGGAGGGGGGGGGGGGGGGGGGAGCATTTTCATGCATAAACTAAGAATGCTTGGTAGAATGAGCAGGGAGTGGGAGGGGGGCATTTTCATGCATAAACTAAGAATGCTTCGGTAGCATGAGCAGGGAGTGAGAGGGGGGGCATTTTCATGCCTAAACTAAGAATGCTTAGGTAGCATGAGCAGGGAGGGGGGGGGCATTTTCATGCATAAACTAAGAATGCTTCGGTAGCATGAGCAGGGATTGAGAGGGGGGGCATTTTCATGCCTAAACTAAGAATGCTTAGGTAGCATGAGCAGGGAGGGGGGGGGGCATTTTCATGCATAAACTAAGAATGCTTAGGTAACATGAGCAGGGAGTGAGAGGGGGGGCATTTTCATGCATAAACTAAGAATGCTTAGGTAGCATGAGCAAGGAGTGAGAGGGGGGGCATTTTCATGCCTAAACTAAGAATGCTTAGGTAGCATGAGCAGGGAGGGGGGGGGGCATTTTCATGCATAAACTAAGAATGCTTAGGTAGCATGAGCAGGGATTGAGAGGGGGGGCATTTTCATGCCTAAACTAAGAATGCTTAGGTAGCATGAGCAGGGAGGGGTGGGGGGCATTTTCATGCCTAAACTAAGAATGCTTAGGTAACATGAGCAGGGAGTGAGAGGGGGGGCATTTTCATGCCTAAACTAAGAATGCTTAGGTAGCATGAGCAGGGAGGGGTGGGGGGCATTTTCATGCCTAAACTAAGAATGCTTAGGTAGCATGAGCAGGGAGGGGGGGGGGCATTTTCATGCATAAACTAAGAATGCTTAGGTAACATGAGCAGGGAGTGAGAGGGGGGGCATTTTCATGCATAAACTAAGAATGCTTAGGTAGCATGAGCAAGGAGTGAGAGGGGGGGCATTTTCATGCCTAAACTAAGAATGCTTAGGTAGCATGAGCAGGGAGGGGGGGGCATTTTCATGCATAAACTAAGAATGCTTAGGTAGCATGAGCAGGGATTGAGAGGGGGGGCATTTTCATGCCTAAACTAAGAATGCTTAGGTAGCATGAGCAGGGAGGGGGGGGGCATTTTCATGCATAAACTAAGAATGCTTAGGTAACATGAGCAGGGAGTGAGAGGGGGGGCATTTTCATGCCTAAACTAAGAATGCTTAGGTAGCATGAGCAGGGAGGGGTGGGGGGCATTTTCATGCCTAAACTAAGAATGCTTAGGTAGCATGAGCAGGGATTGAGAGGGGGGGCATTTTCATGCCTAAACTAAGAATGCTTAGGTAGCATGAGCAGGGAGGGGGGGCCATTTTCATGCATAAACTAAGAATGCTTAGGTAACATGAGCAGGGAGTGAGAGGGGGGGCATTTTCATGCATAAACTAAGAATGCTTAGGTAGCATGAGCAGGGAGTGAGAGGGGGGGCATTTCTATGCCTAAACTAAGAATGCTTAGGTAGCATGAGCAGGGAGGGGGGGGGCATTTTCATGCATAAACTAAGAATGCTTAGGTAGCATGAGCAGGGATTGAGAGGGGGGGCATTTTCATGCATAAACTAAGAATGCTTAGGTAGCATGAGCTGGGAGGGGGGGGGATTTCATGCATAAAAACAAAGTTCTGTAGTCGCGAAAGAGTAACGTCATCTAACCAAGGCACCAAAGATTCTTTCACGAAATTGCAATAGGCGACAGATGCCACTTTTACTCTTTCAAGTACTCTGACAGGACAAGAAAATCTATCTTCGATAATGCCTGGCCATATCATGACTCCGCCACCTCAAACGATGGTGATGCTCATCTTCAAAATACACCCAACCATTTGCCCAGCCGTTAAGTCCTTCAAGGGTCGACCGCTTCTCATCACTAAAAAGAATGTGACTCATGTCCATCTTCAAATATTTCCTTGCCCATTCATTCTATCCTCAAACTTTTGTATCTTGACGTAAGAGGGGGGGGGGGCAGTTTCAGTGGAACTTTCACAGAAACTATAGTCCCAAGATTTGCAGATTTTGATACATCAGGACAACCAGCTGCGGTGAAAATGGACTTGCTTGATTGTCCAGGTGTTCAATGGAGCTGACGACCAATATTCTTCAAATCTCTATCAGTGACAGTCTTGAAAATCTTAGCATCAGATTATTTCTTCTTTGGTGATTGATCCTTCTGGAATCTTTTCACAGTGTCAACATGATGACTTATTTTGGGGGGCAATAGCAGATTCTTTGATTATAACAGCTTTTTCAACATTGTCGGTCAGAGATTTTCGACGCCTTATTGTTGTTGTTGTAAATATAAAAAGCTGTTATTGCTGATCATCCTGAAAAATAAAAGAAAAGCATTAATAATAATGAACGATGCACAGTATTTGGATTGTTCGGACTATTCTTCTCATGTTGGGTGTTATTCTCAGAACGTTTCGCCCGATATAACCTCCAACCTTCTTCAAGTATATCTTGACAATGGATCGTATTGATAAATGGTGGAAAAACTGTTTTTGTTCTTTTTTTGCATGTACCACAGTCGTTATAATTCAAAATGTGTGATGTGTTTCTGAAACGGAAAGAGTGTTGAGTCTTTTCCATTTTTGTATAAATTCAGATCCGTACTGATTTGGTATAATGTTTTTGAATTTTTTAGATGAGGATTAACAATATGTATTATTTGGGTTGTTTGGACTATTGTTCTCATCTTGGGTGTTATTCTCACAATGTTTCGGCCCATATAACCTCCAACATTTTTCAAATACAACAATGTTGCTAAAACGTGCCAGATTTTCTGTAACTAATTTTCAGAAATTGATTCATAAAAACTTGAGAAATCTTTATATTTATTACAAAATTATTCTCGCTGATTGGCTGAGTGTATATTAAGTTTAAATGTTCTTCATTTATTTTTCCTGAAGCAAAACCTTAAAATATTTTTGACAGACTAAAACCTGCTTAAACGTTCAATGCCATTTTAATGATGAATAAGTCAGGAAATCGTAATATTATACCTGTGTGCATATGTTTAGTAAGAAACAAGAACATCTATTCTTAAGATGCATGCATTCAATCTTCAAATTTAACGATAAAAATATTATTTCCAACTTCACCCTTAAATGCTTTTTGTTTCAAATATGATACATTCCCCCAAAAATGCCTATTTAAACCTTAAATGTTTAATTTTTTATATTGGTTTAAAAAAAAATTATCATCGAAGATACTGATTACCTATTTAGCGGGTGTTCTGATGCAACATCATACTAATACCTACTCACACTTGCCAACATGCTCGTTGCAGATGTGAAACACGTTGCAGTTTGACACATTTTTGTTGAATATTATATTAAATTGCTGAAATTAAATATATTGAATACGTCCTATAAAGTTAAGTGCGACTAATAATGCAATTTTCTGCATCTTTATCACTTAGGAAGTGAAACAATTGCTAAAGCTGTATAACAAAAGCAACAAACGCTGTAATCACCAATAAAATCAGTTACATAAAAAACATATTAAATAGGCATTTTGTCAGAATAGGTCATATTTGAAACAAAAAGCAGTTAAAGGTTAATATAATATTCAATGAAAATGTGTCAAACTGCAACTTGTTTCACATCTTCACCAAGCCTGTTGGCAAGTGTGAGTAGGTATTAGTATGATGTTGCATCAGCACACCAATTAAATAGGTAATCAGTATCTTCAACGATAACATTTTTTTCAAACCAATATAAAAAATAAAGCATTTAAGAGTTTAAAAAAAACTGATTTTTTAGATTTAATTTAATTATTTTTAGTGTGCAATCATTTATATCGAGTTGAAACCATCTAAATTACATTTAATAGGTACTCAGTATCTTTGATGTCAAACCAATATAAAAAAATAAAGCATTTAAAGGTTAAGCATGACAGATTGTTCAAGATGCTTGGACACATCCTAAAAATCACAAAACAATTAGTACATGCTTGATGAACATCTTCACAAATGCATTAGAGAAGGAGGATAGTATTAAAAAATGAAAATCCAAAAAATGAAAATCCAAAAAATAATACCATCTGGATCATTTTTTTCTTCAGGTTTCAACTTAAGTGTAAAAATGGAATAATAAGAGCAAAAAATCTTTTTTGCCCAATGTCGGATGTTTTAAGGTGACAAGTTTCAATAAAAGTCAGTGGATAGTGGACATCATTTCAACGTCGACTCTTCAAGTGTAGACGGCTTTAAAAGCAAGATAATACAATTGAACAGGGAGTTATTTCCACAGTATGGATTTCAATCTGGCAGGGAAACATTTGATGCCATTTTAATAGTACAACAGTTAATGCAGAAAGCCAAAGAAAGAAAAATTGCACTTCGTTTCAAAACTCTACGAAATATGCTAAGAATGATTGGAGTTGATAGTACAATCATAGAATGTGCAGTTGTTATTGATGGACATATCACAAATTGGCTTGAAGTAACTGTCAGGATGCACTAGGGTTGTCTTGTATCTCCTGCAAAATGTTAATGCAAAATCTATTTACCCATCTGGATATAATATCCCAATAGACAACAAAATAGTTGAAAAAAAAACCCTGAATATTTTATGTTTCTTGACTCAGTGGTTTCAGGATCCTCATCTGACATTAGCAGAAGAATAGTAATAGAAACTTCTGCATTTGGACGTCTAAAAGAAAAGCTATGAAGCAGAAACGACGTATCAACGCCTCTGAAGTTAAGACTTTACAATGCATCGATAGTTCCTATTACTGTATATGCAAGGGAAACATGGACTGGCAGAGCATGAGAGGAAGCTCTATGTCTTTGAAATTAAATGTCTATGAACTATCCTTGTAGTAACTTTGCGAGATAGACGAAGAAATGCAGATATCAGAAAGAGGCTTAATATTAACAGATTCATCAACAACGTTATTTAAAAAAAAGAGATGAACATGTTTCCCGGCTACCAGACTCCAGCTATGTAAAGAAATCATATAAAAAAGATTTAATTCAAGAAAGATCAAGAGAATAACCACCAAAGAGATGAGCTGACCAGATAAGGGTTGAGACTGGTATGTTGCTCCTGACAGCTGAAAGACTGGCTCAAGACCATGATAAGTGCTGGAATTTCTGAGGTATGCACATAAGTAGTCATTTTCACAGATCTTTTCTCCTGTGGATGAAGACCTTCAGACTCAATCAATAGGTGATGGATGATGGATTTGCATTTGTGCAGACGAATATGGAGGCTGGATTCTGAAAGTTTCTTTAACACCCTGTCAAAGTTGTAAAAATGTCCGAATTTGTTGAACCTGTTATCAATATATCATACTAACAACATATGACAGTGGTTCATTTGCCAACGGATTATCCATAGGTAGATGCCAGGAGCTGAATTTACTCCCAAACTCAGGCAGTTGAACCTGCAGAGACCCCTGTTGTGTGTTAATGGTGAGGTATAAGCTTTGAGTTTTCCTCTAATGGCACCTGTAGGAACGTCAATCTCAGGTCTAGCTTTGTGAACTTTTACCCCACACCAACTTTGCATACATCATTGATACTGGTCGATATTTTAGCATTTATTGTCATTTTTTTTTCCACACAACTAAATCGATTGATCAGTCTTAACAACTGCTACTATAAAAACAGCCCATTCTGAGTACTGTATAGATTCGACAATGCTCAGAGATTCCAGTCAATTTAATTATTTGTCCTCTTTTTCATGCAAGGTGAAGGGCACATGTTGAGCCTTGCAGAATATGGGCTTTGTATCGACATGAACACTCAGTTTTGTTCCATGAAACTCTTTAGTGTACCTAATTCATCCTTGAAGAAATCAAAATAGTTTGCAATGTCTTCAATGATCAATGTAAGATTTACTGATTTGAGCTGATGGATATAGTTCCACCTAAGTTGCAGAACTTGTAACCAGTTTCTGCCTAGAAGCATAGGACCAGCACCAGGAACAATCATTAATGGTAGACGAAACTATCGGCCATTAGAATCTGACACTTACCGCATGATGCGATGCTTTCTCCTGTGTAGATCGCTAATTTTTGTGACATGGGCCAGAGTTTGGATTTATCGGGTTCACACCATAGATTGTCAAATGCAGTTCAACTGATCAGTGAAACAGCAACTCCGGTGTCAATCGCCTTCTTAACGTTGCGACCGTTGATGACTACCAACACTGTCAGGTTGTTGATTCTGCCATTTACGTATAGATTAAAGAGTCTGCATATTGTGGCAGATTCACTTGTTTCATCTACTTCTTCAACACTTCTGATGTTGAGGTTTCTCTATTTTTATGTTTTCTCCATCTACTTCTGTGTCAAGCAGGCTGGTGAGATGTGACCGGTTTTGTGGCAAAAGTTAGAAACTGTCTCTTTGAAACGACAGTCAGGAAAATGTTTGCCATTGCACACGAAATACAATCCAGCTGATGTTTTTCTCTGATAGAATGTATATTGTACAGACTGTTATGTTGCTAGTATTTTTGTTTGCACTTTCCATAGCGAGCACAAAATCACGGGCATTAGGAAATGTTACTAGAAGACGTCTGCAAATGTTGTCTGCGACGCATACAAGCATAAGTTCTTAAATATGTCACAGAATTTCCTTATTTCCTTATCAAATGGATGACAAAATCAAAAATAGACTGATCTGGTCATTTTTAACAGCATATGTAGAAGTTGAATCTTTTATGGCATTGAGTTGCAGTGAGAGTTCCTCATAGTTTTTTGTTTTTTAAGCTGTGGAATGACAAGGTTTTTTTTATTTCCTTTGTCACATGTTGTTGATACCTAATCATTTGATATTGCGGCTGAATGCATCATGAACTATTTTTCATTCTTTTAAATGTGTGTCTTCACACTTCTATCAGATGCTCTGTCTGTCACGCTTAAGTTTGAAACAGGGTTGTGGAAGGAGTCAGTCGGACTTGTAAGAATGCCAGGAGTTGGAGTCTGATTTTTTAATCTCCGAAGAATCAAGAAACACTCTGAATATTGGAAAACTTAAAAATAATGAGTTGGAGTCAGATATTTTGGAATTCTTGGAGTCGGAGTGAGATCTTATACCATGTGGCATTTCAATCCTGGTTTAAAATAGAATTCGAACGTTAAATGTACAGATTGAATGGATGTATCTTACAAACAAATTTATTTTGTTTTTAAATAAATTTCATTCAACTTTAAAATCTCTCCAAATATTTCTACGGTGTCATGAAATCATCATTTAAAACAAAAGAAAAAGTGTACTTCAAGATATTTAGTCTTAATATACAAGGATTGGTAGACATCGAGAGTGATGGAATGGACCCCGGGGAAATAGAAAAGACGTAGAGGAAGGCAAAAAACCTGATGGGAGAGACAACTTTGACAATCAACTGGGTCCTATATGGCTACGCCTAGCCAGGGACAAAACAAGATAGAAGGAAACCAGGACCGGGTTCATTCTCCAGGAGTGATCAAAAAAACCAATGATAATGATGCAAGGATTTTAGTATTAAATATTCTGGACCAAAAAATTGATCTGGCAGGTCGTCTCACAACAGTGCAAATGTAATAGAAACTTTGTTGCCGATGGCCAGAAAATTAACGCAAAGAAAGGTTTTTAAAAATATCCTAGTGAGTTTGCCGATCTCTGCTGTGTACGTTTAATTTTTTAATGGTTATTTGATGACATTTCTGCGAGGTATTAGCTGTTCAGCATGCGCCAGAATGTAAAAAAGACATTATACCGAATATGATGATGATGGTGTCGTCGCCGTTGTCGTTCGTACTGGTTTCATCTGTTATCGTCTCTGGCCTTCTTCAAATTTCTTTTGTCATGGTCTGTAACTTTTTCAGAAATTTCAAACCGAACTCTTCATTTAAAGGATTGAACTCAAAATTTGCAGAAGTTCACCGACTGTTTTATTTATTTTTTTTACTGTATTAAAGATTTATTACTTTTCTTCCTCTCTCCTAACATTTGAACTGAAATTGAATGCCAATTTTTTGTCAACATAAATTTTTATTTCTTTATTTATTGATCTTTCTATAAAAAAAAAATCAAATCCTATTCTTTTTTTTCTTATTCTGAAGGGAGTTCCTGAACCGGCTGTTAAACTCAAAATGCAATCGGAAGAACTTGATCCAAATATGTTGAAGTAAGTTTTTCTTTCAATTTTGAAAAATATACATATTAATACTATTTTTTTTTTCAATACCTGCATGCCGCAATAAGTTGGTATGAATAAATGGTGCAATTTGTTTGTATGGAGGATAAGCGTTTTTCTGCTTTGTTTTGTCGATCTATATTAATGTCTTCAATTATTTATCCTGTATGTTGTATATTGGATTTGAAATAGATAAAAATATATTAATTTAGTATTAACAACTTGTTAAGGCAATGCAAAATAAAGTTTTGGCAATGAATGAGAGTTCAAAGAGTTGACGAACGTTCTTGGTGAAAGAAGAGTTGTTTAGCATGTAAGAAGGAATTGACAAAATATGTTCATTTCGGCTGGTGCTGTGTGTGTTTACGTATGTGTAAATAGGATAAGTATGAATATGTGTGCGTATATTAGCATGTCTCTGTTTTGTTAGTGAGAAAGCATATGTATGAACTGTGTACAGGTCAGTGTGTATATGCTGGTGCTGTGTTTAGTAGTTTGTGAAAGTCTCGTTGCGTTTGCCGAAGGTTTTGGGCCAGGGGCCAAGGTTAGCTTTTAAGAACATACACACATTGCCTGTGGAAGAGAAATATGCAAGAAAGGAAGCTGTGTTTGGATTTTTATAGTAAGCTCGGATTTTCGGCAATCGAGTCGATATGTATAAACAACATTCACTGCTGCTATAGCTTTGAACAACTCCTTTCAGGATTCAAACTTTACAAGAATGTCTTGGCAGAACTTTGAAGTGGAAGTAACAAAACCTAATGTTTTTGAATTTTGAGATGAAGATTGATAATTAGGGTCTGTTGGATTATTCAGGCTACTATACTCCTCTTGGTTTTTATATTCACAATGTTTTGCCCGATGTAACCTCCAACCTCCAGGTGCATTTTTTCAAAGTTGGGAATCTTTGTCAAACTCTTGGAACCTATACAGAATTTCAGACTGAATAGGTCAAATCTCACCAAATGAGAAAATTGGATACAAAAGTTCAAGCTCACCATTTACCAGTAAATAGATGAGCTAAGATCGAAGCACTCAAAGGTAAAAAGATGAATGATATCATGACTGCAGACAAAGCCAATGCTACAGGAGTGATGGAGAGAGATGAATATTTCCAACAAATTGGAAGACCTAATAGGATCCGATAGCTACGGCAAAGTAAAGAAGAATCCAACCCTTAAGACAAAGGAAGTTGTCACAGATCCCAGTAAGAACAAGGATCTCATTCCATCAACAAAATGCCGACAGCTTGTTCAGCATTACAGCAAGCTACCACACCTATATGGCTTTATAAAGATGGTATTGCATTAAGGCCAATTATCAGCGGTCAAGGTTAAGCATGCCACTTCTGGTGGATAGAATCATCCCACTCATGGGTAAGTTCCCATTGTATGTCAATATAGTGGCTAGAATCACCCCAGTCATATAGTGGAGCTGATATAAAAAATTGAAATGCCTGTACACTGATTGAACTCATAGCCTTCAGATTATGATATTCTTGAGTAAACAGACATCCAGGATAACAAAGTGAGTTGCATTCAGTTATGCAAATGATTTGTTTTTGCTGACCAATCAATGGCATTTTAAGCCTGATATAATAAGGTGTATTTCTCTGATTCAGCAATTAGTTCAGCAACTAAGCTGCTACTTAGTTCTTGTTGACGTCCGTTGTAAGATTGTTCCCTGTTGCAATAACCAGTGTTCGTTGAAGGCTTGTAGCCCTTCGTCCATTCGTCTGTCGAAAGTTTAAGTCAGTTAAAGGTTGATCGACCTCTGGCTTTCTGCAGGTCCTGTTTGCTGTCTCATGGGAGTCAGAGTACAAGCAGTTTCACCCTGCGCCTAGTTTTATTTATTACAGTCAAAAACTTTGCCCACTTTGTAGAAAAAAAATCCATAATGCTTCCCATAGAAGAACATCGGAAGCCACAATACATGGAGATATTGAAAAGTTGGATATGGCTGACCGCATATAGAGGGGGAAACCATCTGCCTTTGTCTAGGTGGGCATGTGGCATGAAAGATTAAGGCATTGATTAACAATCAGTTCTTAGTGACAGTCTTCTGAAGGTTGAAGGTTCAATCCTTACTAAAGGCGATAATAACTAAGTGTAGAACCAAGTAGCCCCACTCGACTACAGTCAACCCCAACGTTGTGTGTCCGTGGCCTTCTTCTTGTCTTCATCGTCTATCCACTGACGAATCGGCGATGGCACAGTACTGATCCACAAGTTAAATAAAAGAAACTCAACTCTCGAGAAAGAACACAAACACATATATGCTGTGTATAATTTAGTTGGAACTATGAGTGTGTGTGACACCGTCGCGGACTGTCGAGACCCCCATTGCCGTTTCTCAAGTCGTCAGCTCATCTCATCGTTTTCCCGGTCCGATTCGCTCTCTGGGGAGGTTCTGATCCTAACTGATCGGCTTCTCTCCGAAACCCAAACTCGTTAACTTTTTGCCATAAACCTTACTGTCGTAAAACTAACTTACCTTACTGTCGTCAAACTGTCGTAAAACATTGTCACTCCTAAATGTCGTGTCCAGTATTCTTGTCTGAGTCACCTGTCCTAAACAATGGAAACTGACCACTCCCGCATTTTCTTTTGTCTCTGTCGATGAGTCATTTCCTATCCTCGCGACCTTCATTGTATCACACAAGAATAACATTAAAAAATTAATACTTCTACCTGATCATGACTGACGGAATAAAAACGATCTACCACGTGGTTCAGTTTAGAATTCTGTATAGGTTCCCAAGTTCAATATAAAGAACTTGAAGGTCTGAGGTTACATTGGCCAAGATGAGAATAATAGTCCAAATAATCTCCCCAAAAAATCTATGTTGCATCACTGTCATTATCATATACCAAAATGGATTATGTTTTAAAAAATCATCTATTTATTAAAACCGATGTCACTACCTATCTGTGCCACCTTATTGTGATATCTTGATAATATGGATGCAACTTTGAAATTGCTGATACAAGTGGATTGAATAATGGAGGATTATTGAACATTTTTTTAGGAAATTTACTAAATACCATCCCTCTCCCCTTAAAAAATCCAAGTAATTGAGAAAGACCCAAGGCTCACTTTTCCAAAGCGTTTACGGTAGGCAGGGAAGGTTGACACCCTTTTCTTATGTGTAAACACAGTTTGAGCCTAGTAATGAAACTGTTACCCATTTATTTGCCATGAAACGTTAGGTTGGCATCGAATCCTGGCTTCAGTGATCAGAATGTTCTCATTCGGATAACCTTACAAGGTTACCAGATTGGGATCCCTTTGAAAGTGTGCGTGAGTTTTTACTGATTTAGCTGGACTCAACAATCACTGATTAAAAAAAAAATAATTTAATAAATAATTTCTTTTTGTGAAATGAGTGCTGAATTTGCCAGAAGCAACAAAAACTTTCAAAAGTAGAGGTTGCTTTTAAAATAACTGCATTTTTGTATTATTTTTACCAGAATAACATTTTTGAGTTAATATTCAGTGTTACTTCATAGTTTTTACAAAGAATATTTTCTGTTTTAATTAAAAAAACCTTTTAACATTATTTTTTTTATAACAATGTTCAGAGCCACATTTTACATAAAGTATAATTCGTTGTTTCATAGTAAACCAAGAGATCATCATAATATTCGGTTTAACAGACGTTTTACATACTGGCATGTGTTGGATGGCTTTTAGAAATTCACTTCAAATCACCTATCTCTGACCAGATCTTTATTTATCCCTCTTTCTCACAAATCCATCCTTATTACTTCCTCCCGTATTTTTCTTGGCCTTTCCCTGCCAGCTAACCCTGTTACCTCAACTGTTCTACATCTACTAATCCAAGAACTCTCATCCATCCTTTCAATATGACTATACCAACAAAGTCTCCTGTTCTGCACACATCTCTCTATACTGTCCAGATTTAATCTTCCTCTGAGCTCATCAGAACTAAGCTGGTCTTTACGATACACATCCATCATATCATTCTCATATCATTTCTCTCCATGCAACACATATCCTCAACCCTCACCGACCAGGTTATACTTTCATATATCATCACACTGCCGACATGAAAAACAATTAAGAAAAAGCTTTATAGTGTACGTACCTGCGACGGAAAGCATATATCGTACACCAAAAATCACATAAATTGATCAAGTATTTTCTTTTTTACAAAAGAAAATCAAATTATATGGGTAAACGACGATCGTCGATCTATCGACGCCATGTTGGAAATTGTGGTTGCCGGACAAGGGAGATAACTCCAATAACCTTGCCATCCTAATATACTTTGTCCACATTTGAGTTCTCATCTGTCTCCATTTTCTTACACGCAAACTGATTATCATCTCTCAACTTACCTGTAATAATACTGCACTTCGTGGGTATCCAATGTTTACAAGTACCACAAAAAATTGAGTTGCTCCCAACTCCCTTTCCACAAACTGAGCAGAAGAACTTTCCTCTTTGTGGGAACTTTCCAACACTACAATCACTGATCATAACTTTGATCTTGGTAACATTCATTATCAGACCTATACTTTCCATAGCGTTCCTCCAAGTCTTTCACTTAACAAGTAGACCTTCCATTGTTTCACAGGCAAGTACTAAATCATCAGCATAAAGCATTTCTTCCAGACAAGCCATACAAAACTCCTTGGACAACGCTTTTAAGACACAAATGTAAAACGGACTCAGTACAGAATCCTGATATAATCCCACTTTTATATCAAAGCTATCAGATAATATGCTGTTAATTTTAACACGACTTTGAGTGAGCATTTCTGTACATTACTTGAACAACCTTCACAGACCACTCGTTTGCCCCTAGTTTATGCAAAGCTCACCAGACAACATCTCTTGGCACTCTGTAAAAAGCTTCTTCTGATCCATAAAGACAAAGTTCAGGTTCTTCGTATCAAGGTACTTCTCTCACATTTGTCTCAGGATATTGTGGTACTTTACCCAAACATAAAACCAAACTGCATTTCATTTATCTGACTTCTTATTTCCTACTCATTTATTCTCGCAATCATTTTCAGGACCTGATCCATCAACTTTTTAATTACCTGTATCAAGAGTTCCTCCTTTACTTTTATAATAATTCACAATGGTACTAAGATCCTAGTCCTTCGGAACAACCCGATCTGATTTGTAAAATTTGTGATTATTTCAATGCCTGTTTTGCATTCAACATTTCTGCAACACCTGAGGGTCTTGCAGCCTTACCTTTCTTCATCTTACTCACAGCTTCCCTACCATTTCTTTCTCAATTCTTATGGTTGGACCAGATCGTGCTTCCGCAACTTAGAGATTTTCTTGATCCCATGAAAGTTCAGTATTCAACAATCTCTCATAGTGGCATTTCCAAGCATCCCTCTTGCCCTGTTCATTTGTTGCTAACACTCCATTGTTATTTCAAGTGCACTTCTCTCCAACAATATCAAGATTTTTCTTTGTCATCATCATTTTATCGTCCGTTTTACATGCTGCCATGCATTAGACAGCTTTTAGAAATTGACTTACCACTGGTGATGTCTTCATTTATTCATCTTTCTCTCAAGTCCACAATTATCACTACCTCCCATGTCTTCCTTGGCCTATCCCTATGAACTGAACTTCCTACATCTACTAACCCAAGAACTCTCATCCATTCTTTCAACGTAACCATATCATCAAAGTGTCCTGTTCTTCATACATCTCCCTATACTGTCCAGATGTAATCTTCCTCTGAGATCATCAGATCTAAGCCTGTCTTCAAGATTCCCATTACACATCCATCGTATCATTCTGATGAACATTAAAACAAAATTAAAACCTGTTAAAACAATAGGTTCAACTACACTTGAACCATTCTGTATGCTACACTGGAAAATGTAATCGAAAAAATTAAGCTGATTCTTTCACTAGTTTACTACTTTTAAATATTTCAATCTGGCCACCCTGCCTCCATCGATAATCCATTTAGGAAATCCATGGTGGTTTAATGATCCAACTAAATTGCAGACAAAAATTAAAGCTTTTCGCCATTTTGCGTTAATAATTCAACATTGCATATCAAAATTATCATTATTCTGATATCCTTTATCTCTTTTTTAGCAATCCGAATGCTCCTGTTCCTGATAGCGGATCGAGTAAACAAGAAGAAAAGACTGAAGATGATTTTAGTGACTCAATAAATTCAGACGACGATGATGATGACGACAACGATGATTTCAGCAGCTAAGGGGGAAAATTAATGCAGCAATTGTAATCATCATCTTCTTTGTCCGAGATCTCTTGACGAAGTGTTAACAGGACGACATGTTCTTCAACTTGAAAGAGAGAATAAACCCACACTGCAGGAAAATCTCTCGATATAAAAAAAAAAATGAGTTAAATAAAACCACAGTTCACCGACAATGATTCTAAAACAACAAACACAATCAATCATTCCCAGTGCCTCATGATTTCAAAGTTGGCAATTTTTGCAGAGATGTCAACAACAACATATCACATTGCCAAAGTGTCCTGTTCCAAAGATCCGGGATTCCAAAAATGAATGCATCCGAGAACGGATGTAGCAGATATACACATTGGATACCAATATTCAGTTTTATTTCAACTTTCAATTTTTTTTTTTCTCCTAAAATTCACTCTTCATTCATTAAAAAAAAAAATTCCTTTTGTTTCCTTGTCAACAACAAAAGGAATTTCACTCAAATGGAAAAACAAAATATATATTTTTTTGATATTATCCATATTTAAAAAAAAAAGAAAAAAACGAACCCTTCTCTTATTCACCTCCAATTATGTTCAGAAATTTGAATTTGTTTCTCGTTTGTTAATTCTGCTTGTTGCAAGCTCGGCAAAAATTAATTTTTGCCTGTCGTGCTTTGCAAATTTTAAGTTACAACAAAACAACCATTCATGAGAATGGCTTAATTTTGTTTTTTTATATTTCTTGATACGATTAAAGTATTTAGTAGAGATTGTTATTATTCATAAAACAAGATTTTAAAGTTGTCCTTTTTTTTATCAACAATTCAAAGTCAAATGAAACCGCTCTTTAAAGCTTATTTGGTGATTTTTACAGATGAAAGCACATATGAAAAACGCATTTCCAAATAAAAAACTTGTGCTAATACTTACGTAGCAGATTTAATAAGTATCCTAAAAAAATTAGGAAAAATTATTGAGTAGATTTTTAATAAACGTAAAAATCAGTTTTTGGGCAGAGCCCACTTGGGAAGATTTTTTTTGGAGAAGTTGTGACCTGTACTGAAATGACACATAATTATCTCCCTTGGATTCAGAAAAATACAATAAAATTGATTTTTACGTTTATTAAAAATTTACTCGATAATTTTTCCTAATTTTTTTTGGAGGATACTTGTTTTTGCCCGATACGTAAGTATAAACAAGAGTTTTTATTTGAAATGCGTTTTTCATATGTGCTTTCAATTTTCACCAATTATTTTATTAACAGCAAGACATATTTAAAAAAGTTGCTAATAATAAAAATAGCAGAAATTATGACAGGACAGCTTTTTTTTTTTTTTTTTTTTTTTTAAATTTTTTTAAGTACTAAATCTATTACTAATGGAAATTTGGTATCTGTTTGTTTGAAATCGAAACATTTTTCTATTATATTGTACTGTCTTTTAATACCCAATTCCGTTTATTATAAGATACATACATTTTTAGGGGAGGCCTTTTTTGTCAGTCAGCATTGTAACCCCTTCCTTCAAGGATAAGAGTTAATGAGTTTGTCAGGTAGATGGTGAGACAACACAGTGACGATTGGAATTTTATTTTTTAAGAGGATGGCTCAACAAGTATTTGTTAACATTGGACTTGAAAACGACCATGTTGTAGTCAGCTGGAAAGCAGCCTCATAGTATTGTGTTCCATAGAAGGGTAGTTCTTGGAAAGAAACTTTTCTCATGGAAGTTTCATTTAATTTCAGGTACACAGAGGAAGAAAAGAAAATTGTTTACAGTGGTTGTAGCTTGACGTGGTAATGTTTTACAGGGGTGGAACCATAGATTGGAGCTCAGTCAATCACCTACCATGAAAATAACGATAGAGTAAAGAAAGACTAGCAACGTCTCTTCTGTGAGAAAGAGGCTGTAGGGAAGAGAAGTTCGCCCACAAGATTTCGAAGTCGGAAAGGGTGAGACACCTCCCCAGATGTGGCAACAGTACTCACTCTTAGGACTTATTTGACTCATATACAGATAAAGGATTGTGTCAGAAGTGAGATACTTTCTGGAGTGGTAGGATGATTCAACCATTTTTCCAGCAACCTCAGAAACAGATTTTATATAAGTTTTCCATTTTAGGTCTGGAGTGAAGATCTGACCTAGGAGCTTATCAGGGAGCCATTCATTTCAATTGGAGCAAAGTGAGGATTCGAGCGTTGTTGGTGAAATGAAAGAAGCTTGGTTTTAGACGATTAAAAGTAACCAGCCACCTTTTATCCCATTGCACAACATGCTTCAGGTTGGAAGAGAAAATCCGAAAGGTCTTGACCATTAATGCTATTCGAAAAAAATTTTTTTTTTTTTTTACAATAAAGGTCACTGCTTATCAAGGCCCAAAGGCCACTCGAGGATAAGAGTTAAAGAATTTGACTGGTGGACAGTGGGTGAGACATCGCGATCACCGGCACAATGATTGTAGCAGGGCAGAAATTGATTATTTAAGGAGATGGTTGAACAAGAACTTGTTTACATTGGACTTGAAGACGACCATATTGTAGTGGGCTGGAAAGCAGACTCGCGGCACTGTGTTCCACAGACGGGCAGTTTTAGGAAAGAAACTCTGCCCATGGAAGTTTTGTTTCGTCTTGGGCACGCAGAGGGAGAAAGGGAAATCATTGACAGTTGTAGTAGCTAGGCGGGTTCTGGTTGTGAATATTTTACAAGGGGGGACCATAGATCTGAGCTCAGTCGAGCACCTCCCATGAAAATAACGGTAGAGCAAAGAAAGACTAGCAACTTCTCTTCTGTGAGAGAGTGACTGTAAGGAAGAGAAGAGGACATCTCCAACTAGATTTCGAAGTCGGTTTTGTACTCTGTCAAGGCAGAAAAGGGTGCTCTGAGTGGCACCTCCTCATATGTGTCAGCAGTACTCCATCTTAGGACGTATCTGACTCTTGTACAGGTAGATGATGGCGTCAGGCGTGAAAGGAGAGGAGCTTGGTCATTAATGTTCTTCGAGGTGTTTCCATAGATGGTTGTGTTATCAGCATAAATGTCAACGAATGATCTTAGAATGCTGCTTGGGAGATCATTGATGAAGATCAGGAAGAGGTTTGGGCCCAGAATGGAACCCTGAGGCACACCAGCATTGATACTGTGTGCTTCAGACTTCTGACCATCAGCGACTACTTTTATAAATCTATCAGAGAGAAAGGATTTGATGGTTGAGAGTACATTTGCAGATATTCCATAGCTAGCAAGCTTGTGAGGTAAACCTTTTATGCCAAACCCTATCAAAAGCTTTTGATATGTCAAGAGCTATTGCTCTAGAAACGAAGCCCATGTCAATAGATTCACTGACCATATGTGATATTACAGTCAGCATATCAGCTGTTGATCTAGCAGAATTAAAGCCATATTGCTTATCGCTAAGTAGGTTGTTTTTGCTAAGCTGATCAACAACTTCTTGGTTTATCACAGCTTCAAGCAACTTACTCATGACGCACAGGAGACGGATTGGTCTGTACTGAGATGCAGAGGATCGGTTACCAGTATTTTTAAATATTTGACAGACTGACAAGGTTTTCTAAGGTGTTGGGAAGCATTTCTCCTTTAAGCAACGATTGAACAACTTTGTAAGAATAGGAGCTAGTTCAGGTTGCAGTTTTTTAATCACGATGATTGGGATGTTGTCAGGTCCATTTGCTTTGCTGGTATCAAGGTTTTGGATAAGTTTGGCAACATCCCGGACAGATATGTGGATGTCGCTCAGGGTGTTTACAGTCATGAGAGGGGGAGGAAGATTCAGGAGGTAGGCAGCGGCCCTGATCGCAAAGGGTGGAATTTGATGCAAAATTCTTTGCAAAAAGTTTGGCTTTGTCGGACGCTGAGGAAACCACCTCTGGTCTATTGGCGATGGTTGGAATAGAGGATACGCTTTTGTTCATGACCTTGTTTATAATACGCCAGAACTCGTGGGAACCAAGCTTCTGCTCGGCCACTCTGGATTGAATAGATTGGGCATACTTTTATTTAGCGTTTTTATATAAGTGTTGCTATAGATGGTTGTGTCATCTGTAAATGTCAATGTATGATCTTAGAATGTGATGTGGAAGATCATTGATGAAGATCAGGAAGACGGTTGGGCCCAAAATGAATCCTTGAGACACACCGGCATTGATACAATGTGCTTCAAACTTCTGCCGATCAACGACTACTTTTATAAACAACCTAGCAGAGAGAAAGGATATGATGGTTGAGAAGACATTTCTAGATTATCCAAAGCTAGCAAGCCTGTGAAGTAAACCTTTGTGCCAAACTCTATCAAAGACCTTTTATATGTCAAGAGCTATTGCTCTAGAAACGAAGCCCACGTCAATAGATTACTTTTGTGTAGCCTGTTTGGAGACGAAGGGTGGTGGGATTTCTGTCAGGCTTGGTTTGTCTTGAAGTGATTCTACCTTCCTCTCTTTTTACTATTATGATTAGCTCCTTTCATCAAGTGGCTTCATGCCTTGTCTGGGGCAACTTCTATAAAAAAACAAACTATTTCAGACTAATATACTGTTTCAATGTTCAATTCAGGGTAAGGGAGTGTAGTATGAGACCATCCTTCTAGGTATTACCTCCTTCGAGGTGGGGTGGGGATAATGTAGTATATGTTCGTTCGGAATTATACCATCCTCCAAGGCGAGCAGAAATGTGCGACCGAAAGGGGCATATATTTGATAATAATAAAATGAATGTTCTGATTGTGATGCGTTATGAAAAAGGGCTCGCTTGATACAGTTACAGTTAAGTAGAGCAATTTGTATCATGTAGTGATGTTGTACAGAGACTAAGAGGCCTGTCATCGTCATCATCAATATCCTAGGAGTTGATTCTGTAACAAATAACCTGTCTAGAGAAATTAGGAAAGGATAAATAAAATATATTGTTAGTTTGAATCGTTTTCAAATCCATCTTCAAAAAACATCTTTCAGCTATGAAAAATGCATTTCGAGATGGCTACGGGATCCACACGTGAAGTTCAGATAAGACATTCACAAGGGAATGTATCGTAGATATTTTTATCAAATTATAAAAATTAAAGTTCAAACAAAACCTTTTTTGCCAGTCGAGTTTTATCTGTTCATTCATCTACAGAGTTACGATCAAAAATATAGTAGGTAGTAGTAGTAGGCCTTGGTTCAGTACAGAGAGACAATGGATACCCCCTGTAAGAGTGCCTCTACAGAGCCTATCGTGAAGCAAGGGTAGCACAATCACAATTACACCTTTCCTGAACTGGCATTGCTTGAGTCTAGTGGCAAGAAGTCAAAGACAACTAGAAACAATGCTAGGATAAGCAGAGTCCTTCCCACAATCAGAACCTGGTATTCCCAAATGGTCACCCATTTAGTACTGACTAGGCTAAACGTTGCTTAACTTCAGTGATCTAAAGGGAACCGGTGTGTCAATGTGATTTTGCCATATATCAAAAATATATGGAATGTTGTATGTGTGTACCAACATAAAATCAGCAGGTTTTTGTTTATACTTACTTTGGTTTTATTAGCTAATACTAACCAAAAACAGGGGGAAAAAAAAACATAAAAAGGTGTCTTTGTCACGATTTAAAGCAAACATTATTTCTTTATATTAGCACCCAAAACTTAAGGTCAATTCGAGCAGATGGCCTAAAACGATTCTTTATTGGCTCAAAATCAGTTAATTATAATATCCTAGAATTCACCCACATTTTTGTTAAAAACAAATTGGTGTTACGTTATGGTAAACTTTTAAAAAGATAATCTCTCTCTCTCTCTCTCTCTCTATATATATATATATATATATATATATATATATATATATATAAGCTATATTTCTAAAATAATGGTCATATTAAACAATTTAATGTTCCTATTTACTTACCTCCCACAAGGGTAGAGTTAGACACAAGGTTGGTTTTTAATATGGAGAAAATCCAGCTCCCCCAAAAAGGGGCACTGGATTGGAACAACAATAAAATGTTACTCAGTCTGGAAGGATTTCTTCTCCACTGACCAGGGACAGAAAAGATGAAGTGTGGTATCAAAACAAATACTACACTTTGCTCCTAGCAATAAGGCATGCTTCGTAAACCTGTTAATCGAAATACTATCCGGGATTAGCTAGACTCAAGAAGATCATCTGGATTGACAAAAACAATATTCAAAAATAAAGAATGAATAAAAATTGCAAAATTTTTAGCCATTAAAAAAAGGGAAAAAGAAAAAAATATAATTTAAAGAACTTAGAATTTATGCCATTTATTCAATGAGAATTTCATATCATCCAAGATTGACCATTTTTTCTTTGTGAAGTGAGTAAGCCACAATGTGATTTGGACAATGGACATTAATGTCTATTTACATTAAAAAAAAAAAAAAGAAACTGAACTGAAGACCGCTGCACTTTGAATTACTAAATTGTCTTGAACGACAACAGCAGCTGGTATGAAGGGGGGGGGGAGGGAGTAGAATGATTTTTGTTTTCTCTTTAGCAGAAAGGATTCTGTATCTCAGCATAAAAAAAGAAAGTAAAAGTCCTTAAAATGCAACATGACTAAAGTTTATCTAAATCAGCTTCACAAAAAAATAATTACATGGAAGAAGTTGTTCATTTGTATTTATCGGATTTTCTTATTTATATTTCTAAAAGTTTGTACACTGACATTTCATAATAGGTTTTAAGAAACTACACAAATGCACAGCTAAATAAGCATATTAAAAAGAAAAGAAAGTCCTTTGTAAGCTTAAAGGTTTATAGGACTGATGATTAATTCCCATTTTATAGCATTATGCTGAATGGATGGTCTGAACGAAGCCCCATGACTAGATGCTAATCATGTGAGTCAGTATACTGACTAGCAGGGCTGCTACCCATTTTTATACCTGGACGAATGTTTTACATATAGCATCTAGTATGGTCACTCCTAAGTATAAACTTAACATCATTTAATTTTGGAGAGTTGACAATAACAGATGCGGTAATGTGCTTTAGCTGTAAAGCCTTACTCAGTTGAAAATATTGAGTAAAATCTTAATACAGAACCTGATAAGAATCTGCAATTTCTGACCTCCATTGGACAAAAAACAACTGCCAATAGTCCAATGATGTGTTTAACACAACATGATCCATAATACAGGCCTGACAAACATGTGACTAGGCGCGAACATGTGAAGACCAAAATTACTACTAAATAATAATTACAGAGAAAAGTTTTAGTAAGAAATTTCTTAGTAATGTCCAGTAATTAGCAACTATACATATTATTTGGAAGCAGCTTACAATAATTGATTTATTTCCATCAAATAAAATGTAAAAAGTACAAAAATATAAAAGAACTAAATTCACAAAAAAATCACTTCATTCACCATGAATTAAACACATTTTTGATATTTCAAGAATCATGAGTCAATTTATTTATATTGACTACTTGATTACAGAATATATGATGACATAATACAATCAGAAAACAAATTCAACATTTTACAAAATCAAATACTTTATGAACAAAATAATGTTCAGAGAAACAATTTTGATCATTTTTACAAACTTAGTTATGTTTGTTACACATACAATTTGTTTTTACAGAAGATGAAGAAAATGCTTATTTCTTCAGGATATGATAATACATATCATACAGTCTTAATAATAAAATCAACTTACATGAACAAGAACATAAAACTAATAAAATATATGTAAAAGGGGGGAATATAAAACATATCTGATAACTGCTTGGAAAATTATGCATTATCAATACTGATTATGTTGTCATGAGAATTGTATAAACATTTTTATTTTATAAATAATATTTTAAAATGATTTCAAAAGTTTTAATGCTGGTTCTTGAATTGCCTTAGGTGAATCAAACAAACAATAATTTTTGAAAAATATATTGGATAACATAAACTTAGACTCTCTTTTCATATTGAAATGATGCATATCAGAAACTGACATAAGATTTTACTTATGATAATTATTTTATCTGAAGGTGGGGGATTCAATCACTCAAGTAAAATTTAATTAAGGAAGTTTAAATACTTTTTAAGCTTCAATTGTACTATAGAGACTGTTGAATTTTATTGCCCATTCACTCTGTATTCGCCCAAATGTTGGATAAAATTTATTTTTTGTCCGGTCTGAAATGGTACTTTTGTCCTGACATAATTTTTTTATTTATTTTTTACCAAGATCTTTTTCAGTTATGTTTTTTTAGCAACAATAACTCTTGTTTGACTATTTAATAATGGGAGATATTTGTGCTCTGTTCTGCTACTTAAATCTGAAAAAAAACAAGATTCTACTTTGTTTAGGCGATTACGTGTGAACACTCTGAAAAATCTGGTGGAAAGAAGAAAAGACAAACACTTATTTAAGAATTTAGAGTGAGGATTTGTTTTGTATATAAAATTAACATAAAATGATCCCCTATTTCCGGTCTATTCTAGTTTTTTAGAGCAGTTAACTAAAAGATTTTTACCAATAACCCTAAGTCTGAGTGGCAAGGTCGTAAAACCACACAACCGCCTAAAAAAGTAGAACCACTATTGGCCCTCTCCTCTTCAAAAAAATGAACTAGATTTATCTCTCATAGGGAAAAAAATTGGTTAGCTGCATCAAAACGCTAGTATAGCCAGGAAATGGGGGATCATTTTATGTTAAATTTATATGCGAAACTGATCACTTACTCTAAATTCTAGAACAATTGTTTTTTCTTCTTTCTGCTAAGCTTTTCAGGGTGTTCACATGTAATCACCTAAAAAAGGAGAATCTCATTTTTTTTAAAGCATAAATTTTCCAAGCAGTTGTCAGATATGTTTTACATTTCCTCCTTTTTACATATATCTTATTGGCTTTATGTTCTTGTTAATGTAAGTTGATTTTATTATTAAGACTGTATGATATGTATTATCATATCCTGAAGAAATAAGCATTTTCTTCATCTTCTGTAAAAACAAATTGTATGTGTAACAAACATAACTTATTTTGTAACAATTATCAAAATTGTTTCTCTGAACATTATTTTGTTCATAAAGTATTTGATTTTGTAAAATGTTGAATTTGTTTTCTGATTGTATTATGTCATCATATATTCTGTAATCAAGTAGTCAATATAAATAAATTGACTCATGATTCTTGAAATATCAAAAATGTGTTTTATTCATGGTGAATGAAGTGATTTTTTTGTGAATTTAGTTCTTTTATATTTTTGTACTTTTTACATTTGATTTGATGGAAATAAATCAATTATTGTAAGCTGCTTCCAAATAATATGTATAGTTGCTAATTACTGGACATTACTAAGAAATTTCTTACTAAAACTTTTCTCTGTAATTATTATTTAGTAGTAATTTTGGTCTTCACATGTTCGTCCCTAGTCTTGGACCCCAGTCGCATGTTTGCCAGGCCTGTATTATGGATCGCCTAGGTTTAACCTCATCCAGAAGAGTATGAAAAAAAAAAGAAACTTATATAATAGTGACTTTTATACAAAATGAAAACAAAGCACTTGTAAAGAAATCGGAAGAAAAATACAAATATTGCTTAGATAATTTTTCAAATAAAAACTATTTAAAAAATGAATTCTTGCCATTTTTGTTGGTCTGATATTTTAGTATATGATAATTACTCACTAAGATTCTGAAACTTTTTGCCATTCATTTGGTTACTTTCTATATCTTAGAATTTTAGAACCAATAAACTAATTTTCCGAAAAGGAAAAAAAAACATTTTACTTTGAAATGAAAATTTTTTTAAATTTCAAGCTAATTTTTTGTATAGCTTATGTCCAGTTTCAACAGATGATCTTCTTTCTTTCTGATCAGAACGAAAGGAGAATTGAAGCCAAGGAATACAGAATCCACTGCCTTTATCATGGCATGATTTGAAAAAAGAAAATGAGGTACACTGAGAGTCATTCATTCCAAATAATGAAATTGCTAGAAATCAACAAGTCCTGATGAGGAGGGGGGGGGGGGAGGATGTACAGCCAAAAAGGAATGATGGATGGATGGATAGATGGGGGGGGGGGGGGTCACATTGGAAGCTAACATTGGAAAAGCCTTTTGATTGCACAATTGATGAGAAAAATAATGCAAGTCCTTTAAGGGCTGAATCTGGATCTCAATCTCTTTCTTGTATCTTTGATGAGTTGAGACTCTAGTAACAGTTTCTTTTGAAATTACATCAATAATTTCATTTGAATGGGATTCTTTGTTTGCCTTCGTTTGCTTATGAGATGAGACAAGCCAACAGCAGGTTTGGTAAAACCAGCACCAGAAAAGCTGGAATTCTAAAAAGAGGTAGAATAAGAAATGTGTGGGCTTTTTTTCTTCTTTTTCTTGCAATTTGTGTACAAAATTCTGAGCACAGAATCTCTAGTTACTCACAACCGCAGAGCTACAAAAGTAGCCATTGTCATCCGTCACCCCTTGAGATTAATGTGTTGTTGGCAGTCAAATTGTGACGACAAACATAAACTAACGGGAAATGTTGTTTCTTTCCTTCAATATCAAAGTAGCAGTTTTTTTTTTGAGAGGGGAGGGTGTCTACTTGACTCTTTTCTGTTGTCGACTTCTATAAATATCATGTGCCGGAGGTTCCAGTAGTTCAGAGTTATCTTCATCGCTATCGTCTCCCATTTCAGCTGCTGTCGCTGCCAGTATTGAAGCCTGAGCCTTTCGTTTTCGAACACCTGTGGCGATTTCGATTGAAATCAATGTTCCTGGATCCATCTTGGCATCTGTTCCATTCTGGATTATGACTGGTTCTGGAAAACAAACAAAATATACATATCACTCAAGAAATTCATTTTTAATGGTAAAGAATATATCTGAAAAATTATACATGCTTGTTCTATGTGTGTGTATATATATATATAGTCTAAAGAAGCTCTGAGTCATTAAAAAAAAAAAAAAAAATGTAAAATGCAGTTTAAATTCCCAGACAAACTAACTAAATCCAAGATATTGCAGACTTAACATTCGTTGGAAAATTAATAAATGAAAAAATATAAGTAAAAAAAAAAAAAAAAAAAAAGTAAAAAAAATTGGGGGGGGGGGGGGGGGGGTTAATTATCTAAGAGTGAAACAAAAACAGGAGACCTTAAGCGTCTAATATTAACACGGGGATCATATATATACCTTTTAATTAGTATTCTCTTCAAAATAGATTCAGCTCGATGATTGTCAACCAGTAACAACAGAGCATATATAAATAAGACAGGTTCATTTTATATTTCAATAACCATGGTTTTTATTTTCTATTTTTATTTTTTCACATTTTCAAAAAACATAACAATGCCCCTTTTCATAACGACCAATCCTGAAGTGCAGGCTGGTCCGGAAATCTTGTTACCTCTACCAAAAAGTAACGATAATAGAAGAACAATCCCCAATGCACAGCTTCGTAATACATCCCACAGGTCATCGCAATACATCATTTTGAACCGCAAAACTGATGATGCTCATACAGACCTTCTCGATTTACGACAGTGTCCATGAAAGTGAATAAACTGAATCCATAACATGTTCTTTTCCATTACTATATTATTAGTTCTTTTATTATTCTAGTGTTCTTAAAGTAAATAAACTGAATCCAGGACATGTGTTTTGTATTTCTGTCTTACTTGTTTCTATATTGTTACTTTTTGCTAAGAGTAACAATACTTTCAGACCACCCTGTATATAATGGGATAGCAACCATGTGGGAGCAAATCACATGCTCTAAAGAACGCAAGAGGAGAAACTGCCAGTCATGCTCTGTTGACCCTATCTCGCCAAATTTAGATCTATATAAGCTCTCTTATCTGTAGTTAAGCACTCTCCCTATAGTAACTAATACAATTCAAATACTGAATTTAATACTTATATATATATATATATATAAAAAAAATTTCACACTTGACCACAAAAAAAATCTCACCTCCCTCCTTTCACCTCTCCAATCTTTTTGACTATTTCCTTCACACTCTTACCCCCTATTTTCAAGTTATCTTCATTTCTTCAAATCTTTTTCTAAAACTATGATACCACCTACATGCTAAACATAATTTCCCTTTTCCCTCCTCTTTCCCCAGCCTCTCAAAATCCATGCCACACCTCACCACGACAAAAATCTCAGCCCTCCTTTCATCTCTCCCATCCTAAGGCGAGTTCAATTATATTTTCACCCCTCCCCTTTTTCACTGCTGCCTTAATGGTACACACTCAAAGCTTTCCATATTCATTTCATTCTTCGCCACCACTGACTTCTCACAGCCTGGACTCTCCTCCAGCGCTCACAGTAGCCACAGCTACTACTTTCCTTTATCTCTCCATCATGTCAACCCAAAATTTCGATGTACTTGCATAACATTTTTCTTCAAATTATCAACCTGAGGAAGTCTTACAATAAAGACAAAACGTTGATGAATATATAAAAAAAATATCTCTTGGTTTTTTTCCTTTTTCATTTCCCATATATATATATATATATATCGCATTACAAATTAACTTGGCTGAATAGAGCTGTGTAAAAGAAGCATTTTTCTTTAATAATCCTTTCAAAATAGTGGGCCAAAATACGAACCTCATAATTTCAAGAAATTCAGTAATTTCTCCACCATTTATTTATTTTTCAAGCTATTCTTATGAAACTTGGTCCTCTTATGTAAAATTGTGTGCTCTTTCTGATTATGGAGTCAGATTTTTATGTATCTCGTTGCCTTAAGCCATTAATTATAAATTAAATGTGTGAATTTGAAAGTTTTTAAAACTGGCACATTGTATCATACAGATTGTGGGGTATTTCAATACAGCTTTACTGAGAGTAGGTATTTACCTGCCTCCTCACCAAGGCAGGATGTGACACAAAACCAAACATAATGTGACGTGTAGCCATTGAATGCCACAAGGGCCTTCATAGCTGATATTTATTTTTTTTTAAGTTTAGAGTACATATGAAAATCTCAGAAATAAACTGCTGAAAATATTTCATAAAGAATTTGAATAAATAAATAAGATTGGATAAAATTTGTAACCTGAGCACTGCCACCCAGACCCTAAGTCCAGGTGGCAACAGCCTGCTCCCCCCCCCCCCCTGAAAAACAAGAACATGGTTACATTTAACTAAAACGGTTACACATCATTTAAACGCTATCCAGTCAGAACGTTGATCATTTTCCACACAGGAAAATACTTATTTCTAGTTGTGGGCTCTGTTCAATAATTGTCCCTTTTCTATGTTCTTGCTTTGTGACATTTTTTCCTTATTATTCACTTGTGCATATAAAATTTTTACCATGTATATAAGAAAAAATAAAAAATTCCAAAATTAGCATTTTTTTCCAATTAACAAGTTTTTTTACAAAAGTAGTGACGTTCCATGATAAATGCCAGTATACTGAAATCATATGCCCTTAATAGGGTTAAGATGAAAATTCATATACACTAAATGTACAAAAGCAAGGAAATTCCCAAATTTTTACACTTTTATTGTCATTAAGGGTATGCGAGCACAACAGGGCTATGTATTTACTGGTAGGAATTTTTCTTCAGCGCACCTCACACACTTTATCCACTCATGCATAGAGATTTATACTGTAGTGATAATGAAATGGTTTGGTTGATATGTAGTCATACCCTTAATGACAATAAAAGTGTAAAAATTTGGGAATTTCCTTGCTTTTGTACATTTAGTGTATATGAATTTTCATCTTAACCCTATTAAGGGCATATGATTTCAGTATACTTACAATTTTTCATGGAATATATATATATTATACATATATATCTAAATGAATAAATGCGAAAGTTTTTTCCATATATCCTAACTATATTAACATCAAAACACGTTAGGATTATTTAATTCTAATGATATAAGAATATATTGAAATACCCTATATATAGGCATCTCCAACTCACTCAAACAAATCTCGATTTTGCTCATTTGCATATTTATTTATTTTTAAGTTTTTAATAAATTAATATTCTGTAATATACCATTTCTACTTTGTATTGTCAAATTTTCTTTTACATATGCAATCGTTTTATCGATAGTACTATTATTATACTTATAAATAAAATAAGATAAAGAAATTTTATAAAAAAAAATTATAACGTTTAAAAACTTATTTAGAATTTCATTTTCAATGGAGATAATTTACTTTCGGTTTTAGTAAAGTGTCAAATATCGCTGAGATGTCGAGAACAGATACTACACTTTGATCTTAGCCAAAAGGCCATGGAACCATAAAGCATTTTTTTGTGACTAGGCATTTTTAAATTAAAAAAAAAAAATTGATTATATTGGAATATTTTTTAATGGGCAGTGTAGTGTAGTATCACTTCTGTTGTCATAAGAATGTCCTCCCAGGAATTACCTCCTCCGTTTTTAAGGGTGTGTAGGGGGAGAATCCTCCCAGAATGAAAAAAAACCAAGACACGATTTAGTCAGAATATCTTTTAAGGTGGGATAATCTCGCTTCCCAAAAAGGGGCACTCTGGATTGGAATAAAACATTAAATTTCCTCAGTCTAGGGGGTAGTGTAGTATCGGTTCTGTTCTCATAAGACCGCCCACGCAAGAATGACTTTCTTCCTTTTTGGGTGGAGGGAAGTAGTATTCGTTCATCATATTATCCTCTGTCAGGGGGTAGTGTAGTACATGTTCATTCACCATAATACTAGCTAAGGAAGAACGATAACTCAAGTTTATAATAAACAGTTCTTTTTTTAACTAGAAAATTATAAAAGTTATTGTTGTTCCTTAGCTAGCATATTCATCTTTGTTTATAAAGATGGCGACTATATTTTTCTAGCCAATTTTCATTTAGGCGTTTCACGTGGACAATGAAACTTGTCATGGTTTTTAATATTATCTAAATAAATAAATGCAAAAGTTTTTTCCACCTATTCTAACTATATTTACATTAAACCGGTTTATGCTTATTTAAGTATATTTGCATTCATCATGATACATTCCTCCCAGGCATTACCCTCTCTCTGTACAGTATACATTCGTTCCTCACAATACCATTTCCTCAGGATTACCAGTTTTGTGTGTGGGGGGAGTTAGTATACTATCTATTCTGTTGTCATGATATCATCTTCCCAGGCATTAACCCCTCCTTTGGGAGGAGGGGGGGGGGTGTATGTAGTTCGTTCATCATATCATCCTCTCATTTGCATATTTATTTATTTTTAAGTTTTTAATGAATTAATATTTTCTAATCCGTTAATTAAATACATGCGTTTATTATTTTTTAAATAAATTTGTTGTTGTTGTTGTTCCTATTTACTTCCTCCCACGAGAGCAGAGTTAGGTACAATGTCAATATTTAACGTGGGGAGAATCCAGTTCCCCCAAAATGGGCACTCTGAACTGGAACAAAAATTTCAATTGCCTCGGTCTAGAAGGATTTCTTCTTCACTGACAAAGAACATAAGAACTAAATGCAGATTCAGTACAGATACTACATTTTGCTCCTAGCCAAAAGGCCAAGGAGTTAACATGTTGATAGTGATGATAATGATGATGATGCTGATAAATTTTTTAAAAATCATAGAAAAGAAATAAACCTCCTCTAATCTTTCTAAATTACAAAAAAAAAATATTTTTCTTTAATATTATTTACGTATTTTTCTTTCTTTTATAATAAAGATGAAAAGTACAAAGTACCCATTTCGAATTACTCAGTAATATGAAAGTGGAGTATTTGACCAATCGACGTCCCACTCTTATGTTTATTCATTTCATTATATAATCAGTTTAATGGAGAATTCATTTTTATTTTTAGGCTGAAACAAAATAAAATTTATCGACGTTGAATATTTTAAAGACCATATCAATTAACCTTTTTGTTGTTTTTTCCTAAAAAACAAAATTTGACGATGTTCATGCACAGTATATTTCCCCCATATATCAAATAACACTACAACAATCACCATTTTTTAAAATTTCTTCTAAATTACCAAAATGTCAATTGAAAATTACTTCTTTGGTTTCTGTAAAGAAGACTACAACATCAGTAATTGGCGCCTGGAGGGCGGGTAGTTTTTGCTAGTATATATATAAATGCAAGTTTGATTGAATAGAAGTAAAAGCTTCTATCTATTCCTTTTCTGATCCCTTCTTTCACACTGGTGGACCAGCGATCTGATGCTATGTTCTAATGCGTACAGAAACTCGCCATACTTGCAAGTATTTTTGAAACGCATGAATGGTCCTCAGGCATGTGATGATGTTGGTACACATTAAAATCGGTGAATCGAGGACGGGGAAACGAAGATTACAGTTTGAAACAGCGAGGATATATTTTTATTTAGTATATTACAGAAGTCTGTTTTGGAAATTGTGTGTGCTATTAAGTATATATGTATATCTGGGCAGCATTTTTTTCTTGAGAACATATCTTGTTAAATATTAGGCTTGCATATTTTTCCTTGATCCTTTTTAGATGCCTGATTAATTTTTTAATTTCAGGCTCAAACTGGCAGATGAATTTTCCGTACTCGTTGTGTACCCTAGTACTTTCAGTTCCTTCCGGAGCCATCTTCAGGGGGTGGGTATTGAGTAAAGAACATGTATTTTGAAATGTTTAGTGATGGTTTTGGCCGGAACCGTGTGATTGGTTGTGATATTAATAAAGTATTAGTATTAAAAGCATTTTTAGGATGTTTTCACTGTTATTGAAATTAATTTTATTAATTGCTCGCTTTTTGTTTTTATGTGTACATCTAATATTCATAGTTTTAGTTTGTTATTTTCATATTCTAACCCCCCCCCCCCCCCCCCCCCCAATCCGAAGATGGCTCTGGAAGGAACCAAAAGTACTAGGGTACACAACGAGTCCGGCAAATTCATCTGCCAGTTTCATCCTGAAAATCGAAAATTAACAAGGCATCTAGATAAGATCGAGGAAAAAAATATGCAGACACATGTCATCTGTAATATTAAACAAAATATATATATATATCTAAATGAATAAATGCGAAGGTTTTTTCCACCTATCCTAACTGTATTAACATCAAAATGGTTTATGCTTAATTCTATGATACAACATACCACTTTGAAATACTGTAATCTGTAAACATCCACAAATAGCTTTAGGTATTCGTAATTTGCATATTCATTTTTTAAACAGTTTCCAATAAATTAATATTCTGTAATATACATTTGTAATTTGCATTGTCATATTTTCTTAGTGACCATTTGGGAATAGCAATTGCTGCTTGCAAATACTAACGTCATCCCCCCTGACCAGGATATACATGCAATTCGGGACTCCTTGTAAATGCTGCACCAAGTAAAAATTTATATATATATATATATATATATATAGTAAGCTATGAAAATATATTTATTGCAATTAAGCTACACAGAGGCTCCCGCATTTCATCCCCGGAGGAATCTTTAGGCTAAAACATCTGAAGATTCCCCCTGGGGATAAAACGCTGGAGCCTCTGTGTAGCTTAATTGCAATAAATATATTTTCATAGCTTACTACCTAGCTCTACTTACATATTGAGCATTGTTGAAGTAAATACTGAAAATTGTTATATAAAAAATTATATCTCCTTATAAAATTTTATGTGGATACATGAAATAGTAACATACATATATATATATATCAAAGGTTGAAATTGAGATTAAAATAAGAGATTCCAAAAAGACAAAATAAATATTGCTAAAAACTCACCTTCGGGTAAAGTAACGTTGGTAATATGTTTGATGAACTGATCAATTACGACAAATGGACCCTGCAAGACACAAACAAAATTGCATCAACAAACATAAAAACAATCGAAATCTTTCGATACGAAATAAATTTTTAAATGGACATAACAATTATGGACAATTGCTGACAATCAATTTCAATTCTCATCCTCTGGATACAATGTCCCTTACCCCTCACTAATCAACCAGTTTAATAGGACATTTCATTATTATCAGATACAAAAGTTGAATTAAAGTGATTTCCATTGCTGAACTTGTATTAGTGTGCCTGTCTTTAATTTAAAATACAACAAGAAAAAACAATGTTTTTCAACATTTTTGAGATGAGGATAATTTTGATTATTCAAATTACTATTTTCATATTCGAAATTCCATATAGATTCGAGAGTTTGACAAGATGCACCCTTTTTCTCTCTTAGTTACTTCTTCTGCTGGTTTCTCAACACTCACAGTTTATTTTCTGTTTTTCTTCTCAAATAACATTAGACATTTGTTTTAAAGTCACTTTTAGACTAGGCTAGTGTTCAGGAGAGATGGAGAAACATGATAAGTTTTTTGGGCTATCTGTAACTATAAAAATATAATTTTCTTTGTCAGCAATGAAAACAACACCTTGAAAACTATGACAGTGTTTGTACATTTCAGAATGAATGGTCTTTACTGAATGAATTATACTTTGAAAATAGAACACAAAGCATCAGTTTTGGATATTTTTAATCTTTGTATTAATCAAGTCAAGTAAGTAAAACAAACTTTTAAAAAAATATATAATTACATGATGTTTTGCAATGAGGATTCATTATTTGGATTATTCGGACTAATATTCTCATCTTGGTTCTTATATTCACAAAGTTTCAACCAATGTAACCTCCAACTTTCTCCAGATGGATCTTTTCAAGCATGGAAACCTAATAATCGAACTTGGGAATTTTTATATTGAATCCGGGAACTGATACAAGATTTTGAGCTGGACCCTTTATTTAATCCACAAGGGTAGATTGTTCTCATTCTGTCGGACATGAACGGGTACAAGTGTTAATTTTATGCTATTACTAATTATTATCGCCTGCAGTAAGGATTGAACTTTCAAACTCCAGAAGATTATCACTTAGAACTGATTGCTAACCAACGCTTTTAATCATTAAGCCCTGGGTCTATGTGGACATGAATTTTGGGAGCTTTAAACCTAATCTTGTCTAGATATGTAGTATTAGTAATTATTACTATTTCTCTGTTGCCGAACAAAACACACCGAGGCCAGAGTCAGAAGTGGTAACCATTGTACTACTCCATTCCTTTCCACAGAAATAACACAACTGAAATAGCCAAAATATTTTATGCCATTTCTAAGCATCCCTCCTCTCCCCTTAAATAGACATAGATAATGTACTTACACGGAAGCAGTTTGGTGGTGGCAGGAGTGTGAGAAGGTGAGAGGCAGCAGGTGGGGGTGGGAAAACTCCTCCTGGCATTGGATGGGATCCAGATGCTAGACAAACAAACGCAAAAAAAATTATTAATTCATCAAAAAGGTTTCAAGTTAATTTGTTTCACAACACTTCAACATTTTTAGTTAACACCTAAAAGGTTTGTATATTATATATATATATATATATATATATATATATATATACACACACATGCAGTTTTAATTTGTTAAAATATATTACTTTTATTCCTTTGTTGATCTGTAAAATATTTGTTTGAAATAGTAAAATAAAGTTTTGCTTGAAATAAAAAAAAAAACTGGTACTATAATGACTATGAGGATATTTATTAAAAACATATTTTTAAAGTAAAAAAATGTATTATAATAAACGTGTTTGTGTGTGTGTGTTCTATTTATATACTCTACAATTAAGATTTCATCGATGGAATCATAATTGTAGAGTATGTAAATAAAACACATACCTTTCGTATTACAATTGAGCACTCTGGTTAATTTTTTCTACTGACACAATGTTTCCACTATATGTGTATATATATATATATATATTAATTAATTATAATATATGTATTACCATATACCATCAGTTCCTTTTATTTTGTAGTCTCCCTTGAAGATACAGCTCAATGTTTGTCAATTATTGTTAACAGAGCAAAATATAAGTCGATATTGACATAAAAATGTTGTTTGGCACAAGACAAATGAAACGGACCGTAAAAAATATATCTCACAGAAATTTTATATTTTTGGAAATGTGAAAAAATAAAAATAATAAAATAAAACCATGGTTATTGGAATATAATATAAACTGACTTTATATATATATATATATATATATATATATATATATATAGAGAGAGAGAGAGAGAGAGAGAGAGAGAGAGAGAGAGAGAGAGAGAATGTGTATGACATATGTGGCATTTGCAAGTAAAAATTTCAAATATTATTTTAATAATCATATATATTTTGCAATGATGTAAATATACAAGTTCTATGTAGATAAACATGTATTTTATTATATAACCCAATTTGCTTAAAACTGCAAAGATATTTTGTTGAGTTTTGCAGAGTGACCTCTGCTCAGATTTTATATATCTTTAAAATTTTACAAAAAAGTTCACAGTATAATAAATTTTCTTTATGAAATGTGAGTGGGGTGGGATGGGGATTGGTTGTTGTCCTCTTGGTCTATTCTCTAAACTAGTTTCAGTCACCAAAATACCACATTCACTCTATTGGTAAAACCCAATGGTTCAACGTTTTTTATTTACAAAAAATATATCATTTGTACCACTAGCTAAGAGACTTTGCTAACTGGGATGGGGTCTGATAAGACCTCAGGTCGGCGTGCACCATGCCTAAGCAGGGAAAACATACTCAAACTTGGTTCGTCCAAACACACATAAACGAACGGTGTGTATCCACTTCCTTTTAAATAGTGCAGAGTGCAATCTCCTCCTATCACATCTGATTTTGACTTTAAGCTGATGTTTAAAGTGCAAAATCAGATCGTAATCAGAAGGTGATTCCCCACCCCCCCTCCATATGTCTAAGCGTGAGGTCCTCACTACTAGTCTAGCTACAGCTAGGATCATGAGAAACACAATTCGTTTCTCCCTGGGCTACGAAGGCATCACATTGTACACTACAGATGTTACATCTAGGGGTACCAACTGCTCGGGGACAATGCGAGCCGTCACCTCGTTGACATACTTCAAAAACTCATGCAGCTTGCTGCAATTGAAGATGTGCTCATACGTTTCTTCATCAACATCCGTGCAGCGCAGGCAAAAAGGTTGGCTCAGATCACTTTTTTTCAAAGGCATAAGTAACGAAGCAAGGGAAGCAACTGCTACTGTAAGAACATTTAAGAATCTTTTTAATACCTCATACAGAATAATGTACTAAATCCTGGGCATGGGAATTGGGATTTAATATTAAAATTAGAAAAGTGATTAAACTAATATAAGATCTCAATCATGAAAATAGGCTAGAATAATGAGGTTTAACTACTTTACTTGAGAGAAGAATAAGATTTAAATAAGAACTTCAAAATAGATAATAGGATTTCTAAACATGTGCAACAGATAAAGTCCTGAGTTCGAGTAGAACATTTTAAGTATAAATTGGATAAAGAAAAAATATATAAGTTATTTGGGCAATCTGTGACCAAACAAGTCTCATTAAATAAATGCCTGAAGGATAAAAATTCACATGAGAAATGTTGTATGGTTATAAAACAGTTTTTTGGGTGTTGTTTACTTACGTGGTAAAAGTCTTGGTTTGTAAGGCAACATTTGTTCTAAATCTGGTTTGGGATATTCTGGACGTTTTCGATTATCATCTTCATCATTCCAACTGCGTGGAGCACATTCCCCGGCGGACGGTAATTGTACAGCATTCTGGGGTACATAACTCTGATGACGATAACAAAATTAAACATTAAACAAAATTAAAAACAAACAAACAAAACACTTATTTCAAATTTAGTTTCTATATCACGTCAAAAAATCTGCTTGGATAAAACTTATGCCTAGTTTTAGATAAACCATTTCAAGGCAGTGTGTGTGTGCAGAATCTTGGGACAAGTACATGTATTGTTTAGGAGTTAAATATTACTTAATGTAAATCTGATCTTGTGATCAATTAGGATTGGGTTGGGCACTTCTCTCAGAACTAATCAGCAGGTTCTGTCCTAGATTAGGATTAGAATTTTTTGTTTTACGGCACATCGATTCTACAGGTCATTTTGTGTCACACAATATATTTATAAAATAGTCATTTGATAAGTTCTGGAAAGTTATTTAATTGTATCTTTTGTTTCTCTTCTGGGAACTGGAAGTGGGTTTTTTTTCAGGTAGTCTATTATTTAACAGCATAGTGATATTTGGTACGTGATTTCTTGCAGATATTTCTGTATTTGTCAGTCTATTAAAATATGTTTAACTGTATTTTTCAGTCTATTAGAATATGTTTAACTGTATTTTTCAGTCTATTAAAATATGTTTAACTGTATTTTTCAGTCTATTAAAATATGTTTAACTGTATTTTTCAGTCTATTAGAATATGTTTAACTGTATTTTTCAGTCTATTAGAATATGTTTAACTGTATTTTTCAGTCTATTAAAATATGTTTAACTGTATTTTTCAGTCTATTAAAATATGTTTAACTGTATTTTTCAGTCTATTAAAATATGTTTAACTGTATTTTTCAGTCTATTAGAATATGTTTAACTGTATTTTTCAGTCTATTAAAATATGTTTAACTGTATTTTTCAGTCTATTAAAATATGTTTAACTGTATTTTTCAGTCTATTAAAATATGTTTAACTGTATTTTTCAGTCTATTAGAATATGTTTAACTGTATTTTTCAGTCTATTAGAATATGTTTAACTGTATTTTTCAGTCTATTAGAATATGTTTAACTGTATTTTTCAGTCTATTAAAATATGTTTAACTGTATTTTTCAGTCTATTAGAATATGTTTAACTGTATTTTTCAGTCTATTAGAATATGTTTAACTGTATTTTTCAGTCTATTAGAATATGTTTTACTGTATTTTTCAGTCTATTAAAATATGTTTAACTGTATTTTTCAGTCTATTAAAATATGTTTAACTGTATTTTTCAGTCTATTAGAATATGTTTAACTGTATTTTTCAGTCTATTAGAATATGTTTAACTGTATTTTTCAGTCTATTAGAATATGTTTAACTGTATTTTTCAGTCTATTAAAATATGTTTAACTGTATTTTTCAGTCTATTAAAATATGTTTAACTGTATTTTTCAGTCTATTAAAATATGTTTAACTGTATTTTTCAGTCTATTAAAATATGTTTAACTGTATTTTTCAGTCTATTAAAATATGTTTAACTGTATTTTTCAGTCTATTAAAATGTTTAACTGTATTTTTTAGTCTATTAGAATATGTTTAACTGTATTTTTCAGTCTATTAAAATATGTTTAACTGTATTTTTCAGTCTATTAAAATATGTTTAACTGTATTTTTCAGTCTATTAGAATATGTTTAACTGTATTTTTCAGTTTATTAAAATATGTTTAACTGTATTTTTCAGTCTATTAAAATATGTTTAACTGTATTTTTCAGTCTATTAAAATATGTTTAACTGTATTTTTCAGTCTATTAAAATATGTTTAACTGTATTTTTCAGTCTATTAAAATATGTTTAACTGTATTTTTCAGTCTATTAAAATACGTTTAACTGTATTTTTCAGTCTATTAGAATATGTTTAACTGTATTTTTCAGTCTATTAGAATATGTTTAACTGTATTTTTCAGTCTATTAAAATATTTTTAACTGTATTTTTCAGTCTATTAAAATATTTTTAACTGTATTTTTCAGTCTATTAAAATATGTTTAACTGTATTTTTCAGTCTATTAGAATATGTTTAACTGTATTTTTCAGTCTATTAGAATATGTTTAACTGTATTTTTCAGTCTATTAAAATATGTTTAACTGTATTTTTCAGTCTATTAGAATATGTTTAACTGTATTTTTCAGTCTATTAAAATATGTTTAACTGTATTTTTCAGTCTATTAAAATATGTTTAACTGTATTTTTCAGTCTATTAGAATATGTTTAACTGTATTTTTCAGTCTATTAGAATATGTTTAACTGTATTTTTCAGTCTATTAAAATATGTTTAACTGTATTTTTCAGTCTATTAAAATATGTTTAACTGTATTTTTCAGTCTATTAAAATATGTTTAACTGTATTTTTCAGTCTATTAAAATATGTTTAACTGTATTTTTCAGTCTATTAAAATACGTTTAACTGTATTTTTCAGTCTATTAGAATATGTTTAACTGTATTTTTCAGTCTATTAGAATATGTTTAACTGTATTTTTCAGTCTATTAAAATATTTTTAACTGTATTTTTCAGTCTATTAAAATATTTTTAACTGTATTTTTCAGTCTATTAAAATATGTTTAACTGTATTTTTCAGTCTATTAGAATATGTTTTACTGTATTTTTCAGTCTATTAGAATATGTTTAACTGTATTTTTCAGTCTATTAAAATATGTTTAACTGTATTTTTCAGTCTATTAGAATATGTTTAACTGTATTTTTCAGTCTATTAAAATATGTTTAACTGTATTTTTCAGTCTATTAAAATATGTTTAACTGTATTTTTCAGTCTATTAGAATATGTTTAACTGTATTTTTCAGTCTATTAGAATATGTTTAACTGTATTTTTCAGTCTATTAAAATATGTTTAACTGTATTTTTCAGTCTATTAAAATATGTTTAACTGTATTTTTCAGTCTATTAAAATATGTTTAACTGTATTTTTCAGTCTATTAGAATATGTTTAACTGTATTTTTCAGTCTATTAAAATATGTTTAACTGTATTTTTCAGTCTATTAAAATATGTTTAACTGTATTTTTCAGTCTATTAGAATATGTTTAACTGTATTTTTCAGTCTATTAGAATATGTTTAACTGTATTTTTCAGTCTATTAGAATATGTTTAACTGTATTTTTCAGTCTATTAAAATATGTTTAACTGTATTTTTCAGTCTATTAGAATATGTTTAACTGTATTTTTCAGTCTATTAGAATATGTTTAACTGTATTTTTCAGTCTATTAGAATATGTTTTACTGTATTTTTCAGTCTATTAAAATATGTTTAACTGTATTTTTCAGTCTATTAAAATATGTTTAACTGTATTTTTCAGTCTATTAGAATATGTTTAACTGTATTTTTCAGTCTATTAGAATATGTTTAACTGTATTTTTCAGTCTATTAGAATATGTTTAACTGTATTTTTCAGTCTATTAAAATATGTTTAACTGTATTTTTCAGTCTATTAAAATATGTTTAACTGTATTTTTCAGTCTATTAAAATATGTTTAACTGTATTTTTCAGTCTATTAAAATATGTTTAACTGTATTTTTCAGTCTATTAAAATATGTTTAACTGTATTTTTCAGTCTATTAAAATGTTTAACTGTATTTTTTAGTCTATTAGAATATGTTTAACTGTATTTTTCAGTCTATTAAAATATGTTTAACTGTATTTTTCAGTCTATTAAAATATGTTTAACTGTATTTTTCAGTCTATTAGAATATGTTTAACTGTATTTTTCAGTCTATTAAAATATGTTTAACTGTATTTTTCAGTTTATTAAAATATGTTTAACTGTATTTTTCAGTCTATTAAAATATGTTTAACTGTATTTTTCAGTCTATTAAAATATGTTTAACTGTATTTTTCAGTCTATTAAAATATGTTTAACTGTATTTTTCAGTCTATTAAAATATGTTTAACTGTATTTTTCAGTCTATTAAAATACGTTTAACTGTATTTTTCAGTCTATTAGAATATGTTTAACTGTATTTTTCAGTCTATTAGAATATGTTTAACTGTATTTTTCAGTCTATTAAAATATTTTTAACTGTATTTTTCAGTCTATTAAAATATTTTTAACTGTATTTTTCAGTCTATTAAAATATGTTTAACTGTATTTTTCAGTCTATTAGAATATGTTTTACTGTATTTTTCAGTCTATTAGAATATGTTTAACTGTATTTTTCAGTCTATTAAAATATGTTTAACTGTATTTTTCAGTCTATTAGAATATGTTTAACTGTATTTTTCAGTCTATTAGAATATGTTTAACTGTATTTTTCAGTCTATTAGAATATGTTTAACTGTATTTTTCAGTCTATTAGAATATGTTTAACTGTATTTTTCAGTCTATTAGAATATGTTTAACTGTATTTTTCAGTCTATTAGAATATGTTTAACTGTATTTTTCAGTCTATTAGAATATGTTTAACTGTATTTTTCAGTCTATTAGAATATGTTTAACTGTATTTTTCAGTCTATTAAAATATGTTTAACTGTATTTTTCAGTCTATTAAAATATGTTTAACTGTATTTTTCAGTCTATTAAAATGTTTAACTGTATTTTTTAGTCTATTAGAATATGTTTAACTGTATTTTTCAGTCTATTAGAATATGTTTAACTGTATTTTTCAGTCTATTAGAATATGTTTAACTGTATTTTTCAGTCTATTAGAATATGTTTAACTGTATTTTTCAGTCTATTAAAATATGTTTAACTGTATTTTTCAGTCTATTAAAATATGTTTAACTGTATTTTTCAGTCTATTAAAATATGTTTAACTGTATTTTTCAGTCTATTAGAATATGTTTTACTGTATTTTTCAGTCTATTAAAATATGTTTAACTGTATTTTTCAGTCTATTAAAATATGTTTAACTGTATTTTTCAGTCTATTAGAATATGTTTAACTGTATTTTTCAGTCTATTAGAATATGTTTAACTGTATTTTTCAGTCTATTAGAATATGTTTAACTGTATTTTTCAGTCTATTAAAATATGTTTAACTGTATTTTTCAGTCTATTAAAATATGTTTAACTGTATTTTTCAGTCTATTAAAATATGTTTAACTGTATTTTTCAGTCTATTAAAATATGTTTAACTGTATTTTTCAGTCTATTAAAATATGTTTAACTGTATTTTTCAGTCTATTAAAATGTTTAACTGTATTTTTTAGTCTATTAGAATATGTTTAACTGTATTTTTCAGTCTATTAAAATATGTTTAACTGTATTTTTCAGTCTATTAAAATATGTTTAACTGTATTTTTCAGTCTATTAAAATACGTTTAACTGTATTTTTCAGTCTATTAGAATATGTTTAACTGTATTTTTCAGTCTATTAGAATATGTTTAACTGTATTTTTCAGTCTATTAAAATATTTTTAACTGTATTTTTCAGTCTATTAAAATATGTTTAACTGTATTTTTCAGTCTATTAAAATATGTTTAACTGTATTTTTCAGTCTATTAGAATATGTTTTACTGTATTTTTCAGTCTATTAGAATATGTTTAACTGTATTTTTCAGTCTATTAAAATATGTTTAACTGTATTTTTCAGTCTATTAGAATATGTTTAACTGTATTTTTCAGTCTATTAGAATATGTTTAACTGTATTTTTCAGTCTATTAGAATATGTTTAACTGTATTTTTCAGTCTATTAAAATACGTTTAACTGTATTTTTCAGTCTATTAGAATATGTTTAACTGTATTTTTCAGTCTATTAGAATATGTTTAACTGTATTTTTCAGTCTATTAAAATATTTTTAACTGTATTTTTCAGTCTATTAAAATATGTTTAACTGTATTTTTCAGTCTATTAAAATGTTTAACTGTATTTTTTAGTCTATTAGAATATGTTTAACTGTATTTTTCAGTCTATTAAAATATGTTTAACTGTATTTTTCAGTCTATTAAATTACGTTTAACTGTATTTTTCAGTCTATTAGAATATGTTTAACTGTATTTTTCAGTCTATTAGAATATGTTTAACTGTATTTTTCAGTCTATTAAAATATGTTTAACTGTATTTTTCAGTCTATTAAAATATGTTTAACTGTATTTTTCAGTCTATTAGAATATGTTTAACTGTATTTTTCAGTCTATTAAAATATGTTTAACTGTATTTTTCAGTTTATTAAAATATGTTTAACTGTATTTTTCAGTCTATTAAAATATGTTTAACTGTATTTTTCAGTCTATTAAAATATGTTTAACTGTATTTTTCAGTCTATTAAAATATGTTTAACTGTATTTTTCAGTCTATTAAAATACGTTTAACTGTATTTTTCAGTCTATTAGAATATGTTTAACTGTATTTTTCAGTCTATTAGAATATGTTTAACTGTATTTTTCAGTCTATTAAAATATTTTTAACTGTATTTTTCAGTCTATTAAAATATGTTTAACTGTATTTTTCAGTCTATTAAAATATGTTTAACTGTATTTTTCAGTCTATTAGAATATGTTTTACTGTATTTTTCAGTCTATTAGAATATGTTTAACTGTATTTTTCAGTCTATTAGAATATGTTTAACTGTATTTTTCAGTCTATTAGAATATGTTTAACTGTATTTTTCAGTCTATTAGAATATGTTTAACTGTATTTTTCAGTCTATTAGAATATGTTTAACTGTATTTTTCAGTCTATTAAAATATGTTTAACTGTATTTTTCAGTTTATTAAAATATGTTTAACTGTATTTTTCAGTCTATTAAAATATGTTTAACTGTATTTTTCAGTCTATTAGAATATGTTTAACTGTATTTTTCAGTCTATTAGAATATGTTTAACTGTATTTTTCAGTCTATTAAAATATGTTTAACTGTATTTTTTAGTCTATTAGAATATGTTTAACTGTATTTTTCAGTCTATTAGAATATGTTTAACTGTATTTTTCAGTCTATTAGAATATGTTTAACTGTGATTAGTTGATCACAGAAGGTGCACCGCGGCACAGCTTCCGCTTTCAATACGTGTATATTAGATATAAATGTCTATTTCTGAGTCTGCTTAATACCATGTCTTGTCTTCGATCAGGTAGTGTAGTGGTTTCACGTTTTCATTTCCAACTGTTAGTTTACGTCCTGGAAGTCAAAGAGTAAAAGAAATGTGTAGGCATGATACTGAGGAGCAGTGTGTGCGAGTGTGTGAGAGAGAGAGATGAGTACACCAATTATGAAATTTGATGACATAGCCGTTTGGTTCAAGACATTGTGTCTTTCTCTAACACTAACAGATCTATGGGTATGTTATGTTCTCTATAAAATGTCATGCTCTCTTAGCATCTGCACAGAGATAAAATTGAAATTAAATTAATGTCAAACTCCCAGCATGCAATGCAAGATAGATACATTTCTTTCAAAAATGATTAATTTTTCACACCAAGAGAAAAATTGATTTAACTTTCCACACACCTCAACATTAAGTAATTAATAAAAATAATATGCATACACATTTATTACAATCAATTAATTAAACTGTTTTAAAGAACCACACAAAGAATGTTTATTATTTTAAAATACAAACTTTCACAATGAACAAACTGTAAATCAATTTTATTATGTGTTTGTCTATAAAAATTTTTTTTTTTGTCTCTGAGCAGTGAAATTACAACAGGAAATTACAGTGGCGCTAAATTATTAATTATTATATTACCATACATATATCAAATAAATAAAATATTTTTAACGTTTTAATTGTATTCGTTTTTCTATCTTCCGTGGTTTTTCCAGCTATTTGTCCGGGAGGAAAGGTAGACTCCTGACAACATCATCATCATCATCTTTATCCCAAAAGAGGTGAACAACATATATACTGTCCTCACTGTCAAAAGGGATAGACAACATAATGAGGCATAAATAAGTAAACATTTATTAAAATAAAAAGGATAAAAAATACTTACTCTGTAACCTAAAGCTTTCAATTCCATTTGAGAACAAGGATAAAGGTCCATGTACTTGTATCGGTCGATTAACAACGCAGTTTCTTTACCTTCAAATTCCTGAAGCTGAAAAAAAAAATAAAGAAAAAGGTGTTGAAAAAAATTCTCAATAGAATTAAACTTTATAGAAGAAAACAATATTTAAAAATTCAGATCGACTTTTTAAAAAATTTCAAGAATATAAAAAATTAAATTTTTTGATTTTAAATAAAAAATTAAACATTTTTATATTATTAATGAATGGAATAAGTTAAAAAATAAATAAAAACCTAAAATTAAACAACAAATTCCTCAATAGAATAGAATATAAGTTAAAAGAAAAAAAAATATTAAAAATAATTCTGACCAACTTAAAACAAATCCGTGCTCTGAATCACTGCTGACTCAGAAAGCATTCAACTAAAAACTGAACACCTACCGCATTTAACAGTGAAACTAATGATTTCAAGATTAACTAATAAATTAAATTTAATAACTACAACATTATTAATAAATTGACTAATAAATTACCTGATTAGTAGCTGTGGCTCTCCTTTTTTCTACCTTGAGAATACTGGCTAAATCACCAACTTCAGATTCAAACGATAAAAAGCGACTCCAAATTTCACTGTGAATAAAAAATAATAATCATATAAAAGTTTAACAAATCTATATTGAAATGGTTTGTTACTTAATTCATGTTATTTAATAATTAACACTTTTTCACAATCACACTAACAAGTAAAAACATTCTTATTATTTACCAGTTGTACCTATCCGGCGTTGGCAACGTGTCCTTATTTACTTGTCTCCCCAGGAGGACAGAGTCTTACACAAGGTCGATTTTTAATGTGAGGAAAATACATCTCTCTAAGAAGAGCCATTTTGGATTGGGACAAAAATAAAAATTGACACAGTTTAGAAGGATCTCTCTTTCACCGACCAAAGACAGAAAAGATAAAGTGTTGTATCAGAACAGATACTACATTTTGCTCCGAGCCAAAAGACCAGGGAAACGTTTTACTTCAGTTTTGTTTCTCTTTGTCTTTTCTCTTAATTTTTTGTAAGAAAATATTTACATTTTTGGAAAGATAATTTAATGAAGGAAGATCTGTCGTTAAAAAAAATAAGTATTGCAATAAAATCAAGCAGATATCTTCGAATCCCATAATTTTTTTTTAAATATACCATTTAAAATTTTTTTTTTTAGACATTTATGTTTTTTTTTAATAGAATTTTGAAAATTAAATTTACTTATTACAGTATCGTTTGGTCATTAAATTATTAATTTAACCAAATTATTATAAAACTATAAGTAAAATCGAGTAAAGATAGTTTCTTTCGTCTGGAAAGATTGGTTGAAATGAAAACAAAATTGTTTATAATATCAGCACGCATGTTCGTAAGGAGAGTAAAGATTTACACAAATATAGGGAGGGGTAAACTGACAACATGCTGTTGGTCCGGTGTAAGAGTGGAGGAGAGCATTTAAGAAACCTAAATGCTTTCTGGTGGATTTAATTCAGTAATAAAAATTATTTTTTAAATAGGATTTTTTAATTTTCATTTTTTTTTTATAGTATTGGATTTTCGATTTTAATAAATATTTGATTAATAATATATAAAATATAATAATAAAATGCACAATTATTAAAGTTATGTTGACACAAGGCAGACACGCAGATGAAGTTGTCTCATAATTTAATTAATATAGAAAATGGATTAAATCTTTGGAGTCAATACATCAATAGTTAGAATCTTAATGCATTTTGTCTTCGATAACAAACAAGTAGGGGTTTTGCTTTTTTATTTTATTTTGGGCAAGATCAAAGTGTAGTATCTGTTCTGATGGATACTACACCCTATAGACCGGTTTTGGCCTTCGGGTCTTGATTCCGCCGGTTTGTAGGTTTGTCCTGTGCAGTTCTAGGAGACCCACCCGCCCAGGCTTTGCCTTCTCACCCTTTGAGAAGGGGTTAGTTTATCGCTAATCGCCTGAGGCGGCGCCCCTACCGGAGAATGCCCACGAGACTGCCCAGGCATTTTTTGTAGGCCAGAGTGCTCACCTTCTCGGGCGTTGGCTTTTCAAATTCCACTTTCCTGACCTTGTGTCACATCTTACCGCTGTGGGAGGACGATAAATAGCATAAGTGCTGCCATGTTGTTTGTCTCTAATAATCATTTCTAAGTGTCAGTCTTCTGGAGGTTAATGGTTCAATCCTCCCTACAGGCGATACTAAGAATATAATTAAGAATTACCTAAAACTTATTACGTGACGAAATGGGAACAATCTACTCCTGTTGATTAAATAAAGAGTTCCATTCAAAATTTCGTACAGATTCCCAAGTTCGACAAAACGCACCTGAAGAAGGTTGGAGGTTACATCGACCGAAACATTATGAGAATAACATCCAAGATTAGAACAGTAGTCCGAATAATCCAAATTGTTTTTCACTGTATTAAAACTACATGACTAAGACATTTATTATTTTCATGTTTCGGTTCTTCGTTCATTCATGAACCTAAACGTAAAATATAACGTGCATTTTCTTTCATTTAACAGATTTTACAAGTAATGCAATGCAATGGGTGCAAGTTCATAACTCTGCCAACATGAAAATAAAAATTAAGAAAAAGCTTTATTATGTACATTCCTGCGACGGAAAGCATATATCGTACATCAAAAATCACGTAAATTGATCAAGTATTTTTTTTTTTTTTACATAAGAAAATCAAATTTTATAGCTAAACGATGATTGTCAATCTATTGACGACATGTTGGAATTTGTGGTTTTGGAGTTATCTCCCTTGTCCGGCAACCACAATTTCCAACATGGCGTCGATAGATCGATGATCGTCATTTACCAATAAAATTTATTTTTCTTTTGTAAAAAAAAAAAAAAAAATACTTGATCAATTTACGTGATTTTTAGTGTACAATATATGCTTTCCGTCGTGGGTACGTACATCATAAAGCTTTTTCTTAATTTTCTTTTTCATGTCGGCAGATTTATGAACTTGCACCGGACAATGCATCATTTTTGCTAATTTAAAGGCAAATAAAGCAGAAGAAGAATTTGAATATTTTATAATGAAATATTTTCTTTCAGTTCTTCAGTTTTTTTAATTGTAATGTAATTGTTAAATGTAAATTAAAAATCTTACCGTGATTTTTCAGCCGGAATTTGCCCAGATGATAAAACTCTTTCATAAAGAACCCGTGTATTGTTATCCTCTACAATAAAGAATGTTACACTTTATGATTGGATAAAATCAAATATATATCAAGCTAATAAATTCATGTTACATTTTTTTTCTTTTTAAGTCAATTATATTTTTTTAGTTTGTATAAAAATAAAAATTAAAAAATAAAGATTTCCATAATCTCAAATGTAAAATTAAACTAAAACAAACGTTAAAATTAAAAAAAATATTTGTTAGAAAAATTTTAAAAACTAAAGCTACTACTACACAATTAGATTATTTGCTACTTAATAAGTAATAAATACAACATGATCAGATTGACGCACCGATTCTCGTTAGATTACCAAAGTTAAGTGACATTGAGCCTGGTCCATATGAAATAAGTGCCCATCTGTATGCAAAAAATAGAGGTTAACCTCTATACATGAGGTTGTAGTGCACAATGTACATGGATAGAAAAGAAAAAACAATTTTTTGAAACAAGTTATCGAATCAAGTTAAAGCACTAATGTAGAAAAAAAAATAAACTGGTTGAATTCAGAAATAATGGTAAAATAGTGAATTTACAAGGACATGTTTTTGGGTCTATCTGAAGAAATATTTAAGATAATTTGATCCGTATATTCCTATTATATATTCTCTAGATTGTAGATAATTTTGGAGAGTAGAAAGTGGACTTTGGGTTTACTTTCGGCAGCCTCGTAACTCTCATTTCCCTTATTTTGTTATTTAGTCCTGGTATTCCATAAGCGATGTTTCTGACAAAGGGGGAAGTATTGCTGTTTTCTGGGCCGGAATCTATTAAACTAACACTTATTGTTGGCTAGTTTTTGACCTTGAAGTAATATTTTTTTTTAGCTCCTTACATCAAGTGGCTTCATGCCTTGTCTGGAGCGATTTCCATTAAAAAAAAATTGTCTATGTATATGTAAACGAAGTAATTTTTCACTAAAAATTGAAATAGGATTATTGATTAAAATAAGATATGCAAAAAGAGGTATGAATAAATAAAAGTTAAATTATTGAAAATAAACACAAACGATACAGATTGAGAATCAGTAAAAAAAATTCTCAAAGAAAATTTTTACAACACCAAAAAATTAATAAACGAATACAAACCATTTAAATGTGACATAAAGTCAACATATGCAAGGACATAATCGGGAATATCTCCATATTTCTTCAATCCTAATTCAAATATTTTTAATGCAACTGTTTTTTCCTGAAAAAGTAAAGTTCAAATATAATACAGATTCTTGAATATAAAATTTAAATGTTTATGCTAAACTTAAATCGTAACTTTAAATTAAGGAAATTTATCTAGCTCATATTAACAATAACAATAATAAAAAAGTTGTGAATTCAATCATCATGAGTGGTGGTGGTGGGGGGGGGGGCCACCACCACCACTCATGATGATTGAATTCACAACTTTTTTATTATTATTACAAATTACTGTTTATCTTCATTCGCTTTTGCTATTTGCACACAATATAACATTAAAAGAACCTGTAAATTTAACCTCTTCAACTTCTATTTGAATTAATTCAAAACGTATTTGAATTATTTAAGTATTTGGAATTCTTAGTTTATATAACATTAAATAAAGGTTCTTCTGTAAAACCGCTATGTGACAGTGGTATTGTGTTTGCATATTGTTATTTGTGAAAAAAGCATAATCTTTGAACAAGATTTAAAAAAAAATTAGTCACCACTTATCAAGGCTAAAAAATACTCGAGGATAAGGGTTACTGAGATGGACTGAAAGCAAGAGAGTCTATTATGATATCACAATAGAGGTATATAAATATTTGGAAATTGCAGGTTTTCATAAATATTTGGGAATTTCCAAATATTTATGAAACTTTCTTGTTATGTCACAATAGACCCTTTCTTTCTCTTCTTTTTCCTTTTTCTTAATTATGTATGTCATTCACTACTTCTCTTATCCTTCACCCTTTATTTACATTATTTGCTTTTCCTCTCCCACCATCTAAGATATTCATGTACAGATGAAAAGTGTGCACGGTGGCAAGCAAGATTAGTGGTGTGTATATACATATATATATATGTATAAACACAAATGGTACTTTATATATACAGGGTGTTTCAAATGTCTTGGGAACATTACAAATGCGTATATCTCATGAACTATTCCAGGTAGAAAAATGAAACTGGTGCCATTTTAAAGCTTGCTTAATCAAGTTGTTGGTCATACTAATGATTTTCGTGTTATCTTTCCAGGTGCAGTAATGGCGTTCTCTAAACAAGACAATGCATTTTGCGTCCTCCAATTTGCAAAGACTGAACCGTGGACATGTGTTCAGCGTGCATTTCGCAGGAAATTTAAAAAAGAAGCCCCTGAAAGGAAATCCATTGTCAGATGGCATGCTAAATTTGTGAAAGATGGGTGTTTGTGCCCAAGTAAGCGAACAGGTCGCCCTTCAACTTCAGAAGATGCAGTTGAGCAAGTTCGGACAGCCTTTCAGCGGAGCCCCCGTAAATCAGTGAGAAGAGCCAGCAGGGAACTTCAGCTTGCTCCAGCAACTGTCTGGCGTGTCTTAAGGAAACGACTGCAAATGGTACCTTACAAGCTCAAGTTGGTCCAAAAGTTGAAGGACACTGATAAGCCACTTCGCCGTGACTTTTGCATTGCAATGCAAGAGAAGTTGGAAGATAACGGCTTTGATGACCGGCTTGTTTTTAGCGATGAGGCGACCTTCCATCTCAATGGCAAAGTTAACAAGCATAACACTCGCATATGGGGTACTGAGAATCCTCATGAACTTCTTGAGCACGAGCGAGATTCACCAAAAGTGAACGTGTTTTGTGCAATTTCCAAGAAAGGTGTCTATGGACCGTTCTTCTTTGAAGAGGCAACTATCACTGGTGAATCCTATCTCAACATGCTGGAAGACTGGTTAATGGCTCAGTTGGAACAAGCAGAATCTGATGACTTCATTTTTCAACAAGATGGTGCACCACCACACTGGAGTCTTAGAGTAAGGCAGTTTCTTAACACAAGGCTGCCTGGTAGATGGATTGGGAGATCTGGGTGAGGTGATGACGTTCTCATGCCCTGGCCTCCTAGGTCTCCAGATCTTACCCCGTGTGACTTTTTCCTTTGGGGCTTTGTCAAGCAACAAGTCTATGTGCTGCCCCTTCCAAGAGATATTGACGAACTAAAGGCTCGAGTAACGGCAGTTGTGGGAACCATTGACGTCAAGATGCTGGAACGCGTTTGGCAGGAAATGGACTATCGACTAGATGTCTGCCGTGTGACGAATGGTGCTCATATTGAGCAACTTTGAAGATTCCCCACAAAACTTGAAACTTTAACCTTTCCAACGGTACCAATTTCATTTTTCAACTCCTAATAGTTTTTGAGTTATTAAAAATCGTTATGTTCCCAAGACTTTTGAAACACCCTGTATATACGAGCAAAAATATGCTCCCTCTGGTCGCATATTTTTGCTAGCCTGGGAGGATAATATCATGGTGAATGAACATATACTACACTGACCTTCAAAGGAGGACGTAATGACTGAAAGAATTATATCATGACAACAGAATAGATAGTACACTACCCCCCCCCCCCAAAAAAAAGAGAGGAGGTAATACCCCCCCCCCCCCCCAATAAAATAAGATAATGTCTGTTAGTATGGTCTCATGACAACAGAACAGATATTACATTATCCCCTCCCCTCAAAGGAGGATGTAATTCCTTGGAGTATTAATCCAACCCCCCATAAAAATGGAGGAGGTAATTCCTGGGAGGATGATCATATGACAACAGAACCGATACTATACTACATACCCTATTATAAGATAATACAATAATAGATGAATTTTTTTGTTCTCCATTTGTTTAAAAATGCCTAGACATAAAATCATATTTTATGGTATCTTGACCTTTTGGCTAAGATCAAAATGTAGTATCTGTTCTCAGCATCCGAGCAACATCAGACGTTTTACTATCAACGAAATTATTGTGTATAATATAAGAAAATATGGCAATACAGATTACAAATGTATATTACAACATATTAATTTATTAGAAGCTGTTTATGAAATGAATATGCAAATTAAGAATATCCAAAGCTGATTGTGGGTGTTTGCAGATTACTATTTATACGGTATTTCAAAATAATAAGATGTGTTGATGTTAATATAGTTAGGATAGGTGGAAAAACTTTTGTGTTTATTTATTTAGATAATATAGAAAGATGTTTAACTTCATTTAAATATTTTTAGAACCAATTTTGATAGTAATATTTAATTATTAACATTATAATAATACAATTATAATTCACAATAATTTGGAAATTGTTACTTCAAAATGTGTTGGATTTGAAGATTGAGATTAAGATGTAGATTATCCGTGGAAAAGGAAAGTGTTTTCAGAGTTTCTGTGAATGCTACCAACCTTACTACAGTAATATTCAGTTAGAGCAGCAGATACGTAAACATGGAAGCCGGTCCGTGTATCTTCTCGAGCCATTTTGAACACCAGTCGAGCAGCTTTGATACCTTCTGCTCGTCGTGCAAATTTCATATATTGGATATAAGCCTGCAAAAACAACAAATCATTTATTTAATATTGTTGCAAAAACAAATATGTTAATTTGAAGAAAACAAAAATGTTATTTTAATGTGAAACAATGTGTATAAAAATAAGTTTCGCCTTTTAAAAAAATGGTGAGAATTATGAAAAAAATAAATATAGCATTTTGAATATTTAATTCCTATTTGAAATGTCTTAATAGCCAATTACAATACGAAATTAACATTCAGAAAGGACAACTAGCAGCAAAATCACACCCCTTCACTACAGAGGTCCTCCAATACCAAAAAGAACTTTTTACTCTAATAGCTTTTTTCTTCAGACTGCTTGTTTTTGGAATTCCCTTTCTGCTCCTGTTTCCCTCGACTGTATCAGCATACAGAAATTTAAATGTAATGTGAATAAACATCTGACTACACAATTCTACACCCAGGTTGTTGTTCTATAAATCTGGCCCCTAATGTCTCAGTGGCAATCTGCCGTGTTTGGAGTAAAAAGTAAAAAAATTAAAAAAATAAATAAATAAAAATAAGGCTCACCAAAGTTGGATCAATTTCTTGTAGGACGAGAAGACGTTTATAAATCGTGTGAACTTTATCATTCTTCATTCGACCCTGAAATCACAGGAAACAAAGAAAAGAAATGAGTGTGAAAAATCTAAAAATATTCAACTGATGAATGCAGATAAATTCATGATAATCAAGATGAAAAGAAATATAAAGTTTTAATATAACAAAGCAAAAAGCTGCTACGGACAGTTAATAACATTTCATAATTTCTAAAAATAACCATTCCCAGTTTTACCATCAAATAAACCTTGTGGGCTTGAACAGAGACCTTCCTACCTATGACAGTTGCAGACCAACCCTGTACAAGACCTCAAACTAAGGTCATGAATAAAACTTCTTTGACAGTTATTTTTTTGTTCAGAACTACATGCAAGTAAAATTAAAAAAAATTGAAATATACTATGACATTGAAACCTGTAGATAAAATATGTGTTGCTTTCCTGTACATAAAAGCTATTTGTTACATGCAACAAAGTCACATTGTTTATAATCACTTTTTCTTTCCGCATTGCATGTTTTAAAAATTAATTTCTGATACTCTGATTTTAACACAGCATACATTTAACAATATTCTACACTGTAACAAGGCATTGAGTTTATTAATAGTGAAAATATTGAATTTGAAATTTAGGGACAGATTAGTTTTTTTTTATTAAAAGATAACATTAGAATATATATTCCAAAAAATATTAAGAGTAAATATTAAAAATACCTATATGCAAATGATATCTTAAGTATTATATGAAAATATACATAGGATAACAATAAACGAACTTTCCCTCATCCCTGCATGACCCATCTTATCTTTCTCCCAAAATATTTCGCTTGTGTAAATGCGATCAAAAATTTTGTTTTGCACTTTGAAAAACTTCTTTGAATAAAAGGGACGAATATTCATCAACCAAAATATTTTTGGGTGCTTATGCTGATTAGCAGCTTATGAAAAAATTATTTTTATATAAAAACAATAATATATACTTATTAAGCATTATATTCTTACTCACTGTACGAAAAAGTAGAAAAAATTATCCACTAGAACTTTAATTACAAGTATTTTTCCATTCTGCGTATCATAACAGCGACTCGTTCAGTAAGCCTCCATCTTGTTTTTTAAGAAGATTTGAAGGGCAGATAACTGAAATCTTCTTAGAAAACAAGATGGAGGCTTACTGAACGAGTCGCTGTTATGATACGCAGAATGGAAAAATACTTGTAATTAAAGTTCTAGTGGATAATTTTTTTTACTTTTTCGTACAGTGAGTAAGAATATAATGCTTAATAAGTATATATTATTGGTTTTATATAAAAATAATTTTTTCATAGGCCGCTAATCAGCATAAGCACCTATTTTTGACTAGATTTGTCTTTTGTGTTCAGCGGTTGTCCACTTTTCTATTCATTTTGCTCAATAATAAATGTATAGGATTTATTTAAAAGAATTTTTAAAAGCTATGCTAAAATTATAAAAAAGATGATAACATTAAAAAAAAAGAAATGGATTAGTACATTCCTATAATCTCTTCCTTATTAACATTTTATATAATTCTTTTAAAAACGGAAAGTAAAAAAAAAAAAAGAAAAAAAAAAAGAAGAAAACAAGAATGTTTTAATAAGAAAACTGTCAAGAAAGAAATTCATAATTGAACAGTTTTTTTTATAACTTCCTGTAAACATGAAACATGAAGAATCTGTTACTTTAAATATGCAAATCATAAAATGATGAGTGAAACAAAAAAGGGAAGAAATATTTCAAAGATACAAAAGTTCAACTAACCTCTTCAAAATCTGCATATGCAAAATATAAAAGCATATTTGTTTTTAAAAGTGTTGTAATAGCTCGTTCATAAATAATAGCTGCTTCATCTGCAAATAATTTGCCAGCATTTTGATCCTAAAATAGAAAGAAAGAAAAATTAATATTTTCATGCTGAAAATAAAATCTATACTGTGTGGATGTGGACAGTAAATATTAATTTAAACATATGTTGTTGTCAGAATAAGCGAATGCTTCATAACGATTGTGGTTTTTCATAAAATTTTAGATGTCTAAAAACGGGGCTGTGGAGTCATAGCAAATTCATTGCTATCAAAGTCAATGAAAATTGTCCTAATCCGAGTAAAAAAAAATCTTTACGTCACTATTAAATGTTGATAGTTTTTTTTGTTTATTTTAAAGAATATATTTAAAATAATAACACAAAGATTCTGATATCATTTTTTTATAACAATTAGATTCTTTAGATTCCATTTCTTAAAAGTAAAAATAAAAATGTTGACTTCATCAAAGCTTGAAAAATGTGCCCATCCTTTTTAAAATCAAAATGTAATAAATAATATATAGTCTATATAAATAATAGTCTATATAAATAATATATAGTCTATATAAATAATATATAGTATATACAAATAATATATAGTATATACAAATACATAAATTATTAGAAAAAAATAAGCCACCCATTAAGCTCGAGTTAGATTGTTTGAATCAGAAAAAGGTGAGTTTGCAATGCCAGTTTTATTTCCAAAAATAAAATACAAAATTAATCTTTTTCTTTTAACTATATCTCCCTCACTCTCTTTCTTTCTCCTCCCCAGCTACGGGTTAAATAGTATTACTCTTTATGGTGATATTTCCTTTTGTTTATAATAGATAATTCTAATCTTGAGTGACAGGTGAGAGTGATAGACATCATATAAAGTAAGAGCAAGGAGGGGGGGGGGGTCAAACAATATACAATGAGAGGATGAGAGTGATAAACAGAAACTTAGTAAGAGATGGGTCACGTGGTGAATTAATCTCAAATTCCAGTTAATTAGAACAATTAAAATGAAATTCCAAAACTAAGAAATATTTTAGTATGTATTTTACGTGATTAAAATATATATGAAAAAAAAAAGCCTTAGAGAAACAAACGTTTATTATCGCATTTTTAGTTATAATAATAGATTATGAGTGATAAAAGAAGATTTCTGAACCAGGGGCTAGGGTTTTAAAATTTCACGAGTTGGAGTAGAACATTTGGTCTATAGACTCAACAGGACTGGATCGAAAAACGTTTTTCAATTCTTGTGATAAAGAATAATGGAAACATTCAAAATTCATTATGCGTTAAATTATTATTATCCAAGCTTTTGTCGTATATAAGTCACCATCAGGATAAAAAAGATGTACTGTAAGCATATTTGAAAGTAGAAATTATTCATAAATTTTTTATCATAAAATATGAATGTCAATTAACACAAGCATAACGGATTCATAAAATAATGTCGAGCTATCCATATATAGAAAAGTAAATGTTTGTGTGTGTGTTATAGAAATCGATATGTTAACAGAACATTCAAGTAAGTTTTAACAGGGTTACATCTTTCAAGGAATCTAAAGACACCATTGAAATTTTCCTTTGATTCCTTTTGGGGTCAATAGGGGCAATTATCGGTTAGGTTCATAAAATAACTGAAATATATTAGAACGTAATGAAACAAAATTAATTTTCTTTAAATAGATTTTCTTTGTTTCATAAAACAAAAATAAAATTAAACAAAGAATATCTCAGTGAAGAATGTTTTTAAAAACATTTAAATAATTATTTTTATTGGTATTTTAAAGATTTAAAATAATTCGCTCTTTTTGTTTTTTAATAATTTGAATTTGTTGCGATTCATTGAATCCATTTGCTGTTTTACAGCTGTCTGTAAGCAACATTATTTTTTTTTTGTAACACCACGCTAACAGCTTTTTTTATTACTTGACCTCATATCACAAATGTTATTTATCTTAAATAGTAGCTTTTTTTTGCAGACCGCAACTGCTCTAACAGTTTTTTTTTTTTTTTTTTTTTTAACTACTTGACCTCATATTGCAAATATTATTTTTAACTTTTCTTCCAGAAATATATCTCCACACGGGCAATGCTGGGTGAATACCACTAGTATATTACAGAATGTTTAAATTGCTAAAACATAATTTAATAATACATTTATTAATAGATTTGAAATGGGCTTCAGAACTATCACAACTAGTGTTATTTTGGAGTTTTCCTTCTAGAGTAGTTGAACTATCACAACTAGTGTTATTTTGGAGTTTTCCTTCTAGAGTAGTTGAACTATCACAACTAGTGTTATTTTGGAGTTTTCCTTCTAGAGTAGTTGAACTATCACAACTAGTGTTATTTTGGAGTTTTCCTTCTAGAGTAGTTGAACTATCACAACTAGTGTTATTTTGGAGTTTTCCTTCTAGAGTAGTTGAACTATCACAACTAGTGTTATTTTGGAGTTTTCCTTCTAGAGTAGTTGAACTATCACAACTAGTGTTATTTTGGAGTTTTCCTTCTAGAGTAGTTGAACTATCACAACTAGTGTTATTTTGGAGTTTTCCTTCTAGAGTAGTTGAACTATCACAACTAGTGTTATTTTGGAGTTTTCCTTCTAGAGTAGTTGAACTATCACAACTAGTGTTATTTTGAAGTTTTCCTTCTAGAGTAGTTGAACTATCACAACTAGTGTTATTTTGGAGTTTTCCTTCTAGAGTAGTTGAACTATCACAACTAGTGTTATTTTGGAGTTTTCCTTCTAGAGTAGTTGAACTATCACAACTAGTGTTATTTTGAAGTTTTCCTTCTAGAGTAGTTGAACTATCACAACTAGTGTTATTTTGAAGTTTTCCTTCTAGAGTAGTTGAACTATCACAACTAGTGTTATTTTGGAGTTTTCCTTCTAGAGTAGTTGTCTTACCAAAGCTCGAGTCTAGTCTACCCTATTATTTAACCCATACGTGAAGGGAGGATATATGGATTCATACCCTTCCCGAGTGAAAATTACACAGTAGTGCCAAGAGAACTCAAACACATGCCAAGTCTACAATCCACGCTCAGTAAACGCTGCTTCGGAGCCACTTTCTTTTTAAATACATAGATAATTTAAATAGGAGGATTTAAATTATTAATAAAATGAAAACAAAAGTTCAACTTACTCCTTTTTCAGTCAGCAACTTGCTGCTTTGTTCTAAGAAGGAGGCAGCTTCGTACCAAATATCAGGATGATGACCCAAGCAGAGAAGGCACTGTTCATAAGCAAACATCACTGCAAAGATAAGAAATGTTTGTTTTAATTAAAAATGAATGTCACTGGGTACAAAATTCTAAAATAGCAATGAAAAAAAAAAAAAAAAAATCAAAAGTGGTTTCTTTTTTTTTTCTTTTTAGTAAATTATTTCCTTGTTTCATGAAATTTTTTAATTATTTTAAAAAATTGTCTTTTTAATGAGTTACCACTTACCAAGGTCTAAAAATCCAAGGGCTAATGAGATGGATAGATTGATAGTTGAATAATTAATACTGTGAGAGGATAAAAAATCTTCCTATATTACTCTCTTAAAACAAGAGCCGACCCAGAAAACAGCAATTCTTCCTCCTTTGTCAGAAACATCGCTCATTGAATATGAGCACTAAAGGGGGGGGGGAAGAGTTACAAAGCATCCAAAAGTAAACCTAAGGTCCACTTTCTACTCTCCTTTAGAGATTATCTTTTAACTAACATTCATCAGAAGAGTAACGTTAAAATAAAAGTGGAAGCGTACGTAACAGCAAAATTATACATTTGATGAAATCCTTTAAAATCTCCGGTTATGCTCTATCCACTTAGCATTTAAAAGTTTGGGAGGCAATTCACATTTCCTATCAACATACTTTGTTGCGTAAACAAAGAATTCGTTTTATTTTCCTAATCTTTTATGAACATTCTATAAAATGTATAATTGTGCTGTTATGTTCAATCTATACAATACTAAGACTGAGGATGTTTGTTTTGTAGATGGAATGGGAAATAACTTATTCAAGGTGTATTTCTTTCATTAATAATGTATAATCTCAAAATAAAGGAAGAAACTATGGGAAATAACTCACCTAAGAAGAAACTTGTGATGTCAATATTTGATTGTTGGAATGTGAATAAATGTTATTTTTTTTTATATAAAGATGTTACTTATTTTTTCAATGTTCGATTGATATTTTCCAAAAATATAACATCTTTTGACAAAACGAGTACTCTATTTTATTAATAACATGAAAATTGAAAATAATAGAAATGAAAAAAAAAAAAAAAAAAAAAATGGTAATATAGGGTTCACGCCCCGGCCGTCGTAAAAAAGGCCAGAGTACTGAAAAATGACGTCATGCTCTAAAGTAACAAACAGGATCTGTCGAACAGTCAGACTATGAGCATTTTGACCCCTCCCTTCATTAGAAGAGAACTAGATATCATTGTTTTGTTCTAAGAGCACATATTAATTCATGTGATTAACTTTACTAACATCTATGATTTAACAATTCTTTCTCTAATGACGTCATTCCTGATACGTTCACTTTCCCCATTTCCACGTGTGGTTAATCTGACTTTTCCCATTTCCACATGTGGCTAATCTGACTTTTAATCCTGTCAGACAGTTTCTCATTGAACAAAATTACTATTAAATGGAAAACAAGCATCATTCAAAACTAGCTATCATACCTGACATTCATTATATTACAATAGTTATGATGATGTGAAGTTGCTAAAGCAAACATAACCTCCTTGATAAAGGTAATTATAGAAAAATCCAAAGAATTAAACAATGTGCTTTACCTCTTCTTGTAATTAAAGCATGATCTTCTGTTCTCAATGGGTTACCTTTTTCCCAAGAAATATATCTTTTCCACAGTTCAACCTAACGATAAAAAAAAAGTATTAATATAAATTTCCAATAAAGAAATAAATATGAGTATAAGAAGATGGGGCATTCATTTAAAAACATTGGTGGGACAGTTTTATTAAAATTGAAAATAGAAGCCTTTATCAATGCAAGATTAATTAATTTATTTATTTTTTTTTTACTTTAATCTTATTAATTTCAAAATAATACTCCATCATCAGAGTTGATCAGTATTGTGTCATTTTTAAAAAAATAAAAACAAACTTTTTTTTTGTTTTTTGATATAATGTCCTTGTTAATGGGTGTTATCCGTGGAGACGTTCTCGGCGGTTATGAATTCAAATTCTGGTTGTAGAACGAAGACGCATTGGCATGCTCAAAGTTTAAGAAGATGGGTCATTCATTTAAAAGCACTGGTGGGTCAGTATTATAAAATTGAAAATAGAAGCCTTTATCAATGCAAGATTAATTTATTTATTTATTTTTTTTTACTTTAATCTTATTAATTTTGGAATAATAAACTTCCAGGCATGCCAATGCGTCTTAATTAATAAGATTAAAGTGAAAAATAATCTCTGCAATATAAATTAATTTTTTTCCAACCAGTTTTTTTTCAGCCTTATGTTAATTAGTTTTAATTTCATATCAGTAAATATTATGGTTTCTATTGTATATTTTTAAAACTTATTTTCATATGTGATTCAATTAGTTCATAGTTAATAAAGGTGTTACAAAAAAGTGAAATAATGTTTTTATTTATTGCTAGAAAAGATATAGGAGAAATATTAAACATGATATTATTCTACCTGCTTAGCTTCTTCTGGTGTATTTTGTGGCGGTACAGAGGGAGCGTTACGGTTAAGTCCTCGGGTGACAGCTTCATATTCTTTGGCTACTCTTCTTGCATTCATGTAGTCACGGCCACGATCCTCAGACATTTTCTTGGCAATCAGTGGATTGATATTCTGTAATAAACAAAGCACATCTTTTTTTGTATTTCCTCTTTATATAACGAACTAACAAAATACTCGTCCTAGGACGTGTATTCTGCTAGTTAATAATAAAATTAATTCACTGAACAGAACAGTTTTGCACCACTTTTATGTTCCCTTACAAAAATTAAAATCAATATATATATATTCTATTAAACCTTATATCTAGAATCCTTATTTTTTATCAATATCTATTAATGATTTTTATTCTAGAAAAATGTCTAAAATTTCGGACTTAAGCTTAAGGGATTTTAAAAAATAAATTGAAATTCAGGGAATCTTGCTTAATTGGTATCTTATGATCATAGATCAAATTTCATGCAAATTGGAAATATTTTAATTTTCAAATAGGAGGTTGTGCCATATTATGGCATCTAACAACCTTTAAAATACTCCAAAGAAACTGACATTTAAAAATTTTTTATTAATTAATGTCTAATATGTATGTATCGATGGTTAAAATTTCATCAAAATCATAGGTATTTGAATTTATACAAAGGGCTTTCCGTTTCCCCTGAATATAGCCCACATTACCCACTCTGTATGCCTAACAGCTGTGTTCCAAAATTCATACTGATCGGTTAATTAGTTTTAGAGTTTACCACACAGAAACATATATATTGCTATAAGTATATTTTCATACTACTACTACTATTAGGTATATATATAAATAGGCTTAGCACTATTTTTTCTACTTCGATTTCATTTGAAAATTCATAAACTGTGACATATCTTTTAAGACATTATTCTTGCATAACTAAAAATAATAAGTCTATCCAGAAGGATAATATAGAAGTAAAGAGACTTATCATTTTACTATCTAATTTACATGTTGTGCACATTGTGCCCAGATTGGCAAATATGGGAATAAAATCCATAACTTTGGTAAAAATGATCACTGGAAGTGTAATTTTACTGTACATCCCATTTACGAAAATCAATCAACTTTGAACAGCTCTGAAAATCGAACCATTTGATTTTTTGACTTCTGATTTTTTGCTTTGTGCTCACCAGGCTTTAAATTATAAGAAACTTGCATAATAAAATAAAACCTTTCAAAAATAATAAATTCTATTTTGGGCACAATGTTGTGTATACGGACACACTATGTAAATTAGATGACAAAATAAAGCAACTAAGAAGCAACACTAAAAGAAAGAGTCACTGTTTCTTTGAATGCTAACAGTGACATTAAATATTAGAGTGTTTGAATCAATTTACATGGAGAAATACAGAAATAAATGCATAGGTAAGTGTGAGATAGGTGACTTTTTCAGTTAATTACAAATTACAGCTAATTAGTAGAATTTAAATTGATTTTTTTTCAAACATAACTCAATCCCAAAACTAAGGAATATTTTAGCATGTATTTTGTATCATTAAAGTATACAGGAAAACGGCCTTTATGAAACAAACATGAATTCATTCAGCCTTAGTATGATCTAAATAAATAAATGCGAAAGTTGGGTCACTTTCTTGCACTAACGGTAAAGTCAAAACGCTGTATTTCAAGTTAATTCAACTTGAAATACGGTGTTTTGACTTTACACACAACATCTTTTTCATATACTGTTTATGTATATGAGATATTAGGTTAACTAATTTGCATATTGGTTCTAAAAATGGACATTATTTGTTATTGTTTTTAATTCAATTATTGTTTTGATTTTAATATCACAAATAGTTGTTTTGCAATATTGTTTTATTTCTCGGATAAATATTTAGCAATTATGATCAAATGTTCCTTTCGTTCGAGGGACCGACTTGATTTTCAAAAAGTTGCAATCTATTTATTTTTAAATTGCAAGTGAAAAGGCAAATTGATTTTTTAAATTTCTTTGCGGTCACATTTAAAAGATAAATAAATTTGTATTGAAATTACCAAAATGTTTATCTATCTATATCAATAAATGAGAAAGATTTTGTTTCGTGTTTACAACAAAATTATGAATGAAATGTTGATTATTTTAAATTAATGTTTCAAGTAGCAGACTTTGCAAAGCGATAGCGAGCAGCAAAGCTAGCTAATAATAGATAAGATCAAAATTCTAAAAACCAAAACAAATTGGGCAACTAATATTAGTACTTCAATAGCTTAGCATTCTCATCTACGTTTGCCAGGTACTACAAGTGTTATTTTAGAGTTTTCCTTCCCTGAAAATAATTGCCCTACCAAGGCTTGTAAATATAGTTTACACTATTTCGCCCATAGCTGAAGGATTGGAGGAGGTATTTATCCATATTTTTCCTAAGTGAAAGTAAGTTTAATAGCTTTGACATAATTTGAACATGGTATGCCGAGCCTGCAATCTGTGTTGGTAACCACAGCACCTCCACTACTTCTTAAAATTCTAGGCAACAATAAAATGTGGTTACATTCATGTTCCACATGAGAGAGAAATTCAAAATACAGCCAATATTTTTGAAGCTTGAATACTTACAGTTTCATACTGGCTGTAATCTTTCCATAATAATTCAATATTGATCATTGGGTTCACTACTCCACGTTGATAAACCTTTCGCACAGCAGTTATACGCTGATTTTCAGCATAAGATCCAACAGCATCTCTAAAGAGAGAAGAAAAAAAAGAGATTATTTCAAAATTTAGAATGACCAACTTTTTCAGAATGATTAAATTTACAAAAAATTTTAAAAAAAGAAAGAAAAAAAAGTACATCAATAATCTTATGTTACTCAAAATTAAGTCGCATTCTCAGCTTAATAAATAAAAAAATGTTAGTGTAATTTTAAGAAAACAATAATCAAGCTAAATTTTCACTTCTAAAAATATATTATTTTTAAAGCATGCAATAAATAGGTAGATTTTTTAAGACCTTTATTTTTTCAAGTCTGATATCATTAGCAACCATTTATTAATATCCGAATCATAGCCCTATTATGATTTTTTAAAATTATTATTTGTCAAGCTTAAATGAAAATCTAAAACTCTATGAAATTCAAGTAAAAATATTAAATTTTACTGAATTGTTAAAACACAGAAAAAATCGGTTGAATTTAATCTTATTATTATTGTTATAATTAAACATGACTAACTTATTTATATATAGACTATATAGAAGGCAATTAACAACACGGAAATATGTTAAATTATTTGAATTAATAAGAATAAACTGTTAGGTTATTTAAATTTACAAATTTATTTAAACTTATGTTTAAACGTTAATCAATTAACAGTTTAACACTTTTCATAAGATGGTTATTTAACTAGTTTTATGAAAAAGATATAAAGTTCAGAATAAATCAATTTAGCTTCTAAGGAAATTATAAATACTAGCAAAAATATGCAACCAGAGGTCGCATATTTTTGCTAGTATATCACTACACTTCCCCTCCAAGGAAAAAAAAGGAGATGGTAATCACTGGGAGGATGATATCATGACCACGAAACAGATATTACACTACACCCTTCTTTTAAAAAACGGAGGTGGTAATGACTGGGAAGATGATATCATGACAAACAAAGAGATTGTACATTACCTCCTCCAAAGAAGGAGGTAATGCCTGAGAGTATGGTCTCATGACAACAGAACAGATACCACACTACTCCCCCTGTCAGAATTGAGCATTGAAAGATAGTACGTTAGTCTGGAATAATATTGTAAACTAAATTAAGGCTTAAAAGGTAGTACAATAGTAGGTACTTCTGCAGTTTAAGGACTGTGCTATTTTTAGATAGGATTTTCAATTTTTACGTTATCTTTTGTTTATTAGATTGTTAGGTAAAAGTACAGAATTGTTAACAAAGCCCCCCCCCCCCTCTTTCATGTTAAGAATGGGTTTTTAAATAATATTATTTTAGCACAGTCGGTAAACTGCAGAAGTACTCAATAGTATATTAATGAAAGTAATAGTATAATTTCGGTTTCAAACAGACAGATACCAAATCTCCATTAGTAACAGATTTACAGAATTATGCACCAAAAATAAAATACTTACACTGATTTAAGAAAATTAATGTAATCCACCCACACTTGGTAAGACATGATGTCCATACCAACTTTATCTAAGGCAAAATCATATGCTTGGGCCATTTTCTCCCTATAAAAATAAATAAAAATATATATTATAATAAACAAAATATAAAATAATTATAAAATACTATATAGCAATGTCAATGTTGTAATTTCTTTTTTGAGAGCTGAAATTGTTTCAAAAATAAAAAAATATATAATGAGCTTAGTTAGAAAATTACTATAAAATATTGAATAACAATATACAGGGTGGGCAAAAATAAGGGTCCTATTTTTAAAAATTCATAACTTTTTTATTTATTGATTTTTAAAAAATTTTTTTTAGAATAAGTAAAGGACCCATTTCGAAGCAAGCATGAGCCGTATTAGCCCTAAGGAACGTACCCTCATTTAGAAAACAGTATTTTTGCTTAAAAAACTCAAAACAGTGTAAAAAACAATACTTTAGTTTTTGTATGTTTTAAGAAGTGTTTTTCGGCTAAAATTTGTTTTGTTTATTTCAAAAGATCTCGGAAGGGTCAGTCTACACACACATAAAGTTTGGTGAGTTTAACTTTTATTTTGTGGAAGTTATTCAAATTTAAAGATAGGACCCTTATTTTGGCCCACCCTGTATTTCATTAATGTTTATGTTTTGTAGTTTTTTTCGAAATTTTTATAAAGTTTATCCATATTGATAAAAATTTGATCTTGATACGAATATAGACATAAGAGAAAATGATGTTTTAGCATACACTGTCTTTAGACATCCCTACAAACGTCTTTTTAAAAAACTATGGATGGACCAAATAAAATTTTTTCTCCATTTCTCCTGGACACTGATGATGATTGACCTCCTTCAGTTTTGAGAGACAATGGATACCCTATAAACTGGTGGCTGCATGATGAGGAGTTCACAGTAAAGCAATGGTTGTGAAATCTCTAACCACACTTAGGAGAAATTCAAGACAAACAGTGATAATTATGAGATAAACAGAGAACAACTCGTATTTATTTCAAAGTTTTACCTTCCCCAAAATTACTCGTCATACCATGGCGTTAAAGTCTACTCTACCCTATGATTTCACTATAGGTGGGGAGGGACATATATTATTCATACATTTGCTAAAGACATTTCTGAACTTACAGCACCTGGTATTCCCAAGCGGCCACCCATCTAATTACTGAGTAGGCTCAATGTTGCTTAACTTCAGTAATTAGTCGCAAACCAATATTTCAACATGATTTAGCCATTAATCCAGTCTAATTACACTAAACCAACAGGGAAGATTATTAAATATAGATTTAAAAGAGATGCTAAGACAGGTATATGTATATATGTTAGATGGGAAAACAGTAAATGTTGAGAAGTCAGCATAAGAAGCAATGAAAAAAAATACCTGTGAAAACGAACAAGTGAAAAAGACTATGATAGGATATTGAGAATATGCACATATACCAGTGTCATTGCTGGTTATGTATTATGCGTCTGAGCTAGTGTTCAGGAGAGTAAGAAAAAATGTATAAAATTATAGGTTATTAAGATCTTCTATAAGTAAAAAAAAAAAAGAAGTCTGACTATCATAAATAAATGCTTATAATGAAAGTAAGTATCAATGGTAGAAGTTTGATTTCAGAAGAGATTTACAAGTGACAGTCCTCTCTCGACCGACTGCAGTGCAATGACAGATCTATGATTAAATGGATCTGTAATGTGAAATCTGACCAAATCCAACACATTAGATGGAAGGATTTGCTCAAAGTAGTACATTTGCCCAGCAGAGAGGTTATTCTGAGGACAAATCAGTTATGCTGGTACGGTCATTTGAAGTGTTCATCCTCCTGGATAAACCGTTGCAGAAGTATGAATGTCTTGAATCGCAGGAAGGTTGACCGGCCAAAGACAACTTAGAAGCAAATGATTAGACAAGACTGTACAGAGTGAAATTTTGAAACAGTTGACCCGCTGAAACGTGAGAACTGGAGATTGAGCTAGACAAGAGAAAAGTGACGTTAAATGAATAAAGAGAGATTTACAAGTGAACTTTGAATATGAAAGCAATAACAGTATTCTTACCTATATGATGGTAATTTTCCTTTTGTTTCCTTTATATAAGATAAATAGAGTTTCCACAGATCTATATTCAGCACTTTCATCAGACATCGCTGGAATAACTGAAAGAAAAATAGACAATCATTTCAGATGAGATTTTTTATGGAATCTGAACTTACTGAAAGTTATACCAATGTTAAACTATGCCAGCGCCTCCGATTGACCGACCTATTCCAAACGTATCTGCCCTGGTTCTTCTTCATCTTATTATTGACCATGTCAGGATTCTAGTGGAGTTGGTAGCCGAGGCACAAAGCCATAGTTCACAATTTACATGCATAACAAAACCAACACACAGATATAGACATTGTAAACACTTGATTTGTTGAACACGAGTATGTGTGTGTTGTTGCAGGGTCTTGTCACTACATCTGAGCTAAATTACTATCTTTCAATCTCCGAACTTCGTCGGGCTCTGTCACCAATCTCCCTCTAACAGCCAGTGTCTCCTGAATATATCTACTCCCGACCAGAAATCCTAGATGCCCGTTTTTCTCAGTTTACTTCCACCACAAACTAGATATATCCTTCTGAATTCTCTATCTCCCGATTATTGATGGCTAACTGTCCATGGCGTCGCTTTGTCTGTGAAATTCAATGGATCAACTGGTTTTAGACTGTCATTCATTTCCTAGCTGATCATCTCCCGGTGGTCCTGGTTGTGGGAGTGCTCTATAGTATCACGTGGATGGGAGAAAGAAAAAACAAACTAAAAAATAAAAATTAATAAATAAAAATAATGCAACACTTTTTTTTATTATTTATCTATGTACTTAATCTTTTAAAATTATTAATGTTTAAATGGGGTTGCACATTCGTTAAGTTGAGATAAAAGTTTGTGTGCTGTGTTAAAATAATTATTTATTATGCAAGAATTTTTTCAAAAACAATTATTCTCCAAAATGAAGACCATCATTGTCCAAGATCTTCTCCCAACGACTTGAAAGCTTTCTGATTTGGTTGAAGTACAAATCCTTTAGCTTTGAAGTAAAAAACTCTGGACAGGATTCTTCAACTTGATCGAAACACTTAAATCAGCGACTTTTCATAAAAAGTTGAAATTGATGAGAATAGACTGTAGTCAGATGGAACAACATCTGGACTATAGGTTGAATGTGGCAGAACTTCCATATAATCCAATTCTTCAATCTTGTTACTGATCTTTCTCGTGATATACAGATTTGTGTTATTTTGTTGAAACAAAGTGCATTTTCCATGAACAGGATTTGGGCATTAACCAGCTTATTGTAGACTCAATGAAGTTGCTCATTTTTTCACAAGATCAAAATGCAAGATTCTTTCAAAATTCAACCGAATGGAAATCAGTATCTTCTTTCCTAATAATTTGTACACATTCTTTGATGGATTTTCACCGGCATGCCAAATTTCATATTATCTTGAAGCATTAATTTGAAATGTTCACCTTTCCATGATCTATCTGGCTCCAATTTGTGGATAGAGTTTTTTGTGCATTATTATGGGATGTATCTAGATGAGTGTCAAATTTAGTCAAGACTCAATGAGAAATGTTATTATTTCAAGACAAATAAACTTTTTAAATCTCACAAAAAAATATTAGTTCATGTGAAAATGTAATTATTAAAACAATTTTCTGCTAAACTTACCTTCTCAACTCTTTCATAATTTTTGGCCTTCATCTGTGGGAATAAAAGAATTTTTTTTTTACATAAACGTATTTGAAAAAAAAAAAAAATTAATAATTAATTTAATATCAAAAAACAAAAAACGTCTGACACCTGGACAAGGGAAAAGTAATGTGTGTGAGAGAGAGAGAGAGAGAGAGAGAGAGAGAGAGAGGGAGAGAGAGAGAGAGAGAGAGAGAGAGAGAGATTCTTGTTATTTATGTGTTTTGGACTGTTGCCCTAATTTTGGTCATTATTATATTCATAACGTTTAGGCTGATGCATTCTCTGGCCTTCTTCAAGTAGCTTTTGTCACAGCTGCTATCCTTTCAATAATTTCAAACTGAACCTGTTATTTTATACACTGGGGTACATGCTCCATATTTCTTAAATACCCTGTACCATCTAATTTCTTATTAAGTTCCTTCATCAAACAGAGCAATCCCAGTTGATAAGTGAAGGTCACCAACTACGACAAAAGTCACCTGAAGAAGTTTTTTTTTTTTTTTTTTTTACTAATGAGTCACTTATTAAGGCCAAAAGCCACTCGAGGATAAGGGTTAATAAGGTGGATTGATTGTCGGTTTAATGATTAAGAATGTTATGAGATGAATATGATTGAAAATAATTAATTACTTATTGGGACGGTTTATGATAAGTATTTCGTGACATTGAATTTGCAGACGACCAAGTTGTAGTTTGCAGGGAGGCAGTCCTATGGTAATGGGTTTCACAGACGGGAAGTTCTTGGAAAGATACTGTTTGTAGAAATTCTGTTTTACACATAGAAAGAAAGGAGAGTTCTTTTATACCTTCATATCTATTCCTGATGATGCCCATTGCTTGATTGTCTAGGGAAAGGGCCGACAACCTTTTGGAGAAAGAGGGCCAAACAGATACGCAATGTTTTGGAGAACTATTTTATTAAATATATCATAAATAAATTTTCTTGGACTCATACACGTCTCTCCAGTGTTGTGAACATAACAACAACCAAAATGAAGACAACTGTCCGGAATAAATAAAGAAAAGAAAAGATTGCTTTTTTGTATGAGGAATATAAATAAGATATTAAATTGTGAAAAATAATTTAGAAAAACCAAATATTAAAAAAAACCCCAAAAAACTAAGCTGCTACAGGGATCAAATCAGCATCCTAAATGGAGATCAGAATATCTTTTAGTATCCCCAATTTTTTTTGTTGGTGTTATTTGTTTGTCGAGGCCGGACTTGATTTAATTTGTGTTTAAATAATGGTGTCATCTCAAAATGTGTTCATAATAAATATTGCGTTTTGATTAGCATTATAAGTTGTTTTTTTTCTAATTGTTATTTTATCAAATTGGATGAAAAGAGCGGTGTAAAAAAAACTCAAAACCATTTGAATTATGCAAATACTATCAGTGTTTCAAAAGTTATAAGAATTAAAAGTGCTGACATTTGTGTTTTTCTGTGGACATTTTGCTTTAATAAATCCTTTTAAAATGTGGGCACAAATATGGACCTCATCATTTTAAATTCAGTAATTTCTCCACCATTTATTTATTTTTGAAGCTATTCTAATGAAACTTGGTACTCTTATGTAAAATTATGTGCCCTTTCTGATTATGCAGTCAGAATTTATTATTTCTTAACCGTAAGCCATGAATTATAAACTAAAATGTGTAAACTTCAAAGTTTTTAAAACTGGCACATTGTATCATACAGATTCATTGTATCATACAGATTCATTGTATCATACAGATTCATTGTATCATACAGATTGTGAGTTTATTCATGAACGTGTTATATTATTCACTTGTTTGAAGACACCGGGAAGATCCTTTATGACGTCTTACATTAAAATAGATCATAGACAACACGTGATCGTTTGGGTCACAGATCTTCAAATATGAAACAGAAACCTCATTTAAAGAAATATTTTTCAAAATGAAAGTCAGACAAAATTCTTTTAAACATGGAAAGTTAGCAGAATTTTTTTTTCAAGAAAAAAGAACATTTTTTTGTTTATTTATTAAATAATTTAATAAAACAGAAATGCAATTCTACTGTTTTAAGCGATCATTTGAAACCTCCACACTAGGGCAAAGCTTTTTAGTTTTCAGAATATTGTTAATATTTATTAAAAAAGAAAAAGAGAAAAAGGAGAGAGAGAGAGAGAAAAAAAAAAGGAAGGAATACATCGATACTAAAGCATTGCTCCTGCTATTATTATTACTACTAGATTTAGTATTTTAGTTTGGCGCATTCAACTTTGCAACTTTTATTCAGAATTCAACAGCAGATAATATTCTAAAGAACGTTTTGCGCTATTAAAAATGATTAAATATTTACATATTATGGATAAAAATAATTCTGAAACTACTATCTATATGAAACTTAATGATATACGTCGACTTACCTTATCAATTTCGAAATATTCTTTGTCCACTTTGCTTGGTTGTAATTTTGTAAATACAAATCAAATTTTGGTAGAACTAGTCATCTGTGTATAAAAAGCCTGTGAGAATTTCGGCAATATTCAACTAAATTTAACCGTGCGCATTTTAATGGAAATGTAACAAAAAATTAAAAAAACAGTTTCCAATTCTATTATCAGTTTTGACCATTTTTAACTTGGAAAAAAAAACCTATTCAATGTATAAAGGCAGATGAAATTAACATAATTGGAATGCTTATTTCATTCTCTTTCCATTCATATAATTGTTTAAAAAATTGGTGCACAAATAACAGAGACATGGCGTGTCTAAACACATTAGGTGTGATTTTTTGTCGATGCCCAACGAAATATGCTATTTGGCTTGTAATGCTATTTTGATATTTCTGAGATGAGATATTGTTGTCATTTACATGTTTCACACTGTTGTCCTCATCTTGGTTGTTGATATATCCACAACGGTTCTCCTGAACTGGCATTGTCGGTGTCCAATGACAAGGGAAAGTCCAAGAAAACTGGAAACAACACAGAGATAAGATGCGAAAGATTGATGTTATTTTGGAGTTTTCGTTTTCCTAAATTAGTTGCACAACCAGGGCTTGAGAGTCTAGTTTACCCTACTATTTAATATAGCTGGAGGAAGAATATATGGATTCGCAAGAGTATTAGTTAAAGTGGTTCAGTAGCAACTGACAGTACTCGAAACAGGCACATCTGGCTGACAGCCCACGCCTGTAACCATTACACCACACCACACATTATTATTATTAAAAAAAAAAACATTCTAATTGTTAAACCTTCTTTGTTGTGCATACAGATTACGTTTTGATCAATGAGACCTTCTTCAGTACATAGTATATTGAATGGTGTGGCCCAAATTTACTAATAACTGAAAAGAAATTTAAATACGTTTTCATAAAAAAATATTTTATAGGCTAAATGAGCCAATAAAGAAGATTTAAGAATTGGAATATTTTGTTTTTCTTCTTCTTAATATTTATTTCATCCAATCTATAATATATATGCATAATCACTTTGATCCTAAACATCATATATTTAACTAAAACATTAATAGTAAACATTACAGACAATCGATTCAAGGGAGGTAATAAGTGACTAGTATCAAAAGCTTTCAATTCCTTGATTGTAAACGAAAATGGCACTGTTATGTTTTTGTGTTTCTTATGAAAATTTGGACTTGTAATTGGAGTTAATTTTAATTGATGAAAGGTTAAATATAGTGTATCGAAAACTTTGACCAGTGTAGATAGATTCCAATAGTATATAGTATATCAATCCCTTTTGGGTTATTTAAAGCTCGCTGTGTTTCATCAGCAACAGCTTAAGCAATCAGATTTCTTGTGTCTTGAAATATGATTGATATAAGACAAATATAAAAACTGTGGTGTTCAGAAGAAAGATCTGAACGCCATGATCAACGCAGTATCCCTGCCAGTAGCTGGTCATTTTGGAGTCGGTTTTTGAAGACTGATTAGCATAAATGGTAGAACTTTGTCAGTGATGTCAGAGATATTGCACTAATGAGATTTCGTGAAAAATCAATGTGGCTTAAAAATCCACCCGAGCCAGAGGAAATGGGCAGCAAAGAGAAATTGGTAAAACGGCTGAAGTGTGTAACCAGGTATCAACCCTCAGTGTCCAGTCCCTGTAAGATTTGGTCTCTCAGTCTTCAATGCAAAAGTCCAAAATGCCACATAACATATAATTTAGTTGCGTCACTTTCCAGATAGGGGTCTTGTTTCCAATTAAAGCAAGGTTGGATTCCTGGTAAAGCTTGTATGATGTTGAAAAACACAAAACAAGTGATGAAATCAGCATATCACTGATGACTCACTTTGAACCATCTTGAAGATATATTTTGTAACCAATTTATATGTATCGATTAAAAACATTGAAAAGGTGTTAGTTTAAAGGGGGAAAAAAAGAAAAAGGCCACTAACTTTCACCCTAAAAGAACCAGTGATCTAACAAAGTCTCTCTTTTACAAAGGGAAGGATTGTGCAAGGCAGTAATGACTAATTCGAAAAGAGAAACAGAATTGGCCCTATGCAATACCTTGAACCATTCTATTTTATATTTACTGGCACAGCAAGCATTATTAGCTAAATGCTGGCCAATGGACGATTCCAAAACCGAAAACCAAGTGTGGCACAAAGAATCATCCATTTTTTTTGGCCTCTTTCTACAACAGAGCCATTTTCTAAGGATTCAACTATTGCCTTGGATGTGTGTCAGCATTCGATTTGCCCTCATGCCGGGCATAGAACGTGGAGTCATCAGCAAATACACCTATTTCAGACACGATTGCATCGGGAAAGTTGTTTATGAAAATAAAGAATAATATAGGTTCAAGTATCAACCCTTAAGGCACACCCACATTCATGTTGTTTAGATGTACGTCCATCGAAAATGACCCACATTTTTCTTTTAGCTAAAAAAATCTAATTATATCAAATATTCATCCAGTAATACTGTGAGTTGCTTTTCCCGCGAAGACCTTCATGCTAGACTTTATCCACACTTTACAATATCTTCAAATTTATTCTATTTTATATATAACTAGCAGGGGTGCCCAGCGTTGCCAGGGACTCTCTCACGTGAAGAAGGAAGGGGCGAGGATGATGAACACACATGTTGGTATGTAGCTCTGAAGATAATAGCCGATGTTAGGCACTGACCGTCTCTCTCTCTGTATGATTGGACAAAAATATAATAAAGAACAAAATGTCTTGTTTAAAATCGTCTGAGTTGTTAATTAATTGTAATTAACAGCTGAACAACAGACACCCACTAATTCTATTCACAGCAGATAAAATGAAAAGATCAAGTGTCTATCTTTCAGAGTTCTTTATTCTTTCATTCTACCAAGAAGTTACGAGATGATCATCTGCCATATCAACTCTACCCTATGAAGAGCTATTCAACAAATGAATACAATAGGGTTGGTCAAAGAAACATATGTATATATTAGTTAGTTTCTCTGGGAATTTAAACTGCATTTTCCTTTTCTTTTTTTTTTTGTCTTTTTGTTTAAAATAACTCAAAGCTTCTTTAGACTATATATTGGGTATTTAGATCTGTATGGCTAGGTTTCCTTCCTCTTATCTATTTGCCTTTCTGGTACCAAAGATACTAAAGCTTTTTTTTTTTTTTTTTTTTTTTTAATGCAACCTTAATTCCTATATAATTTTATTTCTAGCTACCATATCACAGAATGGTTCGTAGGTGTAGTGTTTAGATAGTATTTTATTATTATTATTATTATTATTATTATTACTAGTATTACTATTGTTATAAAGAATTTTATTTGATATGTAAATTACCATATCACACGGTAGTTTTAAGGTAGTATATTATTATTATTATTATTATTTTATTATTTATGTATATATATAAGTAACATTTTAAGCTGAATTATTGGGGAAATGGTAGTTTTATCTGTACCATTGGAGAGCCATGCATATAACTGTCCTGTTTTTAAATCTCCGAAACAGTTTCATGGTAAACAGCTGAAGATCCCCGTGTTAATATTAGATGCTTACGTTAAGGTCTCCTGCTTTTGTTTCACTGTTAGATACTAAATCCCCCTTTTTATTTTATTTACTTACTATTATATATTATTTATTTATGAATTTTCCAACAAATGTTAAGTCTACACTATTTTGGATTTAGTTAGTTTCTCTGGGAATTTAAACTGCATTTTCCTTCTTTTTTTTTTTTGTCTTTTTGTTTAAAATAACTCAAAGCTTCTTTAGACTATATATAGTAGTCCCTTGATCACAAGGATGACAGTTCAAACTATAGGACGACTTCCACACAAGTTTAAGTGGATTGTGTAGAACAGGACCTACTTTCTCCACCAGGTCAGGTATAACTACACAGTTGGTGCATAATGTACAACATAACAGACCTATCTTTCAGTGTTTTTTTTCTAGATTAATTGCTTTACCAAGGCATAGTGTAGGAATATGGAAATAATCAAATTTAAAATAGGATATAGTGATGCTCACTTGGAAGGTGGAATAAGATGATATTAAAACAGATAATAATGCCTTCAAATTTGCCTCCTGTGACCACGAAGTTCATTAATGAAGAGAAGTCAGTGTTTCATTCACACTGGTCATCAGAAAGGTGAAACAAAAAAAAGCCAAAGAAAAGGAAATTTTTATTATAAGATGAAATATATAACATATGTCCAAATCATTTCAGAATAAGAACAATCTGTGATGGGTTTTTTGGTCGGCTGTGATGGGTTTTTAGATGCATCCAAGCATCTCTCTAAGAGGCTCTGTATGTTGGTCAGTTCATCTGTCACGCTTCAAATCGATAAACATTATTCCAAATACATGACAATAAGGAGCGTTTAGCTATGACGGAGAGAATATTGGGCAGTATACTATTATGTCCTAGGGCCGGCGGGACAGTTATAAAAGTGTGGGGGTTCTTCTAAAAAGTGTGTGTGGGGGGGGGGGCGGCGGTTAAACACATGCATATCAACTTAATTATTGATGACCGCCGTCCATGTGTCCAAGAAATCTTGGTGAGTTGTTTCAATTAGCTAGTACTAAGACTAATATTTCTGCTTTTAATCGCGTGATCTTAATGTTCTTTCATGAAAGATGTATTCTTCTAAATCATATAAAAAGTAATTTCAAGGTGTGCGTGTCATATATAAAGATCATTTTCTACATGAGGCACATTCACTTTTCTCACCTGTTATTCTGTTGAATCTAAGGTAAAAAATAGTTCAAGACAGGAATCCTTTCAAATATCAACGTTCGATCAGTAAATAATTTACAATAAAACAATCACTTACAGATGGTGTCTTAATAAAAACACTAATCCTCATCACCTCACTCGGTTGGCATTAGGAAGGGCAGCCAGCCTATAAACTTTTTTCCCCCCCTCAATTAAGGAAATATCTTCTAAAGAAAATTGGTCTAACTACCTGGTCAGAGATAGAAATTGACTTCCATACAAACCTAAGAGCAATCCAATACATGCCAGCATGTAAAATGGATGTGAAAACAAAGATGATGATGATGACGACGAAACATGCACATTGAATGAATGCATCTTATTTTAGATGTGTCCAAGCATTTCTATAAGAGAATAGAGCTGTCTGTCAGGCTTAAGTTTCAAACAGTATTTTCGCCATTCTGTCATGTATATATTTGATATAGGATTTTTAAATGTTCCCATGCATCTTTATAAGAGACTGTTGGTAAGTTATGCTTAAGTTTGAAATAATATTTTCATCGATAAACATGCAAATTGAATGGATGTATCTTAAGAATTTATTTTTTAAAAATGGCTGAATACAATAGAATTTGTGAATTATTTTGCAAAAGATTTTCTGTAAATAATTCGCAGTTGGTGATCACTGTTCGGTTATCAAATGGGTTGGATGTTTGTGTAAAAACACAGGTTCATTCTGGCAAGAGGAATTTCTTTCAATTTTTCGACAAAAATGGGCTTCTTCTTATAAAAAAATGGATCTTTTTATGATACAGTATAAAAATAAATAATTTTCAGAATGGTGATACTAAAAAAAACATTAAATGAACCTGATGTCAAATTAAATGGCTGACATAAATCCTATTTTACAAATCTGAACTATTTTAGATAATGGAATGATGGGTGTCAACTCATGTTTTTCTAGTATCATCAAGTTAGTAGTCACTAGACACAAGTGTTCCTTTCCAGTCTGCCTACATGCACCACTGAAAGAGTTTTCCGTCTTATGGGGCTTGCACAGCACCACACAGATGTTTTGGAAATGCTGATCACTAAGGAATGGAGCAAATGTATGCCATTTTTTTTTTCTTGTTATCCACAAAACTGCTGTCTCTCCTGAGGCTCTAAAGTTTAATCTCTCCTACTATTTAACCCATAGCCAGGAGAAGAGTTGCATTTCCTAAAAGTATTAGTAAAAGTGACACAACAGCTTGACCAAGATTTGAACACAGTGTCTTACTGCTGAACCAATTTCACATCTACATACAAACTCTGACATTTTTTCTTTAAATTTTCGTTTTGAATATAGTATAGTTAAACCCTTTTTTTTTCCAACCCTTTGAACACAGTTTTTGAACAGCTAATGCTCTATGGCAAAAACGTGAATGGCCAATTTTCAAATCATTCCATGTTTATAAACTCAACATCATGCAAGAGAATGATCAACCAGAGCTTCTTAAACCTGTATTGTTTATGAATTTTTTAATCAGCATTTAGTAACTGCTATGATATATTTTTGTGAGCTCAAAGAGTTAAAGATAAAATTGGTAGAAAAAGTAAACATTTCAAGATCTATTAAGGAAAAGTTTAACTAATTTATTTATTTACAATTTAGATTTATATAGGGTGGGCAAAAATAAGGGTCCTATTTTTTAAAATTCATAACTTTTTTATTTATTGATTTTTTTATTATTATTTTTTTAGAATAAGTAAAGGACTCCTTCCGAAGCAAGGATGAGCCGTATTAGCCCTAAGGAACGTACCCTCATTTAGAAAACATTATTTTTGCTTAAAAAACTCAAAACAGTGTAAAAAACAATACTTTAGTTTTTGTAAGTTTTAAGAAGTGTTTTTCGGCTAAAATTTGTTTTGTTTATTTCAAAAAATCTCGGAAGGGTCAGTCTACACACACATAAAGTTTGGTGAGTTTAACTTTTATTTTGTGGAAGTTATTCAAATTCAAGTTATTCAAATTTAAAGATAGGACCCTTATTTTGGCCCACCCTGTATATCGATTAAAAAGAAACACTGTTCATTTGTTTATCCAATTATAATACCAATCTGTAAATATCAAAGCAGAAATATTACTTAGTTTTTTTGTTTTTTTTATTGAAAAATCAAAAAGGATAAAAGAATTCCTCGTATGTATCTTTTTATTTATATTATTAACTAGCTGTATACACCTGGTGTTGTCTGGGAGTGTTTTGAATTTCATTTTGTTTTAGTTTTTTTTAAACTATGCCATTTATATTTTTCAAAATACTATTTCTTTTGTTTTTAAATATCATTTTGAAAGTTAAATTTAATTATTACAATATCATTTGGTTATTAAATTATTAATTGAATCGCATTCTTATAAAACTATAATTATTTGTTGTTATGGTAATAATGTTTAAATGTTTATTTATAAAATTAGTGGATGTAAATAGCTTCCCAAAATTTCAATCTTTTTAAAACATGCGGATCTACTAACAATTTTACGTTAAACCGATGATGATGATGATGATGATGATCATCATCATCATCATTTGAACAATCTTCCGACACAGATAATTATTTTTTGAAAGAAATTGAATCAAAATACATTTTTTTTGAAAACCAAAATCAAACATTGATTTTTGTAGTAAAAAATCTATTAATTAAAGATTCAAGAAACCAACTCGCTTTACTTCAATATCTCATGCATAAAATCAAATTGGTCGGAGTATTAAGTTAGACCCATATAACATTGCATCTGCCAAATCAATATTTTCTTTTGCCTGGCCATTTCCACTCATTTATTTGTGGTCCATGGTCTTAAGATGGATAAAATGCATTTCGAATTATTTCCTTCCACACAATATTTTATCTGACTAGGATCATTTTTTCCAATGACTCATGTTTTTATCAGCAGTAAATTCATATTTAAGTGGACACCATATTTCTAATCAGCAGCAAATTTTCTTACTGATAGTAATTACTAATAATAACATTCTATTATTGACTTTATTGTTTATAAAAACATGTCTTATGAAAACTTACAAGATAGTGATAATCGCTTGGGTAAGTATTCAGTTTCAGTTGGACAGTATAAGGAGATGTGTACAGAATAGGAGACTTTGATGGTATGATCACGTTGAAAGAATGGATGAGAGTTCTTGAGTTAGTAAACAGTTAAGGTAGCAGGGGGAGGCCAAGGAAAACATGGGAGGAAGTGATAAGGATGGACTTAGGTTAGCTTGGAAGTCAATTTCTACAAACCATCCAACACATGCCAGTATGTAAAATAGATGTTAAACCGAATATGATAACAATAACTTTCCTGTTTTTTTGTTTTTTTTCCAGTTCAGCATACAAAAGATTTTGCTAAACATACACCATGTTCAGTTGCATAATTATTACATTTAAGTATTTTATGCGTTTTTATTTTTATTTTCTAAAATAAACCTAGTAGTTTGAATAAAATAACTTTCGCGTAACCATCTGATTCGGGTTTGCTTTTCTTTTTCTCAATTATACTAAACAGTCATTCTGCTCGTAATAATTGGACTATATTTTCTTAAATCTTGTCAGTCGTTTTTCATTAACTTATGTATACACAAATTAATAACTAAAAGATACATTACATTTCACACACTTAGTTTTGGACATATATCCCAGTTGTTAATTATCAAAGACGGGAAATCTTAATATTTATATAAACAATATCAGTTGTCAGGAGTGCTGTTTTCATTTACAAAGAGCTTTGCATTATTGCTATATATATATATATATATATATATATATATATATATATATATATAGTCTCGGAAGTTCTTTTAACCTTCAAAACTGAAAAAAAAAAAAAAATGTTGTTGAAAGATTTTAGTCTAGTAAGTCAATCAATCTACTGCAATCACTATTTTAGTTTACTTCCAAGAATATACTCTAATATAAATATATTTTTATATATGTTTTTATATATAAGGGATCGTCAGTTGTTTACCATGAAAACTGTTTCGGATTTTAAAAACAAAACAGTATTTCTTTATCATGGCATCCCAGCAGTGTTGATCAGACACCACCTCCCTATTTAATAATTATTTTTTAATTTAAAAAGTTTACAAATATATATATATATATATATATATATATATATATATATATATATATATAAATGAATTTAATATATGTGGGTCTGTATTCATGCCAGACATCCATAAACAAAAAATAAATCATTGTACTTCCTGTTAATTATAACTTGGAATTTTATATTAATAGAAATTAACAAGGCTTCTTATAAACAGTTATATGGAGTTTACGGTTGGGAACAGGAGTTTTTTTGGATTATCCTACTTCCCGGGCCAAGCAAAACCAGACACTCCCAGGAAATGCCGGGTTGGGTAGGCTAGGTTAGTAATGTATAAAATTAAGTCAGTCAAGTTCTCAACATTAAACTGATGCATCTGCTGAATCAATATTTCTTCCTTTTTATCCTTGCAGTATGTTCTTTACACTAGAAAATGTTATTTGCTTTAGATCTTTCATAAAATAATTATTCCGGCTAGAAAGATCATTACATTGGAGACATTTTTGACCAATGACATAAAAAAACCGAGTTTGCCTACAACATTAAAAGAAACATTGATATTAATCTATCTTTTCCAGCTACCATCTATTTTTGACATGCCATATTCTTGCAATTTAAAGCGAGGTAATCATGTGTGATTATAGTGAGTTCTTCCTTCTTAATTATGTCTCATCATCCTCATCGTCTGTTTTACATGCTGGCGTGTGTTGGACAGCTTTTAAAAATTGACTTCCAAACTAACTCGAGTCAGGACTTTACTTATCTCTTTTTTCTCAAATCCATCCTTATCATTTTCCTTGGCCTTCATTTGCTAAATGACCCTGCTACATCAACTGTTCTATATTTACTAACCCAAGAACTCCCATCCATTCTTTCAAAGTGATTAAACCAACACAGTCTTCTGTTCTACACACATCTACCTATAGTCCAGATTTAATTTTTCTCTGAGATCAAATCTAAGCCTGTCTTTAATACTTATATGACATATCTGTCATTTCTCTTCATATAACACAATTTCTCAACTCTCACTGGCCAGGTTTCACTTTCATACATCATCACACTGCGTACACATGCTCAATAGACTCTTTCCTTGGTTGACAGTGGTAACGTTCTGCTGGGTAATAATAGCAAAGTTCCCTGAACTTGCTTCATCAACATCTAACTCTTATAATCACACCCGCACCAGTTTGTCTTTGTGCTCCAATGGTATCACCAAGGTAACAAAACTTCTAAACAACCTCAATAGCTTCGCCATCCAAATATACTTTCTCCACATCTGAGTTATCATCCATCTCCATTGTCTTACATTTGTTGCATACAAACTGTTTACCATCTCTCAACCTACTGCACTTCTTCTTGTGTAACCAATGCTTACAAGTACCACAGAAATTGAGTTGCTTCTAACCAACTCCCTTTCCACAAACTGAGCAGGGGAATTTTCCTCTTTCTGAGGGCTTTCCAATACTACAACCACTGCATTGTGGTGACATTCATTTTGTAATGAAATTAATGTCTTCCAATTTATCAACTACAGAGTTTTCAAAAATCAATAGACTAGACATGTGTCTGTGTTTCTCACCTATACATAACTTACACATTTTCATTTTTTATTTACTATCGAATTTAAAAAAAAAAATCATACATGAAAGAGCATAAAGTACTAATACAAACTTTGTAAAGTTCCTACTTAAACAATTTCATTACAAAAATGAAAATCACCAGAATGCATTTCCATTATCTTTTACTCCTGGACAATGCTGAGTAGGTGTAGCTAGTTAGATATCAAATTAGGTTGAATAAAAATATAAATGAAAAGTAAAAATTTACAAATATATATATTAGTGTTTGGACGATTAATCGGAATTGGGAATCAGAAAAATCAGAACTTTTTGGGGTATTGGAATCGGTATCAGAATCAGAAAGATTTGTGCCTATTTTCCGATGCCAAAACCCATTGTTTTCGTTTAAAACTTAATTTTCCATTGCTGGTACTAATGATGAATATGTATTGATTTTAAACTAATAGTAAAACTAAAATCTATAGATCACTCCTACAAGTGTATTTTTACGTTTGTAAAAATATATGCGCATATTACATTGGTTTTTAAGGTAATCCGAAAAAAAACCAAAAAAAAATAAACCCAACAACTCTATAACTAAATATTTAATTTAAAAAGAACCAGAATTGGAATCGGTAATTGTATCGGAATCAGTTATTTAGAACAGAATCGGTAATTGTATCGGAATCGGGAAAAATATTGGAATCGTCCCATCACTAATATATATATATATATATATATATATATATATATATATATATAAACAAACATTATTAAATAATACAGAGCGTTTTTACTTGATAAGACTTTTTATTTTTTCAGTTTCCGAAAGTCCATTTAGTATTTCGGTGAAATTGGTGTACGTAAGTTCCCTGGGGTTCTTGTTCCATTCATGCAGAACTTACATACACCAATTTGACCAAAATACTAAATGGACTATTCAGAAAATTGAAAAAATAAAAACAAGTCTTGTCAAGCAAAAGCACTCTGTATTATTCAATAATGTTTGCCTAAATGAAAACATGCTGTCTAAATACACGCAATATATATATATATATATATATATATATATATACTAGTCGTACACGTGATTTGCTGGGTCACTACCACCATTTATTCTATTTGATTCCATTCGAAAATTCATGAACTGTGACATATCTGTTAAGACATTCTTCTTGTATAACTAAAAACAAATCTGTTTTACTTCTATATTATTATTATATAAAAGTATTATTATTTTTTTTATTATTCTCGTATAGAAGTAGAGATATTATTTTGTCATCCAATTTACATGCGTGTGTAGTGTGTACAGACATACATATGTAAATTAGATGACCATACCGAAAAAAAGAGAGTTACTCTTTCTCTACATGCTTATGAAGACATTAAGAAATATTAGAGAGTGGTTGAATCAACAGTGAGAGTGGTGAGAGAACTACATAGATGGATAAGAGAGAGAAAGATAAAGCTTAAAAAAAGCAATGATGCAAAAAGCAGATAATAATAAATTAAAACAAAGTAAACATTACAATGGAAGAACCAGTGATCTGCGTTTGAATAAGGGAAATTACAAAAAATTAACGATTGCCTTATTGCAAGCTGAAGTCGAGAGAATGAGACATTTACCCTTTACAAAAAGAAATGAAATATAGTTTTACTATTTAGAATGCCTATTACAACTACTACGGCAGAGATTTATCGTTTCTAATTGTTTCAAAATGTTATGTAAATTTTGTTATTCCAAAGACAGAGCGGATTTTTTTGCGGGTATACAGGGTTTTCCAAGTTAAAGTTCAGTTTTATATTTTGGGCATTTTATTCTTTTCATTTTCTATCAAAATTATAATCCTCTTCATGTGTCACATTGAAACAATGTATCAATTATTCATAAAGCACTGTCATCGATAAAAAAAAAACTATGGTGCTTATTCAGAATGCTACTCTCAGTGATAGTTTCAGAACATTATCATTAACTCAAAACCTAAAACACAACCCTAACCAAACATAACTAACCTTTGCATAAATCTTTGATATTCCTTCAAAGTAGCGTTCATTCTGAATAAGCACCAAAAATGCTTCTTTAAATTTTTTAAAATTCCTTAAAACTTTTCCTTTTCTTTTAACATTTGGTAATCAAAGTGGATTACTATCATGCACTTGGTGCTTCATAAATTCATAGCAGTTAAAAACTGATCTGGAAAATAACTGGGGGAGCGGGTAATTACTGGCACCAAAGCTTATGGAATGTCAGTCTTTTCACCACTTTTCTTTAAGCAACATTGAAATGTACATTTCAAAGTTAAAATGTTTGACTATCTTTGAAAAGGAGGCAATAAAAGTTTATTCTTTCTCTATTTCAACTTTTCTGTGTGATCTTACCTCACATAAACATGAACAAAAATAATAATAAAGAAACGTAGTGGTGGGGAATATTCTTTTTACCTTCACTAATACAAGTTAAATCATTTTCTTTTACAGATATTACATTAGAAATAATTTTACTCTTTCATCCCAAACTGTATATTAAATTTAATTCCATTCCCCTGATAGTAACCTAGCACAGCTGGTTCCTGCAACCATCTTCTCTTTTACCGAATCCATTGAATTCAATTCATCCCCCAAAAACTAATTTTTCTCAACCAGTGGCTCACAAAATACAAATGCCTTCACTTTTCAGAGGAACATTTCATGTAATGTGAAATAATATGTACAAAAAAGGACATGTCTTCACAAATAAAACAAATGCACCAACTTTCAACATTCTACCCTCAATGGACATATTTTATGCAAAGAGTATCAGTCCTGACTGAATATTCCTATTCTCCAAAAGAACTTAAAACTAAATAAGGTGCAGTTGGATAGTCACCAGGACTAAGTAGCATTGGCACTGTTAAAAACTACCCATTGGATGACTCAGGGGGGAACACCCCTGTAAAAATTTGAATCTATACACAACTTTCTGATAGAGATTGGAGTCCCAGACTTCTTACCGCTAGAGCAAAAAGCAGTCGCAGACAAATCACGATATGCAGTTTAGGAATTGCTATATAGTATGGCAGACACCTTACAAGCAGTTCTAAAAAAAAGGTTACTCAATCGCCATTTATAACTGTGTTCGTAGATTAATCTACAGATATAAGTAACCACAAGCATTTTGTTGTTTATATCCAAATTCTTGATCCTGTGACTTTTTAACCAAGCACTCATTTTGTTGTAAATAAAGAATGTGATGACATAACAGGCAAAGGAATTGCGAAATCCATCCAGGAAAGAATTGTTTTTTTGTCCTGATGGGTCACCACTTTTCAAGGATAAGGATTGTTGGTTGGACGATAATTGCTGTCACGAGAGGATTAGAAACAGTATGTGGAATAGGCAGAAGATTAATTAAGAGGACTTGATTTCCAAAGAGGACGGCTTGACAAGTACTTGTTTACTTGAAGACGACCATGCTATAGTCAGTTAGGAAGCAGACTCGTGGTATCTTGTTCCATAGATGGGATGTTCTCGGAAAGAAACTTTGTTCATGTTAGTTCGGTTTGGCTTTTGGTACAGAGAGAGAGAAAGGAAAGTTCTTTGCTGTGGCTGTAGTCAAACGAGTTCTTGCTGTGAATGTTTTACAGCAAGTCTTATCACAATTGGAAATCCCATTAACCAAAGTGATGAGCATGGGATCAGATGGAGCTGCAGCAATGACTGGGAGAAACAAACGCTGCACAGTCAGACTGCTTAGGTCCAACTCCTACATGGTGAATGCACACTGTGTTACGCACACCCTGGCTTTGTGCACATCTCACACAGCAGATCTCAAAGAGCGTCGGCAGATATTGACTAATTTATTTTCTTACTTTCATGCTAGTCCGAAATGAGCAACCAAAATAAAACATATTCAGAAACTGTTGAAAAATTCAATGCTCACTTTCAAAGAACTGCATTTCATTCGATGGCTATCATACTACAATGCACTTCACGTTGTGTATAGGACAATTGATAGCCTGCTGACATACTTTACTAGAGGGTTTCAGGATTTCAGGAAAGCCCAAACTTAAATGGCCTAAAAAAAAAAAATATTGCAACAGAGAAATTAATCAGCATCACTGCAGTTCTCATGATGGATGTCATGGATCCTATTACAATCTTATCCCAGTTGATGCAAACAGAAAATGTGGATGTGGCTTTAATAAAATATTGCTATCAAGGATCTGGAAAAAAAATAAACGAAATGGCATATCCCAATTTGACAGTATTAGCCAGAGATATTGTTATTTCCATGGTAGGTGCTCGACTGAGCTCCAATCTCTGGTAAAAGATTCACATCAAGAACATGTCTAGCTATCACTGAAAAACATTTTCCTTTCTTATTCTGTGTTCATAAAACCAAATGGAACTTCCATGAACAAAGTTTCTTTCCAATAACCTCCCATCTGTGGAACACATTACCACAGTATTGCTTTGCTGCTGACTATAACATGGTCGTCTAAAAATACCATTGAAGCTCTCCTCGCAAGTAATCAAATTCTCCCTATTCTACCAATCCTTTTCAATCCTCTTATAGTATTGTTCATCATCCAACTGACAATCTCATTAACTCTTATCCTCGAATAGCTTTTGGCCTTGGTGACTCATTAGTATATACAAAAAAAATATTCCGGGCTATATGTTCAAAGGTCACATTTAATCTGTGAAAACTGTGCTTCACATTTATTGATAACTTAATCATTGTTGTCGGCTCCCACTCGTGTTTGAGTATTGGGTTCCGTCATCCGTCTGCTATTCTTTTTATTAATATTTATGAGTGATGTGGCTTCGAAGGCCTAGTCTAGTGTGGAAGAGCCATGGACAGTGTTCACAGGGAAGGGTACGGGTAGGACGAGGTTGTTCACACTACTCTTTTTTTCTCCTTTGTCTTGCCTCTTCATTTTCCTTCCTCTTCTCCTCAAAATCTGCAATGCCTTGACGTGTTGTTTTTCTCCACGTGTTCTGGTCCGTTTGTTTCCACGAAAACGGGTTCATGTTGGTTAAAGCCAGGGTGCGCTTCACCTGGTCTTTATAGTGCATTTTCGGGGCTCCTCGTGGTTTGGTCCTGTTGGCAAGCTCGCTATAGAGCATTTTCTTGGGGAGTCTAAATGGATCCATTCTGTGAACGTGGACAGCGAAGGCAAATGATGGTGGCCTCAACGCAAAATTTCTGTGCTAGGTATGTGGCTCTCCCATGGGATTTTTAGAATTTGACTCAGTTTTTGTTGCTAGAAGCGCTCTAGGTTTTTTTAAATATCACTTCCGTATAATGTCCACGTTTTGCACATGTATAGAAATGTGGATAGAACTACTGCCCGGAAGACCATGATTTTAGTGGCCATCGTCAATGAGGGGTTGTTTAATACACGGCAGTTTAATCGACAAAGGCAAAATCAGCTGCCCTGATCTTGTTCTCCACATCCTTCTTACATGTGGGAGTAGATGTTAAAATGCTCCCTAGGTATGAAAACTGATCCATTTCCTATAGTGGTTGGTCATTTACAATAGTGTTAGTGTTTGGGGGTAGAAGACCAGGTGGATGTTGGCCGAGTGTCTTGGTCTTGTCTGTATTCACTTGCATCCCAAAACATTCGTAGGCTTTGTTGTATGTGTCAGCTAACATCTGGTGGTCCACTGTAGTCTGACCTGGAGTGGCATTGTCGTCAGCATACTGCAGTCGATGTACTGAACACATGGTTTTTCTAGTTCTGGCACAAAGTCGAGCAAGGTTGAAAACACCTCCTTCCGTGCGGAAACGAAAGTTAATTGAGGGCATGTCTGGGGGAATCTCATGAAGTATTGCTGCTGTGTAGAGAGAGAAACATGTTGGAGTCAGAACACACATCTGTTTCAGGTAATGGGTCAATAAGAGAGTTCTGATTACATACTCTCCTCACTATTCCGTCGTGCCGCACCGGGGTGACAAAATCAGGTGGACAGCCGAACATGGCTGGACTGGGTACTTTATCGAAGGTCTTTTTTAAGTCCCAAAAGATAAACGTGATGGGCTGCTGTTGTTCAAGGCTATTCTCTTGTAATTGTTGAGCACAGAAGATCATGTCTATAGTCCTGCGGGAAGGTCGATAGCCGCATTGGATCTCTGGTAGGACGTCTTCTGCAAGGACGAGGAGGCGGTCACGGAGAATGCAGGCAAAGCTCTTACTTGCGATGCTCAGTAGTGATATTCCCCGGTAGTTGTTACAATTCTCCCGGTCCCCATTTTGAAAATTGTTAAAATGGTTGCATCACGGAAGTCACTGATCTTCAATATGAGAAGCATAAAATGGTTCTGCAACTTAGGGCCACCGTGAGTGAGGAGTTCCAGTGGGATGTTGTCAGGTTAAGGGGCATTGCTAGGTTTCATCCACTTCAGGGTTTTGTTGAAGTCCTGGTTGGAGAGTGATAGTGCCATCCAGTGATGGACAGTATGCTGAGGGGTGATTCTCGGAAGATTATCTGAGGTGTCAGCGTGATCGTTAAGGAGGTTCTCAAAATGGGACTTTCATCATCTTGCTAGAATGCCTTCGCTGTTGGTGATGGTTGTGATCCAATCCACGTCGTTCAAGCCACCCACTGATGACCGTGTAAGACACCGAAAATTTCTTTGGTTGCTGCATAGAACCTGTGCAGAACTCGCTGGTCAGCGCAGTTTTGTATCTTTGCAGCTTTTCTTTGCCACCAGGTGTTCTTTTTTTTTTCGGATGCCTCTTTGACAGTCTGCTACAGCTTGCTTGTAGGTACTTTTATTAGCATCTGTAGGCTGGTTCTCTAGGGTCAAAATTGCTTGACGTCTAGCTTCGATGAGAGAAGAGATAGTACCGTCACTCTCATCGAATCCTCCTGTCTTTTCTTAGTTATGTAGCCGATGGTTTTCTTGGCAGAATGGGTCATGGCATCTCTGAGGGTGGTCCAGTGGTGTTCTACTGTGTCCTGACCCACAGGGGCTGCAAGGTAATGTTCACAGGATTCCTTTAAGTTTTGTGGGTTGTAGAGCTTGCTGCAGTCAAAGCATCAGTGTTGTAGGCTGTCGGGTGCCCTTCTAGGTGGTCGCAGAATAACTTAATAAATAATATGCACTCCAGGTTTCTAAACACCTCTCTGTTGTGTGCATTTGGTGTGTTGAGTCTCCGTCCCATCAGCTTCATTAGTAAAGAAGAGCTGAAGATCGAGGAGTTGAAATTTTTTATTTCCCACTATGGACAGAAGCAAATCCGCAAATGGGTTGATGACGAAAAGGATCATCAGATGAATACGCAACTCCTCATAAATGCTGTTCAGTTTCAACTTAAATGTGAACTGCTGAAAAAAGATGTCAAAGCACAACATCACCCCACATACAGTATGTGTCAATTTGGGGTGTTGGTGACAAAATATCACTTAAAAGACTTCCTTAACCTCAACATCCTTGCTCAACTGGCTACCACCTTGATTGCCTATACAGCTGGCTGTGAAGGAGGATTTTTTGCTCAGAACCTCGTTCTCACCCCTCACTGAAACAGCTATCAGAATATCAAGAGCAGCTTCTTAGGGTTACCCTAAGTCCAAAAAAGGTCAGAATTTGAAGAGGCACTGGCTAAATGGAAAGACATTAAGTGGAGAAAGCTGTACACTATGAATTACAAGTAATCATCGTCAAATGCTATTCACATTAATCTGTTCATAATATACCACATACCTACCTGCATCATTTAATCTTTCTCAATATTCTTTACACTGTTCCATTGTTGTGCTAAATATTTCATAAGGATTGGTTAATTTTCTCATCGATTAAAATTAAATTTGCCTTAATCATTTTCAGAATAAAAAGATCTTGGTGGCTGTAATTAAGTGTAACACCTGTTTGGGTTTAAATTTATTTCATTAAAAATAAAAATGTTCGGTCAATTAAAAACGAATCTTATTCTGTCATAAGCATCAAAAATATATTTTTTCCAAAATTGAATAATGATTCAGTGTAAATAATGGTTTTGTTTTAAATGTATGAATTTAATTAAAAAAAAGTCTTTTGGGCTATCAATTTAAGTAATTCAGGATGATTAAAAATTGTGTTGGGGAACAATGGTAATTTTTTTCTTCTTCTGGAGCCCTTTCATTGAACACTACAATTTAAGAAACTTTAATTTGGGACTGTTAAGGGTGACCCAGTCCCAAAAGTTACCCCAACGAATAAATCTAAAAAATGTAATTCTAATTTATCTTCATAAAAAAACTAAAATAATAAAAATAAATAAAATGTAATGTAATTCTAGTTTATCTTTATAAAAACAAAACAAAAAACAAAGATGGTGTGCATGGCCAGTATAAACGTCTTAGATGTTAGCTCTTGTTCACTGTATTTTATTTATTATTCTATTCTGCTATTATGATATTGGCCTGTTTTTCAGGATTCAAGTTTTCTCTATATCTACTCAATTTTCTTGATAAACACATATGGGAGAGGAATATCTCCAATGTGGAAGAGACATAAAAACTTATTCTATATAGAAACTTAATGTGTAATGCTTTTTTTTTTAAAAACAATCAGGGGCATATAAATATCTGGTATAGTACCCAGGTGCAGTGTTACCTAACTCTGCAAAATGGACTCATAAATTTTGTTAGATCATCCATCTAGGAGATGGTCACCCTGATGCAAAACCTGCGCTCTACATCGCCTCGGGTGACTGAAGAAGAGCATACTGTGCATAAAATGGTCATCTACATGTACAAATATTTCTACAAGACCCACCACGGCGATAACAAAATGACGATGTGTTCAGGCTTGAAGTACGCAGCCATTACTTTGCATGTGGTGGAGCTGACAACCCATCTAACATCGCTGCACTGTTGATCGAACAGCAACAGGCTTCGACGAGTCTGTGAGTGATTTAGCAGCCTTTTCAGGATAGTACTGCTCGCTTAAATTCTGGGAGGGGTCTAGAAAAAGTTTACTGAACCAAATGCCTGTTTAATTCAAGCTAGCTAGCAACTTGTCGTTGGCGGCTGTTCATACTAGCAGAACAAAGACAAAATATTACATAGAAATAAACAGGCTAATGTTAGCCATATGGAATGTTTGTACACTAAAAAATAATCCTGAACACCGAACTGATATTGTTGTGAAGGAATTAACTTGGCATAGGATCTATATTGCTGCACTGGCAGAAGTCTGATTCAATGATGAAGATCAATTAACTGAGGTGAGAGCTGGGTATAAGTTCTTCTGGAAGGGGAAAGAAGGATAGGTGGAGTGAGTTTTGTCGTTCACACAGAGTTAAATTGAACAGCCTTGTGACTTTAGTGATAGAATTACACATATCCATGTTTCATTGCGTTGCAACTGATTTATGATTGTCATTTCGGTTTATGCCCCAACTCTTAGCAGTGATCAAGGGATTATTCTATTCTTTGACCAAGATATCAGGATGGTGCTAACCTTGATCCAATAAGCTGATAAAATCTTTCTTCTAGAATACTTCAACGCTCAGTTGGGGAAAGATAATGAAACGTAAACTGCATTCGTTAAGTCTGGTGTGGGTAACATGAATAGCAATGGTCTTCATCTTCTCCAGCACTGCACTGAATTTGGTCTCATCATCTGCAACACCTTCTCACATCAGAAAGCTGCCCTTAAAGGAATCTGGATGCACCCACAAGCAAAGCGTGGACACGTCCTCAATTATGTTATCACCTGTATGCGAGACTTTTAAGATGTGTGTACTGTGCGATTAATGTGAGGCGCACAATGTGGTTCAGATCACAAACTTGTACATAGTAAACTGAAGTTCCATATTATACATGTCTTGCTCTCAAGGCGTCTTTGATAAAATCAGATACCCACCAGGATTCCTCACGATGCTTCAACAACTTTAGCAGGACATGAAAGCATGCTTCCACTTCGTTGATGCACTCACTGAACTAATATCTATTGGTAATGGTGTGAAACGGAGTAACATTCTTGTACAGACATTATATATATATATATATATATATATATATATATATATATATATATATAACATATATATATATATATTGTGATGAAAGACCTCTCAAGCTTTTATACAGACTTTGTTGCCCACAGGATAATGGACCTCTTTTCCCATGCATGCACTACCTTCGGACTCACAATCAATCTGGAGAAAACTAAAGTAATGTTCACCACTCCACCAGAACTACATCATGTTGAACCCAATATCTATATTAAGGGTGCCAGATTAAATGTAATTGACTCTTTTGTATATCTTGGTAGCACTATCTTTAGCGATTGATCCCTCAATTCCCAAATACTTCCAAGCATCGAAAAGGCTGGAAAAGCCTTTGATAGGCTTGAAAAGCGTAGGGGGGAAGACAGAGCTATTATTATTAAAAGAAAGCTTAGTATATAGAAATTATGTGTCTTATTTATACTCTTGTATTTTTCAGAGACATGAACCATATACCCCTGACATATCAAGGCCCTGAAAAGGTTCAACCAAACGTGTCTTAGGAGGATCCTAAATATTAATTGGCAATCGTTCATATCAGACTCCACTGTTCTACAGCAAGCTGGTGTGTTGGGCATAAAAGTATGTGTTATATGTAATCAAATGCACTTGGCATATGAAGGATAACAGGCTCCCTAAACAACTTTTATATGGGGAACTGCAGTAAACGTACAAGATACAATCCAAAGAAATGTTTCAAGGATGTCGTCAAGGAAAATCTGATAACCCTTATCACGAACATGGAGGATTGAGAGAAGATGGCTCCAGAGCGATTGGTTTGGGAAAAGTATATTTCTGACGGCTGCAGGAAATTTGAGACAAGGCAACTAGGATACTCCATCTTAAAATATGCTTTGCGGAAGTGGTCAGTGTTGAACATCCCAAACACATTTCAGCCCAACGATGTGTGTGTCTGTTGAGGGCTGGTTTACTGAGCAACATGAGATCCCATGGCAACAACTTACTACGCAAGTGTCAAGCAGAAGTAGAACATAGCAATTCACAACCGGAAGCTAGTAGACCTGTATGTCATATATGCAGCAAGATTTGTAAAAATAAATCTGGGCTGCTGAGCAATCTGTGTGCCCATAACCAGACAATGCAGTCTTGTAGAGGCAGCTTTCTTCTGTTAAAAAGTGGCAATTACTATATATATATATATATATAAATATATATATATATATATAAATATATATATATATATATATATATATATAAATATATATATATAAATATATATATATATATATATATATATAAATATATATATATATATATATATTATAAATATATATAAATATATATATATATATAAATATATATAAATATATATATATATATATATATATATAAATATATATAAATATATATATATATATATATATATATATATATATAAATATATATATATATATATATAAATATATATATATATATATATAAATATATATATATATAAATATATATATATAAATATATATATATATAAATATATATATATATATATAAATATATATATATAAATATATATATATATATAAATATATAAATATATATATATATATATATAAATATATATATATATATAAATATATATATATATATATATAAATATATATATATATATATAAATATATATATATATAAATATATATAAATATATATATATATATATAAATATATATAAATATATATATATATATATATATAAATATATATATATATAAATATATATATATATATAAATATATATATATATATATAAATATATATATATATAAAATATATATATATATATAAATATATATATATATATATAAATATATATATATATAAATATATATATATATAAATATATATATAAGTATATTTATATATAAATATATATAAATATATATATAAATATATTAATATATATATATATATTAATATATATATATATATTAATATATATATATATAAATATATATATATATATATATATATATATATATATATATAAATATATAAATATATATAAATATATATATATATATAAATATATATATATATATATATAAATATATTAATATATATATATATATTAATATATATATATATATTAATATATATATATATATATATATATATATATATTAATATATATATATATATATATATATATATATATATATATATATATATATATTAATTAGTGTTAGGACGATTAATCGGAATCGGGAATCTGAAAAATTTAAAAAATGATTCTTTTAAACATGATTTTTCATTGCTGGTACTAATGATAAAATGATAAATATTGATAGTTTTGAAATTACCAGTAAAACTAAAGTCTATAGATATAATAACATCAAAATACAATGTAAATTTATTTTACTCGTGCAAATAAAAAAAAAAATGAAACTTTGCATAAATTTGCTAGGTAACCGTTTTAACGGTTACCTAGCAAATGCAGTTGATTTACAAGGTTCTGAAAAACGTTTAAAAATTAAATAAAACATTTTTGTCAAGAAAAAATACTGACAAACATCATTGATAATTTAATTAAAAGTAAAATATAAAAATATTTTTTTAATTTGTTTTTAATTCATTTATTTTATGCTGTTAGGTTTTTGTTGTTTTTTAAAAAAATTATATTGTGGGGTTTTGTCCGGTGGGATTTTGTCTGGTTCCTCAACATTGGCAAACCTTACAAAAGGTAGCCAAACAGTGTGGAAAAAAAAAACTTTGAACATTTTAAAAGGCTTGGTGTGGAGTTGAATAAAGTATAAATGAATTTAAAGATTTTCACGGCTCTGTGCGAGAACACACTTTGGCGTTGGTTCTTCTTTGATTTTGAGTTTCCATGTCAGAACTGGTTGTAAAACAACATTTCAAATGATATAAAAGGAAATAGAAGACAATAAAATCCAAGACAAATATAAGAATGATTCTTGGTTATTAATATTATTGAACCCGTTTGGCAGTTCAGTTGTTACATTTTCCTTACACTGACAATAACACAAGTGCATCCCAGATTACGTAAAACACAGTGAAAATTTGTCAACATAAAAATGTAAGTGCCTATATAATGTTTTAAACCTATTTAAAAAAAATTTTAAATGTGTTTTATGAATAAAAAATTAATTACTAATACGTTTTTTATTAATTTTTGTTTCATATTTAAACTTATATTTTAATGTAATGTGAAAATTTTAATTTTTATCTTTGTAAAAGTTAAGTAGATTCTTCTAAATAAATTAATGCAAAAGTTTTTTTCATTTATTTAATTACATTTTACATTTAAATATTTTCAAATACATTATATATATATATACCCAACAGAACACTGCCGAAACGTATTCATCACGATGCTTCATTTGAATAATAATTTCATAAACACACTCTAATAAATTAATATTCTGCACAATTCATTTCTACTGTTGTTCTACAACATCCTTATATATGTGTAATAGTTTTTTTTTTTTTTATATTAAAATTATTATTTTTAGTAGTAGTAATATTAATTACAACGATTTAATGAAAAACGTTTAACAGTCAAAACAATTATTCTGAAATTCGAAAGATAACTTCCGGTTTTTATTTTTGTTGATGCAGACGACAACAACGATAATGATTCTGCTGCTGCTGCTGATGATTATGAAGACAACTTTTATATTTGCCATAAAAAGAATAAAGAAAAAAGTCCCCCTTCTCACAGCTTTTTAAATTGCAAAAAAATAAAAAAATAAATAAAATAGAATCATATTTTTAAAAATAATAGAATATTTTTTAAAAAATCGTCATTAAGTTTTGTTTTATATTTTTGTCTTTATTAATAAATGTGAAAAACAAAGTAACCATTTTAAGTTACTTAGGAATATATAATCGTTTTATTTAACCAATTGACAATCCGCATTTGTCAATTGTCAAGAATAACCAATAGAAAGAAAAGATGCGCAAAAAACAAAGTCAACAAATAACTTTAACCAAAGAAAATAAGTCATTTTTCTACCTGCCTTCCCTTTTTTATGTGCTTTGAAGTATTTTAAAGCATTTATTTTTAAAATTTCAATTAAAAAATTAGGTCAAATAAATTACATTAGACTGAAAAACAAAAATGGCTGCCAGTCATTCGACCGACCGTCTACAAAGTCTGATGATTGTTTTTTGTATTTTCTCCTTTTGATTAAGTAGAAAAGTAAATTTTAAGGCGTTTGGAACAGTTATTAGTTAACTATTTGTTTGGTAGTTTTTTCACTTTAAAATACAAAAAATACAGACAAATTTTGGGGATGTCTGCTTACGCCATCTTGAAAATTGAACTGTAACGCAATCGGATTTGGACAAATTATTAAAATGCAATAAAAATACTTTAAAACAAAAAAAAATAAGCAGGTAAATAGAAAAGTAACTTTTTTTATTATTCCTTTCAATATATAACCTATTTTTAATGAGGAATTATTTATTAATCAAATCTCAACATTGGAATATATCTAATAACACCATGATAATCATCTTTTTGTTGTTTTTCTTCAAATTACCAAAATGTGAAAAGAAAATAGTTTCTTTGTTTTTCTGTAGAAAAGGCTACAGCTAGATTAATTGCTGCCTGGGGGGGCAGACAGTTTTGTGCTAGTTTACTATATAAAAACTTATAAGTATTATCATTATGGTATTATTGTAGATTAACAACCTCAGCTGAATCAACCCCCACCCCTAAACAAAAATAGGTTTCTACTTTTTTTAGGCGATTACGCGTGAACACCCTGAAAAATTTGAAGGAAGACCTCCCCCCCATCAAATATTTTAGAATTTAGAGTGGGGGATCAGTTTCACATGTCAATTTATGGTAAAATGAGCTCCCATTTCTAGGCCATTCTAGCGTTTTAGGGCTTAATTGCTAAGAAAAAGAAAAAAAATGGGGTGGGATAAATTTTTTAATGAACAGCCCGAAAAATAGGATCATTTTACGTAAAATTTATATACGAAACTGATCCCCCACTCTAAAATAATTGTTTTTGGGTGTTTTTTTTAACGAGTTTTTCAGGGTGTTCACACATAATTGCCTAAAAAAAAAAAATCTTATTTTGGAAGGGGTTGATTTAGTTGAGGGTGTTACTGTCATTAATTGTGATCCTATTTATTTGTCTCCCCACGAGGGAAAAGTTGTCACAGTCTAGGAGAATTTCTCCTTCACTGACCAGAACAGAAAAGATAAAGCGTAGTATCAGAACAGATACTACACTTTGAATCATTTATTTTCTAAAAAATATAATATATATTTTGACAAATTAGACATAAGGATGTTTTTTGTTAAAATTTTGTTTACAAAGGAAATCCTCGCCAATAACAGAAATGAAAGGAAAGGCTGTTATTTAATTGAGAACAGAACATAAATAAAATTTGTATTTTTTTTATAGATTTCTCTGTAATTTTTTTCTCTATAATTGAGATATCATTCTTTGTTAAATAATACGTACAATATAGCTAAGTTCGTAAAACAAAACTGTAAACAAAATCAAACATGGTTTTTGTAATGTTATGTTAATTAAATTTTTTTTTTTTTTTTTTTCAAACCAATATCCTTAAATTTAAGCATTATAATCTTGCTTCTCATCCATTTGAAATTCATTTACAGAGAAATATTTGATCTTTAAAATGAAAATTAAGATTAATAATTAATTAATGAAGTTCTTTTTTTTTTTAATCCAGAAAAAATATTTTACATAAGATGGCCGAAAATTATCAATAAATTGTTTGTCAATAATAAACTTATTCAGTGTCAGAAATCCAATTAATGTTCTATAAGTTCATACAAAAATATCTGGCTAAAAAACCCTCAGGGTTAAGAAAAAATATATCGAGTGGGTTAAATTCTTTGGAGTGGAATTACTCTCCAGCAGCAGATTTCTCGGAAAGACCCATATAAGATTGCGATAAATGCATAAAATCCTATCACATGAAAGAAAATAGATTTATCTACAGGTTTACCAATGTGTATTGTTTTTTTAATAACTTATTGGTAAGATACAAAAATCGAACATATTGGTTTTTTAAAGATTTTGTTCCAACGTAATATTATACTAAAAAAAAACTGACGTAAACAAATTGTTAGTTGATTATTTTAATATTACTTTGGTATATTTACATTTTAACCTCATGAATCAGCATTGTTCTTTTTAGGAAAAAGTTTCTGATAAGAAAAGCTCCAAATATTGTAAAATTTCTATACAAACGACCATAAATCAACGCCATTTAATGATTTTATGCTGTGGCTGTGTTCTTTCGGGAGCTTTCGTTGTTGGAATCAGAAATTGTATCGGAAGCGGGAATTCAGAACAGAATTGCTAATTGTATCGAAATTGGGAAAATATTGGAATCGTCCCATCACTTATATATATATAGTCACCTACATACTGATCGAATCTCAACAGTTTTTTTTTGACAGTCGGCGATTCTACCTACTATGCCATCAGCACAAGCTACAATTAAGGGAAATCTAAATGCTTATATAAACAATATCAGCTGCCAGGAAGGCTCTATTCATTTACGAAGTGCTTTGCATTATCGTTAATGGTAGACGGCGGATTCACTTAATATACGTTTCTGTGTTTTCGGAGGAGGGGATTTTTTTATCACACACAAAAAGAAATGTAAATTATCTCTACATTCAGCATGGTTTTATGCAGAAATGGAGACAGCAATTTTTGTAGAAGTCTGGAATCAGATTTTATAAGCCAACTCTGAAGTTAAGAGTCAGATTTCTTTCAATTGCCCCCTGCCTCCAAACCTCTATATATAAGTATATCAAATTAAATGGTAATTACTCTTCTTAAATATATAAATCGCCAAATAAAAATATTAATTCTTGTAAGTAAAGGTTTTGAGGGTGGACTTACCTAAAACCAAAGTGATGGTGTGTGGCTCTGGTCTACAATCCCTAAGGGACTCTGGTTGGTATCCTTGTTCTGTCTGCCAGAACAGTGTTAGATGCAATGCGATACAATGTAACTTGTGTCTATTGTGGGTTCACAAAAAGTGCAGTAACCGGAAGGGTAAGTTAGCCCTGAACCCCAACTTCAAGTGTAGGAGATGCATGAGACAGGCACATCTTATAGATGGCCGTCCCCACAAAAAGATAGTACTAAATGACAATACCCTGGAGGTAGACTTTTTCTGTTACCTAGGAGAGAGTGGATGTGAACTTAATATGGCTACAAGAGTGAAGGCAACATGGGCGAAATTTTGTAAGCTGTTGCCTCTGATAGCATTGCGAGCTATCCCTCTCTACATCCGGGGTAAGTTGTATAGCAACTGTGTCAGGAGCGTCACGTTATATGGCAGTGAATGCTGGGTCTTCACATATCCCTCTCTCATCGACTGCAGCACAATAACAGATCCATGATTACATATATCTGCAATGTGAAATCTGACCAAACATATCAGGTCAGAAGATTTGCTGAAAGCACTACATTTGCCCAACAGAGAGGTTATCCTTAAGATGAATTGGTTACGCTGGTATGGTCATGAGGTGCATTCATTCTCCTGGATAAACCACTGTAGAAGCATGGCTGCCTTAAATCACAGGAACGTTGGCCAGCCAAGGAAAACTTGGAGGCAAATGATTGAACAAGACTGCACAGAGTGGAATCTGGAGACAGTTGATCCGCTGAACGGTGAGAACTGGAAAGTGAGCTTGCATAATATCAGAAAACGTCTGACCCCTGAACAAGGGAAAAGTGACGTTAAATGAATAGAAGAAGTAGAATTGGAAGGTTTTGATTTGATTTGATTTGATTGGTTTAACGGCATGTCAACCCTTCTTAGGTCATTTTATGCCAATACAATTTTGATTGAACAGTGGTTTTAAGATGCCTCCACAGAGTTTAGTTAGAGATTTTATTCAAAAGTTTTTTTTTTTTTTCAACTATATTTTGGTGTATATCTTAATCTCCTTAAGAAATTTAATTGGAAGGTTTTGATGGCATAATGGGTAACAAAATGGAATATTGAAACCACTAGCCAGTTTCAATTCTCGTTGAAGATGTTGCTTTCATTTTAATACCCATACTCTCAAGAAAGTTAAGAATTCATCTCTCCGCACTCGAGCTATGGATGCAGGAGTTTCTGCAGGAGTCACAATATTTTCAGTTAACGTGCCACCCCTGGTTTCATGAATATGACACCAAGTAGCAATGATTCAGCTCGTGGATCTTGCTCAGTTGAAAATTAATACTGATAAAACTTTAAAAAACAAAAACAAGCCCTACAAAGCTTTCCTCTCAACTCAGGCTTTCAGCAAATGCAGTATAAAACAAAATCAGATCAGTTTAAATAACAATCAACCAAAGTATATGTAAAATACCTTTGTACCCAAACCCTTCCACACCCATACAAATATAGTTTTTATTAAGAATCACATGACAAAACTATTAATAAATAACATTAGCTTTATTATTTTAATATTTAATAGTTTTAAATAAAAAGTTATGTTAAAATTAATTCAGAAATTGATTTGTAGCTGGATTTTCGTTATTTTAGACAAGACCAAAAAACAAAATGGATTTATTTCGTAGAATTACAGGGGACTGAAAATGAAATACTTGCAAACAGGCATAACAAAAGATTTAATAATTTTCATCCTTTTCAAATTATTTTTATACTGTTTGCCTTACATTAGACAATACAGCAATAATTATAATACATTTGAAACACTTTTTCGATAAGCAAAACAAAAAGATTTTTTTTTTTTAAATTCCAATTTTTATTAATCTATATAATTCACGTTACAAAATTTAGTTGTCTTTTTAAATTTATAAATATAAAATATAAAAGTTTTAGTGAAATGTGGTCAACAAAATTCTTCGATGTGGTATGTCAGGAGGTTGAGTATTACGGCCACACGTACAGCCTACCTGCAACTACCTGGTCAATCCAGGGTTTCACTACCTCGCTCAGAATGGGGTGGCATGAATTTTTGTGATAAGGACTGATAATTTGTATTATTCAGACTACTGTTCTCATCTTGCGTGTTATTCGCACAACGTTTTGGCTGATGTAATCCCGGACTTTCTTCAGGTTCATCTTAGTATATTATTAGTATCACCTCTACTGAGGATTGAACCTTCAACCGTAATGTCACTTAGAACTGATTATTATTTTGCACTTTATCTGTTGGGCCGCGGGTCCATGTGGACAATTTTTGTTTTAGATGTGTAATCTTATTACTATATATATATATATATATATAAAAAAAATTATATTTCAATATAATTTTTAATTTTTAATTTTATAATTTATATATTTTTTAACTTAATATAATTTTATTTTTATTTTTATTTTTAATGTTATCTCCATTTACTTTCGATAAGATATATAGCGTCTCTATTAGTTAAATTTGAATACTTTCCATAACGGCCACGTAATTCCACGCACGTGCCAATTTAAACATGCTAGGTTCCCATCTGTCCAACTGTTAACGTTATTCCCATTTAATTTCTTGCTTTTTCGATGTACAGCGTTGCTGTTGTTTTGATCTGTAACTTTTCCATAACTGACTACGAATATTCCACGCACGTGACAATTTTAAATCTGAAAGTGTTCCATCTTTCCAACGGACAATATTTTGAAATTCCTGGCGGTTGTTCTCACTCATTAAGCTATACGACTCCGCTGATGAAGGTCCGATTTTCTCGGATCTGAAACCTTGGTCCGGATGTTGTTGTAACACTTTATTTAATATTAATAAATATCATGCTCTTATTAATTATTTAGTTAATTTTACTTTTGCATTAATAATTGAGCACTCTGCTGGGAAACTCTCCCAATTAAGAAATACGGTATATATATATATATATATATATATATATATATATATATATATATAAAATTAAAAATAAATTTTTTAATGACATTAATCTACTATTTATAATTAATGGTCTCGATATTGTATTAAATTCCATACTAGGTTTACTTAGGAGGTCATTGTCACCCAACATATGCACTGCTTCTTTGAGTCATCTTACTCTCCACCGTTTTTCTCTATAATTTTTACTTTGTCCCACAAGGGTAGATGGTTCCCTTTTCCCTTCACATGTGGTCAACCATACCCAACTTTTCAATATCTCCATGTATTACGGCCTGTATATTTACCCTCCTAAGTAGCTCTAGTAAAGAATCTAATACAATATAGCAACCATTAATTATCAATATTAGATTAGTTAAAAGGTGACTCTTGTCTGGGATTCGAACTGTGCGACCAGCAGAACAGTTATCTCCACACTGACAATTCCCTAAAAGGATGAAACATATATGCATGTGAATAATAATTAAAAATATTAGTTATAATATTTAATAGCTCCCTTTACAGCTGTGCCCTTTAAGAGAAATAAAAATAAGCTGCCAAATTAAAGTTTAAATGCGAGTTCCGTCCATTGGATTGGCGAACACTGTGTGACCACTTACTATATGTACGCTTGTAAAAACATAAATAGACTTGATTCTTCCCATTTCCACATAGCTGTTACATTGGCCGCATGGGCTAACGGGTTCAGACTTGAGTTAAAAACTAACTCGGGGTCTGGGGTTCGAACTGTGTAACCAGCAGAACAGTTATCTCCACACTGACGATTCCCTAAAAAGGGTGAAACATATATGTATCTGGATAATAATTAAAAATATTTATTATAATATTATATATATATATATATATATCTGGGTAGTATTATTTCTTTGAGACATATTTCATTAAATATTACGGACAACATGTATCTGCATATCTTTGTTTTGATCCGTTCTAAGTTCCTAATTAGTTTTCGAGTTTTGAGTTAGAACTGGCTGATGTATTTGCCATTCTTGTTTTGCTTTCAGATCCATCTAGATTCATCTTTAGGGGTGGTTATCAAGTAAAGAACATGCATTTTTAAGTATTTATTAATAGTTTTGGCGGGAACCGTGGGATGGTTGTAGTATTAATAAGGTATTAATATTACTATTATAAGCATTTTAGAATGTTTTCACTATTATTGAAATTAATTTTGTTAATGTATGGCTTTTTTGTTTTGATGTTGAAGGCTTCTAACATATGTAGTTTTTGTTTGTTAGTTGTGTGTTCCAATATGTATTCTCTACAAAAAGATTTATAAATTGAGAGTGGGGCAAGAATGTTGAGTTTTTAAGTGTTGGGCTATAGCGCTGGTGTCGGATAAGTGCATAGTTAAACGTCTCGAAAAAGTTGTGGCGGTCAAGCCTACATGTTTTATTAATTAAAATGTCATCAACGTACAGTAAATAAATTAGTGGTTTGTTTATAAGATTAAAGATTTTGTTTTCTAGGTTTGACATGTAGAAATTACTAAATGTTGAACCTAACAGAACCCATGGCAACTCCATCTTTTTGTATAAAGATGTTGTCATGATGGTCATAAAAGGGAACTTTGGTATGTTTTCTAATTTGGAGTAGTAATTGAATTTATTTAGTATGACGTACATGTTAGTTTTATCAGTTTTTTTTTTTATAATGATATCAGAATGATTTCATAATTGTTGAGCGGCGTCGTTTAAATATTTTGTTAATAAAGATGTACTTTTTTTTTTGTTATATTTATTTTTACTAGCTTTGGCTTTTAGTAAGCAATGGAGGTCAGGTTTTATTTTCATTTCTTTTTCTCTTCAAGTTTTAATATGTTTTGATATAATATTTCGATTTCTGTTTTTTTTTTGTACAGGTTATTGTGACCATAGAATAAATATCAGTTAGGTCCTAAAACAGGTGATACTAAGGATATAATTAAGAATTACTTAAGACTTCTACCCGGTCATAGTGGACGGAAAAAAAGCAATCTACCCTTGATTAAATAAAGGTCTCAGTTCAAAAAATCTTTACAGATTTCCGAGTTTGACAAGACGCATATGAAGAAGGTTGGAGGTTACATCAGCCAAAACGTTGTGAGAATAACATAAAAAATGAGAACAGTTGTCCAAATAATCTAAATAATGGCTGTCGCTGGAAACTTTGTCAGTATGACTCTGGGTACATCTTTGGGTGAGGCATCAAGTTCGGAGAGTTGATCTTCTGATTATATCTATATATATATATATATATATATATATATATATTCATATATAGGGTGGGCAAAAATAAGGGTCCTATTTTTAAAAATTCATAACTTTTTTATTTATTGATTTTTTTTTTTTTTTTTTTTAGAATAAGTGAAGGACCCCTTCCGAAGCAAGCATGAGCCGTATTAGCCCTAAGGAACGTACCCTCATTTAGAAAACATTATTTTTGCTTAAAAAACTCAAAACAGTGTAAAAAACAATACTTTAGTTTTTGTAAGGTTTAAGAAGTGTTTTTCGGCTAAAATTTGTTTTGTTTATTTCAAAAAATCTCGGAAGGGTCAGTCTACACACACATAAAGTTTGGTGAGTTTAACTTTTATTTTGTGGAAGTTATTCAAATTCAAGTTATTCAAATTTAAAGATAGGACCCTTGTTTTGGCCCACCCTGTATATAAAATATTGTTATCAACAGATATATATATATATATATTTCAACATTTGTTGTTTAACAAAAAAGCATCACTGAAAACTGCCCCTGGTGGTGAGGCCGCAATTTGAGAGCTTTGGGGAGTGTGGGATCAGTCCTTAATTAGCATTACTCTCAGGTCAACTCTGTCAGGGTTCCATTTATGGATGTAACAGAATCTGTCCTGAGTATGTAGTATACGTGGCTAAGTGGTTAATGACGCGGACTGAGGACCTGGGTGTGTCGGGTTCAAATCCAGTTTGTTCCACAGAAACACTTTCATCAAACCCACCCCTGACCCTGTGTCTAACCTCTTGGAGAGGAGGTGAATAAAATACATTTACATCATGAATAACTTGTCCAAGCAAACATCATCAATGAATATTTGAAGAAATAAAGAACTTGAAGTATAAATACTTTTACTAAAATGACTGGATTCAGCATTAAATAACTTGAAAAGGGTTGATATGCCATAAAGCAAAAAAGCACTCAATATTAAATAATAAAAAAAATTAATTGCAATGTAGACATGAAATTTTTAACATAATTGATCAGATATAGGAATTCCACAGATGGACACTGGTTGAATCACATCAACAGTGAAAAGGTTTTGGCCTTTTGGCAAGGGGCAAAGTGTAGTATTTCTTCTGATACTATTCGATCAATGAAGGAGAAATACTTCTAGACTGAGGTGATTTTAATTTTTGTCCCAATCCAGAGTGCCTATTTTTGGAGAGCTGAATTTCGCCCACATTAAAAACCAACTTGGTGTCTAACTCTGCCCCTTGTGGGGAGGCAAGTAAATAGGAAGAGACACTGATGAAAAAAAAATGCATTTGTGAGAATACTGCAGAAGGAAAGAAACATGAAACACCCATACACAATAAATAACATGCGTGACAACATTTATTTGTTGTAATTTACAATTATTATATATATACTAGAAAATATAAGCTCTCCAGGGTCACATATTTTTGGATAGTCATTAAGATAGATATTACATAAATTTTAAACTGGAATGGAAATAAAAACTCATTTTCAACCACATGGAAAGTGCTCAGAAAAGAAAATCTTTAATTTCTCTTCGATAAATAAAACAATTTTTTTAACAGGAAGTTATTTTATTGGCATCCTTGTTTGAGAAGACAACATAACAAAAATGCTATTGGTTGAATTGTGCCATTTGTGTTGTATAAGATAAAATTCAGTTTTCTTTGAGAATAAACATTCTCTAAAAATAATGTAAAGCAAAAAAGAAAGTAATATTTAAAATTATTAAAAAGTGAATTTAATTACCAAAATAGGTTGTAAATTAAATATATCACTCCGACATATGACTATTGGTACACAAGGAAGAAAGTTAATAAAATTATAGTTATTTTTTTTTTAATCACTTCTTTATAAAAAAAAAAGGGGGGGGGGTCGAATGAGTCACCACTTATCAAGGCCAAAAAATCACTAAAAGATAAGGGTTATCGAGATAGATGGATTGACAGCTGAATGATGATGAATACTATGAGAAGATTGAAAATCTTCACATACCACTCACTCAAAACAACAGTCAACCCAGTAAATGGCAATTCTTCCTCCTTTTTCAGAAGTATTGCTCATGGAGTGTGAGGACTAAACAACAAAATTGGGAGGGGGGAGGAGGGCAAGAGTTATGAGGCTGTCGAAAGTAAACCCAAAGTCCACTTTCTAATCTAATAAGTTTAATGTAATATATTTTGAATTATGTAAGACAGGATGTGTAATGCAACTTCCGTTTTCTTTTATTCCATTGTAAAATGTACTTAATTTAATTAAATAGAGAAGTAGATAATAAAATAAGTTATTTCTTAATTTTTTCCTTCATTTTCTTTAAGGTGTATTCAGAAAATTATTTTGAATGTGTATTCAAATAAAACCAAACAATTAGAAATCAATATGCATAATTTTGGTTATTCGGACTAAATAAATTAAATTCAGTTCCAAGTGATAGTCATCTCAAGGTTGAAGGTTCAATCCTCGGTGCTGGCGATACGAAGAATTGCGAATTATTGAAGACTCCTCCCAGTCATGGCTGACGTAACAAGAGCATGCTACCCCCGTGGATTAAATAAAGGGTTCCGTTCAAAATTCCGTCCATATTCCCGAGTTCAAAGAGATACACCTGAAGAAGGCCGGAGGTCACAGCGTCCGAAACGTTGTGATAACACTCAAGATGAGAAATGTAGTCCGAATAACCAAAATTATGCAAATTATCAATCCTCATCTAAAAAATTCAGAAATATAGAAATCAATAATACTTGTAAATTATTTATTAAAATCAGATTTGCCATCTCAATATGTTAATTAGTCCGTTTTGATATTCAAAGAATGTGTTTTAAGCTCAGCCATGTAAGTAATAGTTCTTGATGATTAAAAATTAAAATCATCTAAAATAATAGGTAAAATACACAAGGGACTTGTGATGTCCGTAGTGATATATTTTCAGTTACAGATACATATAATTTGCATTATATATACATATACATACATACACACTAGAAGAATACCTGTCCCAGGACTGGTAAAATTAATTCTCCGAACAGAACAGTTTTGCACCACTTTTATGTCCCCTTATGAAGATTAAAATGAAGATATACTGCTATTAAAACTTATGTTTCAAATCCATAATCAAATTTTGATCAAAATCCATTACATGATTTTAATTCTAGAAAATTTCTCAAATTTAAGGTTTAAGTTAAAGAGGTTTTAAGAAGAAATTAAAATTCAGGGAATCTAGCTTCATTGGTGTCTAATGACTATGGATCAAATTCAATGTAAATCTGAAAGAATTGAATTTTCAAATGGGAGGTTATATCCATATTATGCCCCCTAAAATTGTAGCAGCTATCATGCAGGTCCACAGGGGAAATGAGTGAGGGTTGCGCCATGTATTGTCCATCAGGTATTGAACTCACAGTGTTCCGGTTGCAAAATGGAAACTTGTAACTTTTGTGACGCGACGAGAGTTCACGTATGTAAATGAGCCTTGTTTTGCATGGGCGAATTCTCATTGTCATAAAAGAGTAGAGACTTTGCTCTGGGAAGGAAAAGAGAAAAGTTGACGTTGAGACCACGTTGAATGATGAGAGAGATAGAAAAAGAAAGAGAAAAAAGGAATTCAATTTTCACGACTACAAAAACTCCTTTAAAATACTCTAAAGAAACTGAAATTTGGGGAATATTTATTAATTGATGACTAATACCTATTATTAAAATTTCACAAAAATCAGAGAGGTATCTGAATTTTTAGGAGAGACTTCCAATCCCTCTTTTCACCTTTTGCATCAAACTAAACTAAATAGAGCCCACATTACCCACCCTTTATGCCTAGCAGTTTTATTCCAAAATTCATAATGCTCGGTTAATTAGTTTATAAGTGAACCCTATACAGAGAAATATTCAAATCAAATGTCTCAGTTCCAAGATACCCGTCCTCCACAAATAAAACTTTGCTGGAGAAACTGTGGGGAAAGTATTTCCCACAGCTCCCTCAGCATATAAAAACATGAAAATAAAATAAATTCAAAATCCTCAAAAGATTGAACAATAAAAAGTAATCAAGTGTTTATTAACCAAGAGGAGAACTCTCTTCTGGCTAATTAAAAATAATTACGGCTTGTGGGAGCCTACTAAACAGGTATAAAAAAGGCAAGAAAAGTCACTCATGAATGAGAAAAAAAAATGCTTTGCGTTCAAACAACTCTAATTCCAGTGAGATCATTTACGATACATACAAGTCAAATTTCTCCTCGATACCAGTTATTAAGGACATCTCTTCTTTCATTGTACACAATTAGAATATACAAAAGCCTCCCTTTTTTTCTTACCCACTCTATCTAGAACAATATTATTGCATTATTACTGATCGACAATCAAAGACCTACTTCTATACGTTTCTATCTATAGAGAACTTTAATACCACACATACCTAACATAAAAAAAAACTGTTGTAAATTCCCAGAATAAATTGTGCATTATTGCTTTTTTCTTCTATCTTTTATTATATAAAGGAAATTTGTGCGTGTGGTGAAAAGTCAGAAACTACACTAGATACACTTATAAACCGTTACATCATCAAATTCAGTGTTATGTAGATCTTATTATGTTAAAAAAAAATACTGTAATATACATACACTTGGGGGTCACCAGGAAATAAATTAGTGCATGAGGAGGGAGGGGGTAAAACATTTACTTTCTTTCATTCTTATTGGCAGGTGTTCCAAAAACATTGATGTTAAGTCAAACAGTCAGTCAGCCTGATGACACATCATCTTTCTACAATTTTTTTCTTCTTTCTATTATATTGAACCAGTTGTAGAAGAGAAAGGGGAGCTTCTGGAGAGGGTGTTAAAAACTGAGAATGTGTGAAAAGAAAAAGTAGTTTTAAAAGAAAAATGTCATCCTTTTTTTTAAGTCTTCGATTTTGTATTCCTGCTAATCTTTAATCGAAAACTCTCTTGGTTTTTTCTTTCATATTGTGGGTTTATCACGTTTTCATCATAAAATTCTTTGATTATAATAACTAAGGTCTCACAAAGGCGCGACTATTTTTTGTCCCTGAACGTAGTGTATCATTCACAAGAGGGGACATCACCTTGAACGACAACAGCTGTTGTGAAAAGGCAAGTGAATATAATACGTATTTCTCTCACGGTGGTTCTCTAAGACAGATTATTTAAAGATCCTATCACACCCATTATTTTAGTTGCATTTTATGATACAAATAAAAGAACCAATGATGCATGTATTTCCCTCTGCTTCGAGTTGAATACAATAAGAGTTTAAAAGTGGTGAGAAAATATCCAGAATAGACTGGAAATAAAAGTTATATCAGGAAAATTGTATATTCAAAAAGACGGATATTCTTAGGATGTGTCCACTCAATTTGTGCACTTAAGGCCGAATATTTAATTTCGAACTTAAACATGATAGAGTCCCTCTTCATCCGTCGGTCTATTACAGATGTGTAGACATATCTAAAAATGTTATTTCAAGCCATAATGTGACAAACAAAAAAAAATGGCATTTCAAACTGTTAAGTGTGATAGGCCGACTGTAGGAGAGAGCCTCCTAGAGAGAAGCTTTGACATATCTAAAACAGCTTCTATGAAACCAAAGACGGTGGAGAAATTTATAGAATAGATTAGACACAAAAGTTATATCAGGAAAAGAGTCCGTGGAACACAATACCACGGAGCTGCTTGCCAGCTGACTACAACATGGGTGAAGTACATATATTCTGAGTCTTAAACTTATATATCCTATAATAATCAATATTAAAATAATCAATCCAGTTTCAAAACACAAAAACTAAAGACTAAAAATATTGGAGTATCATAAACCTAAATTTCATCTATCCTGCTGCTCTTTCCTATTTCAACTAAAACAAAAAGACCCAAATCATGGCCATCCCTACTACAGGCCAGGCAATCGTGCAACTGGGGTCTTTTACTGGGGGCCATGTGAATTTTCTTAAATATTCGATATAGAAGTTGCAAACAACGGTAAAATTCCTCTGTGAGATTAGTTTGATGCTTTTATGTGTTTTACATACCAAATAATAAGAACCACAATGAGCTAATTGATAAATTTGACAATTGACAAATTCCTATAAATTAAGAGACAGGTAATTTTGAATAAACAAAGGCAAATGCATATTTCAATGAAGAATTTTTATTTCAATGTTGGATTTTTTTTTAGAGATTTTGTACTTATATCAAAAGATCATTACTTGTATATTGTGGTTAAAAAGAAAAAAAGGATCCGCACCAGTTGATGATATAGTTTGCAACTTCTATATCAAATATTTAAGAAAATTCACATGGCCCCCAGTTGCACGATTGCCTGGCCTGTAGTAGGGATGGCCATGACCCAAATTAATTTGATTCACCAAATAATATGATAAGTGAAATCTTAGTCTTCACAGTTCCTAATGAGCCAAATTAGGTTTCTCTTCAGAATAGCAATGAGTCAAAATAAAGATATTAATAAAAAAAGTTTGATCATACTTTTCCTTTGTTCATCAAACTATACTATATTGCTCCAGGCATGACAAAAGTGAATAATGAAAATAGTTTTTGCAAAATTCATGCAAATAAAGTTAACAAAAATTACTAAAAGCCGCATTTGTATAAAAAGAGAATTCAAATAAAAATCTCCTTGAGTCCATTCACTGATGTACGTCATAAGTGCAACCCGTGTGATCAGTTGATTTGCAAATTGTGCACGATTTTCTCCTGGTACACCTTGATGTAACGTGGATTAAATAAGGATCTGATCTCTCTAGTAACTGATGATGTACACCTTCGATTTGATAATTACTGTTACATTTCCTACTCAGGTATTCTAAATAATTGCGTATGTCTTTATCATTAGCTTCAATCCCTTCTTCAAAATACCAGCCCAGACTTTCCCTACCAATTCAGCACTGTGTTGTATAGTCCCATGTAGTGTGTGGTTCAGCAGAGCCCATGGAAAATCTCTGGCGATATTGATCATTGTTTTTCCCCTGCAATGTCGTTTGAATTTCTCAATATCAATTTTTCTTGCACATTTCGATCTTGGTCAGTTTTTTTGACAACAAAGTTTAGAAATAAATCTTTTGGTAACCATTAATAAGTTTTAGAGGAATAATACCATACGGAAACATATGATCATTGTCGTCATCTTTGTTTTCATTCGCATTATCTCAGTTAACTCTTTTCTTCAATTTAAGGTCAGGCATTGTATCAGCAACATCTTTCAAGTGCAATGTTAAATCGGTCATCAAAAAATCAGGGGAAGTTTCTTTGATTACCTGAATGATTGACGATAATGTTTTCAATACTAGTTCTCTGTAATCAAGGCCTCTTCTCTTGCCTTGCAAAACTGGAACTGATATGAAAAAAGATGGTTAGTTGGTTTGGTATGGTTTGGTAGTTTTGTTTTACGGCATATCAACCCTTTTTGGGTTATTTAATGCCGAATCTGGTCATTATAGTGAAAGTTTTTATGCTTCAAGTTCTTTATATCTTCAAATGTTTAATCAGGGTTTTTGGTTTGGTAGTTTTGTTTTACGGCATATCAACCCTTTTTGGGTTATTTAATGCCGGATCTGGTCTTGTTTTCTTCTCTTTTTTGTTTCTTTCCCCTTTTAATATCTGTTTCTATTTAACCCATAGTTGGGACCCTAACAGGTACTACCACTCCGGGTCAGGGTGGACCTGGGAGCAATGGTAATTAAGAGGAGGCTCCACATTCCCCAAAGTCCGTAAGCCGGATCTCACCATCGGATGTAGTTTAAGGTCATATCCAGAACCGGGAGTAGGGTAGGACAAATAAAAATAAAAAAGGGGAGGGAGAAAGGGAGAGGGGCTGTTGTTTTTGTTTTTGGTTTTGTAGAACATAATTAAGTTTTACAAACAAAAAAAAAAAAAAAAAAAAAAAAAAAAAACGTCAATGTAGGTGAATTTCGTCTCAGGGAGCCACAGGGCAGCCTGATCTGGTATCAGATGGTTAGTTGGAGAAAAATCAATACCTTTCTGGCCAAGAAGTAGCTTATTTGTTCCTTGCTCAAGGCCATGCAATGCATGAAGGAGACAGCAGGACCACTTTATGTCTTCTCCTGCACTCTATCTCTGAAGTAATCAGTAGTTCTATCATTGTTAGGGAATACTCATTCGACTCGATAAATGTTTCCATCATGTCCAACAAGGGTTCTATCAAACCTGTTCTTAAACTACTAAAAATGTAGTAGGATAAAGGCTCAGTTATATGAAATCCTTAAAATGATGCAATCGTCTGATGTAAAACCATTATTGTTTGTATGATGCAATACGTTTATGTAATAATTTGTACACAGAAAACAGAGTAATGCAATAAGTATGATGTAATATTGTGCATAGGCGTTGAATAGAATAATATAATGAATATCCTCAGTTTACATAGCTTTTGTTTAGAGGAGAAGGAGAGAATTCTTGCAATTAAATCTTGTAATCTTTACAAATTTTCAAGGAGGCAGGTGCCATTCAGAGTGCCTTTTCCTGCGTTGACTGACAGAGTACAAACCCGACTTTGAAATCTAATGGCGGATGTCCTCTTCTCTTTCCTACAGTCTCTTTCTCATAGAAGAGACGTTGCTAGTCTTTCTCTACTCTATTGTTATTTTTATGGTAGGTGCTCAACAGAGCTCCAATCTATGGTTCGACCCTGTAAAACATTCACAGAAAAAACTCGTCCAGCTACAACCACTGAAAATGATTTTCCTTTCTTTCTTTGTGTACTCAAAACTAAATAGAACTTCCATGAGAAAAGTTTCTTTCCAAGAACTGCCCATCTGTGGAAAACAATACCACAGGGCTGCTTCCCAGATGACTACAACATGGTCGTTTTAAAGTCCAATTTTAATAAATTCTTGTTGAGCCGTTCTCCTTAATAATCAAACTCTGCCCAGTTCCAACCATTGTTACCAATCCTGCGGACAAACTCATTCTCCTCGAGTGGCCTTTGGGCCTTGATAAGTAGTGACTTGCTAGTACATAAAATTAAAATTAAAAAAAAAAATTCCTTCCTTAACCCTAAGTTTGAGTAGCAAGACTGCCGCACAAAAAAACCTTTATTAATCTTATTACTAACTCTAAGTCCGAGTTACAAATGTATTAGGGTCTACCATCGATCACGTTATCACCTGGGTTTGGGAGACTGAAACTATCCCCCAAAGACCGGAGCAATGCAACACTGGTATCATTCTTTAAAAAAAGCAATAAGTAGTGCTACAGCAACTACAATGGTATCAGCCTGATCAACGTGTCTGCTAAAATAGTTGCTTCTATTCTTCTATGATGATTCCAATCAGAATGCGACAAAACCAACATAGTTTTCATCCAGGCCGTGGCTGCACCGATCAAATCTTCATTCTAAGACGAATCCTCGAATATCGTCGGTGCTTTCAGCAAAAGAACAGTTATCTATTTCATTGATTTCGTTGCTGCATTCGACTATCGACCGTGCCACCCTTTGGAAGGTTATGCAAGCAGATGGTATTCTGCCTAAACTTCTCAAAGCATATTACTGCTCAACACAATCCCGCATACGCATGTACGGTGAGGTTTCGGGATCTTTTGAAATATAGTCTTGTGTTCAGCAAGAATGTCTTCTTTCGTCAACACTTTTCAATTACACCATTTACTTCAGTCACCTTGAATGCCTTAAAAGAGTTTCCCAGTGCCACTGTTGGTCGCAACTTGGCCACCAAGGACTTAGACCATGCAGATGATATTGCACTACTCAGTGAAACATTTACTGATGCCCAGTTTGCTACTAATGAGCTTCAGCGTGTTTCACTGCAGATTGGGATGAAAATAAATGCCTCAAAGATCAAAATACACACTGCCGGCTTTGACCCAACAGAAAAGACACCTATCGTCCTCAATGGTGATGTTATTGAAGAGGGTGAGGGTTTCAAATATCTTAGTACCATCGTAACAGCCAAGGATCAAGGTCAAGGTCAAGCTGACATCAAAGCAAAAATAGACTTTGCACGTCATACCTTCTGCCGACTCAATACCTGGCTTTGGTCAAGATCTGAGATACGGTGCAGCACCAAATTGAGGATTTACGATGCGCTGGTGCGAACGATCCTCCTTTATGGAAGCGACTCTTGGCCAATGATGATGTAAGACATAAACGGCTGAAAACTTTTAATTACTACTGTCTGTGTCGCATCCCCCATGTCTCATGGCAGCACTTTGTCTCAAACAACTCGGTACGTTTCCGCTGCAAAATGAACTCCGTCCAACAAGTCATCCTCACTAGATGTCTGCGCTGGCTGAGTCATGTTCTCTGTCGTCAACCAGGAGAGTTCATCTACAAAAACATTTACTTCATACCCCTTGCAAGGTTTGAAAAGGCGATGTGGTGGATAACAAAAAACTTAGCTGATGACGGTTAACCTGGGCCCCCTGTGTCTACGGAGTTCACCGTTGAAACAGTGAATGGCTAGAGATCACCCAATCATTGAGATCAAATCATCAGGCTTGGTCAGCCTTTGTGAGGAACACAGTGATGAGGATGGATAGAGCCGGCTCAACCCATATCCGGGTGAATGCTGTTTCAAGTACAAGTCTTCCGTATAGTGGTATGGTGCAGAATTTGATATGTAGCTTTTGTTTACGGAGCTATAGCGGTCAAAGAAACAGGGGAAATTCTGACTTATATACTAGCTAGCTCTGCCAGCTCACTATCGCTTCACAAACTTCAAAATAATAAAAGTGAATGTACACATGTCTGACCTACTTAAAAATCATGCATGCAAATTTATTTCTATGAGCAAAGAAAGGGAAGCTTAATCTTAATAACTGATAATAGAAAATAAAGGAAATGATTTTTTCTAATTTTGATAGACACCAAAATAGAAATTAAGCAGATGTTTTATTAACAGATGAGAGATAGAGATAGAGATAGAGAGAGAGAGAGATAGAGAGAGATAGATAGAGAGAGATAGAGAAAGAGAGTTTATTTTCTTAAGTAAAACTTATCTTGCATCTTTTATTCTGTAAAACTTTACTCGGATATTTCTTCTTTAAGTAAGATTTAATTCGCATATTTTATTTTCTAAGTTTTACTCAAATTATTTTTTCAGTTATTACAATAAGATTTACCTCGCATGTGACAACAGTAGGAAATCAATTGTTATTGATAAACATAAATTATTATTCCCCCCGGGCAATACCGGGTAGCCCTGCTAGTTTAAAATAATAAACTCTTCATTCATAACTTTGTTGTTAAGACGAAACATTAACATTTTGGTAATTTTCAAACGGATTTATCTTGTAAATGTGACCTAAAGAATGAAGAAATCAATTTAACTTTTTAATTGCAGTTTAGAAAAACCAAGTCCTCTAAAGAAATGAAAATTTGAACACAAATGCTAACTATTTGACCAGAAAATAAAACAATATTGCGAAACTATTTGTTATATTAAAATCAAAACAATTATTGAATTAAACAATAATAACAAATAAAAGTTAATTAATAAAATTAACTTTTTCAAAACCATTATGCAAATTAGTTAACCTTGTGCAAATGATATCGCATACATGTAAACAGTATATAAAAAAGATGGTGTGTCTATTGAATAAGTTGAATGAACTTATTTCAGGCATATCGGATATACATTCTCGACAATCAGTGACTGTTGTTGTTAGGCTAGGGTATGATCCTGTTCAGTCCGAGGAGGTCCACCCTCCAGGCTTTACCTTCTCTTTGAGTTAGTTTATCGCTAATCGCCCCTATCTGTGGATGCCGATGGGGCTGCTCAGGCATTTTTGTTGGTCAGAGTGCTCTAATCCTAGTACACTGGCTTTGAAACCTAACACCTGACCCTGTGTCTAACCTCCTGGAGAGGTAAATAAAATAAGTTGAATTAACTTGAAATAGGGCGTTTTTACTTTATCGTTAGTGCAAGAAACGAGCCCAACTTTCACATTTATTTATTTATTTATATATTTCGTATAATACTGTGTCTTTGAAGAAATAAAACCAGAGTGCTCAATTACGTTAGTAAGAGCATAATATATTTATTACATATAATAGTATACAAGAATTTGATCAACCATAAATATTTGCGGTTTCACTGAAATATGGAAAATCTCACCCACTGCGCTAAAAGCATAACATTTGTGGTATGCTCTTCAGTCATTAGGTATTTGATACCTTGGAACTCTTTGGTGTCCCGAATGAGAAAAACAGTTGTATAACTTTTACACAACTTCGAACATTTCACATCCCTTCAGTAATACTTTCACACCTATTTTTTGTTGTTTTACATAGGCACATGAATGCTGAGGTATGTGCATTGACTTGCATATGCATATGGTCATGTGACATGAATGTGTATGTATATATATATTTTGTTGTTTTTAAAAATAAAAATCAAGGTTCAATCCCATCAAAAGGTCAAACGATAATGAACATTTACTAAGCATTGAGCACATTAATACTGTTGAAACAACGTGTTTCCAATACGAATTAATTTTGTCTGTTTTGGTTGTGCTTCGGAAAAAAAAGCAAAGCACAACTGAAACAGACAAAATTAATTTGTATTGGAACGCGTTGTTTCAACGGTATTAATGTCTGAGAAAATTGAGGAACCCAAGAAACTTCTGCTCCCACCCATGGACCCCATATAAATATTTTTAATTGAATTCATAACTATAAGTATTATTGTGTTTTTTAATTATGAAATTTATAAATAACTAGCATAACCCATACACCAGTGTTGATGGGAAAAATTGAAAAACTCCTTGTACCCCATTTGAGTATTTTTAATCGAATGTTAATTATTGTGTTCTTGAATTATAAAATTTATAAATAAACATTTAAACGTTTGTATTATTTCATAACTAAGAAAGAGCATCCTCGCATTAAGGTACGTACATAGAGACAATGTTTTTTTTTCATGTTTTTAAATGGCTATACACAAACACTGGAAGGAAGATACTATTTTATAGGATTACATGCATTTATAAATAAAATATTTTTAAGAAGATCAGCATCTAATTAGAAGAGTAAGTGAATATTGTGTGCAAAAACTGGCCCAGAATTTGAATAAGTAAAATCCAAATTAAATTTACATTAAAAATAAATAGAAATTAAATGTATAAATAAAAAACAAACATTTAAGTGTCTGTATTATTTCATGACTAAAAATGAACATCCTCGCATCAACATGTGTATGTGGGGACGATTTTTGTAAATATAATATATTTTCAAAATAGGAATTTAATTTCACAAAGTAATTCATTGAAAATGATGAATTATTGATAAGAAACCGAAATGCATTATAATGGATCTAATGTAATCACTAAATTATTTAATGTGAATAAATAATTGTTTCTAAATAGGATTTTAATATTATGAAGTAAATCATTAAAATGGCAGATACCCCCCCCCCCCCCCAACGAAATGCATTCTAGCTGATTTAATTTAATAAGTACATTTTTGTCAATAATATATCTTATATAAATAAACCGAAATTCATTCTAACGGATGTAATTTAATCAGTAAAATATTTTTTTATAAAGAAGTTATTTATTCAAAATAGGATTTTTATTTCAAGAAATAAATCATTGAAATGGATGACTTGTTTTATGAGAAAACAAAATGCACCATAGGGGAATAAATATCTTAATGAAATCACATAAGTATTCTGTTTGATTTGCATGTGAACGCCTATTGTGAAAAGTGTTACTTCAATCACTGGTAAGCTTAAATGACAGCATAATAGTCGCTATTTTTAAGTACATGTGTAAGTTTATGAGATTAGTGCAGAAGCAATTAAATGAATGATGAATAAGAAGTGTAGTGGCAACAGATAGCATTGTCAAGTTGTTAGAGCGAACATAGGAATCGCAAAGACTGCTACCGTGTAACACGTCTAGGTTAGAGACGAATGCCCGTCAGTTACAGTAAAACCGCAAACACCACATAATGATGGAATAATAACAGAATGAGTATTTTAGATAAGTAAATGTTTTAAACAAAGCTGACATCATTTTTCTTTTGTTAAATCGATCATGTATGGAAGAACAGAATGACACAATAGCAATCAGATATAAATCATTGAATCGTAACAAAAAGCAAAGCTAGTGTTTTAAGGAACGATAACCACTCAATAACACCGGAATACAGTATATTATATTAAGGGGAATGTATGTGCAAAGCAATGGTGTCCATGGTGTTTGAATTTGGGAACGATGAAATTGGTTTAGAATAACCAGAAGCAGAAATCTGTTATTCCGGTAAGTGAGAATGTAAAAGAAATTATTTGGAGTAGCCAATCAAAACGCTTGAAATAAAAAAGAAAGAAAAAGTGTAGGTAGAGGGAGCATCTCTTGAATAAGTTGAAAATCTAGAGTAACTAACATACAATAGCAAGATTGAAGCATTAAATAATTTCCCAGCATACATGACTGGCAGTAGTAATCGATCTGAGCGTGGTGAAAATTTCACAAACTTCCTGTATATATGACTATCTTAAGAGAACATATTTAGCATGACTAAATATCAAAATCGACCAATTAAACAAAACAAATTTATAGTTACTTAAAACGCACATTCAAAATTGACCTAAATCAATGTCGACACAGGTTTGTATATATAGAAAGCTATATCCATCAACGATACAGGGGAAAATTTCACTCTACTTTATATATAAAATTAGCAGGACCCAGGTTTCGGCATTGCCTGGGTGAAATAGAAAAGAATGATTATAAGCCTCAGTCCGTGTTGCACTGAAACAACTTCTGCCTGAATACAATGTTATCCACAAATTTCATAAAGTCACTGTTTAACTGTAGGTAATTTACATGATTAAAATAGGATTTATCCATAAATAATGGATTGAAAATTGTGCTAACACAAATAGGTCACAAATTTGACGAATAGCCGAAGTGTATTTGCTTTAAAACAAATTATGTCATTAATACTAATTAGTTTTATGAAATTTGTAGCTAAAATTGTATTCATTAGGAGGTTGTTTTTGCCACACGGACTTAGGATAAGTTGGGTTATTTTTTGCCACACGGACTTAGGATAAGTTGGGTTATTTTTTGCCACACGGACTTAGGATAAGTTGGGTTATTTTTTGCCACACGGACTTAGGATAAGTTGGGTTATTTTTTGCCACACGGACTTAGGATAAGTTGGGTTATTTTTTGACACACGGACTTAGGATAAGTTGGGTTATTTTTTGACACACGGACTTAGGATAAGTTGGGTTATTTTTTGACACACGGACTTAGGATAAGTTGGGTTATTTTTTGACACACGGACTTAGGATAAGTTGGGTTATTTTTTGACACACGGACTTAGGATAAGTTGGGTTATTTTTTGACACATGGACTTAGGATAAGTTGGGTTATTTTTTGACACATGGACTTAGGATAAGTTGGGTTATTTTTTGACACATGGACTTAGGATAAGTTGGGTTATTTTTTGCCACACGGACTTAGGATAAGTTGGGTTATTTTTTGACACATGGACTTCCTGCAGGAGGTAAATAAACATACTAAAAAGTACATAAATTGTTTTAAAGCAAATGCACATGGGATATTCGTCCAAAACATTTTTTCTGTTTACCTATCCATTTGTGACATATTTGTGTTAAGTCAGTGTTTCAATGTAAGTAATTTACGTGATTAAAATAGGATTTATCCATAAATCGTCTGACATTGCTAGTGGTGACTGGACAAAAGAATCCATGTGGACAAAATTGTATTCATGCAGAGATTGCATTTTTCGACACGGAATTCCTGCCTGAGGTAAATAAACATATTTAAAAGTAAGCAGTATAATAATGAGTTGTTGATTGTAGAAGATTGAAAAAATAATAATAGTTTTTACGCCCCTCGTGCAAAAACAAAAAAAAAACGAAGGAAGAAGATAACTTTATTCTAGTAAGAATATTGGGTACTGATGCAGCCTTTGAACAAGACAAAACAGACTTTTTTGTTCTGGCTGTCTATGGATATATAATTAAACAGTTTATGCGACTATTTCTTTCATATTTTACCAAATTGTAAATAATTATTTATTTACAGCGTAAAATTCAGTCAAAAGTTTCATGATTAGACTTTAATCAAAGTTTTGAAATATTAACTACTACGTGCCAATTGACAGAACTTCAAACATCCAAAATGGTAATGGTTTAAAAACACAACAGACGAAAGTTGAAAAAATATATGAAGCGTTTATTTTACAGGACAGACCGTCTCGCAAATGTCATATGTGCAAACAGAATGTTTTCTATTATTATTTTTTAATTTTGCTCATCGCCAAGAATCTGTTGTAATAAATTTTTTTATTTATTATGGTTTTTTACATTTTTGAATTCTGGTACAATCTCTTTAAATAAAATACAAATAAAAAGCGAAACAATATGAATAAAACTAAACTTATCCTCTTGTGCAATATATTTTTCTTATTTTCTTTTAATATTTAAATGAACTTCAAAATTAAAAGCAAAGAATAGTTTACACTTATTTACAAATAGCAAAAAAAATATCCTCCATCCGCGCAACTATTAATCTAGCTGTAACCTTATCTACAGAAAAACCAATAAACAATTTTCTTTTCACATTTTGGTAATTTGAAGAAAAACAACAAAAAGATGATTGGCATGGTGTTATTTGATATATTCCAATGTTGAGATTTGATTTTGTATAATCATAAAAATGAATTCCCCATAATGAAAGGAATAAACGAAAAATCGGGGCAATTGTCAAAAATAACTAACAGAAGAAAGGGGTGACAAAAAAAAATAAAAGATAATCAACAAATAACTGTTACCAAAGGCAATAAAGTTACTTTTCTACATACCTGCCTATTTTTTGTGTTTTAAAGGATTTTAAGGCGTTTTTGTTGCATTTTAATAATTTGTCCCAATCCGATCGCATTACAGTTCCATTTTAAAGATGGCATAAGTGAACATCCCCGAAGATTGTTTAATGAGTTTTTTGTCTTTTGAGGTGGAAAAAAAAACAAACAAATAGTCAACAAATAACTGTCCCAAATGCTTTAAAATTTACTTTCTACCTAATTGAAAGGAGAAAAGTACAAAAGAAAATCATCAGACGTCGTAGACGGTCGGCGATCAACTGTCAGCCATCTTTGTTTTTCAGTCTAACGTAATATATTTGACCCAACTTTTTAATAGAAATAAAAAAAACGCTTTAAAATACTTTAAAACAAAAAAATTAGGCAAGTTGAAAAGTAAGTTTTAATGCCTTTGGCAACAGTTATTTGTTGACTATTTGTTTTTGCGCCCCTTTTCTTTCTGTTGATTATTTTTGACAATCACCAAAAGCAGAATGTCAATTGGTCAAATAAAAGAATTATATATTCATGAATAATTTAAAATAGTTACTTTGTGTTTTTCGCTTTTTATTATTAAAGACAAAAAAACAATCCTCAGCTAAATTATCTTTTCAAAAAATATTAGGGCATCAACCAATATATATTTTTAACACTAAACCTATGTCTGATTGGCAAGGTCGTACAACTACACGTAATCGCCTAAAAAGTAGATCCCTTTCCCCCCCAAATCACGCTATCTCCAATAGCAAAAAAAAAAAAAAAAAAAAAAAAAAAAAAAATGGTTCCAGCTCACTATCGCTTCGCAAAGTAAGTAAGGATTAAGTCATAGAGTGAATGCAGTATTTTGGTGAAAGTGTCTAGCATAGAGTAAGTCCAGGGTATTTTGGATAAAAGCAATGACTATCGACCCCACAAACAAAGGTATGTTGTCAAAATTGTATAACCATCGCTCCCCCCCCCCCCCCCCCACCAAAAAACCGATTAGGGCTTCATGCCTAAGTTTAAAGAATTTCATTCATAAGTGTCTTGTAAACTCGGGACAAAAACTTTTGCCTTTATTCATGAAATAGATAAATATTAATATTTTGGTATTTTCGATACAAATTTATTTATTTTTTAAATAAGGAATAAATGGATAGAAAAAAGAATTTAATTCGCTTGGGCGATGATGCAAAGCTCTTTATAAAACAATAAAAAAGAAAATTTTGCGTTGCAAGCGGGGAAGAAGAGGGAATAAGGAGGGAGGGGAGCACGCACTTCGACATATATTTTTTCTATAAAGTAAATAAGTTTCATTGAAATGACTGACTTTCTTTGAAAATGAATGAATTTATCCTTTTTTAATTAAATAACTTTAATTACTGTTAATATCGACAAAACTATTGCATATATATGAGAGAAATAGATACAATATAATTTGATATCAATAACACCCAGCATTAATTTATTATAGACTGATTACAAAATAGAACTGATTACAAAATAGATATGCAAATTACGATTCCTAATTTGTGTGTAAGGGTGTTTCATCAGTACTATATATATCGTATTTAATAATACTATGTCGTATCATTGATTGATACACACCATAAACTGGTATCGTCTTGGCCTTCGGGGCTTGATTTACGCCGGTCTATGGGTCTGTCCTGTGCAGTTCTAGGAGGTTCACCCTCCCAGGCTTTGCCTCCCCTCTTTGGGGAGGAGTAAGTTTATTGCTTACTGTCTGAGGCGCCCTTACCGGGGAATGCCGACGGGGCTACCCAGGCAATTTTTAATGGCCAGAGTGCTCACCTTCTCGGGCGCTGGCTTTAAAAGTCTCACTTTCCCGACCCGACCTTGGGTCACATCTTACCTTGTGGGAGTAAGATAACACTGGCCTTGTGCCTAACCTCCTGGGGAGGTAAATAAAATGTTGTATTATTGGTTTAAATAACAGTAACCTGCTTTAATTTCAATAAAGGAGTGATAAATGAAAAAAACTTTTGCATTCATTCATTTAGATATCTGCAAACTGTACTACTAATTTTTAGCACTGTTTTATTCAATTCATTCTTTTTTTAAATTATTTTTTAAAATTTACAGCTTTTTAATGTCATTTTAAAATAAATTGTACCATAATTTAAAAAAAAACAAACAAACAAAAGCTAACAACTATTTCACATTTTACTTCAATGTCTGAATGTGTCACCGATTTCGTTATCTGCTGTTTAGAAACGCCCCCCCCCCCCCCAACAAAAAAAAAAAAACATGCCAAATAGGGAGGAGGTTAAGTATCAGAACGGAACGAAACAAAGGTTCCATGTTTTACTCTTCATTTGCAAGATCTGTAATCTTGGCGTTGTCCGGAACAATTGAGGAAGTCAAGAAACTCTTGAACCTCATATTGCGCTATATTTTTGTTAATGGTAAAGAACGTAAAACTGGGGAAGAGTTGCAGTGCTGGATTGTGAACACAGATGTCAGTGTAAGCGTTATGCTTCCGTTGGATACACAATGAGCGTTAACATAAAACCCACCTTAGTGTATAATGAAACAAAGAAAAAGAATCATCTTTGAAAGGAATGGAACCCTTATGCTGTATGGGAGCTCAAACATAATAATAATAATAAAAAAAGAAAAAAAACCCTCATCCTTGAAACGAATCAAACTCTTTGATCGTAACAACTTTTTTTTTTCTCTCAATTCAAAAGTGTTTGTTAAGATGATATCAACAAAGAGTAGCTTTCATTATCTCATAGTGCAATGATTTTGGCTTTTATGATATTCCGTAAGAAATTTAATGAATGAACATTACGCTTTATGTGTAAGTAATGTAAGATTAAACTGTGGCATTATGTAAGCACCAACATTAATTGTAGATTTTATTAAAATAGGGTTACACAGAAAGAAATCACAAGCAAATGGAGTAGCGATGTTTCTGTTGTTAGTATGATAGACCGAAAGTGCTATGAAGATAATTATTAAAATGTGAGCTGTGTGAGGACAGAGTGAAAAATCTAAATTGTTTCTTAAAAAATGTTGTACTTATATACAGGCTGTTCAAGATAAACTTGATAAATTTTTTGATATTCTTTTATTTCAGAATCATTTGAAGTATTTAATAGTGGTAAAGTGCAATAAATAGCTGTTTCTGCATACTATATTGGTGGGTTTTAGAGCTGGATACCATGAATGACTGGAAAGTATCGTAATATTGGAAGAGAGTGACCTGCATGAAGATGATTTGCATTGGATAAAAAAAAATAAAATAAAATATCTTAGCTGCAGCTCAGTGTTCCTTGAATACTGTGAAGGCTGTAACATGTGAGCTGGAGAATTATGACAGAGACGTGGAAGCAGTGGCTAGCACGAAGGATCAAGTGTACTGACTATGTTCACGCAATGAAATTCGTCGAGAATCTGCAAAAATAAGTGCGGCAAGATCCAGACAAGGCAATGTGACAAGAGGGATGGGCGTCTGAGTGGCGACTATGAAGAAAGTGCTGAACGAAAATCTTCACTGGTTCTTATACAATGCACAACAGTCCTGAACAAGGTCTCTTGAAATGGCTAACCAATCATGATTCAACTGTCAAAGGCCGACAACCTGTGGATCTGAGAGCTCAGCTAAGTCTGCCTTGATGGTTGTTGTTCAGGTCCTCACCTGCGCCACCTAGGAAGAAAGGATACATAACGAAATTAGCTCTCTCTCTGGGCAGTGAGCTGCATGCCCAAACCATCGGCAACGTTCTTGCAACAGGACAAATGGCAGAGATTTTAGATTGAGGTGTTGGCAGAGAACAATAGTTGGGACATAGTCGACTTGCTGGCAATGCAAGATGATGCAGAGGCAGTCATTGTCAAAAACTTCCAATTTCCAATGATTAACTACCCTCATTGGCCATGTCTTGCAGAGGAGAATCGACTGGACGACAGATTAATACATACACCACTTTGTTGACACTTATAGCTCCTTACACCCCCAATAAAAACCACTGTAGGAGCACAAAGGCAGATCTAGCATTCCTAACACAATGATCGACCTCTGCTGCACCCTGCTAGGATGAAACAATGATGAACTCAAAGTAAACGAATGACTCCACGTCCTCCAAAATAATACCATTCAGACACAGCGGTCTCCAGTCCAAGGTTGAGAGAAACTTAGTTTTCGATGTGTTGATGCACAAACTCATGTAGAGCACAGCCTCCTGCACATCGTCCTCGGTTGACTCCAGCAATATGATGTCATTGGTTTAAGCCAGCCGAGTAGAGATCACAAAGGCTATCAGTGATGAACACCATCTCCCTTATTAACGTGGTCTAATGACTGAAGTCAAAGAGAAGCTTCCTCTGCCATGTCGAGCGCCTAACAACATCTCAGGAAGAAACCAGAGTACAGCTGTGGACCAGAGGGCTAGAGTATCCCGCCCCTCCTGATAGTGATGGCGTGTGACCCCAAATGCAGTTGCAAGCATACTCAAATCAACCCCTGACACAATATCAGACTGGAGAAGAGCAAATCAGTTTTGAAGTTCTAGTTTAAACTTGAACCCAATAGTCTACGTCAGATTCGTTATGTTAAACTGCAAAGGATGCTTCACAAGCCATTTTGCCCTTAATCGCAAATGCAGGTTTGCACGGATAAGTGCATGATCAGAGACATATTCTCTGCCTGTATCAACCCCCATGGTATACCCCTGAAGATGGACCCAGATGGGTCCGAAAGTACTTGGGAGACAAATCCAAACTATGGCAAATTCATCAGCCAATTCCCCCCCCGAAACTAAGATTCTGATTCGGACTATTGAAAGAATCTACCAAAAGATATCTAGACATGAGTTGTCTCTTATATTAAACAATACTTGCCTGCAAGAGAAGATGCTGCCTAGATATACACACATATATATATATATATATATATATATATATTACACACACACACACTAGCTGCATTTAATTGGCACTGCCCGACAGACTTTTTGTACTTTCATTTTGTGCCCCCACCCCAACTATTTTTTGTTGTTGATAAAAATCGTGAAAGTTAAATTTAACTATTACGGTATCATTTGGTCATTAAATTATAAATTGAACTTAATTATTATGAAACTATAACTACTTTTGTTAAGATAATTTTGTTTTAATCTTTATAAAATTATTGAATGTAACAGCTTTAAAAACTTTTGCTAAGAATTTTAAAGCCAGAAAAGACTTTCAATTCAACTGTTTAAATGCTTCCAAATTAATTCATTCTTTCTTTTTTAGTTATTAACAAAATATTAAAATGGTTGACTTATTTTTACAAAATACATTCTGATGGATTTAATTTTGTAATTAAATTACTTCTTTTAATAAGATTCTCAAAAACTTTGCACGATAGCATTTTTGATTTCAATAAATAATAAATTAATAGTAAAAAATAATAATAATAATTAGTAAATCTAATGGAAGAGAGAAACACACAAGTGGTCACAGAATTTTTATTGATAAAGAGATTGTAGACAAATATGTCACAGTTTATAAAAGACCATTAAATGAGACCCTAAGCAGACGATGCTATCTTAGTGGCCCAACAATATGCGACTGTGGCACAGAACCCCCAGACAATGAAGCACCGGACCTAGCACTCTACAACATCAAGGAACAGCAATGTACCAAGTACTGGCTGGACGTTATATAAGCTGAATAGCTTTGTATATGGACACGAGAAGAAGAAGATCAAATGATTCCTAATTCACTTTGTTCGTACAGCAAAAAAACAACTTTGAACTGATAATGAATTTGAAAATGTCCTGCACTAGTCGGCTCGGACCACCAACATCCAAATTTTCTTATCGATAACACTTGACTTACAAAACCCTCAAAGTTATGTTAACATTACTCCGTCTCTTTGGTCATTAAAGCTTCATATGGTCTGCTTAACCTTTGGTTAATTGAAGAACTGAGCTTGGTGAGAAAATTCTGAGCTCACCACAAAAATGTAAGATCTAGTCAAACCTGTAGTTATACGGTAAAACAAAATATCTAATGCAGACGTCAATCCGATAGATCTGAAATGTCAACACTGTTAACCTTAATAATACCAGACAAACGGCACGAGAAAGGACATGTTATCAGAATGTATGACGAAGAAGACTGCATAAGGTCATCATGTGTGATCAAGCGGCAAATAATGTTTGTAAATAAAAAGGCCAGTAAGTATTTTCTTTATTACTTCCATTTCTCTTAGAGCAAAGAATTTACACATTTTTAAGATCAGACCAACTGTGACCCATCGGGTCAGTATTTGTTATATATATTATTAAATATTTATATACTACTAAAAATCTGATGCTCTTGCTTGTCACTGTGCACACTTTTCATGTGTACATGAATATTTTAGATGGTGGTCAGGAGGTCAAATGACATAAATACAGGGCAAATGATAAGAGAAGTGGTGAGAGAAATGAAATGATGTAAATACGTAAAAGAGAATTAGGAAAGAGGGGGGGCGAGAGTAAGGGTCTATTATGATATCACAAAAGTGTTTCATATTTGGAATTTCTCTTGTGACGTAGACCTCTCTCGCACTTAATCATTTACATCATTCACCACCACTTCTCTTATCATTCACCTTTCGTCCCACCATGTAGAGATGAAAAATGTGCACGGTGAAAAAGCAAGATAACTTCCAAACCATCTGCTGAAAAAATGGTACTACTCCAGGGTTTGTGCCTAATTTCCGTGACTGCTCAGCAGCAGCGATCCGACAGCTCACGGAAGCATCCGAGACCTGCCGAGTCGAAAAAGAGGCTGTAAACAAAACTGGACAAAGAAAAATGTCTGTCGCGCAATCCTCGGCGACTCGGAGGCCCAGGGCATACGCTGGAAATAGACGAGTCTCTATTCAACCGCCGGAAAAAAACAAACAAACAATGCTGGCCGTGTTCTCCAGCCGCTCTGGGTCTTCGGGTGGGATACGACCCCGCAGAGGAGGGGTTTCCTGATGACAGTGCCTAACAGGAATACCGAAACCCTAACTCTTCCAATAACCAAGCAGTACCTGGGACGATTGCTGGAGGGCGTATAACAGTCTTTCGCTCCTCACCCTAACAAAACAAGCGGGAGCAAAAGTAGTAGTAAACCCTGAACATCTACGAGGAAATATACGTAATCCCCCCCCCACCCCCCCAAAAAAAATATATAAAAAAAGAACTTGCCTAATTGTAAAATTGACTTCTTTGCTTTACGTAACACGAAACACATTAAAAAAAAAACATAAAAATGTTTCATTTTGCCCACGAAAACAATAAAAAAAAAAGTTTATTTATAGTTCTTCAGCTATGGGTTTGTTCATTTCTTTCATTTTTTTTCTTTATAAAAATATATGCATTTTTTTTCTTTCCGTATATTCATCGTCTTATATTGTCGTCTACCAACCTTCCATTTTTTTTTTTGCACGATTTTTCGGTTTTGTTTATACAGCCGCGTTTTCGTCTCGGCAGGTCTCGGACGCTTCCGCGACCTGTCGGATCGATGTGGCCGAGCAGTCACGAAAATTAGGCGCAAACCCTGGAGTAGTACCGAAAAAATGATTAGAAAACAATTCCAAGTTAAAATACAAATTAACCAAACTGACCAGTGCGGAGGGAGGTATACTTATTAGAATCAAGTGGGAAGTCAGAAGAAAAAAAAATCTAACTCAGATTCCCTTTCTCAGAGGTGAACAATCATATGGAGTTGGTTTATATATATGTGTCACACCTCATAGAAGGCTTGATGAAAGAAATGGTTCCCAAAAATTTCCAGGAGACAATACCCAAAAAAACAACAAAAACTGAAATTGGGATGTACTTTACTTTGCTTCTAAAATCGCCCAATAAATTTGGCTCGAAATTGTAAGTTGCACGTTTATTTATTTTTTCTTAATTCTCAGTTTTTGTATTCACTACTATTATTATACTTCTTTTGAAACTTGTGCGCTTATGATTTTCTGTTGACTGAATACTCCTATATACATATAAATAAATAAATATATTTTTAATTTTTTAAATTTTTAATTATTTAAATTTTTTATATTATTATATCTCTTTAAATCTCCTCCGTTTTAAATCCCAACTGTTACTTTTCACCCCCCCCTTTTTTTTCAAACCTTCCTTACACTAAATTTAAAAAAACATACACAACACTCTAAGCAAATAACGCGTCCCAACGAGAGTGATACGTGACTTCATATTTCCGAAACAGATGACAACAGACGCTGAAGAGAGCCGGATGGCTAAGTCTTTCCGTGCTTGAAACCGACGGTACGAATGTTGTACTAATTTTTCTGCACCAAAATAAATAAATATTACACTCTTAATTTTTAACTTTAATTCTTAATTAATCGAGCACTCTGCTGGGATTTTTCCTGCTATATTACAAAGTATATATATATATATATATATATATATATATATATATATAAAATTCCAACTTCTGTTGTTGACTGACCTAACATCGCATCATAATAATGCATCTGGTGTATATTTTTACATATTTATATTTTTCTATAACATCACATTGATTAAATCACAAAACGAAAATACTATAAATATTCCAAGGATGAGAAATCTGACTTACAAGGTGTACAGCTGACATCTTAACAAATGGAGTTTGAAATGAAAATGAAGAAAATTGATTTAATAAATACATTATTTCTTTCAATATTTTTGTTTAGTTAAATTAATATTACAGATATTATCGATCAATTTAAATTACTGAATTAGTTTTTAAATAAACTAGTCAATATTTTTGCTAGACTAGAAAGATTATATAATTGTGAAAGAACTACATACAATGTCGTTAAAGAAAAACAAATAGTTTGGGACTATTAAAATACTTTCCAACACTATTGATAATGTTTACCTATTCATTTAAAAAAAAATTTTTTTTTTATTATTGCTTATGTTTGAATTCCTGTTTTGAAACACAAATCTATGACATCATGCCAAAGCTATAATTATTTTCTTACGGTAATGTTTTAAGCTCTATTTATAAGAAAGTCCAAATAGGTCATTTGGTAGAATTTCAGACTGAAGATCTCAAGGTTTCGGTTTCTGGTCATAGTACCCGCTTTATTTGTTGGAAATTTATTATTTACTATTAATGCAATATTCTGCATTTCTAAAAGTAGTTAAGATCTGATATTTCGAAATGAGATGTTATATTTATATAAGATTTAAACAATTATTGAAATGATTCGTATTAAAAAAAAATTATTTATTTTTCATTTCAAGAATTTTGTGGGAAAATCGCCATTACTGCCAGCACATGAATACTAGTATTCCAATAAATAAAATAAGAGAAGTAATATCATAGGCACTGTCGCAAAATTGCTACTTTAATAACACCCCTGAGGACTCCTCTGTTAGTGGGGAGCAAATAGTTTGTATCTTTATGGTAGCTACTACAAAACATTTCATATCAAATATTTCAATAGAGGAATTGTTCACTTGAGGATGGATAGTATTTGTTGACTAGCAGGGTTACTTGGTGTTACCGGGAGGGGGTGACATACATAAAATATAGAAGGGTTACAAAAAAAAAGAATGTAAAAATAAAACTTCTCTCTCACTCTACACATCCTCAGTCACGTTACTTTTCGAACATACCTCTGCCTCCAACACCCCCCCCCACCCGCTCTCATCTATGCACATACTTTGGCAATTAGTTCAATATAATAGAAAGAAAGAAAAAAAGCATGCAAAAAAACGAAGTCATTAGCAGCCGAAATATCTGACCTAGCTCCATTATTCTTTTTCGAACATTTACCAATAAGAAGGGGAAAAAAAGTAATTTTTTCTAAACCTCCATGCACTATTTTTCCCCTGGTGACTGCAAGCGAATGAAAATTAGAGTATTTTTTTTTAACTATAACCAGCTCAAAGTCATACTGAATCAGAATATGTATAGTTTATATGTATATCTTTAATGGTTTTTCAGTTTTAGCTGGCACATCGACAACAATATAACTTTCTTTTATATAATAGATGAAGATACAGAGATACTATTGTTCAAGAGATTTATAACACTATTAAAGGCTCCATAGCTATATTTTTTTCTCACATGAGCTAATAAAAAGTCACTTTTTCAAATTGGTAATATAAGGTTCCCATACCCTGTTTCTAGACTAAAATTTAATGGGGAATCAGAAAATTTAATAAAAAATGCAAAAAAAAAAAAAAATTGATCCTTAGAATATCTGAGCAATTATTTGAAGTGTACCCTGAAACTTCATATCCCGAAAACCGATATCCCCAAGATAACTAAAATCACTAATTCTTATAAATTAAAATCTCTAAACTAGTGGAAGGAATAGTGAATCTGGTGTGTCTAACATCTATTAAACTGTCATTAACTATTCAAATCAAAGAAATGTACTTTAAATATCTAATTTATTTGATGAAAATAGCACAATTGTTTTATTTCAAAAACTTTTCTGAAACCATTTGTAATCCTAAGTGCTGAATTAATTACACTAATTCTTAATTAATACTTGATAATTCAATCTAAATCATCAGAATTAACTAAAAAAAAACCAAAAATAAATGATACCAAAATATGAAACACCAAACATCAGCTTTTGACCAATAACAATATTGTACTACTGCACGATATAGTTTGATCTTGCAACTCTGGAGGCATCCAAAAGATCCTCTCCAAGATGATCCAACTGACTGCAACAGATGAAGAATTTTCTTCCTCAAACCATTTGATTAACTGTTGGGTGATTTTGGAAATGAATCGATCAGATGCTCTAAAGTATCAGGGTGAGCAACAACCTGAGCGGGATATCAAATCCTACCCAGCTTTGCTCAAACAATGTCTGTAGGCTTAAATATTAAGGAATATTTGAAAATACAAGGTGTCTGTAAAAAAAAGAATACTGTCTTCAATTTGGCTTAAATAAAAAAATTCCTTCTATACAAGATGTTGAGAATAGTAAGAGAAACATTTTGAATATCATAGATTTTTTTTTTTATTTGGGCCAAATTGAGATCAGGATTTTTTTTATTTTGGTCAAATTGAGATCAGGATTTTTTTTATTTAGGTCAAATTGAGATCAGGATTTTTTTTATTTTGGTCAAATTGAGATAAGGATTTTTTTTATTTTGGTCAAATTGAGATCAGGATTTTTTTTATTTTGGTCAAATTGAGATAAGGATTTTAAAAAAAATGTTGCCCTCAAAACCCAATTTTTATGCAAAAATTGAATCTGCTTACACCTCATTGAACCCAATGTTATTTTGAATCCTCATTAGTTGCCTTTAGAATAGTATATAGGCCTTCTAGATCATTATCTCGGGTCATTATGATGCATAAACAATAATTAGTCACTTTAGGGAAAAAAACGTCAAACAAAAAATTGAGCTGAAATGTGAATATCTCGGCATTGGAACAAGATTTTGAGATGATTTTTCTTACAAATGCAAATTTGGGTGTGCTAGCTCCCTATAAATTGCTCTCAAAGTTACTGGATTTCAACAAAAATTCTTAGTAAATACTCATTTAATTAAAAGATTGAAAATTTTGGAAGCTATTTTCTTAACTATTGGATGTTAATACATCCAATAGTTAAGAAAATAGATTAAAACAACATTACCCTAATAACCAAATTAGTTATAGTTCTATAAAAATTTGGTTCAGTAAACAATTTAATGATCAAACAATAATGTAATAATTAAATTTAACTTTCAAAATCCTATTTGGTAAAAAAAAAAAAATGCATAGTTTAAAAGAGGTAAAACAAAAATAAAAAGACTCCAAGCAAACTACCATACCCTTTTAATTAATATATTTAGCTGTATTGTATTTTGTTAAATCTCACTTTGTTTTTTTAGTATAAAGGAGCTCTCTTCTCGCTAGTTAATCTTCATAGAGAGTTCCATCATTTACCAAATGTCTGTATTAATAGCAATGTTAATTGATTGTTCTGTAATGTCTATAAATAAATCTTCCTTTTCTATACAGCTAAGAGATATAATCTCCATACATTCTCTCATAACCCAGTATTTATGAGAAACTTATATTAATTATATTATACAGGGTGGGCAAAAATAAGGGTCCTATTTTTAAAAATTCATAACTTTTTTATTTATTGATTTTTTAAAATTTTTTTTTAGAATAAGTAAAGGACCCTTTCCGAAGCAAGCATGAGCCGTATTAGCCCTAAGGAACGTACCCTCATTTAGAAAACATTATTTTTGCTTAAAAAACTCAAAACAGTGTAAAAAACAATACTTTAGTTTTTGTAAGTTTTAATAAGTGTTTTTCGGCTAAAATTTGTTTTGTTTATTTCAAAAAATCTCGGAAGGGTCAGTCTACACACACATAAAGTTTGGTGAGTTTAACTTTTATTTTGTGGAAGTTATTCAAATTCAAAGATAGGACCCTTATTTTGGCCCACCCTGTATATAAAACCTAGTATAATGGACATTTTCACACTTGTAGATTGAGTTGGCCAAATTGTGTTCTGTATAAAAGGTTTTCGCATCGTGTAAGAAACTGCTGCGACTGGAGGCCTATTTCAAAATCTACGCATTTTAGTTTGTTTTATGTCTATTGAAAAAACAAGCAAAAATGTGCAAAATTCAGTTAAATGCAATTCAGCAAAATTATGCTCTTGTCATCACTTAGTAGTTTTAACAGTTTTCACTTAAAATTAATTGAATATTTTGCTCTGATGTTACTTTGTACGGTTCCAGGTGCTGGCCATTGATGAAGAAGGTAGAAAGAAGACTATCGGTTGTCATGAAGATGTTGTAGTGGACTTCACGTCTAACCAGACTCGACCATATCTGAAATGTTGATATCCACCATTGTTATGATGTTACAACGATCTCAGAGAAAATCGTCTGTTGGTACGGACATGTACTGTGCACGAATGACAACAGCCAAAACAAATGTGGTTGGATACCCTACACCAAGATTTCAAGACGGTCGGATTCAATCCTGACTAAGCCTTTGACCGTGTATGGTGGAGAGAGAAATCCAGTGCGGATTCAACTGTACGGGACAAATGCAGAAGAAAAATGATGAATATTTTTCTCTTAGTCTTATGAACTTTTTATTCATTTTGATGAATAAAAAGTTCATAAGACTAAGAGAAAAATATTCATCATTTTTCTTCTGCATTTGTCCCGTACAGTTGAATCCGCACTGGATTTCTCTCTCCACCATACACGGTCAAAGGCTTAGTCAGGATTGGATCCGACCGTCTTGAAATCTTGGTGTAGGGTATCCAACCACATTTGTTAAATATAATTCTAATGATGAATTCTACCAAACTTATTTTTTATGAAAGATTGTATGAGAATTGCAATAATTGCACGATAAACAATTACGCATTTGAAGAACTTCATCTAATCATTATTGAAATAATAAACACAATAAGAAACCTAAAAATAGGTAAAAGCCCAGGGATTGTTGACAATATTTATTCTGACCATTTAAGAATGGTGGTTTCGGAATTTTTGAGATGAGGATTGATAATTTGTATTATTTAGAACTACTGTTCTCATCTTGGGATATTATTCTCACATTTCGATCGGTCATGGCTGACGGAACGAGAGAAGTTTACTCCCGTGGATTAAATAAAGGGTTCTGTTCTGAAATTTCATACAGATTGCTGAGTTCGACAACTACACACTCGAAGAAGGTTGAAGGTTACATTGGCTGAAATGTGAAAATAACATTCAAGATGCAAACAGTAGTCCGAATGATCCAAATTTGAGAATAGGTGCAGAGTTTCTAATCACGTCAATATACCATCTTTTCAACGCAATTCTACCAGCTAAACGAATTCCTCATAAGTTTAAAATACACCATATTAAGCAATTACAATATTTTGAAGATCTTTGTGCATATGCACTTGTCCAGAAAGATGCAAAAAAAGAGGTGAACCACCAAGATGGTGTGATATCATATGTTCTTGCACCTCCAGATCAATCAGTCAGCTAAATAGTTAGAGACAGGAGGTATTGGAAAGAGTTAAAACATGATAGATCATATTCTGAAGTATGTCTATAAGGAATGGTGGAAGTGTGCTAAAAAGATGATAGATCCTATTCTTCAATATGCGGAGAAACCGTTTGATGATGATTTTTTTTTTGTATACATCTTTAATTTCTGATCATAAAAATTTTGCCCTTTCTTGGCAATATTTTTTTTCAGAACACTCGTAAATTATTAAATTGAATTTAATTTTGAAATAAGTTTGTAACAAAATTCTTAAAAGGTTTATTAAAGTAGGGGTGGGACATAATGGGTGAACATTTCAAATTCATGCAAGTAGTATTTTTTGTGTTCATTTATACATAAATAACACTAAACAATCAAACATTTTGAAAATTTTGCAAAATTCAGAAGGTGCAGGCCAAAAATAGCCATTAGAGCTCCACGGGACTCAAAATCCATCATTTTTTGGTGAAAAAGTGGTTTCATGCGACATTGCAGGTCCTAAAACATCCTCAAAAGCTATGAATGGATATAGATGGTTAAATCTGATATAGTATTTTAATTTAGGACCATTTTCAGGCTGTGAAAGGGTTTTCATGAATGTAAAATAGCCAAAAACTAGTGGCCTGCACCTTCTGAATTTTGCAAAATTTTCAAAATGTTTGACTGTTTAGTGTTATTTATGTATAAATGAACACAAAAAAATGCTACTTGCATGAATTTGAAATTTTCACCCATTACGTCCCACCCCTAATTAAAGGTTAAGAGGGTCAACTAGTCTAGTTGACCTGTGGCAGTTTGTGCATGGCGAAGAGTCACACCTTTCATGAGGTAACCCTGTTAATGTGTATAAGCATAGACAGAACACGGCTGATCTAGAAGAGTCAAACCTTGATAAAACAAAATCCATTTACAGATAGTTCCTGTGGCGATCATCGACAAACAGGTGCTTTGGCAGAGAAAATGGCAGAAAATTCCAAGAGTCATCTGACCCGGAAATTGGCGGTTACTTTTAGTCCTTCCGTCCCTGCGTCTGTTAGATAATCTGTCGCATACAGAAGTGTTACAACATAGTAAAACTGAGGACTCTTCACTGAAATAAATTTTCGTGATACTTCTTCTATGTGACAAGCGCAACATATAAAAGGACAATGGTAGAATAATTATACTTTTTCAACAGAAATGTGAAAAAGTAATTAAAATGTATCATTAGTATTTTGATTTTGCAATAAATGTAAAATATTGTAGCAGGTTCATATGAAGGAAAAGAAAGCCATCTTTAACTTACTTTAATTAAAACAAGTTATTCCAAGTAAAAGCAAACATTTCTTTGAATTTTTACAGCTGACTACAACAGGGGAGTAGAGTAAAACAAGAGAATCTAAAATGCATCGCTGGCGGTGAAGAGATTAGGTTTTGAAATAGTCCCCATTTACTTGCCTCCTCATCAGGATACAGTTAGACACAAGGCCAGTTTGTAATGTGGGACCATCCAGATCCGCAAAAAAGGGACACTCTGGTTGAGATAAAAGTAAAAATTACCTTACTCTAAAAGAATTTCTCCACCACTGACCAAGGACAGAAAAGATGAAGTGTAGAATCAGAAACGATACTATACTTTGCTCCTGGCCAAGAGGCCGGTGGTTTTCTGCATGATGTGAGCGCCTTTAATACAGAACGTGGTTGGGTACAAATTTTTTTTTTATGTCATGAGGAGGACTTAATTTTAAATTTTCGAAAGAACAATTTTGATTGCATTGTGGCAACTTACATATTGGCATGCATCTTTTTGTTTGTGAAATTCAAAACAATATTTTGTTGTTATTAACATTAAAAATGGAAAAATAACCAAGATTTTCAGCATTTTCTTCTTTTATTTCAAGAAAGGTAAAAATACAACTCAATTATGAAATTTATGAAGAAAGAATAAAAACTGAAACACATGAAATGTAATTTATAAACTTTTATGCTAGAAATTTCTGGATGAATGATGTTCCATGATCAAGTGAAAATTTTGAAATTGATAGAAATCCAGTCATTACTCGAGAATAACCAATACTATGTTGATTTGAGGTGTGACTTCAAAAATTTTTGTTTTTACTATTGGAATCACCACTTATCAAGGGCAAGAGCCACTTGAGGATAAAGGTTAATGAGATGGGAACGATTGCCAGTCGAGAGATGAGGGACACCATGGAAGTACTAACATTGATCAGTTGTATGAACTGCGTTTGATTACTTATCGGATGATCCATGCAAGAATTTGTTGAAATTGGATTTGAAGACGACCAAGTTGGATCATATCTGAATATAATTTGCTATTTAAATATAATAGAAATACAGTTTTAAAATTATAACCGGTAGTGAAAAGTGGATAGTTTACAATAATATCATACACAAAATAATAAAGCAACCAAAATGCACTACAACTAATAATTATAGCAACGGTCAGTCTACAGCTAAAAAGGTAATGTGGGGTTGGAAGCTAATTCTCCAATATTATATGGGTATCCTTCAGTTTCAGAAGACTATAGAGTTGTGTTGTAGGTGTTTATTCTGGTACAGCGTTATTTTGTCGATACCGCAAAGTAAAGCTGGAATTAACTCACCAAAGTGAAAAGGTTAGATAAATATGAAGGGCAAGGCACCCCCACACCTGCTGGAATGATCCATTGAAAAGGCAAGCATCGATATACATAATCAGTGTTGCCAACTGAGATTTTCAAAACCCGCTAAATTGAGAAAGCAAAATCGCCAGAAAATCGCTAGATTTTTAACTTTTCGTAATTATTGGCAACTGAGATTTTCAAAACCCGCTAGATCGAAAAAAATAAAATCGCTAAAAAAACAAAAACACTAGATTTTAACTTTGTACCCTATATATATATATATATATATATATATATATATATATATATCCACCTATCAAAATGACTGCCAAATTTTATCGACTACTTTTGTCTGTTTTTCAAAATGACAGCGAAAATATATCCACTGTACAAATATTAATTTGTCTGTTTTTGTCTATTACTTAAAAAAATTATTTTGCAAATATTAATTTGTTGTCTGACTTTTTCGGATTATTTTGTAAATAAAAGTTAATTTGTTTTCATAAATATAATTTGTTGCCACCTGGACCTAGGGTTAGTGGGAGGTTTAATGGAGTGTATATTTTGTTTTGTAAGAAACAAATCATAAAATCAAACAGTGTTTATTAAAAATTTAAATATATTACAAATTTAACATCACAATAATGACGTATCTAAATATAGAATATTGCCGAAGAAATTGTCCACAAAAATGAAATAAATATTTGCAAAATAATCCGCAAAAAATATTCACAAAAATGAGAAAACAAATTAATATTTGCAAAATGATTTTTTCTTAATCCACAAAAATCTGAAAATAAATTATTTAGAAAAAAAAAATTAAAAAAAGAAATCCGCAAAAAATCGGGCAAGGCCCTTACTCCTATAGTTTTAAATATTTTAAAACATTTACTGCTGTTTTAAAGCAAATAAAATCGAGTTCTGGTATTATCTTTTCCAGTTATTATTTTGATAAAAAAATATTAAATTAAAATCCTATTACGAGATTATCCATTATAATGCATTTCGGTTTCTTCGTAAGAAAGTCGGCCATTTTAATATTTTGTTAATGATTGAATTACTTCGATATTTATTCCATACTTACCTAATTTTCTAATTTTCCTACCTTGCCAAAATTACATAATCCCCCCCCCCCTAAAAACATGCACCCTTCCTACTACTAACCCTAAGTCTGGGTGGTAATACGAAAAATAAATAAAGAATAAATTTAACAAAAGTCAAAAAAAGTGCGTGCGACGTGGGAGTAACGGGGCTGTTAATAGTCAATTTATTGAATATTAAAGTTTGTTTTTTTGTTATGTTATTTATTTATATTAAATAAACCGTTGTAGTGTATCACTTATCTTTCGCAGAAAAAAAACAACAACAATTATTATTTCAGAATGCATCAGTTTTGCATATACTTGTAAGATAAAATGATCCCCCATTTCCGGGCCATTCTAACTTAGTAGGTAAAAGAATTTAGTTAACATTGGTTCTCAGAGTGTAAGTCGAATATTTTTATTGGTAAATTATGGGGATGCAAAGTAAACATTTCAAAGTTCACTGCCTCCTATCTCTCTTATCAAACCTTTTGTAATGTTAAAAATCGAAAATTAAACAAAATGCTGGTGACATTTATTGGATGTGTTTCTACCAGTATTTTGTTTAATTTTCGATTTTTAGCGATTATCCGAGTGATCATCGTCGACATCTTATCGACGTCATTTTCTTTTTGAGTATGAACTGAACAGTCGACACCATGTTTGTTTTTTAACAAAAATATGCTTTAAAATAAGTTAAAACACAAATAAACTTATCCAGGTAGGTAGAATAGTAACTTATCTTGCCTTTGGTAACATTTATTTGTTGCACATTTATTTGTTATTTTTTTTGTTTTTTACCCATTTTTCGTTCTGTTCGCTCTCGTTATAAATGCCCTAGAATTGCTTTTTTATTATCAATTTATTTTTACGTTCGTGGGCTTTTGTCCGTGTTTGAATTATTTTGGTGGCCTTTTGTCTTTTATTTTTAGAACATTAACATTTTTATTGACATGTAAAACTACTGCAGATTTGCATATATCATGTATGGAAGGTAGCTTGAGAAATAATCTCTGATGACTAAAGAGAAAATGAATACGGAAAATAGTTTTATTGAAATCTGAAATTGCGTGTGTGTATGTGGCAAACGAAATCGCCAGATTTTTAAGAAAAAAATCGCTAGCCGCTAGATCCAAATTTTACTAGCCAGATTACAATCAAAATCGCCAGATATAGCGGGGAAAACCGCTAAATTGGCAACATTGTACATAATTCCAGTGACGTTGCAGGAATTGCCAGAATGTTGCTGTATACAGCCTCAGACTACCATGGGCATTCTGGAGTTTTTCTTAGGGTTGACTCTCAAAACCTTTTCTATGAGTGGATATGGTCTGCAAGGTTTTGAGATCAGAGTTTAACTTCTCTTAGGTGAGCTATCTATCCAGACAGGTTTTTTTTTTTTTTTAAATGGAAATCGCTCCAAACAAAGCATGAAGCCACTTGATGTAAGGAGCTAAAAAAAGAAAAGAAAAAAGTACTTCATGATCAAAAAACTAGCTTTAGATGGATAGATTCCGACCCAGAAAACAACAATTCTTCCCCCTTTGTCAGAAACATCGCTCATGGAATGTGACGACTAAAGGACAAAATAAGGGAAGCGAGAGTTATGAGGCTGCCAAAATTAAACCCAAGATTCACTTCTCTAATATAAATTTCTTCTAAACCAGATAACAATATTTCATACTATATTTTTAACTTCCAAAGAAAGGAAAACACCAATGCCGTTCCAGACAGTGTGTTCAAGAGAAACCTTGTTTCTCGATGGAGTAAACTTTTTTTTTTAACAAAAAATTGAAATTAAAATAGGAAATGATCATCTTATTTTAATAAAAACAAAACTAGATACATTTTTGTAATCAGTTGCAGGTATACCATTGTGTTCAGATATTGAAATCACAGTGCCAAGTAAGTGAACTATTCATCAAGCTCGGCTTTCTTTGAGTAATTCTAAAGACCCTTGAAGTAGCAATGCTCACTGCTTGTAAAACATCACTAAAACAGCATTTTTGGGGGGTAGATCAGAAACATTCTCATAAAGTTGTTATAAACTCATAAAATCCTGTCAAATCATACATCAAACGAAAGGAAATTTTATTTATCAATATTATTTATATGCGTATTTTGTTTTATAACTTTTTATTAGTGAAATTAAAAAAAAATGAATATTGTAAAACTCTTTTTTCTTTCGATTTTTGGTTGAGCACCTAAAAGGATAGTTACATGCTTAACTCAATTCCAAAGCACACAGTGGTGGAAATTTGGTTAAATTTGGCTTTAAAAAAAAAAAAAAAAAAAAAAAAAAAAAAAAAAATCGAGGAAATAATGCCATTTAAGGTCATATATGTTCGTATTTAGTTGGTCAAATAGTTTATAGTCAAATAGTTTATCAGTTATTAAAGTTTGACCTCTGTGGTTCAGTAAGTTTTCATTAAAATTTTTTTGAATATTTAAATTGGTGAAACAGGTTTTGAATTTTTTTTTTTCATGTAATTGTCATAAATATCCATCCAGAAAGTTCTTTGGAAATCTATAACAAAGGCCATCAACAAAATTTTACTGAAAATCCATTAATTCTTGCCAATTTGACTTTTTCATTTACTGTAGAATCAGCAATAAGTCAGCAGGCAGCATCAGCTGTAAATAAAAGACGATTTTCTTTTATTTGAATTTGTGAACAAATTTGAAAATATGAATATCGAAAATATTTTAAAATGTTTAGTTCAAACTGTTATCAGAATATATACTTAATATATAATTAAATTTAAACAAACTACATATGTTTACACGCTATTTTATCTTGGTAAAAATATGACTTTTTTCTCTGCATTCGAGCATTCTTCTTCAAATAAATAAATTGACTATCAAAAGGTGTTGTGGTCCTTTTATAAAATTTTTATTAGGTTTAAGAGTTCAAATACTTGACTTTCGAACTTTCATTCTAGTCAGAAATGACCTTTTAGCTGCCAATTAAAAAAAAAGAAAAAAAAAAGGATTCCTTTTTTTAGGCAATTACGTGTGAATACCCTAAAAAAACTTGACGAAAAAAACAATTTAGAATGAGGGGGGGATCAGTTTTGGATATAAATTTATAATTACTTAACCTACAATTAACCCTAGCAAGCCCCTCTAAAAATTTTCCATTAACTCTACTATTAACACTAAATCTGAGTGACAAGCCCCCCCCCCTCCACACACCATAACCCAACTTCTTTCCCTAGGTCCTAGTGGCAAATCCCCGCCTTATAAAAACACTCCCTTTACCCTACCACTAACAATAAGTCCAAGTGGCAAGCCCTGTCACAACAATTTTTTTTTAAACCACACATAATCGTCATAATAAGCAGACCCCCCCCCCCCTCCAGAAAAAAAACAACAACACTAGTGTGATATGATAAACACATTATTATTTTGGAAGATTAGGTGAGAGCGATTGCAAATTAAACAAATTTAATTAGGGGGTCAGTTTGTTAAAACTTATATGAGGTGCTCAAATGCTGAGCTATCTTCTTTTTTAATGGTGTCATGACATTCACCAGCAAATCTTACATATGCATGCCAAATTTCATTGCTTTATCTTTAATAGTTATTGAGGAAAATGTTTTTTTTTTCTAAATTTATTTTTCAGCTTCAAATGCTTGTAAAAGATTATAGATGAATTTTGATAATTTAAAACTTAAAAGTCTATCAATTTTTTTTTAATAATATCCTATTTTTATAGCAAGAATCTAAAATTCTTTTGCAAGCATGTTACTTAAAAACATTTAATTTTTTAAAGGTGTCAGTTCACTTTTTCCTCAAAGTCATTTTGCATTAGGAATCCACAAAAGACTGAATCCTAAAGGAAAATCTTCAATCAATTGGATTTATTATTTTTCTAGAGTGTAGTGGATCTATATCACATCACTAGTAATATAACCATTTTTTCAACAGTGTTTCTATTAATTTATATCAATTTAACTTTTTTGTATAATGATGTAATGCAGGGGGTGACCAACCTTTTGTAACCCATGAACCATTTTTTTTCTTACTATAAAGATAACACCAGACAGAATATATATATATATATATATATATATATATATATATATATATATATATAAAAAAAGTGGACAAACCACAAAATATAAAAGACTAAATCAAATCAAACACACATCTATAGACTAATATTTCCTTTTTTAATAACAAACTTTGACAAATTGAATTTTTAATAACAGAAATTTTGACAAAATCCTAATTTACTGATGTCTTTGATTTGATTCTTTTTTTATATTTTGAAGTTTGTCCCTTTTTCCATTCATATATATATATATATATATATATATATCAGCAATACCCACCGACCATAAAATGGTTTGGATAATCAGATTTCAAGGTAATTCTACTAAAATAGTCATATTTTAAAAGACAAAGCACTTTAAGGCTTCAAAATACCACCATTTTGTTCAGAAATGAATATCCTTTCACATGCATTAATAAATAATAATCGCCATGATATATTTGAAGAGTTTTCAGCAAATAAATTCATATAAATGTTAACACCATTTTCGACCATTTACGTCACCTTTTTTTTTTAACGCACTCTTCTTGTACCATTCGTCTATGAGGAATTTTGTCGTGAAATTTGGAAACAATCAGGAAAAATATCAATTTAAATTATTGTTGGAGTACAAAATTAATTGATCCATTATTTTTTTTTGTAATCTTAAAAATAAAACATGACGTGTATCGAACATTTAAAAAAAAAATTTTTTTCGTACCCCAACTAGTAAATCAATCTTAACTTTTTTTATGCATTAAAATTATAATTGTATGTTGTTTTGTCTTTTGGTAGTAGAAATTTTGAATTACCCTATCTGAAAAAAATATCGTCGCCTTCTGAGCGAAAGTCAACAATTGCTGCTAGTATTGCTGATATAGCAATCAAGCAGCAGCAGCAGCTAGTTATAAACAGTTAACCTTGTAAAATTCGTTTAAGGACTTTTGAAAAAAAAAAAGACAAAAAATACTTTCTGTGCTTATAAAAGTTAATGCTGTATTTGGTTCTTTTATAAAAAATACTGCAAGAAATACTGGTTTTCAAATATACTCAACTTTAATTCTAGTAATAATCACTTTCTAGTCGCTAATTTAAAAAATAAATAAATAAGATGTGTTGTACCATTAACCTTAAATCTGAGTGACAAGCCACCCCCTAAAAAAAACCCTTAACCCTAATACTAAGTCCGAATAGCAACCTCCATCCAAAACAAAACCCCTTCCTTAAGCTTATCACTAACCCTAAGTATGAGTGACAATCCCCCATCCTACAAAAAGCCCATTAAAACCACACATAATCATCTAAAAAAAAAAAGACAGAAAAAAAAGCAGACCCCCCCCCCTCCTTAAAAATACCGCACAGGATTTATTTCTCATAGAAATAAAAATTGATTAATGCCCTAAAATGCTAGAATGGCCCGGAAATGATGAACTATTATTTATTATTTTATTAAATTTATGTGAGACTAATGCCCCACTCTAAATTCTAAAATAATTGTTTGTTTTTTCTTTCTGCTAAGTTTTCAGGGTGTTCACACGTAATTGCCCCTAGGCCTACCACCAACCCAAAGTCCGAGTGGCAAGCCCCCCCCCCCCCAAAGACTCTCTTAAAACTAATCCTCTAAAAAAATTAAAAAAGAAGCCCCCCTCCAAAAAAAAAAAAAAATGCACAGGATTTATCTCCCATAGATACAAAAGGGTTCTCTGCCCTGAAATGCAGGATTATTTTACATTAAATTTATGTGAAACAAATCCTCACTCTAAATTCTAAAATAATTGTTTTTGTTTCTTTCTGCCAAGTTTTTGAAGGTGTTCACATGTAATTGCCTAAAAAAGGTAGAATCTTATATTTTGGGGAGGCAGGGGAACGATTTAGCGGAAAGTGTTAATCTACAATAATACCAAAGAAATCTTGTAATATATTAATTTTTAAACAGTCTTAGTATTAGATTTCAGTTTCTTGTACATAAAATGTATTACAATTCAACTTTGAATTCTATAACTTCTTTTTTTTAATGGATACATGCTATTTTTAAGATATTGCAGCATATTTATGTGCATTTACTGCAGATTACTTGGAAATCATTAATTTCTGGAGGTTTTCAGTGACATATTGTGATTACTTGTACAAAAATACACTTAAATGGCAAATTTCATTGCTTAATCTTGTGTTTAAACAAAAATATAACATTTTTATTGAAAAATTAGTGTAAAAAATGTGACGAAACATAATCTTTAAGGAAAAATATCCAATTGTGCGAGGCACAAAATAGTCATAACTTCCTTACTTTTAGTCAGATTTAAAAAATTAAAAATAAATTTTTTTTTTAGATCATCAAGCTCTTTCTATATATGCCATTATTGAGGTATTTTAAGCAATTTAAATTTTTTCATGTGTATTGCTATATATAGATATATATAGTTCGGTCGATGTTATGCGCAGTTTGGCGCTTTTTGAATAAGGAAATTGACAACATTTTTGAGGCACGCATGAAAATGTATTTAGGTGAAATATTTTTGAAAATCAACACATGGTGCAATTTAAATTTAAAAAATCTTTTTTTTGCAAGATCGACTTTAAGTTTCAATTTGCAAGAAGCCATTACATAGACCATTTTTTAGTTTAAGGTGGCAACTTGTCATATCAAGACAACAATATTTTCTGTATTTCTTCTAGATTTATTTTTTTATCTTAACTTATTTTTAGATTTTTTTTTTTCAACAATTGATTTTAACAAAAAATTGCCACCTTAAACTAAAAAAGGGTCCATCAGATATACATAAAAATCATTTGATATTTATATTATACATCGGGCAATTTTAAATTAAAGTACTTAACATCAAGACAAATTTTGGTCATACCTACTAATAGATTCACACGGTAGAATAAAATCAATGAAAATAAGTGTAATGTTTTAGATTAGAATTAATCCTAGCAAAATCTTCTTTTAGCTATAACCTACTTAAGTTCCTCTTGTACGTTTTTTCTAGAAATCAGGTTTTTTTTTTTGTTGCATGAGCAGACATGTTTTATCTTTTCCTATCGCTAGGGTTCAGTGCGTCACTTGTAATTGTATAATGTACTACTGCTAATGCAGGCACTATAAGTTAGCCATCCTTGATATAATGCATACATATTATATTCAAATTATTTAATAATTCCAAGATATTTTTTAATAAAAACTAACTTAAGAATGTTAATTTTCAATTCTATAGGTGGATTTTATGTATGAAAATTGATTACTAAATAATAGAGATTAGAAAAAAGATCTGTATTACTGATTTTTATTTATAAATTACAAAAATATATTTTTATAAGATAAAACAAAACCTGTAGGTATAAAGTAAACATTTGTTTGATATTTCAAATTAAAACTGAATGAAAAGAAAGACAAGAACAAAGAAATCAAAATGTTGAAAATTCCTTTAATCCCCTGGTATTTACAATTTGTTTTTCCAGTAGGTATTTTAATAACATCCCACTCTTTGTATCCGGTTGGATCTTTATCAAGAATTTTTAAATGCTTAACATACCAAGAAATGTACGTCAATTACTATATCAATAAAATAGTGTCGTCCTTTAAAAGACTTTCATTTTCCTTCTAGACAGGAAGAGGCAGATTCACACCAACATCAGACATGAACATACAACTCATAAATGTAAAGTTCTTTAACAAATTGTATTAAAATTAATAAAGGATATAAAAATCTTTTAACATTTCTCAAAAAGGGATTGTATAAATATTCTCAATTATTTAAATTAACTTTACCAATTTGGAAAATGAAACAGAATTTTCAGAATGAGTGGTACTTTTCTTTAACGAATTTTAGACTACAATTTAAATGGCTAAAAGAGAGAAGAATTCATATCTGTAGGTTCTAAGAAACGTTAATATGTTAAGAACAAAACTATGATTTATTAAAACAATTCCTGAATAATAGAAGTAGAAGAGTAGTTAGGGTAAGTTGATTCAAGCGGATAAGTTGTAGAATAAATGTACAAATGGTTTGAGTGCTGAAATAAAAAGCAATAAAACGATATATATATATATATATATATATATATATATATATATTAGAGATGGGCGTTTTTTCGGTTTCGTCTCCATACCGAATACCGAATCGTTTTTTTTTTTAAACCGTAACCGTTCGGTATTGTTTTTACTACAGTAAGCCACCATATACAAGGAAACACGGTTGAAAAGATTTTCCGATTTGAATAAAATTGAATATTACCAAAAAATGTTATATTAGTAAGAGGACAGATTGAACAAATATATGATAAAAACATTTAATTGACTTGTAGGAAGAAATCTTTGTTTACAGTTTGTTTATCATTAACATTTTGAATTTTCAAATGAAAAAAAGAGAAATACGACAGACAACATGACATCGTATTTTTAGCATAAACTATTTTCAAATGAAAAAGAAAAAATCAAACACGTTCCGTATGATGTCGAAAATCTATTTGATTCAACTCAAAATTGTAAAATAATTATTTATGTTTGTTTCAGAGTTAACTAAAAAAAATGACTTTAGGTGAATTAATAATCTCTACTTTTTTTTAACCATCCTTCCTTTTCCCATGGCACGGTTTTCGGGTGTACTACTAGTCTTTTACGCATGTCTATAAAGTTTTATTACCCTGTCTTAAAAACAAATATTAACCCCAACACGCACCAATTGACAGAACTTCAAGCACACAAAATGACAGACATCCCAACAGTCAACACCGGCAATTCGAGAAGTATATGGTGTGTTTATTTTACGCGACAAGACACAACGTCTTGCAAATGTAATATTTGCAAGCGCAAAGTAATTGCTAGTCACGGGAACACAAGTAACTTGCGAAGTCATTTAAAAAAACACCACAAACAACAACATGACCAAATTCAAAAGAAACTCGAGATCAGTACCAATATTCAACCTAGTACAAGCACATCATTATTTCAGGTAAGCATATTTATTTTCATTTTTTTTTTTGTCACTAATAATGTTTATGAATGATGAATTTGAATTAATTAGTAAATAAAACAAATGGTATAAATAGAGAACGGGAACGACTTTTTCGCCGAAAAAAAAAAGAAGAGAAAATGGGTTCAATTGTGCTATAGTGGCCGTTGGATGTTCTCTCATTTCGCTTGGTATTCGCCCAAATGTTGGATAACATTTATTTTGGTGTGAAATGGTATTTTTTATCCGGACAAAAATGATTAAATTTTTTTTTAACATATATAAAATTGAACTTTTATATGCCACATTTTTACCCGTCAGAATAGACATACAGAAAAAAAGTTTCAAAAACCTAAAAGTAGAAAGCAAAACGCATTTAAACAAAAAATATATCGAAACGCATTAGCGAAAATAACACGGAAAATAATATTTCAATTTTTTTTTAAGTTCACGGCTAGTTGGTTCTCTTTATTTCACATTTTCACGGAGAATTTTTTTTTTTGTGACAGAGAGTAGTACTTAAAAATAAACAAAACATTTGTTTGCATTTTCTACCACAACCTGGAGTATTTGATTTAATAAAATAGATTTTTCGTAACCCGTCAGCCGAAGCGTTAGCGAATACAAAACGGCAACATTTTTTTTATTCTTTAAATTCTCGACTAGTATGTTTTAAACCTTTTCGTTTTGCTTTTAAATTCGTTAAATTCCGTTAAAACTTGTTTTTTGTGTAAAAAGAATGTTCAAAGTTTATTTTTTGTTTCAAAAAGTTTGTTTGTTGTGTTTAATTTTAAAACGATAAAGATATTTAGGCATAAGTTTATTTTTTGTTTCAAAAAGTTTGTTTGTTGTGTTTAATTTTAAAACTGTAAAGATATTTAGGCATAAGGAAAAAACATTGAATTAAAATTAGATAAAGATATTTAGGCATAAGGAAAAAAAAAATGGCCACCAGTGATTAAAACATTGAATTAGAATTAAAATTAGATTTTCAACACTTTAAAAAGTCAATTCAAATTTTATTTCAGGACAAGAAATGCAATCATAAACTTTTAAAATTGTTTGTACACAAAAAAGTTTTAAAAATGAAGTTAAAACCGACTAGTCAATATTTTCAGAATAACAAATTCCGCATTTTCTTTTCGACGAAAGGTAAACATTTGGCCTAAAAGTTAAATTTTATATACGTTAAAAAATAAATTAGATTTTTTATGTCAGTAAAAGTGCCATTTTTTATACAAAGAATCGATTTTATCCAACATTTGGGCGAATACTAAGCGAAATGAGCAAGAAAATCCAACGGACACTAGTACAATTGAACCGTAATATTGGTAACATTCTAGTTTGATGCTCCCAAATTATTTAAGTTTGGAATTAGTTCAGTTTTCAAATCAACTTATTTTTTCTTAAACTCATAAGTTGTGGTGTATTTCTTGTTAAAAACAGTAAATAACATCGCATTTCTTTTTAAATTCGGGTTCAAAAACCTTATTTAAAAGAAAAAGTTTTACAATAATCCAACATTTTAAAACGAGGCTATTTTAAGTTTGTGGGGAATCCCCGCTTCAGGATTTAACTGTAGGCCCTGGTTGAAATAACAGAACATGATAGAATTATTGTAAAAACATTGCTGATTTAATTTAACACCTCACGCATTTTGAGTTTAAGAAAAAATAAGTTGTAAAAAGTTGTTTTGAACTAATTCCCAACTTAAATTAATTTTCTTCAAATGCGTCCCATTAATCCAACAGTACATCCAAGCTAATTATTTATTTATAGAAAATTAAAGGGAGAAAACTCATGTCTGCAAAACAGAAACGCTATAAAATTGATTATTTTTTTTGTTTTTGTTGAAACTAATTTCTGTGGCATAATAAGGATTAAGCTGGGTGATTTAAAAAAAAATGAGGAATGGTCCATTTATTTTTAAGAAATATATGACCTTCAGGGCGGGTCATAAATTTCCATTTCGCCAAGATATTTTGACTATAGGGCCCACTGTCTTCCCCCTTTAATAACGTTTGTAAATGAATATGTTTTTATGGAACTAAAAATGCCCACCTCCCAACGCATACCAACATTCAATTTGCTGCTTTTTAGTAAAAAAAACAACAACTTTAAATGAAATCCCCAACTACCAAACAAGCATGTTAACTTCAACAGGAGATTCTCCCCCTCTCCCCAAGTTAAATGATATGATTACTTTAGTTAAACCTGCATATTTTTGTTTCTTTTTTAGATTGCTGCCACAATTCCCACAGTGAAGCAAGAGAACATGTTTTCTTTTGTTAATTCGACAATTAAATGGGACAAATCAAACCCAAGAACAAGAGCAGCAAACCAGAGTCTTGTAGCAATGATATGCAAAGATCTCCAAACCGTGAGCATTGTAGAGGATGAAGGATTTAAATCCTTCGTCAAATGTCTACAACCTGCATATCAGTTGCCGACCAGACGACATGTTAGAGAAATGTTAATTCCTGATTTATATGAGTCGGTCAGTACTGACATTCGGCGGCAGTTGTTAGACATAAAGTCCATTTCCTTGACAATGGACTATTGGACCAGCCGAGCTAATGATTCATATATGTCTGTGACTGCTCATTTTCTAACGCTATCTTTTGATGTTAAAGATTTTTGTTTAAATGTTTCTCATTCTCCTCATTCTCACACAGCAGAAAACATTTCTAAAGAAATTTGCAGCACTGTTAGAAAATGGTTACCTGATGGGGATGGCAATAAAATTAATATTTATGTGGTTTCTGATAATGCAGCCAATATGGTTGCAGCCTCAAATCTGTTGCCAAGTAACTACCAACCATTGAGATGCTTTGCTCATAAATTGCAATTGGTCATAAAAGACAGCCTACAAGCATTTCCAGGTACGCAAAGGATGATATCGAAATGCAGAAAGATTGTCGGCCATTTTCAACACAGTGCACTTTCAACAAACAAACTAAAAGAAATGCAGACATCAATGGGTTTGAGTCCACATAAACTTAAAACTGAGTGTGAGACAAGGTGAAATTCCACCTATTATATGATTGGAAGGCTGGTTGAACAAAAGGAACCTCTGGCAGCTGTTCTTGCCTCTCTTAACAAGGTAGACAACTTGACACCAGTAGATTGGAAGCTGGCAACAGAATATGTCGATGTTCTCAAACCCTTTGAAGATGCAACAAAGATTATGTCTGCATCCAGATATTAAACAATATCAATGATCATTCCTATTCTCAATGCTCTTATTGAGGAAATGATAACGTCTGAGCTGGATTCTTTTGGGGAACAAGTGATAGCCAATATCAAATTAAGATGGCCCAACTATGAAAGCGAAGAATTATATGCCATCACCACATGCTTGGATCCTAGATTCAAAGTAATAGTATTTTCAAATGTGGAAATAAAAACCACAGCAGAAAACATGCTTATAAATAAATTATTAACGCATGAATCTGTACAATCGACTCTATCCGATGACACGGACGAAAACATTCCAGCAGAAATACAGCAAAGTAGTGAACCAAAAGCGGAAAAAGACTTTTGGGGTTTTCTCCGAAAGAAAGGTCAGGCAAGAACAAAAGAAATTGATACCAGCGGTAAAAAAATATCTCGGATTAAAAACGAGGTAGATCGATTTCTGTATGGAAACGCCATCGACCCATCAGCCTGTCCTTTTGTCTGGTGGAAGAAAAATGGGAGGCTCTACCCGAATCTTTGTATTCTGGCAAGAGAACTTTTGAGTATTCCAGCTACCTCTGTAACGAGTGAACGGATATTTAGTAAGGCTGGACTTGTCATTAGTGACCGGAGATGTAGGCTGAAACCTAACCATGCTGAGAAACTAGTTTTTCTCAATCACAACCTAAGAAAATGAGTAAAAACATTTTCACCTATTAAAAAATTAAATTTTTTATCTGTCAAATAATTTTGACAATATTTCATTTTCATCATCATTTTTGCTTAATTTTATTTGTAAAATTATTTTGTTTGTTTAAATAAATTTTCGTTTTTTAATTTCTTGCATTTCTGAGTTATATTTTAGCTTCTGATGGGTTAAAGAATTAGATAGAATGTATATTCAAACTCAGTTTTATTCTTCAGAAATCTTTCATGAATCTTTGGTCACTGTTTTAACGAGTTAACTGTTGAAAAGGTATCAGAACTTTGATTACAACAGTCAACACCTTAAAACTTATATGATTCATATCATGGAGAATGATTCAGTCACAAAATTATCGAAACAGTGGCATAATTCAACTAAACGTTGAATAATAACTAATCATCACACAAGAGAATGAATAGCTTCCATAGTAAAAAATTAAAAAAAAAAACAAAAACGAAAAACCGAACCGTAAACCGAGGTTTTAAGGGAAAAAAACCGAAACCAAAATTTCAAAACTGCCCAACTCTAATATATATATATATATATATATGTAAAGGAGTATGGCTACCAACATTTGTAAAATGTTTTTTTTCAACATTTATTTATTATTTCATTGTTTTATTATTTTATATCATTGTTTTATCATTTTATAATTTTATATAACGCGTTTCAAGCGGTGGTCCGCTTTCATCAGATATGTAAATCTATTTGAAGAAATGTCTTTCGATTTGATTGCTGTTTCATTTGAGGAAATTTGTTATTGTTTGACGTTTTTGTGTATGCGTGTGTTTGCAAGTGTGTGAATACGTGTTTTTTAAGGTTAATACAACAAAAGATATAAGGGGCAACTAATATCTTTAATTAGTGAACATCTGGATAAAACTGAAGCTCAATATACTGGATAGAGCATTAATAAGCACTAGATAAAGTGAAAGAATAAAATAAGGTGCGAATCAAATTTTATTAGAATTCAATGTTCAGGCAAAAGTATTTCGCCTGAACATTGAATTCTAATAAAATTTGATTTGCACCTTATTTTATTCTTTCACTTTATCTAGTGCTATATATATATATATATATATATATATATATATATAAAAGAAAACTTCTGCTAGAGAGCAGAAGTTTTCTTTTCTATTATGACCATGTAATAAACTGATAAAATTACAATCAAGGGTACAGAGTTGAAGTCTGAGCCAATTCATTGCTTTAAGAATGGGAGTCAAAGAAAATTGTCAAACTGCCATAAATAAAAATAAAAATGTGATACATGAAGAAAAATACGGAAAACAAAATATTTCAACATCTTATTTAAAACTGTATACAGCTATGGTGTGACTACACTTAAATTTGCATCATCAGTCCTCAGTGAAATTTACCAACTAGAAACTGTTCAGAGACGTGCAACCAAGTGAATACTCTCCATCAGACATCTACCATACTCTAAATGCTTTATTTCCATGACCTTCAATTCATTGAAGCTTTGACGTCTAGCGACTTGATAAATAGCAAGAAAATTATTAACCGTATCACCAGCAACGACTCTGAGCACCTTTTTGATCTTCATGTGTCTAACACACAAAGTCAGAAAACAGCACAGCTTCCATGACTTACAGAAACATTTTTTCATGCTCACAATTGCTGAAGCATGGAACAAACTGCCTACACAAGTTGTTGGCTACCAAGACACTGCATCCATTAAAACTCTCATTCTTCCCGAAATTCACCCAAACTATAACTGATGGCTCACTCTCATGTACATTTGTAGAGAGAGACGGGGGGGAAAAGAGAGCGAGAGAGACGGGGGAAAAGAGAGTAAGACAGGGGGAAAAGAGAGAGAGAGAGACGGGGGAAAAGAGGGAGAGAGAGAGACGGGGGGAGAGAGAGAGACGGGGGGAGAGAGAGAGACGGGGGGAGAGAGAGAGACGGGGGGAGAGAGAGAGACGGGGGGAGAGAGAGAGACGGGGGAGAGAGAGAGAGCCGTGGGAAGAGAGAGACAGGGAGACGTGGGGAGAGAGAGACAGAAACGAGGGGAAGAGAGAGACAGAAACGAGGGGAAGAGAGAGACAGAAACGAGGGGAAGAGAGAGAGACGGGGGAAGAGAGAGAGACGGGGGAAGAGAGAGAAAGAGAGAGAGAGAGAGAAAGAGAGAGAGAGAGAGACGGGGGAAGAGAGAGAGAGAGAGACGGGAGAAAAGAGAGAGAGAGAGACGGGGGAAGAGAGAGAGAGAGAGAGAGAGACGGGGGAAGAGAGAGAGAGAGAGACGGGGGGAAGAGAGAGAGAGAGAGAGACGGGGGGAAGAGAGAGAGAGACGACGAGGGGAAGAGAGAGAGAGACGACGAGGGGAAGAGAGAGAGAGACGACGAGGGGAAGAGAGAGAGAGACGACGAGGGGAAGAGAGAGAGAGACGACGAGGGGAAGAGAAAGAGAGACGACGAGGGGAAGAGAGAGAGAGACGAGGGGGAAGAGAGAGAGAGACGACGAGGGGAAGAGAGAGAGAGACGACGAGGGGAAGAGAGAGAGAGACGACGAGGGGAAGAGAGAGAGAGACGACCGGAGGAAGAGAGAGAGAGACGACAAGAGGAAGAGAGAGAGAGACGACAAGAGGAAGAGAGAGAGAAACGACGAGGGGAAGAGAGATAGAGAGACAAGGGGGAAGAGAGAGACGAGGGGGAAGAGAGAGACGGGGGGAAGAGAGAGAGAGACGGGTGGAAGAGAGAGAGAGACGGGGGGAAGAGAGAGAGAGAGAGAGAGAGAGAGACGAGGAGAAGAGGGTGACAAAGTATTCAGGGCCCCATGGGGATCGGGAACCGTGGTGACGCGCTAGTATGCATTTTGGTGGTAATGCTACGCCGACTGAGGGTCTTGCGACGAGACGAAGTTGAGATATAAAACTAGTATATATTTGACGTAGAAATGAACTTATTCGGATGACAGAACGAGACGCCAGCTGGTCTTGCGGAATCGTTTAAAGTATTCAAAATCAATTACCACCAGAGGTGAGGAGACAGTTGCCAGCTGGAAAGTGGAGATTAGAGAATTCCATATCGCAATTTTAATTCTGAAATATCATTAACGCGATATTTATGTTTGGGTTTATGCCGCATTTTTTTAGAGCCAGAAGTCTTTTACGGTTGTTTTGAAGATGTCACAACCAGGAAAACACAAAACACTCTTGACAGAGATTTATGTGAGCCTGTCATCGTTTGTTTACGATGACGGTGGATTAAGGGGATATCCTATTTATTGTGAGAAAAAAAGAAGTGAGATGCCTGTCCCCACCCTCATTGAGAGAGGAAGAAAGACAGAGAGTAAGATGGTGAAGAAGGGTTGTGCACGACTGTAGATGCACAAAGAGAGATAACAAAAATACTGCCGCTTCAATAAAAGAAGGTGTTTTTTTTTCAGGCACGAAGCGAGAGTTGAACTGATGCCTGGAGGAGACCAGAGTGGCATGCGCCGAAGAACCAGACCGGACGAAATTCTAGACACCGCCTTCGCCCGTTAAGCTTGTGACTTAGACAACCACTTGTGTAAAGAATTCGCACACACAGAGAACTAGCGAAAATACTTAGCGAAAAACAACCCTTGCTAAAGACATTTAGGAGCACGGTAGACATTAATCCTACCATTGACCAATGTAAAATCAATTCTTTTATTTTTATTAATAATTACTCTTCTACACAAAAAAAAACCCAGACCGAGTTGTTGAACATTGTTCTTTTCCTTTTGTTTTGAATTATCCTTCGCCCCCACAGAGCCAACCGGTTGCTGTTCGCCCAGTGATCGCTCGCTACTATAAACAGGTTCAACGTGGGAGTGTGTTTGTACCTGGACGATATGACCACATCGGCGATGTCATCATCATCATCGTCGCCATCCCGGCCTAGAGGGACTTGGATCTATTTTTTATTGCCACGACGATCTCTGCACGGCTAAGGGGTCACAATCCGGCACCGCGACCAGGATATCAAACCTTTGTGGTTGACCACCGTATGCAGTGGGGTATCACAATCTTGTGCCGTGATGCAAGATCAGGGTACGTTTTATTAGTACCTGGTAACCTCGGGTAGAAAAAGAAAAATCCACGGGCAAAATAAATATTTTTACCTGCAGAACCTTGTTTTTTTTCTCCTCAGAAGGGATATCGGTCCAGGAGAAGAGATAGACTAAAGAAAAAAAAAAGAGAGATAATCTAACGGGCACCCAAACCCTTTTTGAAAAAAAGAAATAGACCGACAGACAAACCGTTTTTTTTTGTGAAAGACTTTGAGAGCCGACCAAGATCGCAGACTTTAGTCAATCGACTATAAAGTCTGGACGAGCTCACAAAAACAACCACCCGACATCGGTAGACCACAAAAGGAGCAGACCGCGGAAAGAGGAGGTAAGTGACACTTTGAATTCCCTTGTTCATTTTGCTCAGTTTTGTACTCTGTCAGTGTATAGATTGCTGTTCAACTTTGCACGTAGTTGGGTATTTCTTTGTTTGGGGTTGCATCTTATAACGAAAGAAGGAATGGGTTCGGAAGAGGATATGGTTGGAAGTGTAGCAGAGATGGGGGTAGAAGAGACAAAGAAAATAAGAAGACCAATAGGGGGAATAAGGGAGACCCGCCGACCTAATGGAATGGTTAGCAGTAATCCAAAAGAAGAGGGTAATCTACGGATTAGAAGATTACGAGATGGTACTGCTCGCTCTGGATGGTGCAATGAGCCCAGTGTCAAAGTTTATTGAGGGGATGTATGAAGAGAACCCAGGGATGGCTTGGACGGAGCTCCGCGAGCAGCTGGTGAAGCAATATGCCAGCAAGCAGACTCCTATTGAGGCCGTACGCAAGCTAACCCGGCTAAGGCTAAACAACAGCGAGGGACTCAACGAGTTAGTCGAGCGGATCTAGGGGGTTGGCAGTTCAAGCCTTCACAGATAGGTCGATCCAAAATACGGGTCCCATCCAGGCCATCCTGGTGGACGGGTTGAGTGACAAAGAGACCCAGAGAGAGGTCCTAAGTGAAGGCCCAAGGATTAGTGAGAGATAGAATAAGGCTAGGGGAGCGCGTAGAGAGGGGCAAGGGTGGAGAAAGGCTTGGGAGAAGGAAAACGGTGGGGAGTAGAGCGAGTCCGAGGTCCCGAATGGGAAGAGGATTGGGAGGCAGACTCCGATCCTAGAGGGAAGGCACGGGACCTTCAATATGGGCACTATAGGCCAGCTCCGGCTAGACAGGTATTGGTCTGCTGGACCTGTAGGCGTGATGGACATTGAGTGGCAGAGTTTCCCACAAATTATGGGCGGCCACCCAGTTGGTTTGGACCGAATTGCACTAGGTGTGGGCAGTTCGGACATGAGAGTCAGTGGGGCACAGTAGTGGGAGATTGGAGGTTAGGGATTAGGATGCCGAACCTTAGTGTGTCACCTGACGCTGGGGTAAGGAACCAGGGAAACGCCCAGAGGCCACCCCGCAGAGAATTAAAGGCAGGGTGGCCCCAAAAATGACAAGTTTAGTGAAGGGTAGTGAAACTAAATGGGAAGAAGACGGGCTTGGGCTTTGTTCATCGGTTTATGAGAAACTACAAGAAGCAATGATAAGGATAGAGAGAGATGCATAACTGGGACCGATGGGGGTCATCATGGTTAGATCGGAATGGTTGATCATGTTAGTGATAGACCTGCAGCTGGATGGGCTGCTGCCGAAACGCCCAGGCAGATATGTAGTGAGTTTAAAAAAGGGTTGAGGTAATCGACAGATATTCGCACAACCAAGAATATGTTCGATTGTGGTGTGCCTTACGAAAGGCAACAGAAGTAGTGATAAACGACGGGAAGGAGATGAGATCCTATCTAAGAGGGATAGTGTTAATACAGACGAGACAGAGAAATCAGTGCCACCAATGGTGGGAAAGACGCTCAGTGTGTTGCTAGGGACGGTGTCAAAAGTGATGAGAAGAAATTGAAAGCGATAGGGAAGAACCAAAAGGGTTACTGTCGCATGCAGCCAGAGAAGGCGTATCGATAGCGAACGTCACCGGGCTGGAGTGAGCCAAGAATAGGGCTAATCTGAGAGAACTGTTTTCCCAGGTACGGGAATGCTGAGAAGAGGTGGCCGGTGTGGCCGACGCAATGACAGTGAAGGTACGTGAACCAGATGGGTTTGTGCCTAGATAATTTCAGTTGTTGACACTGATGAGTGGGTGCACCAGACATGGCAGCCGTTGATGAGGCTGTTGGAGCATGTGCGTGCACAGTTGGATACGCTATCGCTGAGACACTTGTCGCCGAGAATAATAACTCCGGTAGATTAAGAGAGGCACTGTTGCAGATACAGGCCGAATTACCCGATCATTTGAGATTACCGGTCGATCCCACTGAACAGTTATGGGAGCATTATAATGTGTTAGGATGTGTTGCGTAATCTGAAGGTAATAAGCTATAAGCTATGGATAAATTGAAGGCCCGACTAAGCCTTGCAGGAAAGGAAAATTCACGTTAGGTGGTGGAAATTAGACACGGGTACGATAGTGGCTTGGCCGATGTTAGTGATAATTTTAAACATAAATGATAGGGTTAGCTTTTGCAGTAAAAAGGGCGCGGGAAAGACGTAGGGAGAAATTGAACAGCGCGAATACACTGAGAACCGAGTGCATGAGCGAAGAAGGGTTACCTTTGAGTACACTGCACCCAGACCACGAGCGGGTGCAGAAATCGCTGCCCTTGGCAGAGATTTAGGTAGATGACCCACCTGCAGAGAGGAAATTGGAGAGCGAGCACCATGCCAAAACCAACTCTTAAGGTGCGAACAGTGAAGTAGAGATTGATTTCGAGAAGAGGATAGTGCAGTAATTGTAAGGGGTGTTGTGAGCCCTCATTTCCTAGTGACAAACTCTTCATTGCATGCATAGATCATTAATTTTATCGTTATCCTCTTCCAACACAAGAACCACAATATGCATACATGCACACACCCATACATACGTAGCCCTGATGTTTTAATAGACTGGAAAAAGAAAAAGAAGAAAAAAAAAAGAAAGAGAGAAAGGAGAACAACTTTTTTTTTTATTGCATGTTTAAGTCATTGATTTTATCGCCATTCTCTTCGATCACAAGAACTATGAAATGCATACATGCGCACACCCACATACCGACCGACTGAATGAGCAGAACACTAATGCATGCTGAACGAACACCCAGTCAAGAAAAAAACAAAAAACTTTTGGTTTCCGCTTCCTAATTGCAGTTTTTTTTTTGTTTGATTACATTATCTGTTGTTCTCTCTGTGTGTGCGGGGAGAGTGACTATCTGGAAGATGTCAATTACGAGTAAATGACACAGAAAAAAGGAAGAGGAGGATGTGACAAAGTATCCGGGGCCCCATGGGGATCGGGTACCCTGGTGACATGCTAGTATGCATCTTGATGGTAATGCTACGCCGACTGAGGGTCCTGCGACGAGACGAAGTGGAGATATAAAACTAGTATATATTTGACGTAGAAATGAACTTATTCGGATGACAGAACTAGACGTCAGCTAGTCTCGCAGAATCGTGTAAGGTATTCAAAATCAATTACCACCAGAGGCGAGGAGACAGTTACCAGCTGGAGGGTGGAGATTAGAGAATTCCATATCGCAATTTTAATTCAGAAATATCATTAACGCGATATTATTATTTGGGTGAATGCCGCATTTTTTTAAAGCCACAAATCTTTTACAGTTGTTTTGAAGATGCCATGACTAGGAAGACACAAAACACTATTGACAGAGATTTATGTGAGCCTGTCATCGTTTGTTTATGATGACTGTGGGTTATGGGGAAATCCCATTTATTGTGAGAAAAAAAGAGTGAGATGCCTGTCCCCATCCTCATTGAGAGAGGAAGACAGACAAAGAGTAAGATGGTGGAGAAGGGGTGTGCACGACTGTAGATGCATGAGAGAGAGAGATAACAAAAATACTGCCGCTTCAATAAAAGGTGTTTTTTTTCAGGCACGAAGCGAGAGTTGAACTGATGCCCGGGGGAGACCGAAGTGGTGCGCCGAAGAACCAGACCGGACGAAATTCTAGACACCGCCTTCGCCCGTTAAGCTTGTGACTCAGACAACCACTTGTGTAAAGAATTCGCACACACAGAGAACTAGCGAAATAACTTAGTGAAAAACAATCCTTGCTAAAGACATTTAGGAGCACGGTAGACATTAATCCTACCATTGACCAATGTAAAATCAATTCTTTTATTTTTATTAATAATTACTCTTCTACACAAAAAAAAAACCCAGACCGAGTTGTTGAACATTGTTCTTTTCCTTTTGTTCTGTTTTGAATGATCCTTCGCCCCCACAGAGCCAACTGGTTGCTGTTCGCCCAGTGATCGTTCGCTTCTATAAACAGTTTCAACGTAGGAGTGTGTTTGTAGCTGGACGAGACGACCAGACTGGTGATGTCATCATCATCATCTTCACCATCCCAGCCTAGAGGGACTTGGATCTATTTTTTTTATTGCCACGACGATCTGCACGGCTAAGGGGTCATAATCCGGCACCGCGACCAGGTTATCACACCTTTGCGGTTGATCACTGTATGCAGTGGGGTTCACAAGAGAGAGAGACGAGGGGAAGAGAGAGAGAGACGAGGGGAAGGGAGAGAGAGACGAGGGGAAGGGAGAGAGAGACGAGGGGAAGGGAGAGAGAGACGAGGGGAAGGGAGAGAGAGACGAGGGGAAGAGAGAGAGACGAGGAGAAGAGAGAGAGAGACGAGGGGAAGAGACGAAGGGAAGAGAGAGGAGGAGAAAAGAGGGAGAGAGAGGAGGAGAAAAGAGGGAGAGAGAGGAGGAGAAAAGAGGGAGAGAGAGAAGGGAGGAGAGAGGGAGAGAGAGAAGGGGGGAGAGAGGGAGAGGAGGGAGGGAGGGAGAGAGAGAGAAGAGGGGGAGAGAGAGAGAAGAGGGGGAGAGAGAGAGAAGAGGGGGAGAGAGAGAGATAGATAGATAGATAGATAGATAGGGAGTAAATTCCTTAAATCAGAGAATGATTGTCAATGTTGATCACCTCTTTATTGAAATACTCGAATAATTCAAGAGATGGGGAATTATAACTAAAGAAAATAAAACTGAAACTGAACTAGAAACCATGAAGAAAAACAAAACAAAAACTAAATCGATACTGTAACTAAAATTGGCATACCGCCAACTCTATTTTGAGGCACATACATAAATACACTCACCAAGCTAGTTAAAACATTTCACAAAAGTTTTACTGTGTGAATGAATATAGTCAGAAAGCAATAAAAAATAATCTCTATCACACATATATGAAATACTGTGTGTGTGTGTGTGTAAAATGTTTCACTGAATGCAGAAATATGATACAGAGAAACTTTGCAGAATAACTACAAAGCACCAAAATAGTCTGATTTTTGTGCCAACCTGCATGGAAACAATACCATAGTTTTGGTTTTTGTGTTTTTTTAAATCTATATTAGTTCATATCTATAATTCCAGAAATGGATTGTGATGAACCTGATGATCTAAACGACCATTAAACGACCATTAAACGACCGAAAAAAAAATATATACACTCTTCCGTTCCTTAATTATTTGAGTTTTCAATATTATCTCAACATTTTTGTCATATTGGAATTTTTTTTTGTTATTCTTGCACCCCACCCCACGTATAATACACAATTGGCCTAAGAGAACTGTATATTATATATATATATATATATACATACACACATATTTTCAATTTTCTCATCTTTTTGTTTTTGCTGGGGATGGGGCATCCTACCAGATGCCAGACATTCACCCGCAATATCAGATACTTTAACCAATGGATCTTTTTAGAATTCTAACCGTCCCTCTAAGTGCAATTGTTTGTATCTCTCTTGCACTTGATTCACTGGGTATATTCACCAGGTACTTTTGAAATTCTTTTTCATGAGCCCGGTAGCTCTTATGATTGAGATCTTCCTAAAATTTCAGTTTCTTTTCATGTCGTACATAAGACCTTGTTGTGACAATATTACCGGACGAGAAAGGGTTGATTTAAAACTCGACCGTGGTTTTTCCGTAGAATTATTTTGGATCAAAAGAAAAGAAAACTAGAACTGATATAAAAAGAAAATATTGTTTTTCTTTTTTCAATATTTTGGAGAAATGCAAATTCCTAATGGCAGAGATGGGGAAAGAGCGATGACATGCGTTACCAGCCACCTGGTTTTCGTATGTCGCAAAACAATAGGTTTTTGTCAAGATAATGTGGCATCATGACAATATTGTCGGATTGAAAGAGGTCCAACTGAGAATGGAGTTTGGATTCTTAGATTATAAACATGTAAAAAGAATTTAAACAAAATGTTTTGACACGGGGAGAAACCTGCCAACATTGACAAGGGGAGAGAAAGGCTGTTTTCTTTGCCAACGAGAGTTTGAGATATGAAAAGGGTGAGCCGCCAGGTGATCACTGCATCACAAACCAGGGTACAGCTGTTTTACATCGTCGGCGTTGCGTGGACATATGAGATAGCCTGTACCCATGAGATAGCAAGAGATAAGAATTAAATTGTTTTGCTGGGACCCCATGCATTGCCGGCCTGGCGTAGCTGGGTTGGGTGATAGGGGAGGTGGGGCACTGTTGAATGACATTTCCGCATATTTTATAGATGAATAGAAATACATTTTTTTCTATAAGTTTCGAGGAAGGAGGTGTATGCTTTATTTCTAACATTTCTTTCTGGTATATGTTCCTGAGACTTGCTGCTACACTGGATATTGAATTTTTTACAGATGGTCCAGTGGGGATATTTACACACCATTGTGTCGCATTGTATAGTAGCCGTTCCCCAGCAGAACTTTACAACTGGATGTCAGGTGGCTCACACTATCTATTTCTGTGTGGCAGAACCTGCACTTGTCGTTGCTGAGACCATTCATCTTCTTAAAAGCATCAGTCATCAAGCCTTGATTTTGGGTAGCCATTATCATCCTCTCCTGATCATGGTGAAAAGTTCTTCTCGAAAATATTTTGCACGTTGTTGGTTGGACATTCTTCCAGTTTTCTACTATGGAAGGTCTTGGTGTATTTCTGGCGGCTTTTTTAGGCTATTTCCATGGTAGGCTCATTTGTGAGACAGTCTTGTCCAAAATGTTTTGTCAGTTTTGTGATGGAGGGTGTTTTACTGGCTCGTGTTTCTTGATGTTGATGTAAAATAAGGTTTGGATTCTGGGAACTCATCAGATACTGACCAGTGCTCACAATAGTGGCTTGATGTTAATGGTTAATTTCTGAGAAATCCATACCCCTTGCTCCTCTGGGCAGATACAGCCTTGGTAGACACTGGTTTCTGTACATTACTTTGTACAGTGTCGATTTTTTTCTTGTTTTAGTGTCTAACCTCTTAATGCCTTTGGAGCCAATCAATAATGTCAAAGCTTTATCACTGGCACGGCAAGTATATATATATATATGTGTGTGTGTGTGTGTGTGTGTGTGAAGAAAATGAAATTTAAGTATCAGATCATTAATCAGCAATACACATGAAAAAATTTAAATTGCTTAAAATATCTCAATAATGGCATATATAGAAAGAGCTTGATGATCTAAGAAAAAATCTTTTTTCATTTTTTAAATCTGACTAAAAATAAGGAAGTTATGACTATTTTTGTGCCTCGTACGATTGGATATTTTCCCCTCTTTAAGACCATATGGGTTTCGTCACATTTTTTACACTAATTTTTCAGTAAAAATGTCATATCTTTCTTAAAACACAAGATTAAGCAATGAAATTTACCATATAAGTGCATTTTTGTACAAGGAATCAGAATGTGCCACTGAAAATCTCCAGAAATTAATGGTTTCCAAGTAATCTGCAGTAAATGCACATAAATATGCTGCAATACCTTAAAAATACCATGTAGCCATTAAAAGAAAGAAGTTAGAAAACTCTAAGTTGAATTGTAATACATTTTATGTACAAGAAACTAAAATCTAATAGTAGGACTGTTTAAAAATGAATATATTGCAAGATTTCTTTGGCATTATTGTAGATTAACACCTTCCGCTAACTCACCCCTTTGCCTCCCCAAAATATAAGATTCTACTTTTTTTATTTAGGCAATTACATGTTAACACCATGAAAAAGTTAGCAGAAACAAACAAACAAAAACAATTATTTTAGAATTTAGAGTGGGGATCAGTTTCACATAAATATAAAATAATCCCCCATTTCAAGGCCATTCTAGCGTTTTAGGCCATTAATTATTTTTCCTATGGGAGATAAATCCTGTGTGTTTTTCTTGTTTTGTTTGTTTGTTTTTTCTTCTTTTTTTTTTAGACGATTATGAGGGTCTTTGTGGGAGGAGGGGGGCTTACCACTTAAACTTCAGGTTAGTGGTAGGGCTAGGGGCAATTAAGTGTAAACACCCTGAAAACTTAGCAGAAAGAAAAAAAAAAACAATTTAGAATTTAGAGTGGGGGATTAGTTTCACATATATTTAATGTAGAATAATTCACCATTTCCGGGCCATTCTAGCGTTTTAGGGCATTAATCAATTTTTTTCTATGGGAAATAAATCCTGTGCGTTTTTTTTTAATGGGTGTCTGCTTTTTTTTTCCTTTTTTTTTTTTTTTTTAGATGATTATGTGTGGTTTTAATGGGCTTTTTGTAGGATTAGAGCTTGCCACTCGGACTTAGGGTTAGTGATAAGGTTAAAGAAGGGGTTTTGTTTTGGATGGAGGTTGCCATTCGGACTTAGTGTTAGGGTTAAGGGAGTTTTTTAGGGGGTGGCTTGCCACTCATATTTAAGGTTAATGGTACGACACGTTCAAGAAGGCATTTTTAGGAGGTGGGCTTGTCAGTCGTACCTAGATATGTGGTAGAGTAATTATTTATTTTATAAATTTCACTAAAAGGCAAGAATGGCCGGGAAATTGGAGATCATTTTACATTAAATTCATATGCGAAACTGATCCCCCACTCTAAATTATTTTTGTTGTTTTTTTTTCTTTTTTTCACCAAGACTTTAAGGGTGTTCACACGTAATCGCCTAAAAAAGTAGAATCTTAATTTTTTTTTTTTTTAAATTGGCGACTACAAAGTCATTACTACTAGAGGTTCGAAAGTTGAGTGAAAACCAGTATTTCTTGAAGTATTTTTTTTTATAAAAGAAGCAAATAGGATTAACTTTTTTAAGCACAAAAGTATTTTTGTCTTATTTACAAAAGAAGTTCGTAAACGAATTTTACAAAGCTTTACAAGACTAGTTTATAGTTAGCTGCTGCTGATTGATTGTTATATCAGCAATACTAGCAGCCATTGTTGACTTTGCGCTAAAAAAAGACAATATTTTTTCGGATAAGGTAATTTAAAATTACTACTATCGAAAGACAAAACAACATACAATTATAATTTTAATGCATAAAAAAAGATAAAAGATTAATTTATTTACTAGTTGGGGTACGAAAAATAATTTTAAAAAATGTTCGATACACGTAATGTTGAAGGTTTATTTTTAAGATTACATACCCCCAAAATAAGAAGTCAGAGAAGTAAAAATAAAATTCCTAATTGTAGTTTAATGTGTCTTTTAAATGTTTATAAAATTTCAAGAAAATTGATATAGATTTGCCACTTTTATTTTGCAAAACAAACGAACGTGTAAAAATAAGTTACAAAAAACAAAAAAAACACGTTTTGCATTTTTGGTTGTTCGAAGCAAAATACCGTTTGAATTCGCTGTTAAAAACTAATGCAATTGATAAAAGCATATGAAAGTTATATATTTACAAAGATTATTTTCTTATCTTTTCAACCATATAAATATTTTAAAGATTTGACCAGAAATATGCGAGAAAGAAATTGCAAGTGTTAACAGCTTATGCCGCAATGCCAGGTGGGTTGTGATTGTTTTAATTATATATTCTGATAACAGAATAGCTCTAACTAAACATGTAAGAACATTTTCTATAGTCATATTTTCAAATTTTTAAAATTCGTTCTAGAATGAAAATAAACAAAAATCGCCTTGTGTTTCTATAAACACAAGGCGATTTTTGTTTTGCGTGACTATTACTGCTGCTACTACAGTCAGTTTTTCAAACTCTAAATAGAAAACATTTTTTTTTTCGGATAGGGTAATGAAATATTATTACTACCAAAAGAGAACACATATATACAATTATAATTTTAATGCATAAAAAAAGTAAAAAAAGATTGATTTACTTACTAATTGGGCGACGAAAATGTATTTTCTCAAAATGTTCAATACACGTCATGTTGAAGGTTTATTTTTAACACTTCAAAAAAAGGAATGAGCCGATTTACTTTGTACACTGACAAACATTAAAAGTGATGCTTCTCCTGATTGGTTTCCAAATTTCAGAACGAAATTCTGCACAGAGGGATGGTACCAGAGTTTTAAACGAAGGGGGGGGGGGAGTGACGTAAATTGCTGAAAATAGCGTTAACATTTCTTTTGGCTTTATTTGTTCAAAACTCTTAAAAATATATTATGTATATTATTATTCATGAATGCGCGTGAAAGGATATTCATTTCCTAACAAAACGGTGGTATTTTGAGGACTTAAAGTGCTTTAGTTTTTAGGATATGAATATTTTAATAGAACTACCCTGACATCTGTGATTATCCAAACCGTTTTCTGGTCGATGTGTATTGCTACATTAATCCAATGTTAAATATCTTTAAAATATTGATAGAGATTTCAAGACATATCATTACTTACTTAAGATATCTTATTATAATTGAGATTTGGTGTCTGAACAAAAGCTGTCATGTTAAAAAAAAATTTATTCTGGTTTGGCTTGTTTTATGGCATATCAACTGTTTTGGATTGTTTAATACCCAAACAATACCTATCATAAATCATTCATTGCATATGATTAATTGAACACAAGGTTCTATTTTACCGAGAGTTGGTGGAGGGGGATTGTGGGTTCATACCTTACCCAAACATATATGACTACAATTGATCCAATGCATGGCCATCCCTACTACTTAGTAGGGATGGCCATGATCCAATGTGATTTAAAGTCAGCATAGCCGATTTCATAGCCCTCAACGGTATCCATTATTTTTTTTATTCTGAAACATTGAGTATTATTGTCCTATTTCAATAATTCTGTTGTTACTATCTATGTACACATGCAATGCTTATTATATAGAAAGAAATGGCACTTACCAGAGTAAATGGGCGGTCTAATTTGCATCAGGGGGTTTAAAAGTTCATAAATAATTATTCATTTCTAATTCTACTCTTTTATTTTCATATTCTTTATCTTTCAACTGACAATCATTCCATTTCATTAACCCTTATCCTTGAGTGGCTTTTGGACTTGATAAGTGGTGAAAAAGGTTTTGTATATAAATCTTATGAGAAATGTACTACAAAAAAGAAATAACTAATCTCTTTATATGCACCATAAATATATGCATTCCGGACATTTTTGTTTGCTAGTTGTTGTTTTTATTATTACTACTTTAGAATGGCATTATTTTGATTGACCTATTGTTAAGGTTGCTTTTTGCTGCTCTTCCTGTTGGGATAAGGCTGTTTCCCAAGTGCAGACTCACCCAACCACTTCTCTTCGTCAATCGTTATGAGAAGACATTTTGTCAAAAAGTCAATAGGACAGAAAATATTCATGAGAAATTGATCCATGACTTATTTTTTTTGCAGACATTTGCATGAACACTGGGAATGACTCAAAGTTCAAACTATTCACCGATTCCATTTTTCTGTGCTTTTAATTCTGTCATCTTTGCATCTCATGCATGCATTTATCTATTTTATGGCACACCATAGCTTTTGGGTTAGTTAATGACAAATTATAAGATGTACAAAATTAAGTGCAATTAAACATGAATTGCTATTTTAGCCATAGGATTGGGTTAGGGTTCATACCTTTACCAACTGCATTTGCGCATAAGTCAACATAATAGATCTGATCGGATTTGAACTGTTTACTGATTCCATTAAGTCCTCCTATCCTAGCACGGCATGCACCCTGAGTAGGTTGTGCCGGTTCCCGCCAAAGGAGAAATTATTTAAAGAATATTAAATTTACAAGCAGTCCTTAGTCGCATGTGTATCCCGCTCAGGCAAGATGGTTTTAACGATGTTAGTTTTAGCAGTTTGTGAGTATACTGTAAAAAGTAAAAGTTTATTTTACTGAACTATTTTTTCATTATTAATTTAAAAAAAAAAAAAAAATGAAAACAGTTCATACTGTTTTAATTAATTAAGCCAAATTTGCTAGTTAGTTTCAGGTCAATCTTTTTGTTTCATGTTAGCAGCCCTGTTTATTCAAGAAATACCATTTTGACTAATACACGGCCACTGATACGGCTGAACTACTTGCCAAGCATTTTACCTTAAACTCCACTTTGGACTCCGCAAACCACTCCCTTCCAAATTTCCCATTGCAGATTAAAGCTACACTTGATGACCTGGTCATCATCCCATCTAATGTCAGGGACATCATAAAAAACCTTAAAACCTCCAAAGCATGTGGACCTGATCTTATACCAGTAATAAAGAAATGCTCTGCTGAACTGGCCCCTGTCCTCTCCAACAAATGCCTTGCCGAATCTTGCTTCCCTGACAGCTGAAAAATTGCTTCTGTGAGAATTATCGCCCCATCAGTTTACTCCAGCTCTTCGCTAAAATCTTTGAATCCTTAATCAATCTAGCGATAGTCTGGCACCTCGTTAATGCTAAACTTTTTTCTGACTATCAGTATAGATTTAGGCAAGCATGGTCTACTGCGGATATTCCAACTGTCATCTCCGAACGCATATACCATACACTGGAGAAGGCAGGTGAAGCTAGGGCAGTAGCGCTTGATATATACAAAGCCTTTGACAAGATCTGGCATAAAGGTTTTCTCATAAAAATTAATTCATATGGTATTACTGGACGAATATTTAATATAATTAGATCCTTCCTCACCAAAAGAAAGATCCAGGTTGTCCTCGATGGCCGGTCATCCAAACATGACAAAAGCAGGTGTACCTCAGGGATCGATCCTTGGGCCTTTATTGTTCCTAATTTTCATAAACGACTTCCCTGATGACATTGTGTCTGAGATGGGTATATTTTCTGATGACTCTACTCTTGTCATGCGGGTAAAACAGTCGCGCAAATATCCGAGGCCATGGCTGAATCCATAGAAAGTGACCTCCAGTCTGTAGTGGAATAGGGGCATTAATGGATGGTAACATTTAATGCTGCTAAGACAAAGCTCCTTTCCTTCAACAACTACAAGAAACCTCTTCAACCACCGACTGTCATGGCAATTAACACCCTACCTGAGAGTACATACTTTAAACTTCTTGGCCTAACATTCATGGGTAACATGAATTGGAACAAATACATAGAAGACATTGCCAAGGCTGCTGCAAAGAAGGTGGGCTCCCTCTACAGTGCTAGAAAACTTCTCACACCTGACATTATTATCCTGTATCTCTACAAAGCCACCATCCGCTAATGCATGGAGTATTGTTGTCACATCTGGGCTGGTGCACTATCCACTAGTCTCTCTCTCTTAGACAAGGTCCAAAAAAGAGTCGCTAATCTAATAGGTCCCTTATCCATCAAGCTCCAGCCCCTGTCCCATCACTGCAATGTTGCATCCTTGTGCTTGTTTTACAAGTACTTCAATGGAACGTGCTCCGATGAACTTGTTGCTCTGGTGCCCCATCAACGTAAATACACTCGACTAACCCGACAATCAGCTAAATCCCATCCATTCACTGTGGAGATCCCCAGATGCCGGAGAGTCTTCTACTCCAATAGCTTCTTTCCTCGAGCTGCCGGCTTTTGGAACTCCCTTTCTGCTTCCTGTTTCCCCGACTGGATCGACATGCAGAAATTTAAAACTAATGTGAACAAGCATCTCTCTGCAGTTCCCAATTTAGGATGACCCCCAAAATTACACCCTAATTCTCAGTAGTCCCTACATCTACAGTGGCAACTTGCTTTGTTTGGGGTGAACCATGTTAATAAAAAAAAAAAAAAAAAAAAAAAAAAAAAAGTAAAAAGAATAAGGCTAAAATACGGAGATAAACAGATGGTTACTAATGATACCAGACGTAAAAATATTTTAAAATGTCTATAGAAATTCATTTTTCATTTATCTTGCGCATGTTTTTAAAAAAACATTGTTTTGAAATTGAAATTACATAATTTATATTTTCACACTTTTTAGCAAATATTTTTTTTAACGTTTTCGCAAATATATAAAAGTAAACACTACTTTCCCCCTCAAAATCCAATAAATTGTGAGTAATGGTTGTTTACACGATTCAAATCTCCATTATGTTAAGATTTAAATAGTTTCATTTTTTTTTGAATGATAAAATGCATTAAAAAATTAGCTTAGGAGCTGTCTTATAATCAGGTGATAGAAGAAATATTGTAAGTATTTCTTACAGATCATATCAATTATCTTTGGATTATAAGAGGAATTCCAATTTTAAATAATTTTTTTTAAATTGCATTTCAGGGTTTGAAAAATGGGGGTTATTATTAGAAAGCCCTGTTGATTATTATTCTAAATTACAAAAATTTGTGATGTTTTTGGTTTCAATATTTTAGTAAATTTAGCAAAAATATCCCTGACCAGCAGCAAAATACTACCCCTTCATAGCAGAGGTTCCTAGATGTCAGATGATTTTCTAATCTGAGAGCTTCTTTCCTCTCATCGCTAGCCTTTGGAATTTCCTTCCTGCTAAGTTTTCCCAACTGTACTAACACATAGAAATTTAAATGTAATGTGAACAAACATCTTGCTGCCCAAATCCCCACCTAGGTTGTGCCTATAAATCTTGCCCTGATCACAGTAGCTGTTTATGCATAAACAGCTACTGTGATCAGGGCAAGATTTATAGGCACAATATGCCTTGTTTTGGTGTGGAAAAAAATAATTTCAGCAAAATATTTACTACAGGGTATACTTACTTGGGCTTACCCAGTCTTTTATAATTTTATTTTTGTTTGTTTATTGTTCTTCCCTTTTGTCTTAATTTCTTGCAAGAAAATAGTTACATTTTTGGAAAGATGATTCAATGTAAGAAGATATGTTATTTAAAAAGAATCGGTTTTTAATATGGAGCTAACAGCTTAACGTGCATACCATTTAAAAAAAAGTTTTTTTTATAGAATTTTGAAACTGGAATGTATTCATTACATTTTTTTTCTAATCAACTATTTTAAATAATTTATTAATTTATTTTTATTTTGAAAATTTTACACATCATGCTAATTCAGTTTCACAATATTTGATCCGATAATTTTATGGAGAGACAATGTCGCTCTCCGCTGGAAAGGACAATGTCTGGAATCAGTTTCCTTTTTGCCGAAGAGGTCTCTAGTGGCCGATGTTCACAACTGTTGCTGCAGATACAAATGGCATGTCTCAGTATAGGCCGATACTAACGCACCACCCTCCTCGGTGCTATCACAAAAGTGTGATACGTAGCACTACCAACCCATTCAGCATGCTTCTTGATGGGCCGTCGGCTAGGTTTCCCATCTTCTGTGGCAGATGTTACATTTTTGAGAAAAGGATCAGGTGTGGTTGCAGTATCTTATACGCTAACCTCAGGCAGATTTTGTTCCAGTGGTTAATTCACAATAAAGAATTGGGTGTGGCATTCTGTGCCCTGGCATGCCGAGCATGTATTCACTCAATTTGTTAGCTATTCTTAAATATTTTTTTTCTTTTCTGTTTTGTTGTACTTTTTAATTGTTCATGGAGATGCTGTCTGGCAGTGTTAAAGGCCATATCAATCATAAACGTGGGAACAGAAGAAAGGAAAGACAACCTGATAGAAAATGGTATTATTGTGGAAGGTAAAAAGATTGCTAAATCATGAGCATTAGCAAGTGGAAGCAAGTGAGATAATGTTTATTAAGATGAGTTCTTAAACCAGACTAAGTAATAGTCTCTCACCTCCCCTTTCCCAGTGGTGGCTAAGAAAGCGCTGAAAGAGGATCTTCGCTATTCCTCAAACAAGAGTTGCAAAGACCAACTGCTCACCATGAGGGCCCAAGAGAACCACCTTACAAAAGTCAAGGAATTCCCCAACAAGATCAAACATGCAGTCATGCCGGGGATGCTATGGTTCTTCTGAGATGAAAAGAACTTCTGCCAAGACCAGTTGCACAATGCACAAAGTCCTGTGCGTTATGAAGACCAAGTGCTCTCAAACTGTGATGGTCTTTGTGTGTGTTTCCAGCAAAGGCCACTTCATACTGCTCCACATCTTCAAAAAGGGATTCAGACTCAATTCAGATGTTAAGTTGCTGTCCACTGTTGTCAAGTGCTGGGAGAAGAAGGTGGCAATAGGAAGGCCATACGAGTAGCAGCAGGACTCAGCTCCGTGTCATACCTCCAAGAAAACCCAGAAGTGGTTTTCTGAGAACTTCCATGACTTCAACAGTCCCAACATCTTGCCTGATTACAACCCCATGGACTATTATGTGTGGGGCCTAGTTGAGAAAGACACCGATCATACCACCTATTATATGAAAGATGAGGAGATTGCCACATTCACACTAGTGTTCAGGCATCTCTTGAAGGACACTCTGAAGGCAGCATGCTTTAAGTCCAGGCCTCGCCTGAAGGCAGCTTCTTCGAGCGAGCTGTACACAGCAAAAGATCATTTAAGAAATGCACTTTGAATTTTGAGAATACATCAATTATTGGCCATGTTTTCTCTTTCCTTTGCAAAGTGTCAAATATATCCTTATACCCTATAAACCATAAACTTGTAGATACATCAGCCTTAATCCTTTGATGTATAATTTAATAATGATTTTATAAGCATCTTTCAAAAGATGTTGTCTAACATTTTGCAGAGCCGTGAGCATTGCTAATATCTCCTATTTGTATGGGATAATTTGTGATCCCATTTAAACATAACATATGTTAGGGGGCTATGAATATGCAAAGGACTCAACCTATGCCTCGAACAGAGATACATAGCACTTGGTTTGCCTTTGATTTTGGTAGTTTGTCTAAAGTCTGTTGGCCAGTTTACTAATTACATTTAATACATAACTTGACCACCTGTGATTTGTTAGATTAGTACTTTTATATATATATATATATATTATTATTAAATATATATTTTAATAATAAAGATATTTTTTTTATAAAATATTTAGAAAACCTTGCACAACGCAGATTATTTGTTTTTAAAATAAATTATTTATTCATCTCAAAAATATTTTTTTTTTTTAAAGGTTTTCTAAATATTTTATAAAAAAAATATCTTTATTATTGCTACCCACCCAACGCTTCAAATTGTGTGACTTTTCAAAATATCCTTCCACGCCGACCACGTTACACACAGCCATATCGACACTTTTTTTCACTTCGTCAAAACACCTAGACGGATTTTCAACTTGGCCACGAGAATGTCTCAACCAAGAGAAAAAAAGAAAAAAAAGAAAAAGAAATATTCTTCTGAAGATGGTAGATTTACCGAAAGTACTCAAGTTTATAAAAAAAAAAAAAAAAATGTTTTTGAGATGAATAAATAATTTATTTTAAAAACAAATAATCTGCATTGTGCAAGGTTTTCTAAATATTTTATAAAAAAATATCTTTATTATTGCTACCCACCCAACGCTTCAAATTGTGTGACTTTTCAAAATATATTTTAATAACTTTTACATGGGTTAATAATCATATTTTACAAGTATATTCTTGAAAATGGATAACCTCATAAAGGATAAATGATACCTTTTGGCAACTTTTGAAAAGTAAAGCTTATTTCAAGTAAATTATATATATATATTTCTCTTGATAATAATTATGTTTTTTTATCCGCTCTTCCCCTTTTAATTATTTACGTCATTCATCTCCTCCCACTATATAAAATATTTATGTACAGATGAAAAGTGACAAGTGAGCAAGCAAGATCAGAATTTTAGCAGTATATAGATAATCTATCATATAAACGTGAAACGTCTGTGTGTATGTTTGTATGTCTGGAAAAGACTCCTCGAGATAATCAACAACACCATAAAGTTGACATTTTATAATCCTCCAGCTTCCGGTCACACATAATATCCAAAAATTGGAAAAAACATTGATTTCTTTGTATAGAAATGGCCCAAAATGTGTGACGGGAGGTCACTAAATTTGTCCGCCTTTTGACGGAGATATGATCTACGCATGCGTGCGCGCATTAAATGCATGTCAGCTTCAGACTTAGTTTAACTGACCTATTTTTAAAAAATATTTTATACTGTCTTCCATGGTCTTGTGGTTATAGACGAAGATCCAAGATCAAGAGATTTATGGTTCGATGACAGTCGACTCGCAGAATTTTTTAGTTGTGACCTAAATATACATCGGGGGGGGGGGGGGGATTAATACTTACATATTCCCCGGGCAACAGGGAGAGGGATGGCGAGGTGAGGGTGGCGAGAGTGAGCAGGGAGACAGTTGGGCGAGGGATTGGGTTAGGACATGAGGAGACGTCCAGAGAAGACACAGCTTTTGCCCCGGGAAAGAGATAATTACACATTTGCCTGCAGAGAGGGAGGGGAAAACGGGGGGGTAATGAGTGCCCCAGGCAACGCTGGGTACCCCTGCTAGTATCTAATATAGTAAAACTCAACCCAAGAAATATCGAATTTTCCATCTAGAGGCACCTAATAAATATAAGAATCCTTGGTTGCTTGTTTATAATAACACCGTAAAAAAAAAAAAAAAAAAAAAAAAAAAAAAAAAAAAATCACTTTTACTTTTTAAATAGTTTGATTTTTTAAGTGGATATGTAGCAATCATAAAAATTGGTATCTATTACCGCTGAAGGAGAGCAACCCTAACAAGGTTGTGTGGTCACATGAGGACCACTCAGGCTATTCGGCAAATAAGTTTCTAAAGGACCTTTTTATGACTCCATCCTCAGACTTTCAAAGTTCGCAGACCAAACAGACTTTCCAGACAGCCACGAAGTAAGACACCCACACTCTCTCCTGACACCTATCAACTAGACACTTCAAGCACAACTATCATCATTTGACTATATACAGCTCTCCAAATAAGAATTATCAGCAGCTGACACATACACTCGACTTAATTCTTTTCAACAAAAGGACAAATTCACAGTTCTTACTTCTGACTATGTGTATGCAATATATATTCATATTAATTGTTGTTTATAGAAAAGCCTTGTTTTTCCTTTAACAATCCTTTTTTAACAAATTATTATAGATGAGTCTTGTAATTCACAACTAAGATTTGCCCCAATAGATACTTCAATAGTCATCAACTCTTAGAATTTCAGAAATAGAATTTTGTTAAAAGACAAGTAGATTTTATTAATCTTAATCTTTACTTATATAATAGCATTACAGATTTCTCCAAGTGTGTATGTATATTAGACTACAGCAACACAATAAAACAGTCACTATTTAAGTATGTAGAGTTGGGAGAAGATCATACAATAAGCTCTAAACCTTATCTAAGAAACAACAATCCCGACATCATCTCTCTACTCTACATTTGGTGACCTCGTCATTCGGTAGACACTGCAACAAAATTCCTACAATTCAGAACTTTTTTCCATTCCCTACAAACAGGATATCAACTCAACATTTGTAAGAATTTTCAGCTGGGTATTAATTTTGTTTTTTTTCTATGAATAACGATGGTCAGATTCGGTAGGAATTCAACCTCAGTGCTCCCCACATCATCATTGTTAAGTAATTCCATGAGAAAACTATAAGAAAATATGAGACGCCACTATTAAAAAAAAAAAAAAAACGGTGTAAAGTTTGAAGTTGGGTCACCAAATGTTGAGTTAGTATCCTGTTTCTAGGGAACGGAGAAGAGTTGTGAATTGTAGAAATTTTGTTGTGGTGTCTACAGAATGTCGGGGTCCTCAAATGTGGAGTTTGAAAATGCTGGGATCGCCATTTTGTAGATGAGATTTAGGGCTTGTTGTATGAAGGAAAGAATGGTTGAGTAGATCTCCATCCTTCTGACCTTGCTGGATATGAAGAAAACGGGTTAACATCTTCATCTACCATTTAAATAAATTTTATTAATAGTTTCATCAACACAACAAATATCGTCAAGTCAGTTATGAAAACAGGAATATATAATATGTCATGGCTGGAGACGAGATAAAAAAAAAACAATGTCCAATAGCGTAGACGTTTCAACTCAAACTGTTCGTAAAAAGCGGGATAAGGTTTGGGAAAAAGTGGAAGTTGCCTTTCCCACGCAAACGATGTTCTTAGCACACAACGTAAAAATCACTCCGTAAGTGAGAACATGTTAGTACAAAAGAAAATAAATTGTAACTATGTAACTGCTGCAGATGTTTCATGAACCTATTTTTAGGTCAAGTTTCTAATTTTTCAAAAATACATTATTTTGCAATTTAAAAAATTATCATAAAAATGAGAAAATGCTTAAATAGTTTATTCAAGAATTAAGAAAAAAAATAATAAAAACATCCAAACTTTTAGGGTATTTTAATACAGGGACAAACATAGAAGCCCCGTAACTATGAAAGTCAAATTTACAATTCAAATAAAAAAATAAAAAAATTAAAAAAAAAAATCGAAATATGTTATGAAAATGACTTGATTTTAGTAATACTATTGGAGTATTCATGTCTGAAAATGTGACAATTTAAAAATGAAGACTTTTTTTCATGGTGAAGTGATTAAGAAAAAGCATTAAGTGTTGTTTTGAACAAGTGTCAATTTACACTAAGAAGAGAAACTGTCTTCTAGGCAGCATCAACTGAAGTAACAAGATAAATTATTTTCCGTTTCAAAGTTTCCTTCATTCTATTTCCACTTTTGGTACCCCTAATTACAAGATTCTAAACACTTTGTAAACTTATGTGTTAAACCTATTGATTTTATCTTCATCTCTGTCCCCTTCTCATCAACACTATTTGTCTATCCTTCCATGTCCACTTTAGCAATGTTCGCAGTGTCTCAACACTGTCTGGTTTGCTACAGAGTGTTAGAAAATTGACAAAATATGTATCTTAAAACAGACTAACCAAAAATGCATTTTTTTTTTAGAAAATCGACAGTCACTGTTATTAAAAAAAAAGAATAAAAAAGGTAAATAAAAATGTAACAACTTTTGATCTTTATTTTTTTTTTAATCTTAAAAGGAAATAAATAAAATAAAAATATTTGTAAAAACAAAATTGAAGAAAATAACTTCACTATATTGTTTGTATGTTTATTTATTAAAAGACGTTAATTTTTTCTTTTTTCTTTTTTTTAAACAAAATTGCAAACATTTGTATTTTGAAAAGAAAGAAATGAATTTGAAAAAACAAAATAGATGATTAATTTATTTATTAAAAATTACATGGAAAAAAGATTCCCTTCCAGATTCTGTTAATCACAGAAAATTGGTGCTCCTTGAAGTAACATTGTTGAACAAAGAACAACAAAAAACACAAATAAAAAGGCTGACCATTGATCTTTTAATTACATATTAAAGAAAGCTTTAGTCCCTAAAAAGATACAAAATCAACACCATATACTGTCATTTTGTAATTTTTATAATGGAAATTTGGTCTGTAACTGTCACATTTATCAAAGATATTCTGTCATATTCTCAGATTAAAAAAAAATGAAACACTTGTATACACGTCTAGTAAGATTTTGTTCAAAACAGACTTATTAATACTCGTTAATATGCAATGATTATCTCTCGTAATAAAAATATATATCAAATATTGTGTATGTAAATGTATATAATCTATTAATAATTAAAAAAGAAAAGTTAATTAAAAATAAAAACCTAATGAATAAATTTAAGTTTCAAAACCCTATTTAAAAAGAAAAATTTGGTTAAAAAACTATGCATGCACCATTATCATTTTAAGAACCCCCTCTCTCCCCCCAAAAAACTCGAAAGTATTCATGATTTAAATTTCAACATTTTGTAAGATGACCGATCAATTTTATTGCAAAAATGAAAAAAAAAAGGCTAAAAAAAGAAAGAAAAAAAAGAAGAGGAATGAATTTGTAACCCTTCGAAATTTGGAAGTATTAAACTGTCCAATAGAAAGTCATTTTTGACTTTATAATTCTTAGCAAATCTTCATGTATTAAAAGATTGAAACTTTTGGAAGCTACTTACATCCAGTAGGGTAGGTCGATTTTGTAACTGTAGTTTGTGTACTGGTAATGCTAATTGGAGTTTAACATAACAAATAACAAATATTAATATGGAAGATTAACTGAAGTAAAAAAAATCCATACTGTTGGAAGAAAGAAATGTGTAAATGTTTATTTAATAAGTTTTTTTTCTTCCAATTAAAATATTTTCATTATCTAAATGAATAAATGCGAAAGTTTTTTTTTCATTTATCACTCCTATATTACCATCAAAACGGGTTACTATTATTTAAATCAATAATACAACAGAGTATTTTGAAATACTGTATATATCGTAGAGATGAATGGCCCAAAGACAGAACTTTGGCTGGCTCATTTGCATAACTTTTTTAAACAGTTAATAATATTTTCTGATTAATTTTCAAAGGAAGTAATTTAAACTAAACTAACTAGAGAGAAAGATATACAAAGCAAAGGCAAGAGTTTTGAAAGGAGAAATGATGACTGGACCCCCCCCCTCGCACTCCGTTAGCGATGCAATATAGAGAAAGGGAAAGGGTGTCTGACCGATGCAAAAAAACAAAAAAAACACAAAATCATCACTCAAGTGAATTGATTTCCTCTTTCTGTTTATTTCTTGGATCGTATTTAAAATTACTATTTAAATGAATAAATGCAAAACTGTTAGTCTTGTGTTTACAACAAACTTATGAACAAAATGTTTAATATTTTGGTTTCAAGTAGCAAAGCGATAGCAAAGCAAGCTAGTTCTCAATAAATCAAACAAAAATAAATAAGGACCATAAATAATTAAAAAAAATATTCACTTGTAAAAACGAAAAAAATTATAGCGATAAAAGATTGCTTTTTTTTTTTTTCAATTTAGTTATTTTCTGTGGCACTTTATTTGGTGGTAATATTGAAGTCTAAATATATTCCATGAAAAATGCCAGTATACTGAAATCATATGCCCTTAATAGGGTTAAGATGAAAATTCATATACACTAAATGTACAAAAGCAAGGAAATTCCCAAATTTTTACACTTTTATTGTCATTAAGGGTATGCAAGCACAACAGGGCTATGTATTTTACTGGTAGGAATTTTTCTTCAGCGCACCTCACACACTTCATCCATAGAGATGTATACTGTAGTGATGTGATAATGAAATGGTTTGGTTGATATGTAGTCATACCCTTAATGACAATAAAAGTGTAAAAATTTGGGAATTTCCTTGCTTTTGTACATTTAGTGTATATGAATTTTCATCTTAACCCTATTAAGGGCATATGATTACAGTATACTGGCATTTTTCATGGAATGTCACTACTTTTTTAAAGGCTATGCCTCAAGACAATGGTAATTTTTAAGGTTTTTTGGAATTTTCTAGAAAAATAAAGTATATGGTAAACTGAAATTAAAATGCTATCAACTAGACCCTAGAACCTCTATCTCTGCCAAAAATCAGCTGAATCCATCAAATAGTTGATGAGATACAGGGTGGCACACACGTACGTACGTACACACGGATAACACAAAATCACTCCTGACCTTTCTGGATCTCTGGGTTGCCTTGACTAATAATGCTGAAATTCTACACACTTATAGAACCTATCAAATGAAAATGTTGTGCAAAGTTTTAACTAATTTGGTTTATTGGTTTTTGAGTTATGACTGATCAAAGAAATGAGATTTCTAGCATAGGTCGTTTTTGAAGTCTATTAAAGGATAGAGCGCTATTGCGCCTCTTGATTTCTTTTCTTTTCAGATAAAAATGTCTGTAAAAGCACAACATTCAAAAACATGTCCAGGATTACGATCATTTTATTTGCATTTGAGCTGATTGCAGAGTTGATAAGGACACTTTGCACTAGAAGGTTATGGAAGAAAAAAAAAAAAATTAAGCAAATCAAAAATCTAAAACGCGTCACTTAACAGTGTCAATACTATTAAAAGGTAGTTCTGGTTGACAATATCAGTACAAGCACTGGTTGTAAAGCAGGGCTTATTACAGCTTTGGAGGGGAAAATAAACAAGCAATTGCATATAATTGGCTGTTCATTTCATCAAATAGCAGTTCACTGCCATTTTGAGTGATCTTTAAGCTCTATTATTTTCACTGGTCCTCCTTGGGAAAGTTTGTGGAAATAATTATCAGGATTTGCCTTGGATAGAATTTCCTAAAATTAGTAGCCTTATGAATAATTTGTATCTCACTGCAAAGGTAATGAATAATTTAAGGCGTGGTCAGCAGCTACTTTTAGAATATGCTATAGACATTTCTCGAGGGAAAGTGAATGCTAGATTTACTGCCTAGAAGATTGGGCTTCTGAATCAAGCAAGATGGCTAACTTTAGACATCAGCTTGATATGCTTATGGACCAGAGGTACTTATCCACCAGAACTGATAAATTACACATGATTATCAAGTTTATAATTGAAATGTGTACAGTTGGTTTGAAATCGAAAGGGACAATAAATTCTTTAACCAACAACTGTATATCTCCAATATGATCCAGAGTGTAAAGCAACATTCACTGAAATCCAGAATGTTGTATTAAATATTTATAATACAAGCATTTGGTTTGCATCTGGAGAATATTTGATCATCAATGTTGTATTCAGATGAATTGGAGGTGAGGAAACAGGCCATAAATAAGATTTTGTCCATTAGATAAGTAAACATTAATCCCTACTTTATGTCAGTTTACTTTAAAGTTTCATTCAAATTACATCACAAACCTATAAGAAAGAATAGGTAAAAATAGTAAAAATATTTTCTTTCAAAAGTAGCAAACCATTACTGCCATCAATTTCGCAGCCATACATTGGTCAATTTTGACCTCTCACAAAGTGGGGTCTGTGAACGTGCGCTTAAAAAAGGTTTATCCAGCAATGAACGCCAGGAATCTTCAATGAAGGGAACAAAATTGATATTTCCAAATGTATCTGCACATTCACAAGGCATGGAAAGAGATGTCGAAAGTTTCACAAATCGTATATGGATGACAAGAAGCAAGGTACAGGCACATTATATAACCAAATGATTGAGCCACCAAATAAGACCATCATTTATTTCACAGGGAAGCCATACTGAACAATTTACTTCTATGAAACATAATTTTATATAATGCAGTAACTTTTAGTGTGATTTTCAATGAAGAATAAAAACATGTGTGCCCAGTAGTATTATTCTATAATACATTTTTATCTAATTGCTGGGAATAGTAGTAATATGTTAAGAAGGCCGTGGGCAATGCAGAGTGCCGGATTGGTAATAAGCTGGAAAGAACAAAAATAATAAATCGAAGTGGGGAGACTTACTATTTATTTTTTGTTTAAAATCTGATGTAACAGGAGGATTCACCAAAATGGCATCCATTTTGGTGAATTCTCCACACAGATGGATTTTTCCTTTGGTGTCTATTTTTGACAAAGGGAGGATTTTTCCAGAAATATTAAATGATTCTTAATCATCATCTAGACAACACACACAGAACCACACTTGCTGTTATATAAGATTTTAAAGAAAAAATAAATAGTAAGTCTCCCCACTTCGATTAACTATTGTTGTTCTTTCCAGCTTATTACCAATCCGACACTCTGCATTGCCCTCAGTCTTCTTAACATATTACTACATTTTTATCTATTTAAAAAAATTAATTATGATCAAAGAAATGTAAAAAACTTAGTAACAAATTAGCCTTTGTTGAATACAGTAAAAGAAACATGACATATTTTTCTGGTGGTGATTAATACTTACAATTCTAGTTTGAATATATTTTCCATTAATTGTATTGAATAAAAAAAATCCCCATTATCTGGATTTATTATTGAAATAGCAAAATTTTTAACAGCAAAATCCAGTGGAAATTAAGTATTTCTATACATAGTTGCATGCGATCTTTACAGCTAAATGCTCAATTATCTTTTAAAGTTAGAAATCTAATTTTGGTATCAGTTCTAACACCACACCCCAGCTTTTTCCATGAAAGTAGTGTTGATTTTTTTTTTTTTTTTAAAAAGGTGACATGACAAATGAACTAGCCCTACCGTGAAGTAATGGAACTCACACACTTCAGACTATGAGACGTTTGTGTTCAATATATCCTCCCTTTCCATCTTAAACATATCACATGTTTGTGTATAAGAAAAAGAACATAAAAAAAAAAATTGACTAAGTCAGTGGTTCTCAACCTTTTGGGCCCGTGAACCATGTCATCATGTATCAGAATGATACCCCCACCCCTTTCCCATAAAAAATGTCCAACTCAAAATTCATACTAACAATAATAACTAATGCTAACATAATAGCAATTAATACAAACGCTAGCGGAGAGAAAATCCAAACATGAACTTCCAGTAGCAATAAGTAATGCACAGTATTTTTGTGGGCCTGGATCCGTTTTGTGTCTGCAACATGTGGTGCCAATCCTCCCCATAGTTGAGAACCACTGGACTAAGTGGTTTAAATGGGAAGAAGTGAATGGATGAACCATTAAAGATGAAGTATCAGCGACAGTATTTGAGCTCTACCAGTACACTGCAGATGTTAACTCATTCTTGCCTCACTGTTTTGTTAAAAGAAAACAAGCAGAAAGCCATGAAAAAGAAACAAGCAGAGGCTCAAAATTAAGTGGACAATGATGTTACAGATGGATTACGCAGAACATTTCACATTGGAATCAGGCCCAAGTTACTCTTTACATCTCTGTCAGCTGGTTTTGAGACCAGACTTACTCTCATGTAATTGTCAGTGATACTCGCAACCACAAGAAGTTAACAGACAGAATTCTTGATGCAAAACCTGCTGGTGTTACTCATGTCAAAATATAGGCAGATGGTTCTGCAAGTCAATTTAAATGACTCTAATGAATATGATATCCAGCAAACATGTTAATCTCGAATGGAACTTCAGTGCCACCAGCCATAGTAAAGAATCAGTAGATGATGTCAGGGCTGTTGAAAAGGTATATTATGGAAAAGGTTCAAACAAGCAAAGCTGTTGTGAACAATGCCAATTCTTTTTATTCTGCAGTTCAAGACAGCAACAACAGAGTAACAGAATTGAATACCACTGAACTGCAAAAATATTCCAATGAACATTTAGCAACACTTTTCTGCGGCCATACTACCATTGCTGAAATAGCAAGCTTCCACTATATCCAACCAACTGAGAACGGATACATCACCAAAAAACATTCCTTCCCAGTTGAACAAGATAACCATGATGAAAATGAAGCAGAAGAAGCAAAAACCAATGAGACAACATCAATGGATCTTACAGTAGAACATTGGTATGCATTTTTCTGGACAAATACCAATATTAACTTAGCAGAATTGTCCTTGAAATGAAAGATAAGGAGCAGGTGAAAGTTGATTTTCTCCAGCAGCTAACCCAATCCAAAAAATGCTTTGATAGCAAAGATGAAGAAGAATTATTGCTTTCAAAGTCTGCTTTTTATGAGGTACTAGCAGTAATTACTGAGGCTGTAAGTCTTCTTTAGAGAAAAACAAAGAAATAATTTACAGTTGACATTTTAGTAACTTGGAGGAAAACAAAATGATGATTGTTGTAGTGTTATTTGATGCATTCCAATGTGGAGGAAATTTACAGTGCATGAACATATTAAAATTTTATTTTTTAGTAGAAAAACAACAAAAAGGTTCATTGATATGGTCTTTAAGATATTCAAAGTCATGGAATTTTATTTTGTTTCAGCATAAAAATGAAAATTAATTTTTCCCCATTAAAAACTGGTTATATAATGAAACGAATAAATATAACAGTGGAACGTCGATTGATCAAATAAAACTATTTTATATTACTAATTCGAAATGGTTACTTTGTATTTTTCGCCTTTATTATAAAAGAAAGAAAAAAACTTAATGAATATTAAAGAAGAATCTATTTTGTTTTTGTAATTTAGAAATACTAAGGTTTTTTTTTTTTCTATGACAAATGTCATCATCAGCATCATCATCACTACCAACATGATACATGGGCATTTTGGCTAATTCTGCACTTAGTCTTTGTCCTCAGTCAGTGAAGGAGAAATTCTTCTAGACCAAGGAAATTTTAATTTTTGTTCCAATCAAGAGTGCCCCTTTTGGGGAGCTGGGGTTTCCCTACGTTAAATATTGATATTGTACCTAACTCTACTCTCGTAGGAGGAAGTAAATAGAAACAGCAGCAACAACAACAAAATTATTTAAAAAAATTAATAAATGCATGTATTTAATTATTAACAGAAAACCGCTGTAAATTATTGCGTTTAATACAAACTATTTTTTAAACGTTATTATTCCAAAGTTATCCAAGAGTTTTGCTATGTGTAAATATACGCGTGCGAAAACGTAAGCGGGGAAAAAAAAAAATGAAACAGAAGTTATGATTCTGAATTTTAAACTTAATTAAATCGCTTAAAATAATATTAGTACTGATAATAATTAAAATATTAATATTAAAAAAAGTTTTTCGTATATATAATAAAATAGCAGAATCAAATTATAAGTGAATAGTACTGAATATGAATTTATTAGACAATGCTTAAAAAATAAATATGCAAATAATTTATGGCCTTGATAGTGTTTAGTAAGGTTTTCTCTGAGTTTATATACCGTATGTGAAAATATTTTATTGTATAATTGAATTGGGTACAGGAAAGGGTGTTTTAATATGAATATACTTTGGATAAATGAAAAAAACTTTGGCATTTATTCATTTAGATGTTGCGACCCTTTTCCAATTTCATCAACAAGAACAAACCATTTGAAACTTGATGACATGGAATTAGGCATAATTATGAAACGGAATTAGGCATAATTATGAAACGAAACAGTGGCCTATTCAAAGACTAAAATCATGATATCCTAAATTTGTTATTTTTTTTATCTAGAAGCTCCATTGTAAGTTTTAGAAAGGTATTTGTCATAGAAAAGTAAATTATAACTACTTACATTCAAATGTTTTCGATGAATAATCTACCCTGTCACGCGAGTCACAAAAATATGTCACATCAGTCACATTTGTCTGACGACAAAAAAAAAAAGAAAAAAAAAAAAAAAAAGAATATCTGTTTCAATCATTTTACATTCTGAAAACTATGTGTGAGTTTCACCTTTTTAAGTCACTAGCTTACTAGGAAATGAACTTGTTTACACTGAGGTTGAAATGTCCGTATTTCTAGCTGTCACACAAGTCAAAAAAATTATCCCTCACATAAAGAGGCTACAATTTAATCTGCATCTTTTAAAATATTTTTCAACTTTGCAGTATTTCTTTGAAGGCTTTCAAACTTTATTTCACATTTTTTTCTGTATCAGTAATAATTTGGCATTTTTTTTTCTTCAAATGGCGCACAAGTCACACTGGAGTTACTCTAGAAACATCCTTTACTCTAAATATGTATTTATTTGTATAATTTCTTCCTTCAAAAGTAAAGCATTCTGTAGGGAAAATATGAAAAACTTCTTATGAAAAGCAATATTGCTAAGTTCATTCCCCTTAACAGGAAGTATGAACAATCTATAGAATTTTAAATAGGTATATTTCCCTTCCAAGTCATAAGGTTATATAAGTAGCCAAAGACGTTGGATGGAAGTCAAAGGTGACTTCAGTTCAGTGTTCAAAACCAGTGACCGCTGGTGTAGTCTTAACTAGTCACACTGATGAGTCTTATTAAGACAAAACATACATATTATGATATATATATATATATATATATATATATATATATAAGACTTCAATCAAGACTGACAGACAAGCTCCACCCTCTTATAGAGGACTAATTAAAGGCATGTTAAAAATAAATCGGATGATGATGATGTACTCCATACAGAAGTTAGCGAGTGAAACATGTGCTTTTTTTTTCTAGTCCCGAATGAAACCATATCAAGCAGTGAGGGGAAACAAGAAAGCAAATAGAAAGTCAGGCAACCACCTAAGACGTACTCTGCAACTTGAAATGAATTCAGAAAGAAATTCCCAATTCTATAATAAAAAGTCAATAATGGGTGTTTTTTCTTCTTCTTTAGGTCATCAGAAATGAACATATATGAAAAAATTGAATATTTTAGTAATATATCTAGATAAATAGTAAGTGCAGACACTGGTGAAGCATAATACCCCACCAATCATTTTTTGACGGAAGGTATACACTAGTTTTATAATACCTTATAATAATTTTTTTTTAAAGACATGTAGGTTCTTTAAATGTATTAATTTGATCTCTTCTGTTCATAAATTCTATATTATTAGCATTCTACTAATAAGTTGACAAAAATGACTTGAAGGCCAGTCAAAGTATTGATTCAACAGTCTATATTTGCCACCAATGTTGAGTGTATGTCAATATTTCAAAGAAAAGCAATTAAGTGAAAATAGCTAAACTTAGAACAATAGACGTCACATTATGAAGGACAATAAGAAAACCTATTTAAATATATATATATATATATATATATATATTCATTCTGAAGATTCAGTCATTCAATGTGTATTTTGCAATGAAAACCTTAGAGATGTGTGGACACATCTAAAAATGCTATTTCAAGACCAACATATATATATATATATATATATAAATAAATAAATAAATAAAAGGTATATTATGCAAGCAACTGCAACATTAAAGTAGGAAGTATGTAAATAGATAAGAAAATCTACAATGTAATGTAGAATAAAATTAACATCTTTAACGAAAATGTGAGTAAACATGTTAACAAATGAATATTTATTTAAAAAGCATTAATGCATTTTATGGGAATAAAAAAAAATAGTGTGGGATTACCTGAATTTATTTAGATAAAAATTATTATTATTTTTTTTTTAAATAAAGAAAAGACTTGTATAGTGTTAAACACATTTGATTAAAAGTAATTTTAAAAATAGTTTGGTAATAGAAAAACCATTCCGAAAAATAATCTATGCGGTCACATGTCTGCTTGTCATGTCAAGTAGATCTCATGCCAAAAATAAAATTGCAACGTGACACAATAAATACGAGAAGAGTTATCCACCTTGAATAAGCAGTGGCAAATCTCAAGTAGTTGGCTAAGTACGGCTTAGTCATAGGCGATTTTAATGACGTCATTGTTGATCGCATTATATGAAAAGGGAAAAGAAACAGAAGAGAATCATAAAAAAGCAATAACGTGATCAAGACTATAGATAGAATAGCTAAAAAACCCAGTCTCTACAGAGTGAAAGATTATAACTATAAGCTTATAAATCACATTTCTTTATATAGTTTCAGTAAACTGAATATTAAGTATTATTGGTCCGCCGATTTATAAAATCGGGGGACCCATGTTTTGAGGCATTTCCGTCCATCCGGATTTTTCTCCGCAACCATCCATTGAATTTCTCTGAAATTTTGCATGAAGTTGTAACTTTGGTCAGGTTAGAAAGTGACATTCTCCCATTTTTGAAAAAAAATCTGCTTAGCACCCCGCTAGGGTGTCAAAAGGCCCCGAAATAGCAAAAAATGACATTTTTAGCCCCATAACTTTTCATCCATCCATTCAATTTCTCTGAAACTTGGCCAAAATGTGGAGGCAATTGTTCCTAATAGAAAATAAGTATCGCTGACCTTGGAAAAAATCTGGTTCGCGCCCCCAGGGGGTCAAAAGCCCCCAAAATTGCAGAAAATGACCCTTTTCTCCCATAACGTTTGATCCATCCATTCAATTTTTTTAAAACTTGGCCAAAATGTAGAGGCAATTGTTCTGGGTATAAAATGAGCATCCTTGACCTCAGAAAAATTCTGCTTCGCGCCCCCAGGGGGTCAAAAATGCCCCAAATTGCCCAAATTTATTACATTTTATACTCGCCACATCGAGTCACATACAGAGGGGGACCACGCACGCGCAGCTTGTTCTAACTGTGCCCATAAAAATAGAAGAGTTCCTATTTACTTGCCTTCCACGACGGGAGAGTTAGACATAAGGTCGCTTTTTAATGGAGAAAATCCAACTTCCCAAAAAGGAACACTGGATTGAATAATAAAATTAAAAAATGCCTCTGTCTAGAAGGATTTTTTCCCTAACAGGACAGAAAAGATGAAGTGTAGTATCAACAGATACTACGTTTTGCTGCTAGCCAAAAAGCAAGTTCATCATCATCATATTCGATTTAACGTCCATTTTACATGGTTGCACGTGTTGGACAGAGTTAAGATATGATAATCAGTAGAAAGGTAAATAGTGAGAAAAGTATTAACACTGATAAGCCTTGTAAATATAATCGTTTCTGGAATGTAATACCCACAATTTTAACAACTTAGATTGTATTATTCACTCGCTGTATTTACCGGCAGATTGCCTGAGTGATGCTGGGTAAATACAGGGTGGGCAAAAATAAGGGTTCTATTTTTAAAAATTCATAACTTTTTTATTTATTGATTTTTTTTTTTATTTTTTTAGTATAAGTAAAGGACCCCTTCCGAAGCAAGCATGTGCCGTATTAGCCCTAAGGAACGTACCCTCATTTAGAAAACATTATTTTTGCTTAAAAAACTCAAAACAGTGTAAAAAACAATACTTTAGTTTTTGTAAGTTTTAAGAAGTGTTTTTCGGCTAAAATTTGTTTTGTTTATTTCAAAAAATCTCGGAAGGGTCAGTCTACACACACATAAAGTTTGGTGAGTTTAACTTTTATTTTGTGGAAGTTATTCAAATTCAAGTTATTCAAATTTAAAGATAGGACCCTTATTTTGGCCCACCCTGTAGAATCAAAGTTGTTAAAATAAAAATAGAAGAGCCATCTGAAGTGAAAGTTAAATTATATCAATTCGAGTATTGTTTGCTCATCAAATTAAATAAAATTGTTTAGAATTATTACAGATATATGAGAAAATATCTCAATTTTATTGACATAAACTAGTCTTCATCTAGCAGATAAACTAGTCTTCATCTAGCAGAAGTTGCCTCTGGATCCTGTAAAAGTCTCTTTTATAATATTCGTAACCCAAAACTGATATGAAATTTTATTTAATGTGATAATATTCAATAAATGGTAATATTTGAGTAAAATTATTCTAATCTGTTTGTTTACTTACAATTCATGATTTTTAAAATGGATTAATTTCAGATTTACTATTGAGGGTTTTTTTTTGGGGGGGGGGGGAATAAAATAAATATTAAGTGCCAGATTCTATTAATTTATTAATTCTATGATTGTGCCGTTTTTATTTATTTATTTTATTTTTTTTTTAACAGTAACTTTAACCATACATTCAAATTCAGAATTTCTTGGAAAAATAGCTTGTTTCATTTTCATCAAACGACCTATCATATCAGAATATCTGCTAACTTTCCATCTTAAAGATTTTATTAAATCAAAATCAAGCCTACAATTTTGTTTTATAGTTTATTTGGATTTATTTTTGAAACTGACTTTACCCATATTTCGAAGTTCAATAGCTTTTATTTTTAATTGAATGTTGTTTAAATAAATTTAGTTTTCAGCTGAGCAGCAATCTTGAAGAATATTTAAGTATTAATTTTCTTTTCACTGAAGTTATCTAATATATAAAGTAAAATCTCTTGGATTCTAAACTTCAGACCTAAAAAAATCATCTTTGCTCTTTAGCCAATCACATATCTGAGAGAGAAAGTGAGATGTTATTTTGGCCTATGGAAACACGTACGTCACTATCTTACCTTTTTAAATACTATTAATAATAATCTAACATATAAGAATTTATTTCCATTTCGTCAGTTTTCAGATCAAGTTAAATATCATTAAAAGTTTCTTTCAATTTTACATTTACAGAAAACCTGTTCATAGTCTGTCATTATTGACACACACACACACACACAATTACGAGAGTAATTAGACGGTTTAGTTTTAAACGGATAAAATAATATTTGGGAAAATAAAAATCAACTTCAAATATAAGCTTACTTTAAATCACAGCAGACACAGATAATTCAATAGGCTTTCTTTTTTTCTGGGGGGGGGGGGGATTTCGCAACAAAATTTGTACACCTGGACAACGCCAGATAGGAACAGCTAGTGTAAAATAAAATAATGTAAATAAAATTTTTTTTTTTTTTAATTAATAAAATATTTAATTAAAAATGTACGTTCATTGTCAAGTAGACTCAAAAGGCATGAAATATTTTAAGATATTAAAATAAAAATTAGTTTCAAGCTCCAAATTATTATTTTTAAATAAATTTATCTGTTCCTGCTATTGTTGTATGTTGCACCGATCGAGGGCAAGATGAGGGAATGACGACTCAGATGGTTTGGACATGTGCTGACCGCCGACAACGTCGTGAAACTTGCTTTTACATTAGAATTTGCTGGGAAACAACCGAGGAAGGCCGATAATGAGATGGGCAATGATCTCTTCCCTCATACCAAGCCTGTGATTGTGTCAAGTGAAGACAAAAATTCATTATTGTGGACCCCACCGTAGTTCGGGATTAACACATAAGACTGTTATATGTTGCATTAATTTGTTTTCGTTATGCTTATTTAACTAAATTACTACATTACTGCTTTTAAATTCTTAGTGTTTCATAACATCCAATGCTTTGAGGTCACATACGTCTGTATAGAATTAAAACGTAATACATTATCGTGATAATAACCTTTTTGTTTATTTCTTACATTTTTTTAAAATTATTATTTTTGTTTTAAATATTGCATCTTTACTCCTTGTAGAGATCCGAATCAGATTTTATTAAACCTGTCTTTGAAGTCAGATTTAAAAAAGAAAGAAAAAAAGACTGACTCTCCACCTTAATTTTTTTTCAAATTTATGACATATTCATTCATTCATTCATATATAAATCTTTAGCAAAATTTGATTCACACTTCATTTCATTCATTAAAACAATTCCGGATTTAAAATCATTATATAACAAGAAAAAAAAAGTTACGAAAGACAGTTTTTTTTAAATTTATTAGACCAAAACTCAAAAAAGTTTATTCCAGCAAAATAATAAACAATGAAACTTAAGATTCCCTAGAGTTACTATCTTGTACTTTGTCCTGTGAAAGTGTATGAACATTTTATGTTTAAAAAAAAAAAAAATAAAAATTACTGTAACAAGGTAAAAAAACAAATCTGCTGTATTATAGCTCAATTAAATGAAGAATTAATACACTATACAATCTTCTGCTGCCCAATCTTTTTTAACAAAAAATAAAACAAAACCTTCAGTCCTCATGATACGAATCCACCAGTTGTAGAAGACTGTCCAAACAAGCCACTTATCAGATAACTAGCAGAAAATCCATATAAAGATTGTGGATTTTTCTTATGCGAATGGTTTGTTTATTTAGATCTGAACCATACAGTAACAGATGTTAGACAAGAGTTTTAAAGCTGCTTAAGTATGGAACTATTGATGCACACATTGAGCCAGGCTAATATATTGTTTTAATATCAAGATTTTAAAGTTTTAGTTTAATAAATGTTCTCACCTATTACACACTATATAGCAAAAATTGACAAAATATTTTACCTCCTTTATGATTATAAACCAGACATTTTCAATTTGCTATTCAATTTCATAAGAAAAAACTTGCGATTCTCAAATCTGTTTTTGATATGAACACTAACAAAATCAAAATATTTGTGGTTTTGTTTATATGTACAGAATTTTTATTCAAGTTTTCTCAAAACGTTGATCAATTTTTTCTCAAATAGATTATCCATAAAATTACTAAGATATTTTACAGCATCAAGAATCATTTCGGTTTTCAATGAAACAGTTCAGTAAAAAAAAAAATAATAATCTAGTTTTTTTTTTGACAACAAAAAAACAACAGCTTAACATCTCATCCTGAACTGAAATTATGACAATTAGAAAATTGCAAGATACGCAATTTTCTTTAGATTGTCACAAAAATCTAGAATATTTTGGAAATGACAACTTTCACATTGATATTTCTGTCCCTATCATTTTCTGTGTTATATGGACTATATAATATAAAAATGAAAAAACTGGTTTAGACTCATTTCAGCCCCTCAGTGGTCCATGGCTGCGAGACATGGCCAATAGAGGGAGGGGTGATAGGCAGAAGCTGATAATCTTTGACAATGACTGCCTCTGCCGCATTATCGGTAAGCTAGTCATATCCCAACTGCTATTCTCTGCCAACACCTCAATCTTAAGTCTCTACTATCTATCCTGTTAGGGTGACATCTTCGATGGTCTGGGCATGCAACTCGTTTCTCAGGGGGAGAGCTAATTCATAATGTAATCCTCCCTACCTGAGTGGCGGTAGCAGGTCGGTGGACAACAGAGAACCTGGATAACAACCATCAAGGTGGACTTAGTCGAACTGTCAGGTTCACAGGTGACCGGTCTTCAACGCTGGAATCGCCACCTCGTGTGACCTTGCTCAGGATCGCCATGATGCAGGAAGTAGTGCAGACCAGGGAAGAAGCCGGCTCAACCCAACCAGGTTGAACACCATTGTAACAAAAACTGGCTCATACTAAGCCCTTTTTGAAAACTTTTTAGTTAGGTGGGTCCAAAAAATAGCTATATTTTGGGGGAAATCCAGCATTTATTTTTTAAATTTATAACTTTAACTGTACTCAGAAGATGGTTTACAGTGTAACATTATCTCCAAATTAGATCCTGTTGCAAATAAAATATTACCAAGCGAAAATATATTCTCTTTTCAAATTTCATTTTATTTGTTTCTCAGCTTGGGAGATAAAAAAAAAAAAAAAGAAAAAGAAAAAAGAAAAAAGACAGAGACAGAGAGGGAGAATGAAAGAACTTGCGAAGAGTATAGTGCGATGGGCCTAACTTTGCCCCACTCTCACTTTTAAATCTTCACTCAGTTGAGGAAGGGAAGTAGTCATCTCCCTATCTCTATAAAAAATCACGGGAATACAGACGATCTGCCTCTTTTCCCACTTGAACTGATTTTTGCCAGGGGTTGGAAAAAAAAGAAAGAAAAAAAATTGCTATGAGTACACAATCTCCGTTGAGGCCGGGAGAAGAACAGGAGGCAAAATTCCTCGCGCCTAAAAATGACAAGAAGCGAAAGACTGACTAAATTTTGAGAGGAATGACCTGCAAACACCCTGCATACTGATAATTATCAAATTGTCTGGTATTGATACAGACAAAGAAAACGCCTTGGATATATCTTGCTGAATGCCATAGGCATATTGAAAAATATTCAATTGACGAGATAGCTGCGGTAAGCAAAATCAAGAATTATTTGGACTATTCCCATTCTGACCGATGACAGCACGCCAACTAGAATTGTTTACAGGTGCCGAAGACATTTGAATTTTTCTTCTCATGAACCTTGAAGGTACATCGGCAAATTCTATGTTCAGATCTTTTTTTCTCTCCCTTGTGTTTTTCTTCCATTCTTTCACAAAGTGGTCATTATCTGAATGTACTCATTTCACAGGTGTCTTGAGAAAAAGTCCCCCATTCCCCTCTTGTTCAGTACTTGAACCCGAGGACCTAATATCTTTTCTTTTATTCCTCTGTTGCATGAACGTCTTGTTGTTCCCAACGAGACATGAGTGTAACACCAGACATAGATAAAGGGTAATTCCATGTCAAATCATCCAGAAATTTTGGATTTTGAAACCCATATCCTCAGATTTTGTTGTAACTTTCACCACAGATGGGTATCATAAAAACTTAAAAATCCCGAAAATTAGAGCATGCAACTCCAAGCGGTTTCCGATTGAGAGCAGTTTCCGTGTCGCGTAAATCGCGCAAGATGTCGCCCGGGCGACATTTTAATAATTACATTTTCTTGAATATTTTCAGTTTGGAACATGATGTGATGCTGAAAATTCACACAGGTATGTTCTTCAACCCGAGGAATCCAAAAATGGCATCAGCTTTGCTCAGAAATTAAGCCTTCTATGAGATTTTATCAAATTTTGAAATTTTTTACATGTGCACCAATATGGGGCAAAATAATGATGTAGCTGATATGGTAATGGTTTTTTTTCTTTTGGACATTCATTTAGACACTATGAAATACCTCTGAACCAAAAATGGTAAATAATACTTTTTCCGTTCACTCACAGTGACGATTCAAATTTAGGTCTTTTTCTGAGGATTCAGAAATACCCTATTAGGGGAAGCAACTAGTTTGGATATGTGAGATCAAAATTTATATAAAATTCACATTGAAATAAGTTTTAGAAAGTAAAAGTTAAGAGTCTCACAGTGATCAGATATTTACAATAAAAGCTGACTTCACAACAAAAACCAGCACACGACAACATTATCTACATGGGTTATTCTCATCAATTTTAACTGAGAATAAATGTTGAATGGTTTTATTAATGACTTATAAGATAGATGAAGTTAGCACTGTTTGTGTTTATTTAATAACTGCATAGCAGTTTTTACTAAAGTAAAAAGCTTTGGGTTGTTAACACCATCCATTATAAAGTGACTGAGCGAAACATCGTCAAAATGTCCCATGCGCAACGGCGCTTTGGTCCAATGTCACCAGAATCCAATGATTATGCCAATGTTGGCTACTGAACCACAATAGCTGCTTAAATATTGATCATATTTCTTGTATTAGGCCTGCATTAGTTGGTGGTTAATTTTTTCAGTAAAACGTGTCCCATATGCAACGGAGCTGGATTAGTTCACCATATTGTACTTCAACAATCCTAAAATAATTTTAAATGTAAAACATTATCTATACCCAATTAAAATATATAATAGTGGTTGGTGCAATTTGTTTATTCCATTATGCAGGCAAGAAAGTTAGGCAGCACTTGATTCTTATACCAAGAAATTAGCTGTAGAAAATATAGAGGAATTTGAGGTAGGCACAAATTTATGAATATTTTAAATGTTGATTTTCCTTTCAATTCACTGGAAAAATGTATATAAATCTCTTCACTAACTGCTTACTCATCCCCTGCTACCAAACTTAAGTTACCTGATTATCTCTATATATTCTATTTTATTGTTTTATCTTCAATTCAACAGTAAACAAAAGAAAACAAGATGACTAATGGAGCTTGCTCCATTGGTGTCAAACTCAATTTGGAATGTCACAAATTAGACTATGATCGTTCCAAAGGAATTGAGAATCTGTCAAACTTGAACAAAAATGTTGTTGAGACGTTGTTGTGGAGAGCCGGGCTCAAGGAACATAAAGGCGAGTTATCAACTATCTGCTTTCATCACAAAAAATATTTTGGAAATGTGTTTGAACATAGAGCAAAGGCATCAAAGAAGTGCCGCAGTGGATTATTACAACATAAAAGTAAAGTCAAAGGCGTACAGCTGATATCATTGGTGATGGCAAAAGAGATGGAGGTGAGAGGGTACAATGTAACACCAGTCACATTCTTTGTCCTCAGTGTATGATGAAATATGTGAGACTGATCGATGATACAGACAGGATAGATGCAGACTACACCTGTGAACTTTTGCAAACCCCACAAAAAAAAAAAATTGAATATTAGTCTGAAATCCATGGACATTTCTCCTGTCGCTTTACATGGTGTTGCTCCTCGTAGTCGTGTTCATAGTGCCAAAAGGAAATTAGAACAAGTGATTGGAACACTCAAAAGCGACCTGTCAACTGTATACAAAGTCGACATTGAAGAATTGACTGTGTCAGAATCAGTGCACATTGAAAAAGAAATCAAAGAGAAAGCATTAGAATTGGATAGATTACATGATCTGATAGAGAAATTGAAGAAAGCCTCGACTCCAGATTAAATCCAAATCATGGCACTTGCTTCTGATTCGTGGTCTCATGAATACTGTTCCAAATTCTTCAAGGTGTTAGAGTACGTTGTTCGAACTGCCAGAGAACTGAAGAATGTGAGTGATATTCTCTCAAAGTCTGCCCCTAAAAAAAGGGAAAAACTCTCCCCAGAGACAGCAGAACTGGTAGTACACATGTATGAAAATGATAAATACAGCCGTCAAATGCCAGGCAAAAAGGACTATGTTAGTATTGCAAAGGGTGTTCACAAACAAAAGCATTTAATACTATGTAACCTGGATGAATTGTATGCTGCTTTTAAATAGAAGGATCCCAATGTCAAGGTGGGGTTTTTCAAATTTTCTCAGTTGCATCCAAAGTGGTGTGTATTAGCTGGATCTAAAGGTACCCATTCTGTTTGTGTGTGTAGCATACATCAGAATGCGAAACTTCTTGTAGACGTCATTGGTTGGGACGTCACTTACAAGGATTTGATCTCAAAACTAGTTTGTGATTCTTCCAATAAGGAATGCATGATGGACTGTTGTGAGGCATGTCCTGGCAGAGAAGCATTGCAGAAATTCTTGAATGTAAAGCAGGTTGATGTGGATCCAGATGATGAATTTCATTTTAGTCAACGTGGCACAACTGACCGTGCCACATTAAGTACTCATACAGCAACGTATGAAGAATACAAAGATTTCTTAATTGACAAAATCGATAATCTCACACGACACTCATATATAACAAAATGTCAAACTAGCTACTTGACTAAAAAGAAAGAATCTTTCTTCGAATGAGGTTCTTGTCCTTGTAGACTTTGCAGAAAATTATCAATTTCTCATACAAGACAAAATCCAAAGTTTTCATTGGAGCAAGGAATATTGCACCCTGTAGTGCTTTACTACCGAGATTCCGATGGAACACTGAAGCATTTTTCATTGTGTTTTATTTCTAATGACAACACCCACGACACTGCATTCATGTACCAAACCCAGACAATGACGGTTCACTACATTCGTGCATTATTGCCCCATGTAAGCAACATGACTTACTTCAGTGATGGCTGTGGGGGTCAATATAAAAATTATAAAAACTTCATAAATTTATGTCTGCATAAACAGGGCTTTAGGATTGATGTAGAGTGGGTTTTCTTTGCTACAAGCCATGGAAAATCCTCTTGTGATGCAATCGGTGGTTCAGTAAAACGGCATGTGGCAGAACGGTCGCTTCAACATCTTCTGAATAATCAAATCCTGGATTATAAAGCCATGCTAGAAGTCTGCCTGAAGATGTCTACAATCAAGTTCTTTGATATTAATATGGAAACTATGGAGGAGGTGAGAAAGTTTCTTGAGGCAAGATTTGCCAGGGGAAACACCATTTTGCCCCGTTGTCAACATCGAACATTGGTCATAAGCTGACCAGCGAGGATGAATCATATACAGACAATCATGATTTTAACTTGCTATCAATTCTTGAAATCTCTGACATTTCACCAATGCAATATGTAACCTGTGCTTATAATTCTTTCTGGTGGATTGGCATGGTGAATGAAATTAATGCAGAGGAAAGTGATGTAACCGTCAAGTTCATGCACCCTCATGGACCACGCAAGAAATTCAATTGGCCGCAAATTGATGATACATGGTTTGTTCCAATCAAGAAAATTCTTTGTGTTGTCTTCCCAACAACATATACAGGAAGAACATACAAGATAACTGATGAGGAGTATGAAAAACGATTTCTGTATTTCAGTGGCATAAAGAAAATAACAGTATGTAGATAATGTTGTCGTATGCTGGTTTTTGTTGCAAAGTCCGCTTTTATAATAAATATCTGATCACTGTGAGACTGTATTACCTTTTACTGTTTAACTTTTACTTTCTAAAACTTATTTCAATGTGAATTTTATATAAATTTTGATCTCACATACCCAAACTAGTTGCTTCCCCCAATAGGGTATTTCTGAATCCTCGGAAAAAGACCTAACTTTGAATAGACACTGTGAGTGAACAACAAAAGTATTATTTACCATTTTTGGTCTAGAGGTACTTCATAGTGTCTAAATGAATGTCAAAAAGAAAAAAACCTTTTACCATATCAGCTACATCATTTTTTTGCCCCATATTGGTGCACATGTAAAAAATGTCAAAATTTGATAAAATCTCCTAGAAGGCTTCATTTCTGAGCAAAGCTGATGCCATTTTTGGATTTCTCAGATTGAAGAACATACCCGTGTGAATTTTCAGCGTCACATCATGTTCCAAACTGAAAATATTCAAGAAAATGTAATTATTAAAATGTCGCCCGGGCGACATCTTGCGTGATTTACGCAAAACGGAAAATGCTCTAAATCGCAAACAGCTTGGAGTTGCATGCTCAAATTTTCAGGATTTCTTAGTTTTTATTATGTCCATCTGTGGTGCAAGTTCCAACAAAATCTGAGGACATGGGTTTCAAGCCCTGGATGATGTGACATGAAATTACCCTAAAGTATATATATTCTGAATCCTTAACTTATATTCTACATGAATTAAAAATTAAATTGGTGCACACAAATCCACTTTTAGAAAAGGTTCAAATGATGAATAAAAAAAATAAAAAATAAAATAAATTAAAAAATTTTTTTTTTTTTAAATCGAGAAAGTGAAAAAATCCTAAAGTCGACCAACTGTGAAGTGATGTGCATCATGAGTTCGGATTGTATGATCAGTTGCTTTGCAAGTTGTTCACAACTTTGTCGCAGTGCATTTTGATATGGATCGAATCTCTCCAACAATCGATGGTGCACAGCTTCAATTTGAAGTTGCTGTCACATTTCCTACTCAAGCACTCCAGATAGTTTTGAATGTCCTTATTATTGACCTTAACCCTTCCTAGGAATACCACCCTAAACTTTCCCTACCATTCATTTCGATTAACTCAGCACAGTATTGTACACGGTTCAATGTATGATTAAGCAGAGCCCACAGAAAATTCTTGGAAATATCAAGCATTAATTCTTTGCGGTGCTGTTTAAACCTCTCAACATGTGTAAAATAATGTCCAGCTGTTTATGGTCTCATGGTGTTTTCTATTGAATGGTTAAATCATCGATTCGTCAGAAGAATCAGCGACTTTGTTTCTCATCAGTTCATGCGCCACCTTTCTCCCTGCAGAATTGACACACACAAATCTTGATGACTTCTCTCACCGTAACGTTCGATTTATAGAGATGGTCATAATAACCAGCTTCTCCAACTTCCTGTATACAATATGACATTGATAGAGCATTTTCAAATATCATGATGTGCCACTTACACATGAATGAGCAATACTTATGCAGTATTGGTCTGAATCAGAAATTGGTTGCTGAGTAACTACTCCTAGTTGTGAAATCTCCAGACCAGATGCAAATTTTCCCATTTTCATCTAATATGTCGTTAAAGATATTCTGTGTGTCCGCAGCTTGTCTGTTAATTTTGAATCTTGTCTGTTAATTTTGAATCTTGTCCAGGTGGGTCTAATCATTGATTTTGGATTTGCTTAGAATACAATTCACACCTCCAAAGCCAGACAGCAACTTCTTGAACTTTAGGTCTTTTGTGGAATCTTTCAGGACACAAGAAACAAATAAATTTTCAACACCAAGACTGATGGACAAGTCATTAAAGTTGGATCATTTTGAGCAAGATCAATTTCTTTGATGACAAAGTCGAGAATTCCAAAATGTTTTAACTTCCCTGATTCAGTGGATCTGTTGAATTTGGTACTTTGTTTGGTTGCCAATATCGACTCAGGGGAGTGATACCATACTGAAACATGTAGTCATCATTGTCACTGCCATTGTTGTCTTAACCAACATCGTCATCGGCAGCTCTTTTCTTTGAGTGCAGGCATTATATACGAGCATTATTACCATCTTTCAGGTAGTACATTAAGTTGTCAAGTGACTGATCAGGGGGAAGTTATTTTACAGTATAGATGACTGATTTTAATGTTTTGGTCACTATTCTGTTGATTTAAAGACCTCTTTTACTTTCCCAAACTAAACAGGCCAGAAGTTTCAATGACTACCTGATGGGAAGAAGATTGTTGGAAAGTCAATTCCGTTCTGTCCGAGGAAATAACACATTTGTCTCATTTGCTGAGAACCATGCAATGCATAAACGAAACCGCTACCAAAAATGATATAGCAGGAATATCTCTGTCTTGCAGCCGGTAATCGAGGAGTTCCATCAATGTGAGGGAAAACTGATTTGACTCAATGAATTGCATATTTTGCTGAAAAGGGAATTTTCTTTAATACATTCCTGTTGTCCATAGCTTTCAAATGAGCCCTTAGATAATATCGTATGAACATTATTTCTCACATTGTGCCCAAATTATGATAAATTGCCATTCGGAGACCAATTGGCCTCTATGAGAATTTTTTTTTCACAAACCTAAAAACATTTATTTTTTTGGTACAAATTCAACAAGGTTCTGTACTCTTTTATAGCATTTTATCTATTTTGAACATGTGAATGAAATTTCACTAATGGTGTCCCTAAAATGGTGCTATAATATTCACTGACTATTTTCTCTAGAAAAACTGAAGCTCTCATCGATACGGTTTCAATTTCTTTCAAAGACCCCAACAAGCATTACAAAATATAAGTATTTATTGAGTTTGCACAGTTCAGTGAAAGGACATAATTAAAGGGTATCCCAGTGAAAGCAGAACTCACTAGTAATTGATCTGCAAAACTAGCTCACAATAAGGTCCCATCTGCATTATAAATCTGTGTTTAAAATCAGTAGTATTTATTTGTCTTTAAATTTGTCTAAATTCAACTAATAATCTTATAATATTGATTAAAAAAAACAAAAAAAAAACATGAGGAACTGGCTTAAATTATTTTTATTTGAACAAAATTTACATCTACCGAATTGCAAAAAATGGCTGATAAAAGTATGAAACCAAAATCACATAAACAACCATTAGAGGCTAGTGTTGTCCAAGGTAACAGTATGGAAACTACAGAAAAGGTCATTACCAATTAATGACTTCCCTTTAAAAGGAACACACTTTGGCTATATTCTACATTGTTTTCATTAAACAAAAAAAAAAACCCACCAAACTGGCAGGGCCTATGCCAGAGGGAGTGAATGAACAAAACAAAAACATTTTAAATCCTATGATTCCATTAAACTCTGAAACAAATGAATCAGTGTAGAGTACTATGTGGTTTGTCACAGAAGAGACTCAATCAGATAGAATATTCAAATAAATATATTTGCATTTAAAGATTTCAACCAGCTCAGTGAGACTCTGGAGTAGTGTATACAAACAAAAATTCAATTTCTAATATGATTCAAGGAAATGCATATACCATGTACTTGAGAGCTTGTTTGCTAATGAATGTAGTACTTCATCTTACCTTACTAAAAAGTGGAATGGAGATTTTAAAAAGAAGGATCCAATATCCGTTCAGGAAAACAATCCCCAAATGAACTTTTATGAAAATATACTTTCTATCTTGCAACAGTTGTTGGATAAGCGCAAAGAAATAGGTGAGCCTGAAACCAATGAACCGGTGATCATTATAATGGCAGAAAAATGGTACCATTGTCAAATAAAGGTGTGGTAATTATGTGGCACAATGAGTATTGATTTACTCCTCTCCAGGAGTTAGGCACAAGGCCAGTTTTTATCTTACTCCCACAAGTGACCCAAGGTCGGGTCGGGAAAGTGGGATTTAAAAATTGCCTGGGCAGCCCCGTCGGCATTCCCCGGTAGGGGCGCCTCAGGCAGTAAGCAATGAACTTACTCCTCCCCAAAGAGGGGAGGCGAAGCCTGGAAGGTTGGACCTCCTAGAACTGCACAGGACAGACCCATAGACCGGCGTAAATCAAGCCCCGAAGGCCAAGACAATACCAGTTTATGGGGTGTAGTATCCATCAGAACAGATACTACACTTTGATCTTAGCCAAAAGGCCAAGTGGCACAATGAGTAATTAAGTTGAATTATAGAATAATTCATTTCAAGAACCAACCTCTTTAAATTGGTGCATGAAATACTACCAAGTATTGTTCAAGACAACATAATTTGAAATGTCATGTTTAGTATTGAGTGTAGATTAAAAATACCTTGCCCCATGTTTTGAAATGCCTCAAAGGCGACTGGTGCACAGAGGTAAAAAAATGTAAGTTATCAGCATTTAACTGAATTGATAGTTTTCGGCTTCTGCCATGGAGACTTTCAAAGGTTAAACCCCTTGGCTTGCTTGCTGCACTCGCAATGTTGTGAAGAAGAGGGGGGGGGGGGGGGTCAATGACAGATTCTCTCAGTTGGTGAGGACAGTTTTAGTTAGCAGGCTAGGGATGTGTTGGAAACTACTGGCTTAATTTAGAGCCTGATGTAATAAAGCCAGGGTGTTGGTTGATGATATAATAAAGTGTATATTATTAAAGAGAAAAACGTCTTGTCAAGTTTATATACAGACATTTTTTTCAACTCAGACTCATCTGTCAGACACAGCAAGTGCTCCATTCTCAGACGCTTTCTAACAAAAACAGAGAAGAAATGCCGACCAGGCACTCACCAAAAGTTCAGACCAGCAGCATCAACATCACAATTTTGCAGATCTTTACAATCAGCGTGGGCACAGTGCTATTGACACAGCAACTGGTCAGAACTCATGTGATCCTCATGGCACCAGACTCAAACCGACTAAGTAATGGCCAATATCCCTGTACCAGTTAGGGCTATGATTAGTTCCAAGACCAGAACGATAGTATCACATTTACAACCCAGGTACATATCCACGGCACTATTGTATCACAATTGGTGACTTATGACCTAGAATTCAACCCAGTAGGGTCACAATCATATCATAGTTAAAGGTTTAGCAGAATTGTGTGAAAGGGTATTGGAGACGAAAAAAAACTATCAGAAGATGATCAAGCACATTGAGATGCAATAAAGGATCGGTTCAAAATCAAAATGCCATGATTCAAGGGCTGCAAGATATGGGCTTATATCAGAGTTTCTGTCAACAGTGCAAATCTTCATAAGAGCCGAGTGCACTGGAAATATGGGACTTCATATAATCCCTGTGTAGGCTTTATTCTTTGCAACATCTGAGCACGATAATTATCCCAAATATGTTAGCCTTTACCTACAAGAGAGTAATCACATTTGTGAAGGTTTTAAAGGATTGTTCACTGAGCAAAGAAATTTTTCATTTTTCTGGATGGGACATGAAGTAAGATAATCATCAAACAGTGTTTCATATAATCTGTTAATATGATTGAGGGGTCTTATCAAGATCACCTGTAATGAAGTTATTTGAGTTAAATGGTTGTTGTCACCGCATATTTTAGTCCAATATTCTGAGTCATCAACTTAATTGACAGGAACGTGGTCTGAAGAGCACAAAAAGTAATTTGCAGTTTCTCACTGTTCACAATTCATTTGAGGTTGATAAGAATCTTATAATAAACACATGCCGCCATGTAAAACAGACATTAAACTGAATATGATGATGACCACTGGCATTGTTGCTGATAAAGTCAACAACGCAAATGATGCCATTCAAGAACAGATACAAAAATAATGTTAAGAAAGTGAAACTCCTTAAAAGTGACCAAGTAAATATGAAAATGAGCAAGTCTAAGAAATGAGAAGGAAGTAAGTTTGAATGACATCAGATGAACTGTTCCAGCATCCCATTTCTGTGATGTCAGGATCACCTGCAGATTCATTGTTCTCCTTTGACATGGCACTTTTTTTTTTACAAAGGAAGCACAATAAAATATCAGTAATCATGCTTGATGCAGAATTTATTTTTTGCTACAAAGCATTAGAGAACAAATACAAATAAAATAATGGAGAGTGGTGTATGTCTTTCTTGGATAAAAGTTGGTACAAGGGTGAATGTCTTGAAATGTATACTGATATTTTAATCGGATTTAATCTCAGAAATGATCTAAAAAGTTGTATTGAAAAATTTAAAAAAAAAAAAAAAAAAAAGACTCAGCAGATATTAATATCTGCTTTAACATCCGGGTCTCTCATAATAACGATTCTTTCTTGTCCAACGAATGGAATGAAATACTTTCTTGAGAGTACAGGAATTTTTGTGGATCATGCTCGAGATAAAGGACATACTCATGTGCTAATTGTTCAGCCAAGACATACAAAGGTGCATTCGTTGTTACAGAGGATAAAGATATATTCCGGTTCCATTTACCACTTATCTGAAACCATTGAACTTACAATGCAAACAAGAACATCAATATCAAGAAATTAAACAATTGCTTTTTGGAAGATTCCTCACTGAAGGTTTCCTCTTTGCACATTTTACCTCAGTTTGTAACAACTTCATTTGATGAAATTGGTAAACGGAAAGGTATTAAACTTCTCACACAATTAGAAGCAGCAACTCCTCCCTAAAGTTTAACTCTTCCTCACTGTGCTGAAGACTGTCAATGTGATAGTGTAAGAGCTACCCCGTTAACAGGGCTCTGGAGAAGACCGGGGGGGGGGGGGGAAGGGTCATCAACATCAGGATCTGTCATCCTTTGGTCGTCTGCATCTGCATATTGCAAGCAAGGACATGTCAGGCACAGAATCGCAAATCCATGGAGTGAGGATAACAATGTTGTTGCTTTCGTGCATGTTCAACTTCCATTTCTTTGTGTTCTAGGCCAAACCTTCCCTGGCTTAGTATGCAACCACTGGACTTCGCTGCTCTGGGTGTTGGTGGTAAAAATTGCAATCTTGCAGTTATAAAGAAAACCTACAGCCAACAGGGAGGATTTCATACAAACCAGACAATCCTGAGACACGATGTTCGTGGGTTCTGTGGCTGATTGTACAAAAGTAGCAACAACTGAGGGTCCATATATTTGGCAAAGATGTTTTTTTTTCACATGCAGCTGAAGATAAATTTGTAATTGCAAAGCAGCACACCTTGCTGAATTTCAAATCCCCAAAGAAGGTTCTTGTTGAAAAGATGTCCCCCCCCCACTTCCAGTGTTCACTTGCAAGTGAGTACATAAGAATCTTGACAAAGATTCCAGATAATCAAAGGTAGAATTAACCGAAAATAACTGAAATACCCACTGCACTAGAATTCCTCCAAGACATTAAATGCCCATGTAAGAAGAGAGAACAATTATGCTTTAGTTGTAGCTGCACCAATGAAGACTTTCCTGCACCATCCATGGCAAACAGAAATGAATGACCAAGTGGAATTGAATGTTAAATATGACCCTTATTAACCTACTGTATTAATTTGATGTATTGACACGTGCTGTACACAACGAATTAGATTGAATATCATTTATGAACATGGGGGAATTGTTAATTGTAAAAGCTGTTCAGTAAATTAAATTTTTTTTTTTTTAATGCAGATTGACAAATGTAAACAATTTTTTTTTTTTTTTTACATAAATTATTTCACATTCATAGGAACAAATTGTCCCCCCACCCTAAAAAAAAAATCATGATCATAATGCACATGGTTGGCAAGATGCAAGTCTTTTTAGTCTGGTCAGTAAATTATGTGGATCTGACAATTTACGAAAATTCTGGTAAATCATTTTATTTTGCAAATGCAAACATGCCTATAAAATTCTATCACAAGAACATTTTTGGTTTAAAATCTATAGACCATGTACCAAATTGATATCAGGTCTGTAAATTGTTAATATAACCAACTTTTTAAAAGAATTGGTCATTTTATATTATAGAGATTAATAGATTAATATTTCTACATCATTTCATGATCAAAAGATTTTTTATCAGCAAGATATATAAGCCTTTCATATTGGGTATAACGCATTTGATTAATCGATTGTAAGCATTTTCCATGGATCGAATTGAGAGGAATGTGTCCTCATTGTATTTTGAATAGTTCCTAACAACATTATCAAAAAAATGTGGCTTTTAAGTTAATGTGAAAATTTATTGAACAATTATATTATAGATGATAATATAAAAGACAATCCTTTTGTTACTTTCTGCAAATATAAATTTATCAATCTATTATGAAATTCTCCAAAGACGTTTGGATAATCCAGTAACTCTACATGAATATGATTCTCAAATTCATTGAACAGAAAACACTTATGAAATATAGAAAATCTACGACTGCAAAACCCAAGTATATATTAAAAAAAAGAAGCCAAACAAAAACTCAGGTTTTGCCTGATCTTCAATTATATGAACACAGATCTTAATACAAATGTTGTATTTCCTCAAAATATATTTGGATAAAATTATCTTCAAGATTTCAATTATGTACAAACAAACATTTAATTATATGCATTGTTTGAAAAAGAGACAAACCAGATTAAGATATTTTAATCCAAATTGAATGCTTTTATCTTACGCAAAACATCAACAGATCAAATATTCAAAAGAAAATAGCATTAAACTAAACTTAAGATATCAAATGATAAAATATTTTTAAAAATGATTTAATCCAAGGAGTTAAAACTATTGTCATGAGATTACATTTTCAAAGGTTTTTATACTAAAACTAAAACAGTTCAAATTAAGAATCGCATTTGTAGCCCAATCAACTCCGAACAGAAGAAAAGATAAAGTTGATGGTAAAGTTTCCAAACCCTTATGAGCAGATATGCACGTACCTCAAGAAGTTGATGTCAGATCGTTTGATAATTTAAAACATTGAGCAAAGTGCAACTGTTATACATTGTTAAAACCAATTCTGCCATTGATAAAGTTAGCAGACAAAATATTGATTCGATAAAATAGGATGATTACTAGTTGCAATATTTGTGTACATTTTTTTTATAACAAATGGGTAAGGATCAGAAAGAAATATTTTGAAATAGATAAAAGAAATTTGATAAGATCAAGATGTATAAAGTAAAACCCCTTAATATAAAAAGTGATAAACATTGTTTTGTTGAATGAGTATAATATATGCAAAACAGTATTTTACTAGAACCATGAAAAAAAACAAGTAAAAACGACTAGATTTTACTTTTAATTCCTCTTAAACGAAACATTAGTTCCTTGCGAATTACAATAGTTATGACAAATCTACAAATTCAAATCTTCAATTCAACACTTTTCTTTTTTAGTTTAAAATATATTCTAAAGTTATTTAGTACAAAACTAAATAAGTTAAATGTTTTAACAAAACATTAACCATATATATTTTTATAGAAGAGTTTGTTTTTTTAATACAGTATGAAAATATCCTTGAAATAATAAAGTCCTACACAAGTAATACTAATGTACCCAGAAAGCTAGATTTTTTTTTTTTTGCTATGCTTACTATAAAACATCAATAAAATCGTATAGAAAATACATTTAAAGGATAGCAGCAATGTAAAAGGTCTGTTAAAATTATGCCCAAACTAAAATAAGCATAAAAATAACGACATCGAGGGGAAATGTTTTAATATTAAATGCAAATAATTACTGAGATCTGCAGAAATAATAAATATGTAACAATTATTTAAAAGATAGTTTTAGAAAAATCTTTTTAAAAAGTGTAGATGAATTTTACTAATTAGAATCAGAAGATTTTATTACTGAATTATCAGTTAGCAAATCTCAGTAATCATGACATTTTTTTTTTTTTTTTTTTAAAGGGGAATGGGTGGGGCAAACAACAAGACAAGAAAAGTAAACAATTCAACAACTAGAGAAATAATGACGAAAAATGTCTTTTCTAGTGAAGAACTGTTTATTAGCAACAAATATTTTTCATTAAATCTGCACAAAATCCAGTGCAAAATTCTAAATTGAAAATCTGAAAGAAAGAAAATATATAGCACAAGAATAAAACAAAAGTGTTGACCAGAGGAAAAGGAGGAGTCATCATCCAACGTTGATAATGGCCGTGCTGAAAAATGACAATCTTCCACTCACAAATGATACATTCATCCAAACATACAACTGATTACTCAGTTACCAACTGGGTGAAATTAAAGATTTTGTTTTTTTGCTTGTCAGTGCAATCTTTTTAAAATAAAATCACATCAGTATTGAACATTTTTCTAATTATTTTAAATTAGAAATTGATTAAAAATTGTCCATATTTTTATAGGACAAATCACTAAATCTTTGGCCGGCTTGAAGGCTTAAATATCATTTGCTGCCATCTCTCGAATATAAACTTACTTTGTAAAATCATAGAAAATTGATAATGTTTAAAATTTACATTTGTCAATTATGATTATGAAAGCAAAGAAAAAGTGATGACAAGAGTCCAATAAATATAAAAGATATTTAACAGTAATCCTAGGTTCAACGACACAATAGGGACACAGTCGAAAAATACTGTTTTCTTTGGTTCAGGAACAAAGAACCAGAATACTTGACATTTGCCTATGAATTTTAATTCTAGCCAAACACGACTTTCTAATCTACATTTTAACATAAAAATAATTTTCAATTTCACATTGCCACACATTAATCATTATAACAATTATTTTAATTCAGTCTGTCAGTGATCAATTCATAAGCATGTGAAATTTTAAAGTGATATTTTTATGCCATTAAACTGTCAAGTAAAATTTATTATTAGGCAAAAGGATGACTTTTTTGTTCCTAAACTGAAGAAATTTTTTTTAATCATGTCCCCATTGTATTGAATGCAACAGGACATGATATTTAAAAGATTTGAAATTATCATACACTTTTCCTTTAACTAAATTGTTTTTTCTTGGAAATGTCCAAACACCATAAATTTCAACAGCAAAGGGAACCATTTAAAGCATTTGAAGATGATTTTCAAATATTTCAATTCTTTACAGTAATTTAGACTACAAACAATTTAAACTTGGACATTTTTTTTAAATCTAGAATTATGAAACTGAAATTTAAATTATTCAACCAGTTGTGACTGAACAAAAAGTTCACTCTTAGCAGTCATTCTCGAATTTACAGAAGAAATTGGTCCAATCATACAAAATTTAACAAACCTTTCATACATGAGCACAGACACTCAAAATTATGTTTTGCTTTTAATTGATTATAATCTTTATTAAATTATATATAAATGTTTAAGCAGGTTCATTAACAAGTTTTTAAAATAAATTTCTCCTAAGATCTTTTTTCAGCAGAAAGGTAACGTTAGAATTTAAATAAAATTGGACATAACAGCAAAATTTGCTGAAATCTTGTCAATGTTAATAAAAGATTCATTAAATAAACGAATTTGTTCAGTTTACAGAATGAAAAACTTTGACAGAAAATGTAAAAAGCCTCCCAAACTTTTAAATGGAGAAGTGATCAAGCATAACAAAGTTTAAAATGTCATTCGTGTAGCATTCTAAAATTCCTGATGAATGGTAGTTGAAAGCAGATCTGAGAAGGCAATTTATTAAAGAAACTCCAACTTTTTTTTTTGAATTAGAAAGAATTAAATTCATTAATAATAGCAAAAGCTACTAAAATTTATTCTGTAATAATGAAAACTAATAAAAGTTTGTTTTTTTTCTAAAAAGGGGGTGGTGGTGGAACTATTCCAATAATTGTATCAGTAGATGAAGTCACATTTTTCTTTTCTTTTAAAACAATTTAATCCTCAAAATAGCTCTAAAAGCTTTATTTTGAAGGCAAAATTAAAATTCATTAAACTAAGTTTATGTTTGATAGGACTGTATTTGCCTCTTTGAAATAAAACAACCATTCAGAAATTTACATTCTAATTATTTTTGCATTGTTTTTATTCAAACTTATCCTCACAATTGTTTTCAACTACGTTTTTGGTCGATGCACGATCAGCTATGTTCGTAGTGCTATGTTACGTGCAGGTGAATGTTGAGCTCCCAGTCTTTCTGAAGATGCAGAGGAGTGACAGAGCTAGGGTTTGGTAGATTTGTGGTATGCGCCTTGATAACAGAGTTAGTTCCATCTTCCTTCTATTGAAGCTGTGCTGACTGGAGTCAGCTCAGCATTGCAACTGCCTATGGTGATATGGGCATGTTGAATAAAGCTCTGTTTGGATAAATAGATGTACACACATCTTCAACGAGGAAAAGGTGAATCAAGAAAGACTTGGAATGACTTAGTCAAAGATGACATTAAACAAAGTAACATTGTAACCAACGTAAATGATAATTTCATGGAGAAAGTCACTTTGTGTTGCCATGGTCAACATGCAACCCACATATGTGGAAAAGACGTTAAGCAAAGTGTACTATAGCATTCTTAAGACTTTTTTTTTTAATCCATGGTAATGTTTTTCCTGTATTTAGTGTTGTTTTCTTTTGTGTACTGCATCAGCTGATGTTTCTTATGTAAAAGATGCAATAATATGCATTTCTTTTTAGTGATGTATATGAATGGCGGCCGTTACAAGTGTTAGATGCTCGGCCAGAGGAAGGAGGGGGCACAAAAATGAAAATGCTTTTGGTTTTGTTTTGGTCCACCCCAGAAGTTAGTTTCCCTTTGAAGTGAGTTAGGTATCTCGTAAAAACAGACAATGATGTTGAAACACAAAATGATGTTCAGATCGTCTCCATGATAAAGCCGCCCTGGGGAGACTGTTTGACAAGTTATCTCAGGTAGAAATCTTACGTGGCGAGAGCTTGGGTGGCCCAGTACTGACGAGGGACAAAGGACCCCAAGGGATGGAAGGGGTGAGACCTGGCCTACTGGGTATGACAGGAAGTTGGGATTTGCTGGAAAATCTGGCAATCAGTTTGAAGCTAGATGCTGCCCAGTCAGGATGGGCTCATCTGGATCTCTTAGCTAAAAGGTTGTACCGAACTTATCCGTTTCTGGTCAGGCAAGAAAATCTCATTTTGCAAGTCTGCCATTCAACCTGGGGAACAAGAATTTCATTTTTAACCTCTAACAAATAAATTTGTTACTTGTTTGTAAACTGGAGTTGTGACAGCTTGGCATGAGTCTTTGTTGCAGCATGGAGACGAGATCGCACAACGTTTGGACCAGCACAATGTATGGAGACAGTTACGGCCAGTGCAGTTGAACGCACACAACACACATTTCAAATATTTTGTATTTTGTGTGTTATTTTCTTCAGACCAATCATCCCAAGGAAGTCTTGAAATAAAGGCAAAACATTGATGAATACATAAATATTTTTGGTTTTCCCTTTTTTCATTTTCCACAATATATATACATATTCACACTTATATACTTAAATTCGATAAAGAATTAGTTGTGTTTCTAATTCATGAACATTCATGCATAATGTGGCATAAGCAATCGCATAGTGTGCGATGAATGCTCTTATATACCATTGCATTTTCAATATCAGAAAGACTTCACCGTAAATGAATACACCTGTAGGTTAAAAGGGCACATTGCGTAGAAATGTAGTCGAAAAATAAAATAGCAATGTCAAGTTAGCATTAAAAAAATGCAAATAACTCTCCACCCCCAAAATCAAATTACACTATAGTTAAGAAAAAAATATTAGTTAAAAATGAAAATCTACTCAAACAATAAAGATACACATTTCTCAGTGTTCTGTTATAATTAAAATACAACTTAAAGAACTTATCAGTCATTGACTTTCATGCACAACCAAACACAATTCCAACAAACACAGACAATAAATAAAACAATCTAAATAGCATTGAAGACAAACTCGAAAAAATCAAAACGCAAAAAGCCTGATGTCAGACTGTTTTATGAATTCAAAGTACAGTGTCTTCCTCCTCACTTTCAAAATAGCTTTTTTTTTTTTTTTTTTTGAGAAGAAATCCCTTTTTTCAAAAATTAAAATGTGTGAAATCTCTACAGTTAGAGGCAGAAATACAATAACACCGGAGAATTAAGTTTTTCCAAAATGAAAATCATTAATTTAAATGATGTTGACGCATAAATTAAAGAGATTCTTTTACAGTTTAACCCCCCACCCCCTTCGAGAAACACTTCACACATGAACAGGAGTTGAATATTTAACAGGCGAAAAAAAACTTTAAAAACACGACCAATAGGATTCAGAAATCTTATAATGGATATACTTAAACTGCTTGTTTTACAAGTACTTTAAGGGAATGTGCTCCAACAAACTTAGCGCACTCGTATCCCCCCCCCCCCCCAGCAGCAAAATCCAACCTCTTCATGGTCGTGGTCCCCAGATGCCAAAAAACTTCCTATTCAAATAGTTTTCTTTGGAATCCCCTCCCTGCTCCCTCGACTGTACCAACATGCAGGAGTTTAAATGTAATGTGGACAAATATCTTGCTGTACAACTCTCCACTTAGAATGCCTGCTATAAATCTGGCCCCTAATAACAGCAACCCCTTAATGGCAATATGCCTGGTTTTGGGGTGGTATAAAGTTAACAAAAAAAAACAAACTATGCCACAATTGCTCTAAATTGTTAACATTTTACTAACAATTTTAGTTTAAAATTTCAATGATTATGCCTTATATTATTTACAACATCAAACGTATCTATTTTCTTTTGATAACCAACTAAATTTATATATTACGTTGTAAAAACTTTAACTCCTAAATAATTCTTTGGTTGTATTTTAATACAATAAAAATAATTTTGTGGATAAATTATAAAGGAAAACAATAAAAAGGTATTTTATTCAAATTATTTTATTGAGATTTAAAGTAAGCCTTAAATTTACTAGCATATATATATATATATATATATACACATGCACATACATAAATAAATGAAAATTAACTGTATGTTAACTACTTTTAGGCTATAACGCCATGAACTTGAAAATGGGTAGGAATGGTTATATACTGATGTAAATTATCCGTGGGTGGTGGTGGGGGGTCATATTAATCTTTTAAAGAGGATTAGTTTAATTGAACAAAATTAAATTTTCAGCCCTTCCCACTCAACTACATAAAATAATTAGAACCTTTCTACAACTATAGTTGTGCATGTTAAATTTTCACTCAGGGGTACTTATGATTGGCATTGGTACGGTGTAGTGGTTACATGTGCGGACTGTGGGTTTGGCGTGCCAGGTTTGAGTTCAGTCAGGGCTACTGAATCACTTTCATTAATACCCTTGGAAAAGGTATACATCCATATATCCTCCTTCCAGCTATGGATTAAAATAGCAGGATAGACTAGGTTCTCAAGCCTTGATCGTGCAAATATCTAAAAGTAAAACTGAAATAACATCAGTCTTTCTCTGTTCCTCCTGGTAGTTTCCAGACACCCGGGACTTAAGCAATACAGGTTCAGGAACAGTATGGTTGGGATCGCATAACCCTTGTTTCACTCTAGACTACTACAATTACAGGAGGCCTAGGATATTTTTGATTGCATTGAAGTATGGGGGGGGGGGGGGTTACACGTTTTAAAGGGCTCCGTGAGAACCCTCTCACCCAAACTGATTTAAAAGGTGGGGGTAAATTTGATTTGTCCTTGTAACGACTTTTTTTTTTTTAATACCCCCCACCCAATAAATACGTATAAAGAGATTTCATAATTAAAGATAATTTCAACTTTCATTCCGTAAACATGTATAAAAATTAAAGAATCTTTAAAAACCCATAAAAAAATAAATCTATGACAATAATTCTTTAACTATTCTGAATCGAATATATAAATATTGCATATAATTAATACAGTAAATTGTAAACTATAAGAGATAGATATCTGGTATCTCAGGTGTTGTTTGGTACTTCTGCCAGCCATTGTAGAGAATCACTCCTATATAACAAAGATTTATAAACCTCTTGCTCAATGTAACTCTTCCAATAGCGTCCTGCATTGGGAAACTGTCCTACAAGCCTTTCATATGTGTTCCGTGCATCTCCAATCATTTTCATCTGAAAAGACAAACAAAAATTGTAATAAATTATAACACTCAAAATAACCCTTAATTTTATTACATTTAAACTTCTTGTTTCAATGATTAAAAACTGAAAGTTATTCAAAATAACCACAATCAAAAAGCTAATATGATCAAAAACAAATCTCATTAAAATTTATTCCTATATTCATGTCTATTTTGGTTAAATTTATCAATTTAGCTGGAAATCGGCTATAAATAAAAATCAGATAAAATACATTTAGTAAAAATGTCCACGTCCTAATTTAATGGGATAAAGCACAAGTAGATATAACAAAATAATGGCTATTAGGTTTCGGAATATTTGAGACGAGGATTGATAATTTAGACTACTGTACTCGGATGTTATTCTCACAATGTTTCAGCCGATGTAATTTCAGACCACCTTCAGGTGTATCTTGTCATACTCGGGAATCTATGGAATTTCGAACAGAACCCTTTATTTAATATACGGGGGTAGCTTGTTCTCGTTTCATCAGCCATAACCGGGTAGAAGTTTTTTTTAAGTAATTTGTAATTGTATTCTTAGTATCGCCTGCCCCTAGGATTGAACCTTCAACATCTAGAAGACTGCAAGGACCCGTGGCGTAACAAATAAAGTGCTAAGTATAATCAGTTCTAAATGACAGTCCTCTGGAGGTTGAAGGTTCAATCCTCAGTGTGGACGATACTAAAAAATACAATTACAAATTGCTTAAGACTTCTACTCAGTCATGGCTGATGGAATGAGAGCAAGCTACCCTGTGGATTAAAAAACAGGAGTTCTGTTCAAAATTCCGTACAGATTCAGAGTTCAACAAAATACACCTGAAGAAGGTAGGTTACATCGGCCGAAACATTGTGAGAATAACATCCAAGATGAGAATAGTAATTCGAAAAATCCAAAATAACGGCTATAAACAAAAAAAAAAAAGAAGAAAATCTTGATTTCCTGTCTACATATTTATAACTACAATATACAGTTTCTGATTATAAACACTGATACAATTTTTAAAAAAAATGGCTACATTTTGAAATAAACAAATGTCAAATCTACAAACTTTAATGATTAGTAGAGAAAAACAATCAGTTCTAAATGAAAGCCTTCTGGAAGTTTAAGGTTCAATCCTATTCTAGACGATAACTAAAAAATAAATTAACCGTTTTACCCGATCATGGCTGCTGATGAAAATTAATTTAAATTTCATACAGATTTCTATGTTTGAAAAGATGCACCAGCCAAAATGTGAAAATAACAACCAAGATGAGAATAGTAGTTCAAATAATACAAATTATCAATCTCCATCTCAAAAATTCCCAAACAAAAAAAGAACAGTTATGATTGAACAATTAAAATACCCTATTTTATAAGGCTAATAGAATCAATAATATTCAATTTATTCAATGCATTTAAATATGGGCATTTAAGATAACAAAAGCAAAGATTATATTAGAAGACAACTAAATAAGACTTTACTATTTTAAAAGACACGATTTCATCGAGAAATACAGGGTGGGCAAAAATAAGGGTCCTATTTTTAAAAATTCATAACTTTTTTATTTATTGATTTTTTTTTTTTTAGAATAAGTAAAGGACCCCTTCCGAAGCAAGCATGAGCCGTATTAGCCCTAAGGAACGTACCCTCATTTAGAAAACATTATTTTTGCTTAAAAAACTCAAAACAGTGTAAAAAACAATACTTTAGTTTTTGTAAGTTTTAAGACGTGTTTTTCGGCTAAAATTTGTTTTGTTTATTTCAAAAAATCTCGGAAGGATCAGTCTACACACACATAAAGTTTGGTGAGTTTAACTTTTATTTTGTGGAAGTTATTCAAATTCAAGTTATTCAAATTTAAAGATAGGACCCTTATTTTGGCCCACCCTATATAAGGAATCAGAAAAAAGTTGTTCTATAAGACTTATTGGAAATACTATTTAGGTTATTAACAAAGTAAAAAAAAAAGTATTGACTAAATTGTGCACCGATATGACCTTCCATAGAATCTTCTACGCTATAATAAAGACTAATGTGTATTTATTTCTACGTAAATAATTATAAATCTCTCTAGTAACACAAGTTAGCAAGTAAAATACATACTTCTTGTACCCCCCCCCCCCCCCGGATGAAACCATTTCAAGTCGTTAGGTAAAGCGAGAAAGCAAATAACAAGTAAGACAACCCCCGATGCCCGAAATTAATTCAGAAAGAAATCCTCCACTCTTAATAAAAAAATTAAAAAAATGTTTTTTTTCTTTCTTTTAGTCAATAAAAATGATAATTTTTATATGAAAAATGAAATTACTGACATAAGTCTATGATTTTATATGAATGTCACGTTCGCTGTCCCCGGAGGATTCTTAGCTAATTGTTTATTTTTTTTTAAATGTGGGGGCTCAACTATGACTGGCTGTTTTTTTTTTTCAACTTCATGTCACCTTTCTCAAATACTGCCATCCCTAGTTCTTTTCAATATAAAACTTTTCATACATTTAGTCAAATCGTTTTCTCAAATTTTTCACACTTACATGGCAACGCTACGGCGACTAGTACAAAGAGGTAACATTTAATGAAGCCAAACTAATCTCTTTACTTCCTGTCCAGTATTAATTTGAGATGGTTTCTGTGTGAACAGGACTGACTTTTAGCATCACAAAATAATGAAAATGTTAACCATGAATTGCACAATTCAAAGAATGAATGATTATAAAGGAATAGAAAGAAAAAAACAATGATAGTTACCTGAGCATCTCTGATGAGAACACTCCATGCTTCTGTATCGTATGGATAAGCAGATATTCTCTTCTCTGCCTTTTTAACCTTATCGGGTATGTAGCCTATTTCCTGTAAAGTAAAATGATGTGATACAATACAAATATGAAAGACAAAAATACTTGCAAATTCTTAAAAATATCTAAAGCTTTTGAAGCACATTAAATAGGCGGAAGAATATATGAAACAAATTTTAATGCAACTTTAGATTTCATTTTCCATATATTAATACTGTCATCACTACCTACATCCAGGATTGCAGAGTTAGATGGTTCAACTCCAACTTCGACCCTTAGGATTACAAAAACTGACCCCAACTCTTCAATGATAATATGAGTAGAATTAAAAAATCTGACTCCTAGCATTTTTATGAGTCAGACTTCGACTCATTCCAAAACTTCAAATTTCATAAATCTTCCTACACACATAAATACTTATAAAAAATACTTAACTAATAAATATTTCAATTTTTTTGTTGCTTCTTTCGATATTTGAACACATGTAAACAAATATTGACTTGTATACAGTATAAAAAACAAAATAAAGAAAGAACTGAAATAATTGTTATAAGATAATTTTATCAAAACAATTTTAATCATTACTTGATTTAACTGTACTGCAAAAACGTCCAAGAGTTAATATATTTTTATAACCTGAAGAGGGAATCAACTAATATCAAAGGATTATATATATATATATATATACATATATACACATACATAATTATGTATTACGCTGCTATTTTTGTTGATGCTCATGTTTGGGTGGGTAATATTACATAAAGGGTTAATTTAATCCACAGGGTTGGGAATAAACAAAGTAAATAAAGTGAAAAATAAGGCACAGGATTCGAACATGGGCCTTTGAACGAGAGACCACCTAATGCAGTTTTTACTAGTGAGTAATCACACTCACCCTGGAGTTGTATCAAGCAGGCAAATACAGGGAACCTACATATTTAACATTGGAATTTATTTCTGATAGTCTATATCTTTTTTCGTCGACATGTTTGCGTTGGGAAATATCATTAAATAAATTATTTTAGTCCATGGAGTCTTTTTCACTTTGTGGGTGTCTTTGTTTATTTCCAGCCCCGTGGACTAAATTAATCATTTATTTAGTATTACATGTACACAAACATGAGCGTCAACGAAAAAAAAGGAAAAAAAAAGTGATATAGTGCAGGAGAAATAAACACAGAGGGTTCAATTACACTTGTATCATAAACCAGAGTGTTCGACAGAGTGTGGCATTCTGGTCTTCTACACAAACTTCGGGGTTATGATATTGGTGGTGAGGTTATTGACATTAGGTCTTTGATTGAAGCTTGCAAGTAACTTTGGACGGTACCTCTTCAATCTTTTATCAACGCTAGTGTTCCTCAGGGCTCTATTCTAGGCTCAACACTGTTTCTTCTCTATATCAATGATCTTCCAGAGAATATTATTCAGAAAATTAACATCTACGCTGATGATACCACTATTCTGGTGTTGCTTCTCATTCATCTACCTCGGATCAGTCGAAATATGCAGCTGATCTAGAAGTTGACTTGGGTTCAGTTGTGGATTGGATTACGAAATGGCTTGTTTCGTTTAATCTTGTTAAGACTCAGCTTGTGTCTTTCAATCATAAGCGTGAGCCTTTTCTTACTGCGATTCTCATGGATGACTCTGCTCTTGAGAAATCGATTGAAACTTCTTGGCCTTTCTCTCTCATCAAATCTTTCTTGGAGTTCATACATTAGATCCATTGCTCGTTCTGCTTCTCGTGAAGTCGGTTCTCTCTATCGCTCCAAACACTTTACCACACCTGAGGCTATTCTCTATCCTTACAAATCTACTATCAGACAATGTATGGAGTACTGTCGTCATACTTGGGCTGGTAAATCTGTCCCATTTGAGAGTTCTTGGTAAGGTGCTGAAACGTATCTGTAATTTGATTGGCCACACCCTTTCTTCTTCTCTGCACCCTCTCTCTCACAGACGTGATGTTGCTAGTCTCAGTCTTTTCTATAAATACTATTATGGCATGTGTTCTTCGGAATTATGTGATCTATTCCCGGCTTCTTTTGTTCCAGCTCGTTTGACTCGCTCTAGTGGTCATCATCAATTTTCTGTTTTGATACCTCATTGTAATACAGCTTTCTATTCCAGTAGCTTCTTTCCAAGAACTGCAGGCTTGTGGAACTCTTCCTGCCGACTGTTTTCCTCCTACATATAGCTTAGTTTTTTCAAGACTAAACAGGCCAATAGGCATCTTCTGTCTTTGCGATATAATCATCTTTCGTTCTTGTTAGCTCCTTACATCAAACTTCATGCCTTGTCTGGAGCGATTTCTAAGTTTAGAGTGCAAAAACGAATGTGATATCGTTTTTTGGGTTAGGGTTATTTTGATAAAATTTGGATTTAAACAAAAGGTAATCTTTTCACTTTATAATTGTCAGAGTGTTATCAGTGTCGACCAAGAGAAGAGTCTATCAAGAACATGTATACGCAGTGTTGTATGGAAGTGAAACCTGGCCAGTGATGGATGAGGACATGGTGCATGGAGAGGGTTTTTTTTTGTACTTTTGTTCACCACAAACAAGGCATATTGCCACAGAGATGTAATTAAGGACAAGATTTATAGAGGGGCATCCTAAATGAGGAGTTGTGTATTAAGATATTTGTTCACATTACATTTAAATTTCTGCATGTTGGCACAGTCAGAAAAGTGGAGCAGGGAGAGAATTCCAAAAGACAGCTGTCTGAGGAAATGAACTATTAGACTTGGAAGTTTTCTGGCATATGGGGACCTCTACAGTGGAGAGGTGGGATTTTGCTACTAGTCTGGTTGATGGGGATATTTACATTAAGGGACCACAAGTGCAGCAAGTTCATCAGAGCACGTTCCATGAAAGTACTTATAAAACAAGCACAGGTATGTTATGAGAACGATATGGTGGATGTGTAACGTTGATTCTTTTAAAAGACAAGCTTAGTTCTAATGACCTCAGAGGAAGATTAAATTTGGATAGTAAAGGGAGATATGTGCAGAACAAATTTCGATGATATGGCAACGTTGAAAGAATGGATGAGAGTTCTTGGGTCAGTATATGTAGAACAGTTAAGATAGCAAGTCCAGTTGACAGGGGAAGGCCAAGTAAAACGAGGAAATGATAAAAATGGACTTGAGAGAAAGAGGGATAAATAAAGACGAGAGATAGGTTAGTTTTGAAGTCAATTTCTTCAGGACGTCCAACACATGCCACAATGACGACGATATATACATCAGTATATTTTCAAACTACTCTCCGAACTCCTTACTTTCACTTTTAGTAAATGATCTTCCACTGTCAACTACCCTATCACTTCTTAAATTTTTGACCTACCAAATAATTTAGCTTATTTTCCATCTTTATAGTGTTTTAATAATTTCCTTAATTTCGTTATTTTAAATTCATTTTTTATTTCACCATTTTAAAAATCCCATTTCATTTTCTTCATGATCAGCTCTTATCTACCACCTCCCACACCTCACTTTTTGGGGGCAGTGAGTACATTCCAATTGGCCACTGGATATTTATAAAGATTTGTATATTCCTCATAATTCACCATTAGTCTTGCTGACTGGGGGGTGAAACTAGCGTATTTCCTCAGTCAATGGGTCGGACTTCCCACACTTTCTGAACCCACCATTATCAATGACGGATCAAATTTTCACTGTATAATATTACCAGTTATATATATATATATATATAATAATCCTGATTCTTTAGGTTCATAAGAGTTAATCTTGTGCAATCTTGCCATGTTTATGTAATGGTGCTCAATAACACATGAAACTATATTTTTAGTATAAATTTTCATCCATACAAACTTTTTTTTTGCTACAGCCTTATTTAGGTTAAACTTTTTCAGGTCAGATCAACAATGATAAAGATGAAAACAAAACATTTGGAGTAATTTGTACAATACTGTTAGAGAAAAATAAGATTTTCTGGTTGATGTGTATTTTCTTTCCCCATAAAAATCTATTAAAATTTTTTAAAAGGACAGTTCATTAGTTTAGTTTAAATTTATTTCCTCCAAACATTTAACATGAACATAATTGTTTTTTTTTTTAAATTATTATTTGTCAAACTTATTGCTTTGAACTTCGTACCCCCCCCCCCCCCCATCAAAACTGTCTATCCTTCCATTTCCACTTTAGCCACGACTACATCTGGTTTGCTAATTTCTTAGGAATTATAAACATTAACCAGGTTTTTTTTGTTTTTCAGAAAATGTACAATTATTTATTTGTTATCTATAACAACTTTTCATGTTTTTTTTCACAGCTTAAAAAAAATATATTTGTAAAAAAAAAAACTTTAATAAAATAGGTACATTATTTTTATATTTATCAGGTTTTTTAAGAATAAAAGGAAAAATAAAAAGTACATAAAAAAACAAATCACGATTCAATGACCGCAGAAAATTAGTTTCGCTACAATTTATATTTGGTTTAAATGGCTGGGAGAAATATAAACAATGTAAATGTTTTGTTAAAATAATTATACGAGAAAAAAAAAAAAAAAGAATAACAAAATGGCTGACTGTGAGAAAACTTGTATTACATTTAGCCATTCATCATCTGAAATGAATGTTACTACTCCTGCTGTTATTAAGTTGATTAACAGCAGATGATATCATTGGAAAGAGTGTCCTATAAGTTATGAACCATTTTTGGTTTCTCAAACACGAGTGTCAATATCACGTGAAAATAGTAACAAGGTGAACATGCTGACGGCATCTAATTCATACAACAATGTGAGATTTAAACTTTAACGGTTTCTTTTATTATAGACAAAAAATTCTTAGATTACATCTATTTAGACAGTTAAAAAATGTATTTATAATTTTTTTTTTTTAATAATTGGATTTTCATAATTCCTTCATCCTCACATAAAACCCATCAGTCTTTAAATAAACTGTAACAAATACTTAAACAGGATTCATTAATAATTTGTATTATCATGCTGCTTTACGCTTAAAAAAATATACATATTATTTTCTCCCACATCTGTGGTTATTTAGGTTAAATCTAAATAAGGCAAACATCTTGGCTAATGTAGGAAGGCACAGATTAACAATCCCTGTATATTGGTAAGAAAATGATTTTAAATATGTCAAAGTAACTAATTGAAACAGCATTTTCATAGTGAAATGCACAGATTAAATACATCTTAATTCAGATGCAGCCAAGTAACTGTATAATACTTCAATTTAAAATAGACTTTTTGTTGGTCTGTCATACTTAATTTTTAAATAGCACTTTCAGCATTAACTGTGCAAATTAAATGGATGCATCTTAATACATTCTTGCTTTTATCCAAAAGTAAAAATTGAAAAATTTTTTTTTAATAAAAGCTAGAAACCACAAGAGATTAGAGGGAATGCAACAGAAATAATGACTGAACTATATATTAAAAATAAAAGAGACAAGTTTTGTCAACAAAAGAGACCTGATGAAATATATACTAAATTATTGAAATAAAAGTTTCATCAATGCAATAATTAAATTGTTTCATCAATGCATAGAATGTGAACAGATTCCTTATATTTGGAAAACAAATTGTAACTACGTGAAGGTTTGATAGATCTAAAAAGTAATTACAGACCCATTTCTTTCACATGTATTTCGTGAAAATTTAAAAAATTAAAATTTTATAAAGCACGATATGGTTCCGTCCATAATATTTGGGAAAATATTGATATTATAAATGACTATTTGACGAGAATACAGAGAAAATATGGGAAACTGCAGAAAGAAATACAGGATCATTTCTAACATTCTTGGAAGAAAAGAGTTGCTTTAATAACTACGATATAGAGATGGTTCGTGCTATACAAAGAAAAACGTTCATTAAGAAAATGGAACTAAACAAAATCTCCAAATTTCAACAAAACAGAAGACTCAATGAAATAGAACAGGAATGATTTTGAAAATAATGAGGATATTCAATAATTTTAGTGCAGTGATATACATGCAGTATGTATAACAATTCAAAAAAAATATTTAGGCATTTAATGTCTATTTGCATTGGTCATTTTCCTAATAAATCCATTTTGTTTACATGTAGTCTCTATAATTTTCCTCATTAAGTATTACTATAGTTGGCCAAACCTATACTCATTTTCTATATCTTCACAAAGAAAATTTTTTCATGGTCATCTAATTTATCCTACGCTATGAACAGATCAAAAGTTCATAGCTTAAGAGTTTTACTGTATAGAAGTAAAAAAAATATCGAATGACTCCAATAATGTAAGGAAGATATTTTTAAGCTGCAAAGATTTATCTCCCTTACATTATTTAAGTCATTTAAAACTGTCACCATTGTAATAATCTCCCCTCAACAAACTGAACCAAAAGGCTGCTTAGTATTCTAAAGAACATGCTGGAAGGAAGAAAAAGACGAAGTGGCTAGGTTGGGCGGTTTTGAAATTTTGGTTTCGGTTTCGTTTTTTTCCCTTAAAACCTCGGTTTACGGTTCGGTTTTTCGTTTTTTTTGAAAAAATTTTTTTTACTATGGAAGCTATTCATTCTCTTGTGTGATGATTAGTTATTATTCAACGTTTAGTTGAATTATGCCACTGTTTCGATAATTTTGTGACTGAATCATTCTCCATGATATGAATCATATAAGTTTTAAGGTGTTGACTGTTGTAATCAAAGTTCTGATACCTTTTCAACAGTTAACTCGTTAAAACAGTGACTAAAGATTCATGAAAGATTTCTGAAGAATAAAACTGAGTTTGAATATACATTCTATCTAATTCTTTAACCCATCAGAAGCTAAAATATAACTCAGAAATGCAAGAAATTAAAAAACGAAAATTTATTTAAACAAACAATAATTTTACAAATAAAATTAAGCAAAAATGATGAAAATGAAATATTGTCAAAATTATTTGACAGATAAAAATTTTAATTTTTTAATAGGTGAAAATGTTTGCAAGACGTTGTGTCTTTGTCGCGTAAAATAAACACACCATATACTTCTCGAATTGCCGGTGTTGACTGTTGGGATGTCTGTCATTTTGTGTGCTCGAAGTTCTGTCAACTGGTGCGTGTTGGGGTTAATATTTGTTTTTAAGACAGGGTAATAAAACTTTATAGACATGCGTAAAATACTAGTAGTACACCCAAAAACCGCTCCATGGGAAAAGGAAGGATGGTTAAAAAAAAGTAGAGATTATTAATTCACCTAAAGTCATTTTTTAAGCTTTAAGGTAATTTTAGTCATAGAATTCATGACTTGGATTAAAGTTTAATAATTAAACTTTCGAATAAATTGTCAACTCTAAATAAATACCATATTAACAATTTAGTAAAATATAAATCGTTGCATAGTCTACTTTTTGAATAACCCATTTTTGGGAGAAAAAACGGTATAGTTGAGAGATAGTTCTCTAGAAATGACAATTTATGTATGAAGTGGCTTTTCAAAAGTAAACAATGAAATGCCTAATGTTTAAAATAATTTTAAAAATCCGAATAAAGTGATACTAGCATTGGCAACTACTTTTTTTCTTTTTAAATGTTTATACTCGCTCGCTACTTTTCGTTTATTTACTTTTACAACAAGTATTTTTTTAAAATTCCATTTTAATAACTTATTTTTTTAGATAACTCTGAAACAAACATAAATTATTTTACAATTTTGAGTTGAATCAAATAGATTTTCGACATCATACGGAACGCGTTTGATTTTTTCTTTTTCATTTGAAAATAGTTTATGCTAAAAATACGATGTCATGTTGTCTGTCGTATTTCTTTTTTTTTCATTTGAAAATTCAAAATGTTAATGATAAACAAACTGTAAACAAAGATTTGTTCCTACAAGTCAATTAAATGTTTTTATCATATATTTGTTCAATCTGTCCTCTTACTAATATAACATTTTTTGATAATATTCAATTTTATTCAAATCGGAAAATCTTTTCAACCGTGTTTCCTTGTATATGGTGGCTTACTGTAGTAAAAACACAATACCGAACGGTTACGGTTTAAAAAAAAAAAAAAAAAAACGATTCGGTATTCGGTATGGAGACGAAACCGAAAAACCGCGTTTTTTCGGTAAAACCGGCCATCTCTACTAGGCAGAATCAAATATTGATGTCAGATACAATGCTATTTAGGTATAAATTCTAAAATCTGGCAAGATAACTTTATATATTAGAAGAGTTTTTGACAAAACTAGGAAGATAATATTTTGAACCACAATATATGGGTGTTCCACAGGGTTCAGAATTCACAAATGATGTTCCTGATGATTAATTCAGAAATCAAACTAATTGTTGGTATTAAACATAAAAAAAAAAATAATTAAAAGGGCATTTTTGGGGAATATCTGATAAAATATTTAACAAAATTTTTCTTGGCTGGCCAACCTTCCTGAGATTTAGGAGATTCATGCTTCTGCAACGGTTAATCCAGGAGGATGAACATTCCACATGACCATACCAGCGTAATCGATTCATTCTTCAGATAACCTACATGCTGGGTAAGTGTAGTGCTTTCAGCAAATCCTCTGACCTGTATTAGGTTTGGTCAGATTTCACATTACAGATCCATCTGATCATGGATCTGTCATTGTGCTGAAGATAGGCAAGAGTGGTTTGGGCGAGGGCCCAGCATTCACTGCAATATATCATGACGCTCTTGATACAGTTGTTCCATGCATCTCTTACACTTAAAGTTAGGGTTCGGGGCTAACTTACCCTTTAGGTCACTGCACTTTTTATGAACCCAAATAGGCACAGGTTACCCTGTATTGTATTGTTTCTAACACACTTCTGGCACACACAAGGATACTGACCAGATCCCTTAGAGATTGTAAACCAGAGCCACACACACCATCACTGTGGTTTTAGGCAAGTTCACCCTCAAACACTTGACCCCCAGACCGTTTTTCCATATTTCCAGTTTGTCCTTTAACTGTTCCAAGGACTCAGCAATGATAACTAAGGAATCAGCATAGAGTAATTCCCATAGACAGCCCAACCAAAACTCTTGAAAGTGCCTCCAAGACTATGATGAAAAGTAGAGGGGCAAGGACAGCTCCATGGATAACTCCAACCGTGACATTGAAACTATCACTAAGTGTCATCCACCCTCACTTTACTACTAGCATCCATATAAATTGTACGAGACTGACAAGCCACTTCCCTATGCCTATCTTACGCATTGCCCACCATAGCAACTCTTTGGGGACTGTCGAAGGCTTTCTCCAGGTTCACAAATGCCATGTAAAAAAAACAAAAAAAACCCTTAGATGATGACTCCCTCAGTTTTGTTACTGAATTAAGATTATTGCTTCAAAAAATTTTTTGAAAAAAAGAGGGAAGGGTGTCTAAAAATTATTTTTTTTTTATCAAGGGATCCAATTCACTAAGTTTATCTTAAAATCTATCAGCCACATTTTTATATCGAAACAGTCATAAACAGTGAATAATCTCTTTTCCCTACAGTCCTTTCCCCATAGAAGAAATGTTGCTAGTCTTTCTCTACTCTATCGCCAATTTTCATGGTAGGTGCTCGATTCTCTACCCCCCTACAATATTCACAGCTAGAGCCTGTCTAGCTACCACCACTGTAAAGAATATTTTCCTGCGTACCTAAAACCAAACGGAACTTCCATGAACAGCGTTTCTTTTCAAGAACTTCCCACTTGTGGAACAATACCATGGGACTGCTGACTACAACATAGGTTGTCAAATTCAAAAAGTCAAATGTAAAAATACTTCTCTTGGTGGCCTCTTAAATAATCAAATTCTGCCTTTTCCACTCAGTGTTTCCAATCCTCTCATAGTATTGTTCATCACCCAACTCACAATCTCATTAACCTTTCTCCTCAAGTGGCTTTTGGCATTGGTAAGAGGTGACTTAGTATTAAAAAAAAATTAAAACAATCCTAGTAAATACTAAATGAGTTATTTTTACAAAGTTTATTTGTTGATAATCCAAATATTTTATTTATATCAATCTAAATGTTAAAAATTTATTTAATTTAAAAACAAAAATATGATTGAGGAAATTAAATTCTGCAAATACTAACAAGATGGACTATAATTAGTATATGAGTATTAGTTAAAAAGACAATAAAGAATTAATTTAAATTACTTGGCATTAATTGAAGCAAAAATTCTCAGATAAAACAAAGCTTTATACTTAATAAAATTACTATTACATTAAAAATATTTTTTTAAATATAAATCTAGATATTAAAGTATTTACTTTGAAAAGAGAAAAAAAAACAAAAAACTATAAACATAAAAAAGCTGTGAACCATAAATTACTCTTAAATTCAAAATATACATCTAACAGGTTAAATATCAATGGTGCTTTTAGTTGTAGAGTTAGTTGTTGGCTCTCTTGTCTCTAGAGACAATAGATATCATCTGAAATGGTGCCAGTCAAAGTTGTTCAATTCAACCATTACTTCAGGCCAGCAACAAGAATAAATCAAAGTGTAACTAGCAATACCCACCGACCACAAAACGTTTTGGATAAACAGATTTCAAGGGGGTTCTACTAAAAATAGTCATATTTTAAGAACCAAATCACTTTACGTCCTCAAATTACCACCATTTTGTTCGGAAATGAATATCCGTTCACATGCATTAATAAATAATTATCTACATGATATATTTGAAGAGTTTTGAGCAAATAAAATGATAAAAATGTTAAAACCATTAAACGACCATTTTCGTAACCTTTTTTACCATCGGTTTCAGCACGGGTCGTAAACTGCAGCAGTACTAAATAAATAAATGGTTACACACCACAGTGGGCTGGGGGGTGGACATTAGGCAAAAACGAATGTCGGAGGAATTGCTGATGTTTGGTGTTTTTATAAACTACTCTATATTCCTGATTCAACAAAAAAAAAAGTAAGTCAAATCGTTAAACGGTTGAAAAAATATGCAACATTGAATTCGTGATATTTCGCATTTTTCTCCAGCTCACGCGAAACATCCACGATTTTTCCCCCAAAAATTATAATTTTCAAATTTCCATGATTAAATTCCAAAAATCAGTGTGGAATTACTTATTATTGCATATTTTTTTGGTTTATTGATAACCATTTGTGAAAATGCAAAAATAGACCACTTTGGGACCCAATTTGTCGATTTTTAGCTCTTTTTATGAAAGAAATTAGGAAAATTTGAGCTAAATTTCCCTCTTTTTTGGCTCAAATTAGCGATAAAATTCTATATTCATCAGAAAATAACTTGTAAACCGGGATAGGGCACATACCAAACCATATATGTTTCTGAAAGCTATGGAGGTATAGATTATGAAAAACCAAGCAGATCTATGTGCCCTATCCCGGATTTTTCAAAAAACAAGCCGGAAGTTTCTCGCTTATGTCACGTGTGGACTTGCTCCAAAGAGCATTACCAAAATCTCTCGACTAAGGAGTAACCCCATCAATTGGGAAGAAGTCACTTTCTCCTCTGCAGCCACTGCCTGAATTTTTGCCCAAATATCATTGGTTCTTCTCAACAACTGTTTGCGGCTGCCCAACTCTTCAGGGGGCCTTTTCCTGGATGCAGTTTGCGTCGAGGGGTTCTTGTAATAGCGGAACACAACATTTTCAACTTCACCTAGTGAGCTCAGCTCATCCCAGTTAACAGCAATCCGTTTATCTGTATATCATCGTTTCTTCAGCGAATGGTATCTTTTGAGCGACTTCTTGACCTCGTCTTCCTGCTCCTCTGTTAACTGGATGAGATACTTTTGCTCCAGCAATTGAACACATGCGGTGATGGATAGATGGGCTCTAGTTTTTGCATCTTCTACAGTAAACACTTGGAAAAGTGCGTTATCGCTGACTGCTTCCATTTTTGATAGTAACTCTATCTAAATAAACAAAACAAAGATTTGAAAATTCTGTAGTGATTTCCTGTAAAATGCTTTGACAGGAAATTAAAGTGTGTAAAAAGGTGTGCAAATGAAAGAAAAGAAGTGTGTCAAATACTACTTCATGTCACATGTTACCAGATTTTTTTTTGATTTTTTAGAAAGGCCCTCAGATTTCGCTTCTAACGAGCCCTCACTGAGCTTCTATGATCAATTTTGTGCCAAGATATAGCCAAAAATGTGATTTTGGGCCGTTATGCCCAAATATGGAAATTCGGCCCCAGACCCCCGAAAAATGGATTTTATGAATTTTTTTTGATTTTTCCGAAAAGGTCTTGAAATTTCGCTTCTAACGAGCCCTCAAACAGCTTATATGGACAAGTAAAACTAAAGTTATGCCCAAATGTCCTCCAAAAACCTGTTTTGGCCCACTGTGCACACTACATGTAGATGATAGTAATTCCTGTAATTATTTCATCATTGATCTAGTAACTGCTTGGTATTTAAGAAATATGGTTTTGTTCATGTCATTTTCAAGGTTGAATTTTGATAGTGCTTTTAAGGTAAAACTATAAAAATAAAAATCGTTTAGACTAAAATTAAAGATGGATGAAAAACCAGTCTTGATAGGAAAATATTAAATAAAAAGCAAATACTTGCTTGTTTTCCCTAAAGTTTGAAATATTTTTTTTACACAATAACAAGTCCGTATAACAAAACGTTTTGTTTGTCCTGAAAAACTAAATCTAATTTAATTTTGAACATATATAAAATTGAACTTTTATGTCCATTTTTGACAATTTGTTAGCAATAAAGTATTATCGACTAGAAATTCTTTTAAAACTTCAAAGTGTAGCATCTGTTCTGATACTACAATTCGTCTTGTCTGTCTTCGGTCAGTGAATGAAAAATCACTCTCAACTGAGACAATTTAAATTTTTGTCCCAATCCAATCCTTTTTGTGAGCTGGATTTTCCCTAAATTAAAACAAGACGCTCTGAAGAAAGGTTATTACACATCAACACATGGAAATATGACTGGCCATTTGTCTGAAATTATTTAATCTTTGATCTAGTAATTATTTGGTATTTAAAAAAGGAAACTGATGATTTTGTTCATGTCGTTTTCATGGTTGGAAATCTCAGTGATTTAAAGGTAAAACTATAAAAATAACTGACTAAAATTCAAGATGATTGACAAACCTGTCTTGATAGAAAAAGCTTAAATAATAATAAAAAATACTTTTTTTTTCTAAAATGTTAAATATTTTTACACAACAAATTTGTCTAACAAAACCTTTTGTTTGTCCTGATACAAAACTTTTATGCTTATCTGTCGACTGTCATAAAATAATATCAACTAGATATTCGGTTAAAACTGGTTTCTTTTTGTATAAAAAAAACCCACTATTTTTTGTGCCAAAATGTTCTTTATGTGTAATAAAATTGTAAAACAGTTCAAATATGTTTGGTGCTAGAAAAAAAAAATGATTAAAACATTGAATTAAATATATATTTATTTATAAATAAAATTTTAATTTTCAACACATTGGGTATTTTGGTCCTTAGAGTAAAAGTGCACCAACCTTAGGTCACAGACAAGCACACCTCCTAAAAATGCCCCCCCCCCCTCGAACGTATCGTACCATCAATCCTACATCTGAGTAATAAGCCTTCATCCCCTAAACTTCCTTGAACCTACCACTAACCCTCAGCCCGAATCACAACCCCCTCCAAAACAAAATCCCTTCCCTAACCCCGAGTGGCAAACCCCCATACACAAAAACCCTCTTAAAACCAGTCTTGGTGGGAAAAAAAGAAAAAAAAAAGAAGAAGACCCCCCCCCCAAAAAAAAATGCACAGGATTTATCTCCCATAGAAATAGATTGATTATCTGTCCTAAAAATGCTAGAATGGTTTGGAAATAGTGGATTATTGTACACTAAGTTTATGTGAAACTAGTCCCCCACTCTAAAATAATTCTTTTTTTTTTTTTTATTCTTTCTGACAAGTTTTCAGGGTTGTTCACACGTCGTTACCCAAGAAAAGGTGGAATCTCATTTTTTTTTTTAGCAGGTGTTAATCTACAATTAATACCAAAGAAATCTTGCAATATATATCCATTTTTAAACAGTCCTAGTATTAGATTTCAGTTTCTTGCACATAAAATGTATTACAATTCAACTGAGTTCTTTAACTTCTTTTTTGAATGGATACATGGTATTTTTAAGGTATTGCAGCATATTTATATGCATTTACTGCAGTTTACTTGGAAGCAATTTGAGATTTTCAGTGGCATATTCCAATTCCTTGCAAAAAAATACACTTAGATGACCAATTTCATTGCTTAATCATATTTTAACAAAGACAATATTTTTACTGAAAAAGTAGTGTAAAACATGTAACAAAACGCATATGGTCTTAAAGAGGGAAACATATCCAACTGTGCGAGGCACAAAAAGTCATAACTTCCTTATTTTTAGTCAGATTCAAATTTTTTAAAAAGATTCTTAGATCACCAAGCTCTTTCTATGTATGCCATTGAGATGTCTTAAATTATTTCAATTTTTTCATGTGTATAACTAGTTGAACAGAAACAGCCGGACAAACAGAGAAAGATGGATGTTATTTAAGGCGTTTTCCTTCTAGACTATTTGTCATATGAAAGCTTTAGAATCTAGTCTACCCTATTATTTAGCCATAGCTAAAGGGGCGAGGTATAGCTTTTTCATGAGTATTAAAGTGAATTCATAGATAACAACTTGAACAGAACATGCCAAATCTAGTCAAACCGTTACACTACTTCTAAAGTTGTAGAATTATAGTTAATCAAATTATCTAAACTGCAAATCAATGTTTGTAGCAGTTTTTATCAAAACAAAATGCAAAAAACATCAAAATTTATTTGAACTTTTATGAAAACATGTTAAAAGTAAGATTTTCAATATCTAAAACAAAAAATTTCTCATTGGATTCATTGTGAACCGATACTAAAAATGTTTCACTTATATTAGTAAATAGACTCTACGTTGCTCGGGATTGAATGAGAAGCCCCGTCTTTTTCTGACCAGCACATATCATTACTTTTTCTTTGAACATTTTATATTATTCAATTTTGGGGTGTATGGCTCAAGGATATACTCCATATTTATTTGGTGGGGTGTAAGTAAAGTGACATCGAAATAAATTTCGGTAATTTTGCAATCTTTAGCCCCCCCCCCTCCCTTAAAAGCACACACATTGCTTTCTAGGAATCAATGAGTATCCCGGTGTACTCCTACTCCAAGCCCTGAACTCAACATTTATCTTTTTTTATTTCAATAATTTTAATGTTATAAAAATAAAAATTTTTTATGGATGTCAAACATGAAAGCAGACCCATAATACTGTACTCCCATTGATCAAAATGAAATATACTTATCCAAGTACCCTTCAGAATTTATCTCAAAACCTATAGGAGATTGCAAGGAAACAAACCAACAGACAGGATATAATCCTAGTTCATTCAAAAGACATTTTATTCACAAACAATTGTTTCTGCCCATTTTTGTAAATATACACATTTATAGTATACTAAATTTTACCAGACATTCACAATAAAATATATATTTTACGGATATTTAATGATAAAGTATAATTACGCCAGATAAAAGCTAAATGCGCATGACACAAACATAAGACAATTTGGACACTCGGATGTAAAATGTTAATAGTTTCCCTTGAACAATATGAGGAGAAATTGAAAAATAGGAAAAAAAATACAATATATAAAAAGAATGTTGAATGTACTTGAGTTTTTTTCCAGCTTGGTGGGTGAACTTTTTATAGGCACTGATGATGCACCCCAAGAAAATTTATATTTCTTACATTTTGAATATTCTATATATCATGAAGATATGTGTTTGAGGTAGGTCGAAACAATTGTATGCAACTAAAAACTGTCTTTTTGATCAATTTACGTAAATTTGTTCCTTGCATTTGCATATTGTCTATATATAAGATAGAGATTACTACTAATGTCAAAGTATTTTTTCTTCAACAGATTTCCATTTGTAATAACAAAATTGAAATATCCCTCAAAAGAAATGCGGATAATTGTTTTGGTAAAGTTGTAAATGGAAAAAAAAAAAAAAAAAAGCTTAAAGTAAACAATAGCATAAGTACATAAAAAAAGTTGATTTGAATATTTCTTTTATTAATGAAAAACTATTTTTAGAGGTAAACTACATTATATAGAAAGTAAAGAAATTAATACTCCAAACTAGTGATAGGACGATTCTACCCCCCCCCCCCCACATTCTGATACAATTACTGAGTCGTTCTAAATTCCTGATTACGATTCATTTTAAATTTCTAAATATTTAATTAGAGATTTGTTGCTTTTTTTTTTTTTTTTTTTTAATTTTCGAGGTGGGGTTGCTTTGTTAGCTATTCAGTACCTTTCCTCTATCAAAGAATGTTCATGTTTTTACCCTAATTATAAAGATTTGGTTGGTTATTGCCACTTTCAATATAAGATAGGTCGTAGCATCTTTTTCATATACTGTTTATGTATATGCAATATCAGTCGCAAGGTTAGCTAATTTGCATATTGGTTTTGAAAAAAAAAACATTTTATTAATTAACTATTATTTGTTATTGTTTTTTTTTTAATCCAATGGGTGTTTTGATTTAAATATAACAAACAGTTCTGTTTCGCAACTTCATTTCTTCTTCCTTTTCCTTAGGTCACATTTAAAAAACAAATCTGTTTCGAAATTACAAAAATGTTAATGTTTTGTGTTTATAACAAAGTTATGAATGGAATGTTTATTATTTTAAACTAGCAAGGCTAATCGGTGTTACCCGGGGGAATAATTTATTTTATCAATAACAATTGATTACCTACCGTTGTAACACGAAAGGCAAATCTTACTGTAAAAAACGAAACTACTAATCAAGATAAAAAAAAAAAACGCAAGTTAAATCTTAAAGAAATGCAAGATAAGTTTTACTTAAAAAATAAACCAATCCACTCTCTCTCTCTCTCCTGAATCTAATCAAAACATCTGATTAATTCCTATTTTAGTCACAAAAATATTTGTTGACAAGGTATGGCATAAAGGGCTTCTCCTAAAAATACGCTCAATTTATCACTACAAAGCCACCATCTGCCAATGCATGGAGTATTGTTGCTACATCTGGACTGGTGCATCATCCACTAGTCTCTCCCTCTTAGACAAGGTCCAAAAAAGAGTCTCTAATCTGATAAGTCCCTCACTATCCACCAAGCTCCAGACCCTGTTCAATCCACGCAATGTTGCAACCCTGTACTTGTCTTACAAATACTTCAATGGAATGTGTTCCAATGAACTTGCTGCTCTGGTGCCTCCTCGACACAAATACACTCGAATCAGCTAAATCCCATTCATTCACTGTGGAGGTCCCCAGATGCCAGAGAGCCTTCTACTCCAATAACTTCTTTCCTCGTGCTGCCGGCCTTTGGAACACCCACCCTGCTCCCTGTTTCCCCGACATGCAGAGGTTTAAACCTAATGTAAACAAACATATCGCTACACAGCTCCCAACTTAGGATGACACTCAAAATCTACACCCTAATTCTCAGTAGCCCCTTACGTCTACAGTGGCGGCCTGCTTTGTTTAAGATGGTACTTATATCGATCTTGACCCAGTTTTCGCGAGTTTCTGGTCGGAAGCGTTCGGCTATCCTACGCAAACACCCGAGAGATGACGAGCCGATTTGTACCAGACGACAATTTTGATACGGTGCTACGTCCTATGATTTTAATGTTTTGCTTGTTTTGTTGTTAGGGTTAGGATTTAGGGTTAAAAATATTTATTTGACAACAGTAATTTAGCTCTGTTTTGCTTGTTTTGTTGTTTAAAAAATTTCTTGCAAATATAACTAAAAATTATAGGACGCAGCAATGTATCAAAATAAAAAAATATTTATTTGATAACAGTAACTTCGCTATGTTTTGCTTGTTTTTGTTAGAAAATTTCTTGAAAATATAACTTAAAATCATAGGACGCAGCACCGTATCAAAATTGTCGTCTGGTACAAATCGGCTCGTCATCTCTCGGGTGTTTGCGTAGGATAGCCGAACGCTTCCGACAAGAAACTCGCGAAAACTGGGTCAAGATCGATATAAGTACCTTTAAAATTAAGCCTTCCTTTCTTTCCTCCTAGAAATAAATTAGTATATGTAATTATTGAAGCAAGCTAGGCCCATTCACTTATTTTAAATTAATGGTTTTAAGTATTTCAATCAGTGAAATTTGCAGAAGCGATAACAAGGTGGTAGAGCCAGCTAGTAGATTTATAAAGAACCATTTTACAGTTTTTTTGCTAATTTTCCCATGGTGATTTTTGACAACTTATATCTCTGTTATGAATTGTTACTTTATTTTACTAATTACAATTCAAGCCATTTTACACTACTTGAAAAAAAGAAAGCTCAACTGGGAAAGAAGCGGCCAAAGAAATGAGCAGCAAAAAACTGGTTCAGCCGGTTCAGGAAAATTGACACCAGTTTAAAAGAGAAACTGGAATCAGGGAGAAGTTCTGTTGTGGAAGATAACGCCATGCTGGAAACGATTGAACAATAGCCAAGCACTACTACATTGTCAGTAATAGCTGGTCCTTCACAAAGCACCATCAACTTCATAACTCTCGCCTTGAACAGGCGTTGTTGAGAGGTTCCTAATGAACTGACCAGACTCACCTAAGTTTGAACACTTGTAAACTGCTGGTGTATGCATTAAATTTAATTGGAGCTGAGAAACGGATCTATTTTCATAATCCCAATAACAGAAATCAGTTGAGAACCTGTTGATAAACAAGGGCAGTTTGAACAGAAGGTCACATCAGAATTTCAGCTAGCTCCAGACCTTTATGCAGAACAACTGTATATATGATGCTTTGAAAGTCCACTATACAGTATTGGTCAATCGAAGATACGTACTCCTACAGCATGACCCTTACCCCAGCACACATGATCAAATGCAAACTTAAGGGAATAGAAGTGCTACCTCAGCTTAACTACAGTGCAGATCTTACACCACTAGACTCGGGTCTGTGGAGTCAGAAACCTTTTGTATGTAATTTGAACAATAAAAAAAACTTTCGCCTCAACCTGGTGGAATATATTTGACTTTCTGTTCTACAGTTTGAATGCTTTCAAATTTCGAAGGGTCACAAAGTAATGAACTTGGATTTAATTTCGTAATTAAATTTGTTTTTAAGTTGGACTTTAAAATTGTTTTATTTTTATGCTATCGCATTTTTAATTTAAATAGATGTTCTATTAATAGTAAATAAGAAAAAGTTTAATTCGATTCGGTGTTTCTACAGAATTTGAAACGAACTTAACAGACTTTTGCTTTGGGTTAATTTAGGATTAAAAAAAAACAAAAAATACGTTAGGTTCAAATTCTGTAGAAGTACTGTACCTTCAATTCTTGTAATCGTGAGAAAAACACACGTAATGTCTTTGTGCATTGTAATTAAAGAAAAATATAGGGATGCCAGAAACAGTGTTTACATCGTACATTTTTTTAAAAGCCTATAGATTGGCGGATAGAAAGTTCCTATTTACATCGTACATTTTTTTTAAAAGCCTATAGATTGGCGGATAGAAAGTTCCTATTTACATCGTACATTTTTTTTAAAAGCCTATAGATTGGCGGATAGAAAGTTCCTATTTACATCGTACATTTTTTTTAAAAGCCTATAGATTGGCGGATAGAAAGTTCCTATTTACATCGTACATTTTTTTTAAAAGCCTATAGATTGGCGGATAGAAAGTTCCTATTTACATCGTACATTTTTTTTAAAAGCCTATAGATTGGCGGATAGAAAGTTCCTATTTACATCGTACATTTTTTTTAAAAGCCTATAGATTGGCGGATAGAAAGTTCCTATTTACATCGTACATTTTTTTTAAAAGCCTATAGATTGGCGGATAGAAAGTTCCTATTTACATCGTACATTTTTTTTAAAAGCCTATAGATTGGCGGATAGAAAGTTCCTATTTACATCGTACATTTTTTTTAAAAGCCTATAGATTGGCGGATAGAAAGTTCCTATTTACATCGTACATTTTTTTTAAAAGCCTATAGATTGGCGGATAGAAAGTTCCTATTTACATCGTACATTTTTTTTAAAAGCCTATAGATTGGCGGATAGAAAGTTCCTATTTACTTGCCTCCCCGTGAGCGCAGAGTTAAACACATGGTCGGTTTTTCACGTGGGGAAAATCCAGCTCTAAAAAAGGGGCACTCTGGATTGGGACAAAAATTTAAATTGCTTTAGTCTAGAAGAATTCTTCCTTCTGAGAACAGATACTACACTTTGAATCATTTTTTTAAAATTACGGTTTAAATTTAGAACAAATTAGACAAGGCCATCAAAAGTGTGGAGAAATGAAGGTTGTTGATCATCCTTTGTCTATACTACTCTTAGCTAGAATCATTGCAGTCACCACAATACCACATTTACTCGAGGGGGCCATCCTACTTAAAATATCTATAAAGTGTTGAAAAATTTAATTTTATCCATAATTTCTTGATAGTATTCGGGTTGTTTGTACGTAAACCAAACAAAGCACATGCGAACATACATTATGTAACTGTATTTATTCGACCGCTGGTAAAGTATAGTTCTGTTCGGAAGGCAATCACCCCAAACATTACCTCCTCCTTCGGATGGTGGAGATTGGTTTATTACCGGTCGTTCCTACCAAAAATGTCGACGGGTCCAATCTAGGCTATGTTTATGACTATTCAGTGTCCTTTGGACTTCTTCAATATAAACCGACCTAACTAATCAGCAATCGAAGGTAGCTCAAGGAGGGGTATTCGTTGATTACCGGTTGCCTGAAGCAACCATACAGGGAATGCTGGCGGGGCACGATCTAGGTAACTTTTGCAAACGGAATGCCCCCCCCCCCTCGTGGTTAACCTTGGTGTAGTAGGAGTCGGTAAAATAAAAAGTATTTATTCGACCGTGGCAGCATTGTATCCAGTTCAATGAACCAACACATCATTAACAGTTAATGGTAGATAACAATGAAAATAAATTAAAAATAAACATATTTTACTTACCTCTGGTGTTAATGCCGCCGTGGGTAGTGTATTTGTTGGCACTACTGCGACCACGGCGGGCGTCGGAGACGGACATGAAGTGGTGGTGGTCGTCGTCGTCGTGGTCGTTGGAAGGGGGGGAGGAGGACTCATTATGGTGGTCGCCATCATGTTCTCAAACTTTTAAAATAAATATATCTACACATCAACTACTGTAATTTTTCCTTAGTTATTAAATAAAATAATAATTAAAACTCTAATCTTACAACTTCATTTCTAAAAGTTATATAAGAATTTTTTTTATTAAAAAGAAAAAAGGGGTTCCTCTTCAGTATGTATTAAATATGTTTACTGTTTAAGATAAGAACAAAGCGAATATTCAACTATACTAAAAATGTAACTACTTACTAATTTAGCTTATTAGCGAGTGCATCATAAAGAGTAGTAACAGTAATAAAAGATGTAGAGTGACAAAGTATAAAATAAAATAAAATGATATCTACGGAAGAAAACGACTTACAGTGTGCTTTTGACTGACAAGATGGCGGACCGGAAGTGGTTTTTAGGCATGCGCAAATATTCACCTTAAACATACAATAACCGGAAGTTGAACGTTATGACATCATATCAAAATAATAATAATAATAATAAAAAAAACTTTCTTTTAATTTATCTATATAAAATATTTTTCACTTTTTAAATATGTCTTTATTTTTTATTAATATGATTGTATATATCAAATTCTTGAACTCGATCATTTTGTACGAATTTTTTTTTAGTTGTATTTTTGCATTTGAAAAATAAACTGATATATTATTTTTATTGAGTTAAACAAAAACACTTTATGCGTATTTATTGACTTTTTTTCTTCTCTCCAAACGGAACTTAATTAAGTTACGAAAACGGCGGGAAAACAACAACCATACGCAGGCGAGAAAAAAAGAGACGCTGAAAGTAAACTAAAAAGCATTTAATTCTTTGGTTGTTTTATTACATTTTATTTTTGCTTTTATTATTATTAATTTATGGCAGAAAGGAATTTTGGGGAGGACTTCTGGCTTCCGGTGAAAATATCGTGTATGGATGCCTGAAAGTGATACAATTTTTTTTTTATTCATATTAGTTGAGACTTTTCTTTCATCATATTCAAATAATTAACATGATACAGACTATTTGAAAAATAATTTATTTGATTGTTTTCAAAACATTTTAAAAATTTTCATTGAAAAAAATAAACAAAATAGAATAATCTTTTTTTGTTCAAGAAATAATTGTTTTTTTTCAACTAATAGTGAAAATATGTGTTTTTCCAAAAATAGTGAAAATAATGTTTTTTGGGAAATAGGGTAAGGGTTAAATTCCAATTACAGAAATCATTTTGCTTTATTATTGTTCGCTTTATTGATTTTTTGGATAAAAACTTCTATTTCTATATTACTTCCGGTGGCACTGAAAACAAATACGTTCTGATTCAAACCTAAACTGAAGAAGTGCCACATTAATAAATAAAAAAAAATATGAGGTGTAAAAACAATGCATTTTAGACGTAAAATCAAATACGGATAAAAAAAAATCAATGAAAATTTAAAAAATGTTTTGAAAACAATCAAATAAAAAACAAATAAATTATTTTTCAAATAGTTAATTATTTGAATATGTTAATTATTTGAATATGATGAAAGAAAAGTCTCAAATTAATATGAATAAAAAACAATTGTTGTATCACTTTCAGGCATCCATACACGATTTTTTTTTACCGGAAGCCAGAAGTCCTCCCCAAAATTCCCTTCTCCCTAAGACTTAGGGTTAATGTTGGGGTTAATGTTGGTCATGCTTTCGTCATTTTCTTTTTACATTTTTTGTTAGTAATTAGTTGGTATCAGCTAGATTTGTTTGTACTTTAGGATCATCTGTCGACACTTTTTAATTTTGTGGGAAATTTATTTGTTTCCAGACAAATCCGACCTGGTAGAAACAATTAACAAAAATAAAAAGACAAAATAAAGAAGTGGATAAGAACAGAAATAAAAGTAAAAGTAGTCTTGTTTAAATTAGAAAGAAAAGATTTTATTTTACAAAAAATTTCTCGAGAGAGGATACAATCTCGTTGCAAATATTTCCCTTGCGGGCATTTAAATCGAAAAGAATAAAACGTTAAGTAACAAAATGAACTACTTTACAAAGCAGTTTCTAATTAAAAAAAATATTTCAGTAAACAATAAAATATAATGTGAGAAAAGTAAGTACTTCCAGATGTTTCAACGAACAAATACTAAAATATAAATGACAGTACTTACAGGATTCTTAAAAACTCTCGGCAGGAGAAAAGTTTGTTTTCTTGTAACACTAATGCAGCATTGAAATCATTTGTCAAAAGGAACAAATTCTATTTCACCGTCGACAAATTCACGGGGATTCCTTCAAATTGGTTAGAGATGCAGATATCTTCATCCGGAAAAAAATCATAAAAAGCTGCTTCAACCACAATCTGACATTTTAATGTGAAATTATTACTAAAACCATGTTAGACGAATTAATTTTCAAATCAACTTCTTTATGTGGCTAACAAAATCTCTGTTGAATTTCATGGCGTAGTCTTAAAGAAGGAATCAAAGTGCTTAGAGATTTCATATGCCAATCTCTTGTCTCAGGAGCGGAAAGAAATGTGACCACTCTCTCCGCATGCTGGATTGAAAAAGGCTGAATTTAGCACTCAAATTTCTGATATCAGTTCCACGGAGCTGGCATCAAGGATTATGTCACTTACAAGCATGGAGAGGAATTATATGAGAAGGATACGATGGATTTGTAACATGAGTCTTAAAGACAGGCTTAGTACTGATAACCTCAGATTGAATCTGGACAGTATAGGGAGATGTGTGCAGAGCAAGAGACTTCAATGGTATGGACACGTTGAAAGAATGGAGTTCTTGGCTTAGTAGATGGACAATAGTTAAATAGTTAAGGTAGCAGGTCCAGTTTACAGGGGAAGGCCAAAGAAAAACATGGGAGGAAGTGAGAAAATGGATTTGAGAAAAAGAAGGATAAATAAAGACCTGTCCAGAGATAGGTAAGCTTAGAAGTCAATTTCTTAAAGCCGTCCAACACATGCCAACATGTAAAACAGATGTTAAACCAAAGATGATGATGATGATGATGATGATGATGATGATGATGATAAGCAGTTTCGTACAAAAATGAATAAAAAAAAGGAACAACAAAAGATCTAAACAAGAATAACACAAAAATGGACAAATTACAGGGTTACATAATTGTCAGAAATAAATTCCAACAGTTTACCTATTGAGGATTCTCTGGAATTGACAATGAGGAGGATTAAGATATGCTCTTCATTAATCCCAACATTAACCCTAATTCCAGGGTAATAGTTGAGAATGTCTAGATTGGTGGCTGAACCCTAAATTCGGCTTCACCTCATAATTCAGTGGCGGTGAATATCCTACATTTGGCTTTGCCTCATAATTCACTAAAATGTGGCGACAGGAAACCCACTTATACTTATTTTAAAAGAAATAGTATTTTTTTTAGTATAAAATTATAAAATTCCTTTGACACCAAGGGGTAGTTAAAGATCAGAGTTGGGTGAGGTGTGAAAAGTTGCAAAATAGTTATAAATTGTGACCCTGACTCTGGAGTAAAGTACCATAAAATTTGCTAGAATTTACGTTGCATAGAGAAATGCGCTCTTAAATAACCAGTAATTAACAGACAAGTACATTATCCTCTTTTGGTAGAAGGGTAATAATGCAATGCCAAGACCGTTCCTAAACTTTGACTTTGAGCAAAACAAATGGACCAGCAGCCCATGAAATGTAAGCAATTTAACTTAGTTCTCTCATAGACTACAGTGTTGAATTTTAAGGTGCGATTTTCTACATCTATATTGATTTCGTGTCAGCTAGGCACCCATCCTGAGTAGTTTTCAAATGAAGAGGTAACCACCGATTGCCATGGCAAATAACACCCTACCTGAGAGTCCAACGTTCAAACTCCTTGGCCTAACATTCATGGGTAACATGAATTGGAACAAATACATAGAAGACATTGCCAAGGCTGCTTCAAAGAAGGTGGGCTCCCTCTAGCGTGCTAGAAAACTTCTCACACCTGACAGTATCCTATATCTCTACAAAGCCACCATCCACCTATGCATGGAGTATTGTTGTCACATCTGGGCTGGTGCACCATCCACTAGTCTCTCCCTCTTAGACAAAGTCCAAAAAAGTGTCACTAATCTAATAGGTCTCTTACTATCCACTAAGCTCCAGCCCCTGTCCAATCGCCACAATGTTGCAACCTTGTGCTTGTTTTACAAGTACTTCAATGGAATGTCCTCCGATGAACTTGCTGCTCTGGTGCCTCCTCAACATAAATACACTCGACCAACCCAACAATTAGCTAAATCCCATCCATTCACTTTGGAGGTCCTCAGATGCCAGAGAGCCTTCTACTCCAATAGTTTCTTTCCTCGTGCTGCCAGCCTTTGGAACTCCCTCACTTCTCCCTGTTTCCCCGACTGTACCGACATGTAGAAATTTAAAACTAATGCGAACAAACATCTAGCTGCACAGCTCCCACTTTAGGATGATCTCCTAAAATTTCACCCTAATTCTCAGAAGCCCCTTACATCTACAGTGGCAACTTGCCTTGTTTGGGGGTGAACCCAGTTAAAAAAGAAAGAAAAACCATCACCAAATGAGTAGCCTTCAAAAAACAGGTAGCATTCACCGAATGTATAACATTCAACAAATGGGTAACCTTCAACGAATAGGTAACTTTTACCAAAATGCATCTGGTGATACCAGATCAGGCTGCCCTGTGGCTCCCTGAGACGAAATTCACCTACATTGACGGTTTTTTTTTTTTTTGTTTTTTTTTTTGTAAAACTTCATTATGTTCTACAAAACCAAAAACAAAAACAACAGCCCCTCTCCCTTTCTCCCTTTCTCCCTCCCCTTTTTTATTTTTATTTTTCCTACCCTACTCCCGGTCCTGGATATGACCTTAAACTACATCCGATGGTGAGATCCGGCTTACGGACTTTGGGGAATGTGGAGCCTCCTCTTAATTACCATTGCTCCCAGGTCCACCCTGACCCGGAGTGGTAGTACCTGTTAGGGTCCCAACTATGGGTTAAATAGAAACAGATATTAAAAGGGGAAAGAAACAAAAAAGAGAAGAAAACAAGACCAGATTCGGCATTAAATAACCCAAAAAGGGTTGATATGCCGTAAAACAAAAATACCAAGCTACCAAACCAAAATGCATAACCTTCACCAAGTATGCGACATGCTCAGCAATTCCCAGCCCGACTCACTCAGCTCTTTGGCATTCGCCTTATATGGATCATGAAAACAACTGATTTGTTTGACAGTCAAGTCAACATTTGTACCAGCAGTTGAGACATCTAATTTGCATGAGCTATTTTACTAAATTGCACATGGCGACAGAATGCATACACGACTCAATGACGGTTTCATGTCTGTTACTGTGTACCATCTGCGGAACAGCCACATTTAATAACAATGAAAAAGATAGTTTGCTACAAGTATCACAAAAACTTTTAAAAGACCAAAGAGCATGGATGTTGTATTGTGGTATATTAGTAAATAGGTATGTGAGACGAGTGAACGTGAAAAAAATAATAACTTGTATAAACTACTTTCTTTCTTTGTTCGTTCTGCTTCCTCCTTCCTCCTCTTTCTTTTCACTTCGTTCTCTTTCTGTACCAAGTGGAAATGGGGCACACATAAATCAATTACTCTATTTAACGTCAGTACAATCACAGTACAAGTCCCAAAAATTAAAAAAATATTAGCTCACATGTAGGTGTGAACTTTTGAATTTTCAACCAATGAGAGGGATTCCTGCTTGTTTGAAATGACTTCTTTAGGATCCTCTGAGAGTCATCTAGTTCTAATATAAACAGCTGCTCGTTAGCCAAAAACTAAGGTTTTCAGGCTGATATACTCATGTCATTGTTACTCTGAGGAGATGATGTAAGTAACAGTGACCAACAACAACAACAACAGTACCCACAGTGAAGAAAGAGGATACACCAAAGAACTGCTACATATGCCTCACTAAAGATCCCTTAACGAGAACTGCTACTGCTGCTGTTCTCTCTACCATTACAGCCAACGGAAAGGTAAACACACACATACACACAAAATGGAACTCTAAACAAACAATATACATATTTCTCACATCCATGTCTTTTTCTCACTTCCGACTTTCTACAAACAAGAACATTTAACTTTCCACCTACAGACATGAACAATTCTCTCACACAAAATATCTGAGGAGAGTTGAGCGATGATAATGTGTTCGCCGCCGCTTCTCCTATATAAATATGTTCAATACAAGCATTTACTAATGAAAACAAAGTAACAATGCGGAAACAAATGAAGTATGCAAAAAGCATTTATTGGTCGCTAACCCGACTGGGTTTGCTATGAAATTGTGTCCATTGAAAATGTATATAACAGAGTCTGCAAATAATGTGTGAGTATGTGTGTGTGTGTGCAAGTTGAAAGGAGAAGTCTTACATACTATACAGTGTGTTTGTGTGGAGCGCACATGTTGGCTGAAGGAAGAGAGAGGGACAGTCTGGTGGCTGATGTCAGCTGCCCGTCTGGGTGAACAAAGAAAGTCTGTGGTGTGTTGTCTGTCGAGGCAAGACCCGGAAAAACAGAGCAAATTTTGTCTGTGAGACGCTTCTTATACCACCGATAGTAGCAACACCTAGCATTTCTAAAGGGGAGATAGTTCGGGTCTGGAAACGCCCTCTGGTGGTGTGTGTGTGTAAACGTACTGAGAAGGGTAGGTAATGTTACATATCTTTCAATCATCTGTAAACATGTAAATACATGAATATGTTTTGTTCGTTAACCATGTTTTTATCTGTTTCATTCATAGCATACAGTATTGTCCATTATGCTATTTATTACCTACTAGCAAGAAGACCCGACGTTGCTCAGGATTTAACGAGGAACACTATGTCCTCTTTCACTGCGCTCATAAAACCATATTACTTTCTTTTTCTTTTTTTTTTTACTGCCACCCCATTTCGCCCCCTAATATATTCAGAAGAAAGTAAAATTTTAGAAAACTCTCTGAATTAGTGTCTTATATATATGGTTTAAATTTCATTAAAATTGGATATACGGATTTGAAGTTTTAAGAGGGTTCTGCCCCAATGTTCCCTTAGAGGAAGCACATAGGAGGAGTCACAACTTTTATATGGGTGGTCACATGGCTGAATTAACCAATCATTGATAACCCCATCATAACATGATCTGGAACTCCACACATAAAAAAAAAGCGACCCCAGCATAACTTTTGTGGTCAAATAAAATGACAGCATTAGCTTTCTCATAAATATCTGACCATTATTGCACTCCATTCAAATTTTCTATCCATTTTCCTATTTTATATACAGAGATGTTGTCCTTAAATTAGCAATATAACTTTGGTACACAACACTTAAGTCCAGTATCAGGGAGAAATCGAAGACAAATGGAAGCAATGGCGGGCAAGCAGAAATAAAAAAAAATTATTTTATTAAAAAAATGTTTATTCACTCCAAACATGATATATTGCTACTGAAGAATAAGGGGCTACTGTCGTAGGGGCCAGATTTATAAGGTAGGGGGGCAACCTCAGGAGTTGGGCAGCAATATTTTGTTCACATTACATTAAAATTTCTGCATGTTGGTACTGTTAGAGAAACAGAGAATAGGAAGAGAATTCTAAAGGCAAGCGGTCTGATGAAAGAAGCTACCAGAGTAGAAAATCTTTCAGCATTTAGAGACTTCTACAGTGAAGGGGTGGGATTTAGCAGCTGGTTGAGTGGGTTTGAGGTATTTACGTTGAGGGGGTACAAGTGCAGTAAGTTCATTGGAGTACATTTCGTGGAAGTACTTGTAAAACAAGAACAGGGATGCAACCTTGCGGTGATGCAACAGGGGTTGAAGCTTGGCAAACAGTGCAGGATCTATTCTGCACCTTGTTCAAGAGGGAGAAGCTAGTGGTTGGTGCACCAGCCAGATTAAAAAACTGAGCATTATACATGAAAGTATGTAGTCTACTAGTCAGCTTCTCCCCGGCTTTTCAGAAACTTCCAATTGGTATACATGTTGAACATCATTTTTCACAAGTTATTTTCTTCTTCTTTAATCTTTCCCATGAAACCTGATTTTTAACAGATGTCTCTAAAAATAACTCTGCAGATATTTGGCTTTTGATTATGAAAACAATTCACTCTGCAAGTTACCAACTGCAGTTGGTGTCAAACCGAGCAGAGATAACAACTGATATCTTATTAATAGCAGCACATATTTTTTATTTGGCAAATTAAGAAAGAAATATTTGAATAAATTTTGAGGAGTATGCAATTTTTAAATCTCTCTCTATATAAAGTTAGGTATGTGTATATGTTTATATATTTCTATATACAGGATTCATTCCTAAACTAAACTAATGAACCAATCATTATGAGTTATGGAATATATATTCAGATCTAAGAGATGTCTAGGCCTAGCACACCCAATTGAGGGCTGCTCTTACACAGAAGTTAAAATAGGCATGGGCACCCTGGATGTGGTAGACTCCTTTTGCTACCAAGGAGATATGCTGAATGCTGTAGGTGGCTGTGAACTAAGTTCAACTATCAGAGTCAAGACAGCGTGGGGAAATTTCAGAGAACTTCTCCCAATCCTAACATCCGAGCTATCCCAATTATTACCAGGTATAAGGTCTATGATAGCTGCATAAGCAGCATGATTTTTGTTATGGTGCCGTACCTACCTACGGAGAACTAATGGACTCGTCCACCTTATAAATACGGGAAGCACGTGACACTTGTTCTCTTCTTCCCAGGCAAACCGGCAATGGCGGTTGAGAGCACATCTCCTTGTATCTCTTTCTTTCTATTATATAATATATACCTTTGTTCATTTAAACCATGTGTTCCTGTGTCATTCATTCGGCCTTACCCAGGTCCACAACAATTTTGTATGCCAGTGAGTGTTGGGCCCACACCCAGGCCTCACTTGCCCGACTCCAGAGCAATGACAGGGCAATGATTAAGTGGATATACAATGTAAAGCCAGACCAGATCCAGAACATTGAAAAATTGTCTATCCCAAAAATTTATGTTCTAATAAGGGCAAACCGACTTCGCTGGTTCGGACATGTTGAAAGAAGCAAGAAGTATATTAGCACTTGCAGAAACCTAAGACTAGACGGCAAAAAGAAAGTCAGGTGCCCTAAGAAGACATAGAAAGACTGTAAACAGTGGAAAATGGACACAGTTATCACCACAATTGTGATCACTGGAGACTTAGTATAAGAACAGCCAGACAGCATCGAACCTCTTGTCGAAAGGAACATAGATGATAAACCTGGATTGTGAGTGAGTGAGTGATATTCTAGGCAACATTGTGAGTAATGTGGGTACATTATTTTTTTGTAAACTTTATAATTTATATTCGGAAATTAAACTGAAAAAAGGTCACACTTTTTATATGAGTATTTATTTACTCCTCTCCAGGAGTTAGGCACAAGGCCAGTTTTATCTTACTCCCACAAGTATGATGTGACCCAAGGTTGGGTCGGGAAAGTGGAGCTTGAAAAACCAGCGCCCGAGAAGTGAGCACTCTGGCCATTAAAAATTGTCTGGGCAGTCCCGTCGGCATTCCCCGGTAGGGGCGCCTCAGGCAGTAAGCTATGAACTTACTCCTCCCCAAAGAGGGGAGGCAAAGCCTGGGAGGGTGGACCTCCTAGAACTGCACAGGACAGACCCATAGACCAGCGTAAATCAAGCCCCGAAGGCCAAGACAATACCGGTCTATGGGGTGTAGTATCCATCGGAACCGATACTACACTTTGATCTTGGCCAAAAGGCCGAGATGAGTAACCACGTGGTCAAATCAACTAATCGTTGACCACTTCATCATATGTAGAAAGCATTCAGCATTGAATAATCCACAAGAGCTTATATGCAAGCAAAGAAAGGAACAAGCTAAAAAATATATCCTATTGTTCTAACAATTTCTTCATAGTAAAAAGATATTTGTCTGTAAAGCATATATGTTTGTTGCAGGAGGTGTCGAGTGAAAGGGAATTCAAAGGGAAAAATTATTATAAAAAAAGGCTTACTTCCCCTTTTCCCCTGAAATAATTCTCTTCCTGACCATCACGACACCCCGTCTATTCTGAAAAAACAAAACAAACATATTTGATTAGCCAAAACGATTCTCCTTGACCAATCAACAGACACTTAATTTTGGCGGGCTGAATGCAAAAAAAAATGTTCTTCTTCTTTTGAATGTGATTACAGTACAGTCAACATGTAAGGGAATTTCTCCTTAATTTAAATGTGACTTACTTGAATCTGAACAATTCAGGAAGCCGTCTGTTTTCTGACGTTAAAACAACTCTTTTATTTAGAGTTGAACTTCGGTTGAAGGGCATTTTGGAAGCTTACTATTTTTGTTCTGTTTTCATCATCATCATCATCATCATTATTATTATTATTATTATTATTATTATTATTATTATTATTATTAATAATAATAATAATAATAATAATAATAATAATAATAATAATAATAATAATAATAATAATAATAATAATAATAATAATAATAATAATAATAATAATAATAATATCATTTTATACCCGCTTTTTGGAGGAGTGTCTTAAATATTTAATTTAACAGAAACTTTTATTATCATCGATAAATGTTATTTATTTCGTGGTAAGAATAAATTTATAATTGTTTTTATTCAAATACAACGTTTACTGAATAAAAAGAGTAATTTTTAAATTGTTGTTATTACTATTTAAAGTAAAAACTTTTTTTTTTCAAATCGGAAGTTGACACTTCGACAGATATCTATCAACTAAAAAAAATATACCGTAAATATCTGTCTCAAAATTTCTACGCAGGTTTAAGTCAATCAGATAATTTAGTTTCTTTTTCAATGTTCCCGAATATTCCTAAGGTTAATCAATTAACATTATTCATTAGCAGTAAAGACTTTCATAAAGTATCCATTTGTTAATTTCATCTTTGACACTGGCTATTTAAACCTTATTTATGAGAAAAGAACCTCGATTTTTTACAGATTTGTTCATCAAGGATAAATGATGCATGTGATTTTCGTTCAATGGCTGATTTCTTAACTCTTGTAACTGAGCGGATCTGTCGGTTTATGGATAATTCAGATGATGATAGTGCCATTGCGCTTGGAATTTCTCAGACGTTTGACAGAGTATCGCATTTTGGTCTTCTACACAAATTTCAGGCTCATGATATTAGTGATATTATTTTTTTTGATAATGTGCAGAAAAGGACAATTTTAGAAACCTGTAGTGACGTCCAAATAAAAATTGTTTTAAAAATGGTTCATACACAGGTGGCTCCATGCAGCATTTCCGGTAAAATAAATAGATACAACAGTGTTTATATTTTAATCTGATCAACTTAAATACAATGTTGTGTGTTTCATGAGCCACAAGATTTTGTCAAAATTATAAAAGGCGAAAAAATCCAGAAATTAAGTCAGTAGCATTTACAAATCAGAGCATATTTCCCTCCATTCTCAGCACCTGACATGAAAACACCTCGCCTGGGACACCCACTTTAATGTACTCACTCACTAACCCATGCATTATTCTTCAAAGAACACTTATGTATCCTTTTCTCCCTGTTCCCTTTTGATCACACCGTATGTTGAACTTTTCTCACAGCGAGTACCATTAGGCTTTTCACACTTATCTGCCACTGTCACATATACGTCTTACCAAAGTCAGACACACTTAATTTTTGTTATAGACAGCTGCATCCAAATGACACATTCACTGCACCCAAAAGTAAACACCACAGTGCAAAGATTTCACTTCAGAACATTTTCCTACTTTCTCCCACGTTTATCTGTGAATTTTGTATGCTTATATCTGCTTTTTGTATCGCTTTATTTCTTGTGTATGTAATTAACATTAAAGAGAGATATAATCTACAAGGCTATACACTCGAATGGCATTCCTGAAAGTGGCATAGATGAGTACTTCAGCTAGTTTTGTTTTTTAATCGACTAGAATCTAAGAAGTGCGGCCATATTATTTATACACTTAATACTACAAGATTATAGCGAAGGATTTAGTGTTTGTTCAGTGTTTAGTTACTATAAATATCTCTTTATACCGACATACTTATTAATACAGACAAAATAATTAATCTCTTGTATCCGCCACATGGCTAATCACGTTTAATAAAGCTGGCCCAGAAGAAGGTCAACAACATAACACAAAACAAACACAACAAAACCAGGTTCAATTGTAGTATTGAGCCCGTTTGAATATCTCACCTATTCGCTTTGTTTTCATTATGTATCCTTAGGACGAATCGGTTACGCTGATATGGTCATGTGGTGCATTCATCTTCCTTGATAAACGAAGCATAGATGTTTTAAATCGCAGGCAGGTTGGCCGGACAAGGAAAACTTGGAAGCAAGTGATGAGACAAGACTGCACAGAGTGAAATTTGGAAACAGTTGACCCGCTGAACCAAGATAACTGGAAAGTGAGCTTGCGTGATATCAGAAAACGTCTGACCCCTGAACAAGGGAAAATTGATGTTAAATGAATAGAAGAAGAAGAAGAAGAAGAAGAAGAAGAAGAAGAAGAAGAAGAAGAAGAAGAAGAAGAAGAAGAAGAAGAATTGAAAATGATTAATGGAATGAACTAAGTTTGATTACTTATGGGGACGGTTTATAGCAAGTATTTATTGACATTGGATTTGAAGACGACTATGTTGTAATCTACAGGGAAGCAATCCTGTGGCAATGTGTTCCACAGACAAAGAAGCTCTGTTCATGAAAATTCCACCTGATGCTAGGCACACAAATGAAGAAAAGAAAGGTTTTTTTCATTGTGGATGACTAGCATCTCACAATCAGTGTTAATTAAATGCACAAGAAATAAGGGAATGTGAAAACCATATAAAAACAATACAAAGGTTTATATAAGTTCAAACATACAAAATTCACATATAATCTTGGAAGTAGAAAAAAGGGAGGCGACGGTAGCTACGTGGTTAACGACATAGACTGACAACCTGGGTGTGCCAAGTTCGAATCCAATTGATTCCACAGAAACACTTTTACTTAGGATGTTGGCAACCGTCACATGGTCGCTCCTGTAGTTGATTCTACAGAAACACTTTTACTTAGGATGTTGGCAACCGTTACATGGTCGCTCCTGTAGTTGATTCTACAGAAACACTTTTACTTAGGATGTTGGCAACCGTCACATGGTCGCTCCTGTAGTTGATTCTACAGAAACACTTTTACTTAGGATGTTGGCAACCGTTACATGGTCGCTCCTGTAGTTGATTCCACAGAAACACTTTTACTTAGGATGTTGGCAACCGTTACATGGTCGCTCCTGTAGTTGATTCCACAGAAACACTTTTACTTAGGATGTTGGCAACCGTCACATGGTCGCTCCTGTAGTTGATTCCACAGAAACACTTTTACTTAGGATGTTGGCAACCGTTACATGGTCGCTCCTGTAGTTGATTCTACAGAAACACTTTTACTTAGGATGTTGGCAACCGTTACATGGTCGCTCCTGTAGTTGATTCCACAGAAACACTTTTACTTAGGATGTTGGCAACCGTTACATGGTCGCTCCTGTAGTTGATTCCACAGAAACACTTTTACTTAGGATGTTGGCAACCGTCACATGGTCGCTCCTGTAATTGATTCCACAGAAACACTTTTACTTAGGATGTTGGCAACCGTCACATGGTCGCTCCTGTAGTTGATTCTACAGAAACACTTTTAATTAGGATGTTGGCAACCGTCACATGGTCGCTCATGTAGTTGATTCTACAGAAACACTTTTACTTAGGACGTTGGCAACCGTTACATGGTCGCTCCTGTAGTTGATTCTACAGAAACACTTTTACTTAGGATGTTGGCAACCGTCACATGGTCGCTCCTGTAAGTACCCGATGCCTTTCTAAAAAGAATTCTAAAAATGCTAAAAATAGAATCATCTGATTCATACGAAATGAGTAACGGTGTAGGAAAATGTTTGGGACTGAAATCTTTACAAAGATAAAAGTTTGAGTGCGCTGAATGTGATATGAGGATATGGCTGTCTATAGTAAGTGTACCTCTTTATAGTAGAACGTATGTGTGACTGACTATAGTAGCATTTAAGTGTGAATGTCTGTAGCAGTTACCTCCTCCTTCCACACATAACTGCACCGGTTGGCCGTTAGGTGTCGCTTATTCACCGACAGGTGACACTGAAAAGCGACACCAGAGTTATCTGCCCTTCTGAGTATAAAATCCGGTGCAAACGAAAAATCACCCTCTTTTTCATTCAACAGCCTCGCAGAGACGTCCCCTTAGCACCAGCTTGGACGCATCGCCGAGAACACCGACGAGGAACCTAGAAAAGCTCTTTCTTCTGCTACCGTCGCCTCACTCGGAGACTACTACCATCTTCACTTGAAGAAACCCCACGGGCAGCCCGGAGAACCATTACACTTTTCCTCTTACTCAACCGGACACCGTCCAACTCTCTCTTCTACCTATACCAAACGGTATAGGTATTCTTGAGTCAATAAAACCCCTCTTTTTTGTTGTCTGTTACTCAGTTGTTCATTCAAATTCATTTCGTGCGATAAATGTAAGGAAGGGACAAACTATCTCTTCCATTACAAGTCTTAGTAGTAGTAGTAGTCACTGTGAGAAGAACTTAACATAAGAAAGGATACTTAAGTAGCTCCGAAAATACAACTTTTGAGAGACTTTTGATTGGGTTAAAAAGTAAACATTTTTGTATTTATTGATTTTATCGGAAATGCTGCGTGGAGCCACCTGCATATGGATCATTTTAAAGCACTTTTTGTTTGGACATCACAAAGTGAACATCTGGTTGTCTGTTCAGTATTGAGAAATGTTCATTGAAACAATCATGAAGAGATCTCCATCATTTCCAGTGTGTGTACAAAAAGAATACAATAGTCATGTGACTGACATTACACGTCTTAGAATATCCCTGCTTATATAGTATTCGGCCAATTGCTGCTGCTTTGTTTGTTTGTTTGCATGTAAGCGAGTCAGACTTTTACATAGAGCTAATAAAGATCGTGCCTCAGGATTACCTGATCTGCTGCTATTCGGTAACCTGCAGGATTGCATATTTTTACCCCCGATACCGAGAGCAGCAAGGCTCAGCAGGTGCATGTGAAGTCGAGGAAGGTTTGGTCTAGAACATGCTAAAGAATGGTGCATTGATTTGCGATTCCGCATCTGACACATCTTTGCTTGCCACAAGTAGAGACAAAGATGACCAGAGGGTGATGGATCCTGATGCTGAATCTTCCTGGATTTTCACCAGAGCCCTGTTCGCCGGGTTGCTCTGACATTACCACGTTGCCACCTCCCCTACCACGGTGAGGAAGGGTTGGATTGGGGGGAGGGGAGAGTTGCTGCTACTGCTGATATCTTGATGTTTTTGATTACATGAGATGCAGGTGTATGTGCTGTGTGAGACGGAATTATGTCTATTTCCATGTGATGGGAAGGTGTGGGAGGTGATGGGGGCGAGGGTAGGGGGATGGAAGAGAGAGGGCGACAAAATAAGGTCGCACTTCCCTTTTTTTTAAGTTTTTGAGCTTGTCCTTATTTTCTCGCCCTCTCCCCCTCCTCGCCCCATCACCTCCCACACCTTCCCATCACACGACCCAGACAATCTTTGGCCTCCCATTTTTCTTTCCTCAAGCCTAAATTAAAAAGATTCAACAAGCATATCTCGTATCCCTTCCCCCCTTCATAATTCAAATTAATTCTAACCACAACGACGTTCACCTCCCACCCCTTCCGCATTTATTGTAACACCCCTCCCACTTTCTATTGATTTTATACTCCTACCATTACTTACCACTGCAACCATCTATTTGTACCTCATATTTTGATTTTTTTTGTTGCTCAATACGACCGCAGGTTCTAAGCCGACTGCCAAAACATTTTGTACTTGTGTGATGTTTTCTTCAGAAAAAGCATCCTGAGGAAGTCTTATAATAAAGATGAAACGTTGATGAATACATAAATAATATATTTGGTTTTCCTTTTTCAATTTCCATATATATATATATATATATATATATATATATATATATATATATATATATATATATATATAGAGAGAGAGAGAGAGAGAGAGAGAGATACATAAGTTTACACAATGGCAGGAAAATGTAACATGATAACTGGTGTGATATTGGTTAAGTTCAATTAATTAGGAAACGATTTATTAAAAAAAGGGAGTGCAACACACTTTTGAGTGAGAAGTGTAGCTAAATATTATTTTCAGGTTTCTTATTTGAAACTGGCGATTTCACATGTGAGTTTTGTTTATAAGACTGAAAGGTGATATTTATCATATTAAAGTGACAGGCAGCGAGGACATCTGTATAATTCTGAATAATTTAATTTGAATTATCAAAACAATAATTTTAGAAAAAGACATTTTCATTTAATGAAGATGGATTATTCCAAACAATTATGTTTTTGTCTGGTACAGGGGATAAAATGCAGTTTTACAACTTTAAAATGTCACTGAGTACACCAGCCTCACGTTGGATAATCAAAATTAAAAGGTGTGATAGTACCTTTAATAGACCAAGTCCATATATTGTGACTGGAGGCTCTTCCTACATGTGTGAATTGAAGGCTTTTATTGACTGACCAATCGTAAAATAGTCGAAAATGTGAAACGATCTGTGATTGGTTAGACAAACAGAGTAGACACCTAATGTGAAAATTCTCAATAAAAGAATGAACTCTTTAGGTGTTCTTGAGATAGATAGATAGATAGATAGATAGGAAGGAAGAGAGAGAGAGAGAGGGGAGAGGAGAGAAATTGGCAACCAATCGAAGTCAGGAAAATAAAAAGACAAAGAAAAAAGTCTCTTTTATTCAACCTCCCCCAATGAACAAAAGCGCAAAGAAAACCCTAAAGTTCCTCAAACAAGAACTAGCACCAGTCAGATTCCTTCACTTGTCTTTTTTCCCCAAACAAGAGCAATACACCTTTTAGTTTTGTATATATTACTGTGTTCCAATATATTTGTTATTGTTACACAACCGTGTTCCAATAACTATTTGTTATAGTTCACAAAAAGTTTTTTGTGTTTTGGGGTTGCCGACCAGACTAACCAAAGTCTCCAACTAAGTTGCGCCAACATAAAAGTTCTGTAGATTGACAGAGCAACCGCAGAGCAATTGACAGAGCAACCAGTCATATCATTGTAGTATAATACCGCAAAAATACTAATAGTTCAATTGTTTCTAAGTCGGTTTGAACATTTTGTAGGAATATTCCGAATTTTAGAAGAGAGTATTTTGCGTGTGTGCAAGAAAAGGAAAGGTCATCATATGTGCGTGTGTGAAGTACATGCTGTTGATTCAGATAGTGTGTGTTGTGTCACCATTGAGTGTCTGTCGAGGTGTCTGTATCTTGGCTGGTCTATCTGTTTTCGAGCAGAACCGATTTGATAATTCGAAACCCATAACAATTTTGATTGATTTCAGAGTTCAACTTTGCTTTGTTTTTTTCCAATTTGCTACAGAATTCACTTATTTTATTTTTCATAACCTCCTTGTCTGAGGCATCATCATCATTGAAGACTCAACACTTATTTACCTCGACTGGGCTCCATTCATCCCAGCACTATGCGATGCGCAAAATATAGCTTAGCCATAGTAAATGACCATCCGTGCATAGTGAGGAGTCACATTTTTGTTGAAGTTATCCTGCGAATATGCATGGACATAGGCAGAATATGGCGGATCTAGAGAAGTAAACCATGACTACAAATCCTGCTATTACATGGGTAGCAGTAGTTCTAGTTGCACTCATTGATAAACTGATGATCTGGTTCTGAGAACAGCATGGCTTCACATGATCATATATACTTGAAAATGATAAGACATAACTGCTCTAGTTAGTGGAGTACTGTGGACTATGTGCAAGTATGGCATGCCGCATATATAATAAGCTATTTGATGAAGCATAATGGTTTCAGTGTCAATTGATGGATGACTCAAGGCAAGGCAATACTTACAAATTACTGCTGTGGCCCTGTTAAAGGGACCGAAATGAAGACACGAACACGGTATAAAGTAGAAACAAGTGTATTAAGAAAATAGAGTACAGAGGGAAGAAATATGCGCCTGGTAAGTAGAGTTCGACTATCTTACTGGATTCCGGCGAGAGTTAATTGCTGTTGGCATTTATTGAGCAAAGAGGAAGAGTCCATGTTGTACATAGGTAAGTCACCATAACAATTACTAAAAAAAAGAAAAATGAATATCCAGTTCCAAATCTTATAATTCTACTAATTAGAAAAAAAAAATGCAACAACGTAGAGAAATTTATTCACAAAAGTTAACAAAAAGATCATTTTTCTACATCATAAAATATTAATGTAAACATTTACTTTGTTGCCGTCCTATTCTAAATAATATGTTTCAATTGCCCAGTTTAACAAAAACCTTTGTTGATATACCTGTATGGCCGGGAGTTGTGCTTAGACAAAGGGTTAAACCCATGTGGGAGAGATGCCTTTATAGCAGCATGTCATTCCCACTGTGTGATGTGGCCCGGCCACGTGTGGATTGATCGAAGTGGCCCGACCACGTGTGGATAAAATTAAAAGATTAAAACAAAGGGAAGAAGGAAAAACATTATTATTATTTATAAATTATATCAGAAAGAAAGTGAAGGAATAATAAAGCTAACACACAAGAATGGTATTTTGTAAAATCAATAATTAGAATAAAACATTTATATTAAAACAAAACAATTTATTTTACTAAAACATTTCGTAAAACTATCAGTTACAGAGTTTATTTTTAAGGAGTGAAAAAGTTCCATTTGTAAGTTCATGTTTGTACGAATGTATATATGCGAGCGTGTTTGATGTAAAGTGATTTTTGTGGCAATTGTAATGCGTATGTGTGCTTGAAGAAAAGTTCGTTATCCGTGGTAGGAATTAAAAGAGATTACCTATTTTTTTACTTTTTGCCTCCCCCATCTCCTCGGTCGAGCCGGTGTGTGTGTGTGGGGGGGGGGGGGTGTCGACGATCTCCTCTGTGTGCGTTCGGCCGGAAAGTGGAAGAAAAAGAGAAAGAAAAGAGGGTGCGTGACTTGTTTTATAGGGAGTCAAATCATGCGTGGTCAAGCTGACCTGTTGGTTCCTGATTGGCCAGAATCTTCGGCCAACATGCTTTCATGAGATCACCCCCTCTTCTCTACCTCAGTGACGAAGAAGTGTTGAGTAAACAAAGAAAGAAAGGAATCGCAACAAATATCCCCTGGCCGGTTGTGGCGTCTGCCACACCTGAAACATCAGGAAGTTTGATCAGATATCCTGATTTTTATTAGTTTTGGAGTTTCCCCAAATGTCATGGTTGTCTCAATTGTTTGTGTTCCCCCTATTGATTCTAAAATATAGGATTTAAATCCTATAAAACCTAGCACAGATTGATAAGTATTCAAAATATTTTTCAATATGCAAAATACAATGACTATACATTTTTTATAGTTTATAGTTAAATGTAGCAGGGAAAAAGAATGGTCAAGCTTTTTCATTCTTCGATTATATTCATGTAGTAATATGGCATAAGATTTATTAGATTAAGTAGAAAAGGAAATTTCCATCTGAAATTAAGATTACGTAAAATTAGGAAATTGTCATGAGAAATTTAGCTTACATGTTTAAGGCAATGATAGTAATTCTTGAGTAATACGTGACAAATAAGCTAGTAAAATCCTACTCTTTGGCTTTTGGTCTGCGGCACGAGCAGGCATGTTTTCAGATCCCTTCTTCCCACCACTTATTATTGTTATTAATAATGTATAATCTACTGAAGAAGAATTTAAAGAGAAAATAAAACGACGAGGAATATAAAAGGTCAAATCGAATTTGTTGTTAATTACGAATAACAGCACAAGAATGCTACTGCTGTTATTAAATGAAAGACAGATGGCTGTTATCAACATCACGAGAGTAGGAGTGACAGATCAACTACACTGTGATGGTCACAGCGACTACTACTATTGCCACGTTCACCACTAAAAAATTACTACTACAACACCCAGACATCACAACTAATTGAGCTACCTACTGTGTGTTAATGAAACACAGCTGTCTATGTGTGTGCCATCCAGAGATGTGTTGCCATCAAAGAAGAATCACAACACAGTAGTGCTAAATAAAAGAAATTTGAATTGCTGAAGTCAATTAATGAAATCCCATAGTTCAGTTTGGTAGCGTCGCTTTGGTACTCTTTTTTTTCTGGATGAAAAATTAAAATTGCCGATGTCAATTAATAATATTCTATAGATGACTTTGGTAAGGTTGCTTTATATAAAATAGTGCACCTGAGATAAATCATATAAGCAATTTTTAGAACTGCTCATACCCAAAGATAATCTGGGTGAGAAGTAGTTAGCTATGGATTCAAAAATGCCTCCCTCCCCCCGGTTCTTTGAAGAATGCCATCCAGAAAGTTGTCACTTAAAAAAGTAGACTAGTTTTTATCAGAGAAAGTTATGTCCACTTCAGATAGACAACCCCTGCTGGTATATATTTTTAATGTCTGAAATACAATATGATGCTGAGATTACCCCCTTTCTGTTTTTCCTTTGATGGCAGCCTAAAACTCAAGATGGGTAATGTTATTAGGCAGGGTTCAGGTTTGAACCCAGGTCATCTTCAGGCAGATTTGAGGTAAAAAAAAAAACAAACAAACAAAAGAACGAAGGATTATTTTGGAAATAAGTGATAAAACGATAACATTCCTTGTCCATGGCCTCAGTAGATCGAAAAGCAAAATTGACAAAAGAATGGCATTGCCCAAGAAAAACTGTGATTAGGAATCGGGTCACAGGCATTTACAATGTCAGATGACATAAACAAAAGCTTATTTAACAGGGTACCTTTTGAGAGAAATGAGTCTGACAGTCAGTGTGACAAAACTCGTGTAGGACCGAGACTCGTTCGTTCATTTGTAAATGTATTTAACTAAGAAATAAAAGCATTCTTTTTATAACAAAAAAAAGCTGTATTGCTGTTTATATCAAGGGGATCAACTTTTGCACCAAGCAGACAAGTTGTGTTATCCCCCTTACACTCGATACTTGTATCAAACAGTTGATAGTTCGATTCAGGTGATAACACTAGAGTACTTGTGACTATTTAAAACACATTTCAAGGTCTATATAAGTCAGCCAGAATTAGAGGTCAGGCTAGTCACTGTGGGATGAAGTCAGTTGAATTTCAGTTCAGTAATGTCAGTTGAGTGTGTTTGATACTGGACTGGTTTTTTCTTGGGATCAACAATTTTTGCTGTTGTGAATGCTATCCTCAAGTTAAGAAAACAAACCCTAATATCTGACTCTAGAGATTGTACTAAGGTTCTGTCAGCTAGAGAAATTTCTACTCAAATAATAAAAGTTATTAATTGTTAATAACACGGCATTGTCAATTCATTTGAATAAAACTCTCTTTTTTCCACCTAACGAAATGCATTACCATGGATGGCTGTGCATCATAATCAAAAACCTATCAATTCCGGACAAGATGCACACAATGAAGACGATCAAGGACCTCATCTGATGCTATAGCAACCATGCACCCATGACAGTGGTGCCGTGATAGTGTGCTTCACCTCATTTTCATTCTGTTTTATTTTTGCTCTGGTTGAATAATGGTGATTTGTGCAGATGTCGACTAACATTATATATCCAGTATTTCTAGAGATAAAAGTAATGCATGTCTTTGAAATAAAAAAAAATTCTGAGGTTTTTATTTGAAAGGATGTTTGCATGATGAAAATATGTTCCTGTGAGATTCTTTGGTTTTTGTTGAGTTGAAGATTCGTGTTATTTCCCTTGAGTGTGTTCAGATCGAGGGTCGTGTCCCCCGATTATTTACGTGTTCGTATAATCAAGCAATTGTTGCATGCAAAGACAGAGTAATAATTAATAAACAAAAATGAAGTAGTTCAAATAACGTTTATTGAACGTGTGTGTACGTGGAATGGTGAAGTGTGTGATGTATGCATGTGTGTCGATGGAAAAACAGTTCTTAAAAAAGGTATAAGAAGAAATGAATCCGGCGAGAGGAAAGTCTTTGAAAGCCGTACACAAAGAAAATGAGTTGAGAACTCTTACCGCTGTTTGACCACGTGTGTTGGTAGTTGTTATGCCGATGCCATTTGAAGAGAAAAGCGTTAGACGAAGCGCTAGTGTATAAGCGTCGTTCTGCCGAGGCCAATCGACCAGACGAGAAAAGTGAAACGGAACGCTAGTGTCAGCGTCGTTCTATCGAGACCAAAAAGCGAGTGAAACGGAGCGCTGGTGCCAGCGTTGTTCTGCCGGTGCTAGTTGGTGAAGGAGAGATGGATTTTCCGTTTTCAACGGTTTTTATAGTCAGAAGGGCAGATAACTCTGGTGTCGCTTTACAGTGCCACCTGTCGGTGAAAAAGCGACACCTACCGGCAAACCGGTGTAGTTATGTTTTGAAAGGAGGAGGTAACTGCTACAAGGGTCTTGATGTTGTTGGTACGTTTAAAATCTTGTGCTGCCCTGATTTCGGGGTCATCATCTTGAGGGCGGTTTGACCAAAGTTTATTTTGCATATGTGAAATGGAAGTAGTTGATGTGTATATGCCATTATGTGTGGATATGCGAAGTACACACTGTTTGATGCATGCAAGAAAGAGAAATGTTTGCCGTGTAAAAGTCATAATGTGTTCATGTGTGAAGTACATGCGTGAATCTTTTGACTGACTATTGTGTGTGTGTGTGTGTGTGCAATGAGAAACAGTCATTATGTGTGCATGTTTGAAGTAAACGCTGTTGATTGAGATAATGTGTGTTGCATCACCGGCAGGGTCTGCCGAGGAGCAACAGACTTCTCGTTGATATATTTGTAGTTTGAGAATTAAAAAGAAAAACTATTGCTTATTGTAACACTGAGACGAAAATGAATGCTTACCAGCTTTGAAGCATGTGGGCTGTTTCGCATGTCAGGCATTCATTTTTCAGTGAAAAAAGACAGGCATTCGTTTTTCAGTGAAAAAAGAATTAGATTTTTTATAGGTGGCATTAATTTGCATATGTGGAGAACAACTACTTTAAGAAGGATGAAGAAGGGGAAGACAGTTCAATTTTGAACAGCTGTGAGTGAACATTGGAGTTTGAGATTTGTAGATGTTTGTTGCGGTTGAAAAGGCGTTTCCTTTTCCTTTTTTCGTTACAATATCCAATGGTAGGATGCAGGTCGGTTATCTGTATTCGAACAGAGAAAGATTTGTTAATTCGAAACCTTATAAATTTCGATCAAATTTGGAGTTTAACCACACGAACATTGTACAGAGCTTATCCTGTTTTTGTTCCAAGTCGTTTTAGAATTCACTTATTTTTCTTGGGGGTCTTTATTTGCGCAAAAATGTAATAATATATTTTTGAAGGTGTGTCTTAATTGTTTTGCTCATCTTATTAATTCTAAAATATAGGATTTAAATCCTACAAAACTGCAGTAATACCAATAATTGAATAACTACTTAGAGCAGTCACGAAAAACCTGCAAAAACATGAGAAGAAATTAGAATCAGAGCAAAGAATGGCGCCATACAATCCACAGCACTGATGAAAACACAACTACGAGTAGCATAAATGGAGATGGATTAGGGAGAACGAATGTATTAATGAAAGAGGACACAAAACACCAGAATTAAATTTTACATCTTTCCATTGTGTGTATTCATTGCTGTTTGAGTATTTGTAGAGGCTTGCTAATTTTATCGTTTCGAACGGGCAAGAGTCATTTTCATTGGTGTGTGATTATGTATTATCTTTGTAGTTGTGGTGTTGGTGTAAATGTGTGTATGTGTGATGTTTTCAGTCCGTGAAAATGTTAGTTATTTCACATCTGGTCTCTATGTCCCATGCTTGCAACTTTGGAACTAAACACTCGTCAATGAGCTTGTTGCTTTTAATGTAAATCAATCGGCTCTCAGAATTGTTTTGTGAAAATATTAATTGTAATCTAGTCATGTGATCTGTTACACGCAGTAGTTGTCCATTGTTTTCTGTAGTTCCCACTTCCACTTTTATTTAAGCAGAGATTTTACAAAGGGAAACGAAAGTGAAGGAAAGAAAAGGAAGGAATGAAACAAACACGAGAAGAGAAGGAAAGACAGTAGATTAGCATGCCAGTAACTTATTTGGTTTGCTTGAGCCTATCGCAAGCATTTTAAGACAAACCAAAGACATTTTCTTTCTCACTCGACAATACCTGGTGTGGTATTCGCTCTGGATGGGCATCCAGCTTCCACCGAAAGACGAAGATTCTAGGGAATATCAAATTCATATGCGGTCCCCAGCTTCATGTATATCTTGGTCAGGGAAGAAGACATACAGCACCTAATATTCCCAAATGGTCACCCATCTGACCAGGCTCAAAATCGCTTAACATCAGTGATCTAACGAGAACTGGTGTGTCAACATAATTATACTGTATACTAAGACCAGGGTAAGTATATAAGAAAAATACTATAATCTGCACCCCCCCCCCCGTCCTAAAAAACGCGGTATCACCAAAATCGGTTATTATCACAGAAAGTGGTTGGGGAGAGTCTGACATGATAAAAAGACTGAGGAGGGATAGCACCACTCAGACCTCGAAGAGTATGGAAAATATTGGATTTTCAAATTCCATAGAAAACCATTGGCCATTATCAGCAAGAAATCACAGTAAACGGCTGGTGTCAGAAAGTTAATTATGTAAATAAATTTGTAGCAATATTACTACATGCAAGAACAACACGACTACAACAAGCCGCCATAACGATTTTGAATCTGTGTTTAATTTCTAAGCTCGTCGCTGATTAGTGCAAGCATTTGACTTCCTTTCTGGCTTGCCCAATCAGGGGTCATCTCTCAAGCAAGCTGGACACATGATGGGAGATTATAAAAGATATAGCCCACTGTTTACTTCCTCTTTCTTACCCACGAGACAAGACTGCCAGTTACTCATCACATTGCTCGGATCAGCCCTCAAACTTCTCTCTGGTGATGCCTCCCCCCCCCCGCCCCCATCCCCAAGCTGTTTGGGCCCTGGGTTCGACTTCGACAAAAAGACCTAAAACTCCAACATGGTAACTGTTGCACACATGTGGACTTAATGTAACGCGCACACACACATAGACATGGTCTGATTTCAACACCTGTGTAAGTAAACACTCTCATATATGAACTTTCCTTACAAACAGGACATTCATCTTATCCTTTATATATGAACTCTTCTCTCTTCCCTACTAACGGGACATTTATTTAACACCACGTGGACTTTCTAACCTTTTGCCTTCGTCCATACTCATGGGCGTATTCATTTATTAACACCCTTCTCTTACTTTTACTTTTATTTACATGTCAACGAAGATGACTCAAAAAAGTTGTTTGAAATGTGAGAATAAGACTTTATTTTTTTATTCTATATTTTGGTGACCCTTAGAGCATACAGCCTACTAGCAGCTGTGTTGGTCGTCTTCGTTATTCTTAACACACTCTCTGCTCAGGACCAGCATCTATAAATTCTCTTTTTTCTACTTTAAGACAAGACCACCATTCTAGTTGTTATCCCCCCTTCTTTTTATTGTTCTATTATTTGCGAGTTGTTTTGTAGCAGTCATAAACATCGACATTTCTTTCCTCTCGCGGAGAGCAGCCCTGGCAAGGTTGTTTGGTCATACGATCACCAATCAGACGCCAGGGCATATCAATTTAGACCGGACTTTTAGGAGCTCCACTCTGAGACACTTTGGGATCTTGCAGTGCATGTAGAGAGCTTCGAAGCACCCACGAAGAAAGATGTCGACACTTTCTCCTGTCCCTGTCAACTTGACACCAAACAAGGCTATGTTCATTCAAAGATATACTGCGCCAAGAAAATACTTTCGGCAGTCGACCTTTATTATTACTATTTCTTTTTTCTTCACTGTTTTAATTTTCGGCACCCTATACCAAACGGTGTAGACCACTTAAATAAATATATATAATTTGTTATTTATAGAAGGCCGGCCTTGTTTTCCTTTCTTTGGTGATTTTTTATTTATTACAGATTATTACATTTTATGTTGAGATGAAACCCTGTAGTTTGTTGTAGTCGGTTTTATCCGGAAAAAGATAACATTTCGACAGTTATTCTTCATCTCCCAAAACAAAAACACAAAAAAAAACACAAGGAAAACATGAATTTCCACACGTGCCTCTTTCGTAATCTCCGAGAAACACGTGCCGTATACGTCCGTCAAAATTCTCAACAACTTGGCGCTCATAAAAAAAGAAAAGAAAAAAAGAAGTGGGTGTTGTGTTTTTGTTTTGGGGTAGCACTTTCAACAATTTCTCCCCTCTCTCAGCATTTTATTAATAACTATTCGCTTCGACCCAAACTGAAGAAAGAATGAAAGCAATGGAGGTTTTTTTTTTTCACAGCATAGTAGCAATTTGTGTTGTTTTTAGTATTAAGAAAAGCAACAAAATCATTTATTTGGAGGTGAGTAAGAAAGAAAGGAAGAAGCCGAACAGTCCATATAGCATTTGCTTTTTCCGCGGGGAAGCAGAGCAGTATAGTACCCCCCCCCCCTACTCCCACTCGGCCGCATCATTACACTTGTAGGCGTGGCGAATAGTTAACCTAAAAACACTGACCTTGAAACATCACGTTGGGTACACGCGTTTATTAGCCACGAAAGCTCAACACTTGTCGTTTTCTTTGCTTCCTGCTGTAAAAATAAACAAATAAATAACATTCCCACTGTCCCGGTTTGTTTGTTGCTGTCGCTGTTTTTTTTTTTTTATGGAGTTAAGTTATGAAGCAATTATCAATCGTGAGACTGACTGACTCGAGTAGAAAAGCCGGCAGCGACTGCGCAGTTTGAAGAAAAACAAACAAGAAAAAAAAGTATGTTGGAAAACGTGAATCCAACATAATTTCTGAATAATGTCACTAATATAATGGGGGGGAGGGGAGGATCCTTTCCGTTACTACACTGCCCTTAATCCTAATCTAACCTTTAACACTAGCCCACCCCTCCCCTGGTAATGCCTGGGAAGATGGTATCATGACGAACGTATTCTACACTGCCCCCCCCCCCCAAGATAATATCCTGACGAACGAAAAAACAGATACTACAAGGAAAATATCAAGTGGCGGGCATTAAACAGGATCTTTGTCATTTAACGCCTGCCACTAATGGAAATTTTGTTACTACACGGCCCCTATCCTCTAACTCTAGTCCCCCTTCAAGAAGGAGGTAATACATGGAAGTATAGTCTCATGACAACCGAACAGATACTACATTACCTCTTCAAAGGAGGAGGAGGAGGTAATACTTGGGAGGATGGTATCATGATGAACGAACATATACTACACTGCCCCTCCTCCCAAAAGAGTAGGTACTGCCTTAGAGGATGGCATCATGACGAACGAGCAGATACTATGGGAATGGGATATATCACGTAGCAGGCATTAAACGGAAGAGCCCCTAATGCAGAATTGCTTTTTTTCATAAAAGGTGCGTCTTGCTTACCTTTATTGATAAAATTGTGGGTATGGGGGTAATGCTTTGGCTGACAGAGGATAGCCTTCACTCTCTCCCAGAAAATACCCCCCCCCCCCTGCAAAAAAAGCGTTCTGTCTTTCATAAACTATTTTTTAAAAAAATGCTGTTAGTAACAATTAGTTACTTTGAAAACGACTCTATATCATTTCTTGGCCTTTGAACTAGAATTAAGGTGTAGTATCTGTTTTGTCCTCGGTCGGAAGAGGGGAAATCTCAGTTTGTAGAATCTCTTCCTTGACGTGAAAGAAGTAAATACCCTCACAAAAATAATTCATACATTTAAAGTTTCTGCTTCCTTTGCGACGGCCAGCACTTGGAGCCGTACAAAGCAGTAGTAACAATTTTGAAGTATCGATATTTTATACTAATTGACATTTTTTCTGTTTCAGATATAAATACATCTATCATATATATATCCATTTAAGTATGACACCGGCCCAAAAAGCATTAGAATTCTCAGAGTACAGAAGAGCCATATTATAGGTTAATTAGGTGGACTTAATCAACATCAAATCGCAGCAAACCTCGGAATTCCACTTCCCACTGTTAACTCAGTGATTGTCCAATTCATCAGCAAGGGAAAATAATCAATATTATCTTGTCTTGCAGTGTTCATTATTAATGATAAGGATATCTATTTACTTCCTTCATGTCTGTGTATACCCATCTTGGGAGAGTCTATTATGGGTGTAACCGTCTCTCCTTTACAACAGTGTGTACATTTTGCATTTTTAAGTCAATTATAAATTGATTAGAATACACTCAGTTGAAATGTTGTGTTTGATTAAGGATGTTTAATAAAAAGTATTTTTCTTTGTTTCAAGTTTGTAAACTTTATAAAATGTTTTAATGATGTGTATATTATAAATTGTGAGTATTACATTTATTTATCTTTCAACCTTTAATTTATATGCCTTTTCAAAATGTTCAGTAATGCACACATAATAATCCTGCCTGCCTGATTCCTGGTGCAGCATTCATCCTGGGTGGGTTGATCCGGCTTCCTCCGAAGGAAGAAGTTTCTAGAGAATATTAAATTCATAAGTGGCCCCCATTTGTATGTATATTACGGTAAGGGGAGATGACCATGTTAGTGTTTTGCAGTTTTTTGCAGGCTACTGTCACCTTCCTCCCACATACAGCACCTGGGATTCTGAAATGGTCACCCATCTGGTACTGACCAGGCTGAACGTCGCTTAACTTCGGTGATCTAATGAGAAACAATGTGTCAACATATATTTTCCAATATCAATAAAATCTCTTGATTTTGACTTATTTAAACCCAAAAGTCTGCTGTGAATTTCATCTAGTTAAAAAAAACATGGAAAATAAAAATTTATTAAAAGTAAGTCTTATATAGTTGTGACGTCACAAATGAGAAGTAGAAAGTCAAACGGTCCTATTTCACAGCTGTTCATAATAGCAGTTGTAGAGATGTTGATCCTATTTTTTTTATTCTTTGTGGCTGGGGCGCTGGCTTTTTATCCCATCTTCCGACCTTGTGCCACATCTTCCTGCTGTGGGAAGGAAGTAAATTAAGCGGATTCCATAAGGATTCAGTCTGCGAAAGTTGGTTGATGATTGGAGCGTCTAAATGCAAGTCGAGAATCCGTTCTCGACAATCAGTCTGGCAGAGACTGGCTATTTCGGTGGCCTTTATCTGTCGGACTGATATATTATGTCTTGGGTAGTCCTAGGAGGTCAACCCTCCCAAGCCTTGCCTTCCCTCGGTTATGGCTCTTCCGCTGGGGCGCTGGCTTTCTCTCTCCATCTTATGCCACATCTTCCTGCCATGGAAAGGAAGTAAATAAAGTGGCTGTAATAATTGAAGCAATTAAAAAGAACAACAAATACTAACTTAGTCTAACAGCATTAAACCAGCAGTGATAATGTTAATATCTATGTATACTCTCAATATCCAATTCTGGTCTTTCTCACTCATTCCTTTTCACACTGTTTTTCTCTTTGTTCCTTCTTCTGCTGTTGTCTTCTTCTTGACACCCATTTTTTGTTTCCTGTTTTTTGTTTTTTTTATCTAATACATTTACAGCCAAAGGATGAACAACACTTATCTAACTCATTTACAGAATTATGTCTTTGTGTCACTTATTTAAATTTGAATTTTATGTTCTACGCCTATACCCTATTGTCACTGATAGTCTTATTTTTTAATTATTTTATTTACTTTTGTTCACCCCAAACAAGGCATATTGCCACTGAAGCGTAAGAAGCTACCGTGGTAGGGGCCAGATTTGTAGGGGGCTACCTAGGTGGGGAGTTGGGCAGTAAGATGTTTGTTCACATTACATTTAAATTTTTGCATGTTAATATGCTTTGGGAAACAGGGATCAGAGAGGGAATTCCAAAGGCAAGCGGTCCAAGGAAAGAAGCTATTAAAATAGAAAATCTTTCAACATCTAAAAACCTCTACACTGAAGAGGTGGCATATTGCTGCTAGGTGAGTGGGTCGGGAAGTACAGTAAGTTCATTGGAGCATATTGCATGGAAGTACTTGTAAAAAAAAGTGCACGGATGCAACACTGCAGCAATGCGAAAGTGGCTGGAGCTTGGCAGACAATGCACGACCTATTAGGTTAGAAATTCTTTTTTGCACCTTGTCCAAGAGGGAGAGGGTAGTTGCTGGTGCACCAGCCCAGATGTGGCAACAATATTTCATACTGGGTTGGTGTTCAAGAAAGATGGAGAAAAATCATAGGTTATTTGGGTGATCTGTAACTATCTGTACTGATTGATTTTCTCTTTGTTCCTTCTTCTGATAGCTTCTTCGCGACACTGACTAATTTTTGTTTTATGATTTTATATCTATATTCATTTATGAATGTCTGTCTCAGTGTCACAAATCTATGTTTAATATTCTAGGCTATTACCCTTTTTGTCAGTGTTGTTTAGTATTATTGTTAGTGTTCAGGAGAAATAAAGAAAACTGATAGCTTATTTGGGTCATTCGTGAATATGTTTGCTTTGTGTAATTAAGTATTATTAAACTGGGCTAATAGTCAGGAAAGATGGAGAAAAATGGTAAGTTATTTAGGCCATCCATAACTATAAAAGTTTGAATTTTCAACACTCACAGATTGTTTTCTGTTTTTCTATCAAATGAAATTACAGACACTTGGCTTTCAGTCACTTATTTAAAACTATATTTTATACTAGCAGGACCCGTGCTCCGGCGTTGCCCGAGAGAGATATATAAGTATTAGAGTATTAATTTGTAAAAAAAGAAGTTGAAAAGAACTCTGTAAGTGATTTAGGTGATTAAAATAGGATTTATTAATGTTTTGAATCAAACAAAATAGATTTCTCTGTTTTGTGTGATTGCCTCCCCATACGAGTGTAAGCAGCAGGTTATTTGTAAAAATAAAAACCACTGCCCCCCCCCCAAAAAAAAAACAAAAACAAATGTAAATGTGATCCAAAAATATGTTTGAAGCTTTCCAAGGCCAGTGAAGGAAAAATATTTCTAGACTGAGGCAATTTTTATCCCAATCTAGAGTGCCCATTTTGGCTGAAGATTTAATTTACGAACATTAAAAAAACAATGATAGTTTTTAATGTGTTGAAAATCCATCTTCTTGAGAAAAAATAAAAATTACTGCAGTCTAGAAGGATTTCTTCTTCACTGACAAAGGAGAGAATAAAGGTACGTGACACTATTTTGAATCAATGTACAATAGAACTAATTCAGTTCGTTAATGTAATCCTTAAATTCCGGAATGAGTTGAAGTGTATGTTTAATGTTTATAAGTAACAAAGAACAATCAATAAGTATATGTAATCCAATATTCTGGAATTATCAAAGAATATGAGGAAGCATTTATTATTTAATTTATGAATCTTGTATATTATGTATGAAATTATTAGAAGAATAAAATGAAACAATTACAGTGATCATTGTATAAATTATCCAATGTAATTTATTTACCGGAGCTAAGTGGGAGAGTGGGAGTAGGAAAATATTAGAGGGAAAAGTTTTTCTACCATCTGTATGGAGTATGTTTTTGTGAGAGCCTGTGATTGCGATCTAAAAGTAATATTTATTGTTAGATAATGAAAATAATCATAAGTTTCTTGAAACATGCTCGAGTGAATAAGCTAGATAGAGTGGTGAATTTAGTAGCCTATGATGCATGTGGTTATTTTCTTACAGGTACAGGGGAAAACAGGTCTTCACTTTATATATATAGATTATATGCCTATACTCACATTGTAACTGCTGGTTTAGTATTATTAGACTACATTAGGTTAGTATGCAGGATAAATAAAGATGGACGCCTGTTTTAGCGTCACTTATTTTTATCTATATATTATATTCTACACCTATGCCCACATTACCAATGCTGGTTTTGTATTATTAGATTAGGCTAATGTTTAGGAGAAATGGAGAAAACTGGTAGGGCCATCTGTAACTATAAAAGTTTGATTTTCTATTTTATAAAGAAAAATCGTAATTCTGTCTTTGTGTGTGCGTGGTTAAAACCCGGATGTTACACAAGATACATTTACACATCTTACGTCATCATATTCAGTGTGCCTCCAAACTAGTTATGGTAAGAAATACTGTTTAATAGTCATTTCCACGGGGTCACCAGGGATGAAATTAATGCATGGAGGGGTAAAAAAAAACAACAACAACAAAATTTATTTTTCATTCTTAATTGTTTAAAAAATAATACTGAAATTAGGTCAAACAACAATCAATCAGCCTTCGTTTTCTTTCTTTCTTTTTATTATATTTATTGAACAAGTTGCCACAAAGGTAGAGAAAGAGGTAGATCTCTTTCTCTCTCTCTCTTTCTCTTTCTCTCTCTCTCTCTCTCTCTCTTGGAGGGGGCAGTTGGAGGGAAAGGAAAAGAGAAAGAGCGAGAGAAGTTTTAAAAGATGTTACACACACTTTTTTTTAACTCTTCTATTATGTTATCCATGTCCCCAGGCAACCCCGGGTAGCCTTGCTAGTCATTAGTAAACGCTTGTAGAGAAAGCTTAACGCACAAAGTCAATTTCTTTATTCGTCATTGTTTTGGCCCACAAATCATGTTACATGGTTAAGAAAACCGAGATGATAATTGGGTTTTCACAAAGTTTCCAATGAAAAAAATATAAAAGATTGTTTAAAACATTTCATTTTATTGTAGAAGTGGGAAAAAAAAGAAATTCATTTTCTTTGTGGCAAGGAAAAAATCTTGTTTGTGAGAAAAAAAAAATATCTCTGGCTCAAGCTAGTTTCCCTGGGAAACGTTCTGGTGGCTCGTCTTTCAACCTCTTTTACAAATTGGGTTAAAAGAATTTAAAAAAAAGATGTCTAATCTTTCTTTCTTTTTCGATGTTACATTTTTAAAAATAGGTCAGTTTTTGTAAATTTATTGTGTTTGGATTATTTTTTTGAGATTATATAAAAAAAACTAGCAGGAAGACCTACGCTGCCCGGAATTGAATAAGGAACCGCCCCTTTGTCCATAACGCCATAATATTTTTTTTTAATTCTTACTTTTTACATTTTATAACATTAAATTTTTTTTTCTAATGTCATACTCATCATCGATTTGGTGAGAGTACAGTGGCATTTATTGAAATAATTTTTGATAAATTCGTAATCTCTTCGAGGCACATCTGGCGTTTTCTGGGAATTAATATATTTTCGTTGCATGGATGTTTGACATTAACACAGACTTTACGATAGTATTGTTTCATCTTTGATCAAAATGAAATATAATTATCCATATACCCTGGGTAATGTAATTTTAGAGTATTTATGTATTAGAATATGTAGCAGTCATAAACAGTTGATTCATACTTTAGTGGAGGTGTTTAGTGTTATTCATTTAAGGTGTTGATCCTTTTCTTATTTCAGTCAGATGCGTCCAAACACAACTTGTAAGGAGAAGACGAGATGGATGTAAGGGGATGATGAGTGGGAAAGGGGTTATCCTTTTTTCTTCTCGTAAAGAAACGGAACAACGAAAAGCATTTCTGTAACTATAACAAAAAGGGGTTTTATTAACTCAAGGTTACCTATACCGTTTGGTATAGGTAGAAGAGAGTGCGACAGTGTCCGTCTGAGGAAGAGGAAGAATATAAGAGTTCTTAGGGCCGCCCGTGGATTTCTTCAGGTGAAGATGGTAGTAGTCGTCAAGTGGCGACGGCGGCAGGAGAGAGAGCGTTTCCTCGTTCCTCGCTGGTGCTCTCTGCGATGTGTCCAAGCTGGTGCCAGGAGGTCGTCTGATCTTTTTCCTCGAACCCTAAGGGGACATAAGTAGTCCCTTAGGGAACTAACGATATTACTGCGCCTTGTGATTTGATTGGACAAGCCAGCTCACAGGGACAGTGATTACGCATTCAAAAGTAGTCCCTATTGGTGACTGCTACAAACTAACACTACCAGGTTACGTTCTTCATCCTGACGCTCTTCCCAACCAATAATCCTACAACTAAAATAGTCAGTGTTTTTTGCTGCCATATGTTGATAAAAAAAAACAAACAAAATGACGACAGTTGTAAAGTTCTCATAAATAATTAAAAATCAAACCAAAATAGAAAGTATTAGTTTGTTATGATACACCAATATTTCAATGGTTTACGAATATTAGAGTAGCCATGCCAAAAATTAGACCATTTAAAAATAATAAGACGTTTTTTTCATGGCCATATGATTGTAAACCAACCAATAAATTTATTCGACAGACAGATTCGAGAAGGAGGATAATATATATATATATATATATATATATATATATATGGAAATGAAAAAAGGAAAACCAAAAATATTATTTATCTAAATACACAAATAATATTTTTGGTTTTCCTTTTTTCATTTTCCATTACGTTGGAATATTATTTCCATTATATATATATATATATATATATATATATATATATATATATATATATATATATATATATATAGAGGAAGACTTTTGATGAGACTTTTTTTATTTTTTCAATTTTCCGAATGGTCCATTTAGTGTGTAGCAGTTACATCCTCCTTTCAAACATAACTGCACCGGTTGGCCATTAGGTGTCGCTTTTTCACCGACGGGTGGCGCTGAAAAGCGATACCAGAGTTATCTGCCCTTCTGATTATAAAAACCGGTGTAAACGGAAAATCACTCTCTTCACTATTCAATTGGCCTCGCTGAACGACACTAAGACACCAGCGCTCCGTCAACACGTGTTCAACAACGGTAAGAGTTCTCAACTCATTTTCTTAGTCGGGAACACGTGTTGACGAAGTGCTGGTTTCTTAGTGTCGTTCAGCGAGACCAATTGAATAGAGTGATTTTCCGTTTACACCGGTTTTTATAATCAGAAGGGCAGATAACTCTGGTGTCGCTTTTCAGCGCCACCTGTCGGTGAAAAAGCGACACCTAACGGCCAACCGGTGCAGTTATGTTTGAAAGGAGGAGGTAACTGTACTTTCGATTTGATTTGTCAAATCATCTTCAGGCGGTGTTAGTCTTGGTTTCTTAAAAAATCTCTTTACTGTTGATTTTCTTTTATTATTATAATATAATTATAATTTACAACTTAAAAGGAGTGTCTGTAATATTGCGATGTTATATGATAGCGTGATTACGTTCTAAGAGCGTGCAAGATTCAAAAGTATAATTGCTTAATGGCTCAGAATTTGGTAACGTTTATTATTATGCTAGACACTTTAAAATGTTGTGACTAGTTTCGTAATTCACATTATTGATTGTGCGATGTTTAGTTTTTATGTAGAGGGCTTCAAATTTTTTAAAAATCTTTTGGTGTTGGTATCGTGGTGTATTATTTAGTACAGATAATAAAATTACTGCTTCTCTTGACGTTGAAAGCTTATTTACAAATGTCCCAGTAATCAAAACAATTGATATAATTATTAATAACATATACAATAATCCATCCTTCCCCCACTAAAAATTGATCCTAAAATACTTAAAAAGTTATTATTAATTTACACAACCGGAGTCCCTTTCTATGACCATAAGGGAAACATCTATACCCAAATTGACGGTGTTTCTATGGGATCGATCATCGGACTGACTTTCAGTAATTTTACATGGCTGACCATAATTACTAAACCCTCTATGCCCGCAACTTTGATGATATCCTTATTTTAGCAGACAATAATGATAAGATAAAAAAAAAACTACAAGACATTTTTCAAAAAACTCATGAGCTTAATGTTAATAACAAAATTCCGTTTTTAGATGTTCTCATTGACTCTAACAATGACGCATTCATCACCTCTCCCTATAAAAAACCTACCTCTATTTTACATGCATTTTAAGTTATAAAAGCAAATGTTCATATCGATATAAAATTGCAATGATTAAAAATCTAATCTCTTCAAACAGGAAAATATTCCTTAACGAATTAAAAAAAAACATTAAGCAAGTCCTAATTAATAAGCAATTTCCAAATTACATTGTTGACGAACAAATAAAAATAATGGTTAGAAATTAGACAATACTAATAATAATCAGCTAAATAATTCCCACTACATAAATCTATTCTACTGTAACCAAATGCATCCGAACTTTAAATCCTGTAGCGGACGTCAACAAGAAATTGTCATAATCGGCTGTTCATTAGCAAACTCAGTACTTACATTATATACTAGCAAAACTATGTATATTATTGTTTGTTTTAATAAGAAACATTTTTTTAAAGAACTGTTCGCTTTGAGTTTTTTTTTTTTTTAATTCACTCATTAAACAAAAAGTTACTTTAGGAGGAGGGGGGCACATCAAGGATTAGGGAAATAATATATCACATCATTAAAAATATATTGTTCAACAATAGTTTATGAATCTTCACAGACTCACATATGTTTTTATTCGAAATTAAATTAAAGGTTAAATATAGGTCAATGTCAAAAATGTTAGCAATTATTTTTAGACGTCATAAAAAGAATGTCTGTAATCTAATACCAGCACTGAAAGAATAGACGGCATCATTAAAAAAGTTATTGTTGTAGCTTATGAATCCTTTGAGAAACATTCGATATCAATGTGTATAAAAATAATTTGTCCTTGAAAAAATAAATGGATGTATGGGAAGCAGAAGCAGCAGCAGCAGCAGCCCGAAAGTCCAACCCCTCCTCTATGTGGAAGAGCTGTGGCAACGAGTAGTTAGAGCTATGCCGTCGGGAACTTCAGTTCCTGGCAGGGCCACCAAAGGTGGATTGGTCTGACACCAAGCGGTTTAGGGCTGCAGCTTGGTTAACGGGTGTCTCTGGTGAAATCTAAAGGTGTCTGCATTAGGATCTAGCGGCTCCTGTTCGTTTTTGCCAATGCGTCTGTGCAAGTAATGACTTTCAGTCATCTATTGCAATGCTGAATGAGGATAAGAATGTTGCATTAGCACATGTGAAACTTTCACTCAATGCCTACAGATGAAGACCAACCTCAATAATTTGGAGCAGGGGGGGGGGGGTGACCTCGGTGCCAGGGGTAGCCTGAAATCCTTCAGGAACATGAAGTGCTCCAAATCGACAAGAAGGACCTCAATCAAAAACAGATGATATCAACATCTCCATGTTCAATGCAGCATTCAGGTCCAACTTGCTCAACAGTAACATAAGCAGCAGCAGCGATTGGACAAAAAGTGAAATCAGCAGTTCCTTTCAACCAATCACAAGCAAGAATAAAATCACTGCCGAAAATTTGCACATAATATAAAAACCCATCACCGCATTTTTTCCTTTTTCCTGTTTTTTTCTACCAGACCTGATTCACGCAAGCAATTTCTTTAAAAACTAACCTCAGCCCTTGACCGAACATCTCCGCAGATGCAGCAAGAACTACTATACACAACGACAGTATATACACACTCACCGAACGCACGTACACACAAGTTCACATACACTCACTCTCACTGACAAAACAGAGGCAAACTAATATCCACACACATCTACAATGCCTGCTGAATTTACACACATGCAAACTCGCACAGCCATAATCGAAATAGACGTGTCTGCTCAACTGCTTATTACGCGCTAAACAACTCTTTCAATCAGAATGTTGCTAGGAAACTTTGAACTCTCATTCATTACCAACTCTATATCCATGGTTATCTTAACAAGTTGTGAATAAAGATTAATTATTTTTGTATGACAGACTTTTTCATTCTTTCTGTTCGTATTGCTTACCTTCCACAGATGCATCTTTACAATAATCCCACCATGAAAAAAGGTGTCATTTTTTAAAAATAGTCCAATTTTTGAAGTAGGTACTCCGATCGTCATAAACTCTTTTCCACATAGGGATAGGTAGGGATGTCAACATGCACTAGGCAGCATTTTTAGTGGGTTGGATGCATTTAATTAAAAATTTTTGCTTATCATTTAAAACGTAAATTCATACGAATCAGCATGATACGACCTTTTGAATGGTTTGATTCTGTTGTTGGTATTAGTTTTTCCGATTTCTTCTAGAATCAGGTATTTACCATGTGAAGGTTGCCAACATTCATAGCGAAAATGGTGATATGGAACTGAAAAGATTCGAACTTGGTACACCCAAGTTATCAGTCTACGTGGTTATCCACTCCACCACAGCCACCTTCCATTTATTACATGATATGATTATGGGTGTTGCCAACTATGGCAGCAAAAACCACTCACTATTTTGACATTTGGGGTTGTTCGTGAACATTACTTTTAATGGCTTCTGCACCTAAAGTTCGAATATAGTAAGAGTTTTGTCCTTCCATATTTTTATCAAGACACACACTACATGACGACACTTGTAAAGTGCTGATGCCAAACATTGGAGTATTTAAAAAATAATAAGACGTTTCGTTCATTTTTTTTTTTACTCCTGAGATCACTACTTATTAAGGTCAGAGCAATTTGAGAAAAAGTGTTACTGAGATAGAAATGATTCCCAGCTGAAAGATGAGGAACACTATCGGAGTACGAACATTGCCTAATGGTATGAAGTGCATTTGATTACTTATAGGGCAGTTCATGACAAGCATTTGTTGTCATTAGATTTGAAGAAGACCAAGTTTTAATCGTCAGAGAAGCAGTCTCGCAGCAATGTATTTCCCAAATGGGAAGTTCTTACAAAGAAGCTCTGTCTATGAAAATCTCGCCTCATGCTAAGCACATGGAGAGAGAAAGGAAAGTCTTTTTTCGTTGTGGTAATTAGACGAGTTCTTGCTGTTAATGTCTTACAAAGAGGAACCAAAGATTGGAGCTCAGTCGAGCACCTTTCATGGAAATAACGATAGAGTAGAGAGAGACTAGCAATATCGTTTCTGTGAGAAAGGAACTGTAGAGAAGAGAAGATATCACCCCAAACCCCCATTAGATTTCAGAATCAATAATGTATTTTGTCAAGGCAGAAAAGAGGGCTCTGTGTGGCACCTCCCCAAATGTGGCAGCAGTATCCCATCATTGGACGTATCTGACTCTTATATAGGTAGAGGATTGCATCTGGAGTCAGTTACTTTTTGAAGCGGTAGAATGATCTTACCATTTTCCCAGTAACTTAGCAAATTGATATACGTTTTCCATTTTAGATCTTGAGTGAAAGTCAGTCCTAAAGGGGCTTCTTCAAGGAGAGAACCTTCATTTTGACTGGGGAAAAATAGGGATCTGAGCATTGGTGGTGAAAAGAGAAAAGCTTAGTTTTAGAGGTGTTAAAATTAACAAAAGACTTTTTCCCACATTGCACCACATGCTCCAGGTCTGAAGAGAAGGAATCAGCGAGATCGTAATCACCAGTAATTTTCGAGGTGCAGCCATAGACAGTTGTGTCGTCAACAAATAATCTCAGGATATGGTTAGGCAGATCATTAATGAAAATTAGGAAGAATGTTGGCGCCAAAATAGATCCTCCAGGCATGCCTGCATTGATTCTATGTGCTTACAACCTTTGCCCACCAACAACTACTTTTATAAACCTTTCTGAGAGAAAGGGTTCAATAATTACGAGGACATTACCAGATATTCTATAGCTGACAAGTTTATGATACAACTTTTTTGTACAACCCTTTGTGTCAGATCCTATCAAAAGCGTTTGATATACCAAAGGCTATTACTCTCGAAACAAAGCCTCTGTCAAGAGATTCACTGATCCTATGCGATATTACAGTGAGCACATCAGCAGTTGACCGTGTAGGACGGAATCTGTATTGCTTGTCATTAAGTAGATTGCTTTTCTTAGGTGGTTGACAATTGCTTGATTTGTTAAAGATTCAAGCAGTTTACTCATGATGCATAGGATTGATCGGCAGTATTTTTAGACCAACAAGGTTTTCCAAATAGATAGAAAGCGTTTCTTTTTTAAGCAACGATTGCATGACAATGTGATTGTAAATATTGTCGAAGAAGAAGAATATAAGATATGTGCGCACACAGATATGCATGCATTTTTCCACCATGATAATTTAGACTACACTGTTAATCTTTTTCATGCAACTTGTCAGAATTGTCAACAAAATTAATTAGACATACACGCAGCTGACCACCACCACCACCACCACCACCATCATCATCATCATCATCATCATCATCATCATCATCATCATCATCATCAGTTTAACATCCATTTTACATGCTGGCATGCGTTGGTCGGCGTTAAGAAATTGATTTCCAAACTAACCTATCTCTGACCAGGTCTTTATTTATCCCTCTTTCTCTCAATTCCATCCTCATCACTTCTTGCCATAACGTCCTCTGTCTTCCCCTGTGAACTGTACCTGCTACCTCAACTGTTCTTCATCTACTAACCCAAGAATTCTCATCCATTCTTTCAACGTGACCATACCAATGAAGTCTCCTGTTCTGCACACATCTTCCTATACTGTCCAGATTTAATCTTCCTCTGAGGTCATCAGATCTAGGCCTGTCTTTAAAACTCACATGACACAGCCATCGTATCATTCTCAAATATTTTCTCTCAAGAGAGTTCACAAATATTCACAGGTGGAGGTCCGATAGATTCGACAAAACATAAATGTGCACAAAACCCATAAAAATCAACAAACGTCAACATTCGTACAGCCTGCCATTCAAACTTATTTGCATAAAGACCACCAGAGTAGATAAAAGTCGTCTAAATACCGTGGGTTGAAATGACCTAGTATTGTTCACAAACTACGAGGAGTAGGAGGTTAGCTTGTGTGACACATGATTTCGTGGGTACCCCCCCCCCCCTCTAAAAAAAAAAAAAAGATTTTGTCAAAATATATCGGTCTGTGTGTGATTAAATGATGATAAACAATTTAGTGGCAAAAGTGTTAAAGAAATTAAATCCATAACAGCATCTTCTCAATCAATTCAATCAATTTTATTGACAAAAAATATTTTGTAAAGTAGAGTATTGATGTACTCCTCTCCAGGAGTTAGGCACAAGGCCAGTTTTTATCTTACTCCCACAAGTAAGATGTGACCCAAGGTCGGGTCGGGAAAGTGGGGTTGAAAAATTGCCTGGGCAGTTCCGTCGGCATTCCCCGGTAGGGGCGCCTCAGGCAGTAAGCAATAAACTTACTCCTCCCCAAAGAGGGGAGGTGAAGCCTGGGAGGGTGGACCTCCTAGAACTGCACAGGACAAACCCATAGACCGGCGTAAATCAAGCCCCGAAGGCCAAGACAATACCAGTCTATGGTGTGCAGTATCCATCGGAACAGATACTACACTTTGATCTTAGCCAAAAGGCCAGGAAATCTTTTTGTAAAGTAGAGTAAGTCATGTAAAAAGAAAGTTAAAGGATACTGCATCTACATACCGCCTGAATGTTTGTCTAAGGCCACTTTGAACGTGAATATGGTAGGCATCATCACGACCTCCTCTGGCAAGCTGTTCCAGGAAGCAGAAAATCAGACAGAGAATGCTCATAAGAATACTTCTTACTAAGTTATGAATCTATGTACTATTAAAAAGTTATGGTGTTTTTGGAGTTTGTCTATTCGTACACAAATATAAATATGTCATTGGATGACAAAAAGGAATAGGCAGAATACACATTATTAAGACAATAGTTTTTACGATGTTAATACCCAAGTTCGAATCTCACATAAGTCTAAAGTATTTTATTTAACTGGATACATACTTTATAAATTTAAGGAAATTAACATAACTGATATAACTTGGTTAGAAGTTATAATAACAAAAATAACCAGAGTGTAAGGTCTTTAACACAGAGGATGTTTTATTACAACGTATATCTTGTACAAAACAATAGCACTATCGGTAATCCAATAGAATTAACCTAATATATTCGTATACTGTCAAATACAATCCACCATGCATACTACTGTTCGTAGTATATATATACTACAGACTAGTACACTTATCAGCCTTGAAGGGAGTCAGGCATCCCATCACAACAATAACAAAATAACATAAAAAATTATATTAATATTTTTGTTAAGCAAAGTAACCTTTTTTTGATAATCCACAAAAAGTAGATATAAAGGGTAGTTCAGCATTAGTTCAAAGCGAATTATTTTTGATTAAAAACATAATTTCTAATGATTTTACAAATAAAACACTACATAAATGCATTCATTATAGTTACTTACTTTCTCATGAAAATATTAAGTATCCTATTTTTTTGCACAAATTTCACAGATATTTTTTCTACCTACTAGCTATAAAGCGATAGAAGCTAGGTATAGATGGAAATTGACATACCCAGGTACTGTACCAACACCACTCAAGAAGCAAGTATAAACTAGTAACATATAATGTCATGAGCATTATTTCCTCTTTAATCATAATATTAAATTTTATGAAGGCATAGATTTATGAATCGTTAGAGATTTTCACTAATTTCTTACAGAATATTTGATGAGGCTTGATAAAAAAATGCAGATATATTTATGGTGGCAGTACCCATATATATGTGGGCACTATGGAGATCCAAGTAAACTTTTCTATTTAATATATTTAAATATGTAATACAATAATAAAGGCAACAATAAACCAAAATACAATGCAATAATAAGGGAGAACGAGACGAAAATGCAATACAATAATATGGTAACAATATATAAAATTAAAATACAATGATAAGGCTAAAATACAATACAATAATGAGGCAATAATAGGCGTAATATAATACTATAATAAAGCAACAATAGACCAGAAGGCAATACAATAATAAGGCTAAAATACAATACAATAATGAGGCAACCATAGGCTTAATATAATACTATAATAAGGCAACAATAGACCAGAAGGCAATACAATAATAAGGCTAAAATACAATACAATAATGAGGCAACAATAGGCTTAATATAATACTATAATAAGGCAACAATAGACAAGAAGGCAATACAATAATAAGGCTAAAATACAATACAATAATGAGGCAACAATAGGCGTAATATAATACTATAATAAGGCAACAATAGACCAGAAGGCAATACAATAATACGGCTAAAATACAATACAATAATGAGGCAACAATAGGCGTAATATAATACTATAATAAGGCAACAATAGACCAGAAGGCAATACAATAATAAGGCTAAAATACAATACAATAATGAGGCAACAATAGGCTTAATATAATACTATAATAAGGCAACAATAGACCAGAAGGCAATACAATAATACGGCTAAAATACAATCCAATAATGAGGCAACAATAGGCGTAATATAATACTATAATAAGGCAACAATAGACCAGAAGGCAATACAATAATAAGGTAACTAGACCAAATACAATACATAAATAAAGCAACTGTTGGGTACAAACGAATTCTATTCTGGTTTAAAATGAAAGAAAACGAGCAAAAACGTCAGTATCTATCACAACAATGATAAAAAGTAAAAACCCAGTACTCAACCATTTATATAGAACAATAACAATTTATTTAACATGGTTCATTAAAATTGTATAAATTACTCAATGAAAATCTCTGAGTGTTTTGTATAGAATGTCCATTTTACTGATTGCATAAAATGTCTCTTTTAATGGGTTGTTCTTTAACAACACACGTGTTTGGATATGTGCATAAGTAGAGAAAATGGCCGTCTCTTAAGCCCTTTTTTGCTGTGTAGGCATTTGCGTGCATTGACGAATGATAGGAGTGTAAGCCTTTGTGTGTGTGTGTGTGTGGGTGTGTGTGTGTGTGTGTTCGACGGTACTTAAAAAGAGAAAAGAAAGGGTATAAGCTTACTATTTGTCCTGTGTCCGTGAGGAGGAAGGGAGAGACGACGTGGAGTAAAAGTAAGACAGCAGCAGCCGGTTTGATACGTTGCTTGCGGGGAAATTCTGTTGACCAGCCTGTCTTAAGCGCTTGATTGGAAGGAAAGAAAGAAAAGAGAAAATTTGGCACTACGTGATGCTTTTTATGTTTGACCAGTGGTTTGGCCGACATAGTTTAGAGCAACCCACGTGATCCACATTTTTGGCTTTTTGCATTTTTTTGTTAGACTGTCTCTGGGAGCTGATTTTTATGGCCCCAGTTTGAGCGTTTGTTGTTGAAGTGAATTTGGGAGTTCTTTCTGTTTACGTCGATGATAAAATATTAGGATGTCAATCACATAAAACAATAGACCAAAATATAAAACAATAATAAGGCAAAAAAGGCCAAATACAATATAATAATGAGGCAAAAAGGTCAAATACAATATAATAATAAGGCAAAAAAGGCCAAATACAATATAATAATAAGGCAAAAAGGCCAAATACAATATAATAATAAGGCAAAAAAAGGCCAAGTACAATATAATGATAAGGCAAAAAGGTCAAATACAATATAATAATAAGGCAAAAAAGGCCAAACACAATATAATAATAAGGCAAAAAAGGCCAAATACAATATAATAATAAAGCAAAAAGGTCAAATACAATATAATAATAAAGCAAAAAAGCTAAATACAATATAATAAGGCAACAATAGGCTAACTACAATACAGTAAGAAGGTAACAAGAAGCCAAATACAATAATAAGGTAACTATTATGGTGCCGTACCTATAACAAACATTTGGACTCGTCCATTCTAAATAAGTGCTGGGAGCATAGGGATCTCAACGTTTTGAGTTCAACCCCAGTCTACATTGGCAGTCAGTACTGACGTACTACTTTTCTTCTTCCTCTGTTGTACATATTCTTTTCCAATATATTTGTTTTACCTAAACCCTGTGTCCGTGTTCTCATTCCGACCCCATAACAGGGCCATAACAATCACAATAGGCGAAAATGCAATACAATAATAAGATAATAATAGATCAAAATATAATAAAATAAGAATGTAATAATAGGTCAAATAAATATTACAAAAATAAGACAACGATAAGTCAAAGAGAAAGACAATAATAAGGCAACATTTTGTCAAAATGCAATAGAACAATAAAGCAATGATAGACCAAAAATCAATGCAATAATTAGATGAAAATAGGTCAAAAGGCGATACAATAACAGAACAACAACAGGCCTAAATATAATAACATAATAAGGCTACAATAGACTAAAATGAAATACAATAATAAAGCAAAAATAGGTCAAAATGAAATGCAATAATAATGTACTCCACTCCTCTAGCTTTCGTGACGTCACCAGTTTGGCCGTTCTGGGTTCGGTTCCACCCGGTACTGCTCGGGAGAGGTTGCCGTTCTGATGAAGGCTGCCGATGTTGAAACGCCTGGTCCAGCGACTACTGACTCCCACGTTGTGTTTGTTTAGATCAGTGAGAAATCAACCGGGCTGGGTCAGCAACCTTGTCTCGCTGTGAAGAGAAGGGTCATTTCATGCAGAATAGTTGAATGGAAAGAATTAAGTCTGTAACGACTTTGTTTATTTGGTTTTCTTAGAAGAAGAATTATTAAAAAAACAAATAATTAAAACTAATGTACACTGGTTTGTTTACCAAGCCAGGCCATTCGATAATATCAAAGTTTAACTCTGTGTGTTAGTCGGATCGACGGGCGCTAATAATTTTGGGCGTCTGGATTGTTGTTAGCGAAAATCTGTTCTAAGTTCAGGACGAGAAAATAACATATACATGGACTATTATGACTTGCTCTGTATTTCTCCCCACCGAACGGTGGGGAGAAATACAGAGCAAGTTCTGACGTCCCCGATTCTCCATTTTCCGACTATCGGCGTCACCGGCCGACGGCCGCTCACTGACTGTCCACCTGTGACCAAACTGTCTTTTATCGAGACATACTTCGCCTCTCCCGAGGGGGGGGGGGAGAGTCACGGTTGTCTCGATTTAATCCTGAGAAATAAATTTTATTGCATTTATCCAGAGCTTCTAAAAGTAATTTCGACCCAGCTGAGAGATATCAGACTGCCACTCAAGACCAATTGACCTGATTCGAGATTTAACATTTGACCGTCATTCCTAACTCCCCTGAGTTCAGCTGTCACTCTCATATCGACTTGAGAAGTTAATTCCTCTTTTTCCTGTATCTTTTGATAAACCCATAAAATAACAATTTGGTTTCTTTCTCTCATCACCAACTGTGCAATACGTTTGGAGATGTTTAAAAAAATACACCAAAATACTGATGAGATATTAAAACACGATGAGACTCTCTTTCTCCAAGATCTCTTTCTTTCTTTTTCTTTTGCTTTATCCGTTCTTTCTTAATTACTTCAACACTAGTTCAGGTTACTCTCAACGACCAACAAATTAATAGCCTTTATATATTTGGCTATATGTACATGGTTGTTTCTTGCTAGTTATATGAGGTATGACATCCCACGCATGCAATTTCTCAAATTATAAATGGCTGACAAAGCATGCAAAGCATTATGGCCTTTTTTGCTTCCGGCAAATGTTAATCACACTACAGCATAGGCAAACAATGCAAAGATGGTCTAAAAGAAAACTTAAAAGTGTTTAACGTGGGCAGGTGCACTTGGCTGAGTAGTCAGGAGAACAAGGAACTCTCTGCCGTCAGAGCGCCAAATAAGTGCCAATCTTTATATGGACATATTTCAGAATGAGAGACGAAGAGGGAAGAGATTAACTGCAACAATCCTTATTTGTCTTCCGTCATATATGCTCTCTTGAGGTTGGCCTCTTCAAAAACAAAAGATGTCACGCCTTGTCGCAAAAATATGTTGGCGCAAATAACTCAATTTTACAGATGATAAAACATACAATTTTATATGTAAAAAAGAGGAAGAATTATTTTTAAAATGCATTTATTCAATCTGCGCATATAGCAGTTAAAATGCTATTTTAAGCTTAAGCATGACAGATGAACAAAAATGCTATTTCAGATTTAAGTGCGAGATAAATAAATTACTATTATAAATTTAAGCATGACAGATGAACAAAAATGCTATTTCAGATTTAAGTGTGACAGACCAACAAAATCCTATTTCAAATTTAATTGTGACAGACTAACAAAAATCCGTTTTTAAATTTTAGCATGACAGATTAGCAGAAATGCTATTTCAAATTTAAGCATGATTAACCAACAAAAATCTTATTTTAAATTTAAGCATGACTGATTAACGAAAATGTTATCTTAAATTTAAGTGTGTGTGACAGACCAATAAAAATCCTATTTTAAATTTAAGTGTGTGTGACAGACCAATAAAAATCCTATTTTAAATTTAACAATGTCAGATTAACAGAAATGCTTTTTCAAACTTAAGCATGGCAGATTAGAAAATGCTGTTTAAAATGTAAGCATAACAGATAATCGAAAATGCTATTTTCAAAATTAAAAGTGACAGACTGATAAGAATCCTATTTCCAACTTAAGTAAGACATATTGTAGAAAATGCTATTTCCAATTTACATGTGACAGACCAAGAAAAATTCTATTTAAAACTTAAGGATGACAGATTTTCGAAAATGATATCTCAAACATAAGTGGGTACAGTTTTTGAACCGGACGAAACCGACTTTTTGTTTGGCATCTTCATTTACGTAAACAGCCGGGAGATAGTGAAGCGCTTAGCCGATTAGAAGGCTCAAGAAGCAGATAACAACTCTGGATTTTTGGAGGATAAGACCTTGCAGAGAAGGAGAGTTTTCTGGGGACAGTACCTAACAAGAACGCTGAAAACCTCTTTCCCACGTCTGTGCTAACTCCAAATAGGAAATCTTCAAAAAATTCGAAAATGACTAAAAAAAAATTATCGCAAAAAAGCTTGTACAGCTTTTGAACCGGACAAAAACCTAACAGGTTTTTTTTTTACTCTAACCTAATCCTAAACTAACTATAACCAAACTCTAAACTAACCATAACCTAACTCTAAACTAGTCGGTTTTTGTCCAGTTCAAAAGCTGTACCAGTACCAAGAAAACAAAAAAAAAAACGAAATAAAATCTATAAAAATCGTCGTTTCATTGATGTTCTTTACAATCTTTATTGAAAAAAAAAAATTTTTTTTAACTTTCGCGTGACAAAAAAAAAATTATTTTATTGATTTTCTTTGTCACAAAATAGATAAATTGTCATAAGAATAAACATACGGTGAGTGTTTTTCTTTCATTATTTTTTCTGTCGAAAATCTGCCTAGTTTTGATTTTGATAGCGGTTGATTTTGATTTGGCTTTTTCTGGCTGTTTACATATTTCTGCGTCAGCAAAAGTCTGGTTCAAAATCTGTATAAATACTCATAAGTTTGACAGATTAACAAAAACACGATTTCAAATTTAAATATGATAGGTAAAATAATATTCTATTTCAAACTTGTAAGCATGACAGACCCACAAAAGACTACTTAAAACTTAAGCTCGACAGATTAATGTAAATGCTATTTCAAACTTAACCAACAAAAATTCTATTTCAAACTTAGCATATCACTCAATAAGTCCCAAGCCTAATTAATAAAAGAACAACTTTTAGGCAAAATTCGATTTTATCGATCAACATAGTCTCCCCCTAGGTTGATACACTGATTCAAACGCCTCTTTAAAAGTTCAATGTATTTTTTGTAGAATGATTTATCTTTGGCTTCAAAATACACCTCAGTTACCGATGTCACTTCTTTATAGGAGCCAAATCTCTTTTCCGGGCACATTCTTTTTAAGTCTGCAAAGAGCCAGCAGTTTTTGTGTATCTGGAGATAAAGAAGCAATTCGAAGTGTAATTCATGTAGTTTGCTATTGTTGCGATCAACTTGTGATACGGTGCGTTATCTTAGTAAAGGAGCACTTTTTTCTTTTAAATTTGTGGCCGATTTTTGGTGATATTTTCCTTCAAAGGCACTAATAATTTTATATAATATTGTTTTTTTCTTTCTCAAGATAATCGATGAACAAAATACCTCGCAAATCCCAAAATATGGAGGAAAAACCCTTGCCTGCTGATTTTACAGCTTTGGTCGCTTTGGACGGCTTTTACCTGCTGCTGTCCATTCAGCTAACTGCTGATTTGACACCAGAGTGAATTGGTGGATCCATGTTTCATCCATTGTCACATTGAGGCAAAAACTCATTTTTGTTGCATTGAAACAGTTGCAAACAATGTTCTGAATCGTCAACATGTTGCTTTTGCTCGACTGAGCAAACAAGGCACCCACTTTGAACACAGCTTTCTCATGGACAAATGTTAACTTTTGATCGACTGAGCAAACAAGGCACCCACTTTGAACACAGCTTTCTCATGGACAAATGTTAACTTTTGATCGACTGAGCAAACAAGTCACCCACTTTGAACACAGCTTTCTCATGGACAAATGTTAACTTTTGATCGACTGAGCAAACAAGACACCCACTTTGAACACAGCTTTCTCATGAACAAATGTTAACTTTTGATCGACTGAGCAAACAAGGCACCCACTTTGAACACAGCTTTCTCATGGACAAATGTTAACTTTTGATCGACTGAGCAAACAAGGCACCCACTTTGAACACAGCTTTTGATCGACTGAGCAAACAAGGCACCCACTTTGAACACAGCTTTTGATCGACTGAGCAAACAAGACACCCACTTTGAACACAGCTTTCTCATGGACAAATGTTAACTTTTGATCGACTGAGCAAACAAGACACCCACTTTGAACACAGCTTTCTCATGGACAAATGTTAACTTTTGATCGACTGAGCAAACAAGACACCCACTTTGAACACAGCTTTCTCATGGACAAATGTTGATGCAAAATGGTGAAGACACTGCTTTCTGATATCTTCAATTCCTTTGCTATCTATAAACTTCAATTTATGATCGGCCAAAATGAGTTTAAGGACATTTTTTTATGTTTTCCGGTACAACTGCCGGATTTCGGCGACTTAAACATTTAGCATCATTTGTGTCTGTATTACTGTTTTTACCACCTCTTAACCTTTGTTTTCAATGGAGCAAAGTCCAAATAACATTTATGAAGCCATTGCTTTGCTTAAACAATATTTTTCTCAGCAGAAAGCAATGCTTTATCAAAACACGAAATTCAGATTTTTCTATTGTTTTGAAAAGTTGCAACAGTCGCTTCACTTAAATAACTGAAATTTGTAAACTAATAATCCGATTAGGCTCAAATTGGGACATGTGCAAGTTGAAGGTTAGAACTTTATAAAAATCATATGGATTTTTTTATCATCATCTATATATCTGTTCTGGAACTTATTGAGCGATGTGTTAAGCATAACAAATTATTGAAAATGCTATTTCAAACTTCAGCATGACAGATTAACGAAAAATGTCATTTCAAACTGAAGTGTGACAGATCGACGAACATGCGATCTCCAACTTACATTACGCAAACCAACGAAACAGTTATTTAAAACTGCTTAAGCATCACAGACAAACAAAAATACTATTTAAAACTAAAAGATGACAAATTATCGAAAATTTTATTTCATACTTGAACATTACAGACTACAAAAAATACTGTTTCAAACTTAAGCATGACAGATTATCGAAAATGCTATTTTAAACATAGACGTGACTGATGAAAGAAAATGCTATTTCCAACTCAAGTGAGAAAGACCAACGAAACTCCTATTTCAAAATTAAGCATGACAGATTAGCGAAAATGTTATTTCAAACTTAAGGAGAGTAGAAAGTGGACCTTGGGTTTACTTTCGGCAACCTCATAACTCTCGCTTCCCTTATTTTGTTCTTTAATCCTCACGTTCGATGAACGATGTTTCTGACAAAGAGGGAAGAATTGCTGTTTTCTGCGTCAGAAGCTATCCATATAACACTTATCGTTGGTTAGTGTTTTATGCTTGAAGTAGTATTTTTTTTTTAGCTCCTTACATCAAGTCGCTTCATGCCTTGTCTGTAGCGATTTCCATAAAATAAGAAGAAAAAAAAAGTGCAACAGACCAACTGATGTCAAAGGATCTTATAGAGATGTAGCAGACTGAAATAGGATCTATTTCTTCTCATCCCCTGTGAGCAAATTGGTCATACGCTGACCAATCGGTTTGCAGGGCGTATTGATTATCAACTGTCCCCTCATGGACTATTTTCTACCACCTGGTCAGTTGAAGAATTCAGCAGAGAGAAATAGGCCAGCAACGAAGAAACATCTCTCTCCTGCCTTTCCCCTGCATCGTTCCAGCAGCAGCCATCTCCACTGGGAATATATTTGCTGAAGACCCGGCAGCCTCTTTTCTTCACTGGGACACAGTTCCAACCCTCTGTTAAATAAACCCTTTTTTGTTGCCTGTTACTCGGTTGTCATTCGTTCAATTCATTTCGTGCGATAAATGTAAGGAAGCCCCCCCCCCTTCAATTAAAGAGATGCTTGGACACATCTAAAGTAAGATGTGCCCATTCAATCTGCATGTTCAGCGATTAAAATGCTATTTCAAACTAGCTGACAACAGCTGCTGTTGATGTTATGGTGAAGTGTATATGTGAGTATTGATTGACTCCTCTCCAGGAGTTAGGCACAAGGCCAGTTTTTATCTTACTCCCACAAGTAAGATGTGACCCAAGGTCGGGTCGGGAAAGTGGGGTTTAAAAATTGCCTGGGCAGCCCCGTCGGCATTCCCCGGTAGAGGCGCCTCAGGCAGTAAGCAATAAACTTACTCCTCCCCAAAGAGGGGAGGCAAAGCCTGGGAAGGTGGACCTCCCAGAACTGCACAGGACAGACCCATTGACCGGCGTAAATCAAGACCCGAAGGCCAAGACAACACCAGTATGGGGATGCAGTATCCATCAGAACAGATACTACACTTTGATCTTAGCCAAAAGGATGTGAGTTTTATTTACTCCTCTCCAGGAGTTAGGCACAAGGCCAATTTTATCCTACTCCCACAAGTAAGATGTGACCCAAGGTCGGGTCGGAAAGTGGGGGTTGAAAAGCCAGCGCCCGAGAGGTGAGCACTCTGACCATCAAAAATTGCCTGGGCAGCCCCGTCGGCATTCCCCGGTAGGGGCGCCTCAAGCAGTAAGCAATTAACTTACTCCTCTCCAAAGAGGGGAGGCAAGGCCTGGGAGGGTGGACCTCCTAGAACTGCACAGGACAATCAAGCCCCGAAGGCCAAGACAATACCAGTCTATGGGGTGCAGTATCCATCGGAACAGATACTACACTTTGATCTTAGCCAAAAGGTGTGAGTAGCTGGTATGAATGCAGAGCGATCTTCTTGCTATGTCTCCTGTAGAGTACGGAAGATGTCCCTTCCAACGTCCGTCACTGTTTACTACTCAAAAAACAAGATGGCCGCCTCCACAGATTGCTATATACAATAATAAGGGGGAGATAACTCCCGTTTACTCTTTGAACACAGGAGTAGATACCTCCTTTACCTATACATCTCCTATGCTGCTACTGCTTATTTGGTGAGCCAAAATCTCTGTTTTGTCAAGTTTTGTTTTAAAATTCAACCAGATGTTTTTGTGTCTATAGCCGAGAATCAGACAGACAGATAAGCAAACGTACACTTCATTATTTTTGTCAATATTTCATAATGTGAATTGTTAACTCTTATTAAATGAACAGAAGTACCTATCTTTGAAAAGCACTGGAAGTAGGTATGTTGTGTACTGTGTCAACTATAAGTGAAAAGGAGATTTGTGGATTATGTTATCCTTTAACATTATAATTTAAAAGCAAACCCTAAAAACTAACTAAAGCATACTTTCTCTGAAGAGCTTCACCATATGATTGAGAACAGAACTTCTGTGCAGGGGCTGGTTCTTCTGTTGTGTCAACACATGTTTGGATAAGCAGGTTTTACTGAAGTACTTGGTAAAGACATCGTTAAAACTGCATTTTTTTTGCAGGGAGGTTTCGCTGTCCTCACTCATACAACGCCTCGTATTCCCAAATGGTCACCCATCTGGTACTGGCCAGGCTCAATGTCGCTTATCTTTGGTGATCTACTGAGAACTAGTGTGTCAACATGATTATGCCATATATACTTTGGAGTATATAACTGTAATCTTAGTTTTCTGCAATTGTTGCATTTTTTGTTTTCACATTGCAAAGAAGAACATTGCCATTCTGGAACAACCTCCTTATTCATCTAATCTTGCTCCATGTGACTTTATTCATTTTTTTTTTCAAACTCAAGAGAATTATCAAGTGGATCCGTTTCGAAAGCCTGGTGGCCATCAAGAGGGGCCTAACAACTGTGGGGCATCCCAAAAAGAATCCTTCCAGCAGTGCATAGAAGCGTGCCAGAGAAAGATAGGAATGTGCATTAGACTCAAGTGGTATTACTTTGAAGGGGAAACTATGCAGTTTGATTTTTGGGGGAATTTAAATGAATTGCTTGTGACACCAGTCCCGTTACTTTTCAGACACACCTTGCATATTGCCAGTTAGGATCAACCCCTTGATCTCTTCTGACTTTTGTCTACAGTACTTTTTGCATAATCGTTAATATGTACACTAGCCAATAATATTATACTAGCCAACCTATCCACTCTAATATTTAACAGTATTACCTTGAAGCGGAAACCATATAGTTTGTTGTTTGGAATTTAAATAAATTGTTTGTGACACTAGTCTCGTTACTTTTAAAACACATCTCGTACACTAAGTGAGAGTTTAGAATAAATATAAGGTAAACATTCTGAAACATTCATTTTTTTGGAAGCTCTGAGCAATGGATGTCTTCTTGAACAATGTTGAGAAAATTATTCAAAATAAACTCACAGGACCCCATTAAAATGCCATGGTGCTTTCGACATCAACTTGTATAATTTACTGTTAATAATAATATTGCTTTTGAAATAATAAATGTCTGTCAGGTTTAATACTTCTTCCTTGCGTGGTCCTGCATCATTGTAGGATTTGCAGATGTTATTTTGTCCCTCCATTTCCTTCGGTCGTGTACCTGATTGGGGTGCACACTGGTCGAATAGTATTGAACTTCTTCCATGTTCAATACTATTAAGAAAAAAAAATGAGTTTTTTCTTCCATAAAAATAATTGCCATTTACAGCTAAATATTCTTCAAATAAATAGAACGAATATGTCTCTTCTTTATTTATTTATTTAATAATTGTAGCAATTTAATTATTTTTAAAACAATACATATTCTCTGTCTTCTTCTTGTAAAAATAATTGTCAGCTAAATATTCTTCAAATCAATAAAACAAATGTCACTTTTTAAAATGTATTCATTTAAATTGGTACTGTTTTAGTCGACGGGGTGACATAATTTGATTTGGGAAAAATTCATTTAAAAATGAGTAAAGTCGATATTTTTTTAATTATCTTAGCAACATTAGATTAATCACCAATCACTATCTTTGCTGATTGGACGATCTGATTTGTTTTTAATGTGTGTGAAAGGTGATAACGTATGTACGAACATGAAATGTTTTAGCATATTATATAGATTATTTAGATACACAAATAATAGTACAGTCTTGTTTTTAAAATGTCAATAAATTAGTTGAGAAAAACCCAATTAGTATCAACGAAATGCAGACATTTATACATGGCAATGCTAATGTAACAGTTGCACACAATGTATGTATGTACACACAATCTCTTGAGTAATGACTAGTTGTAGTTCGGTTGGCTAAAACAGGCATGCCCAAACTCGCATAGAGATACATGATTAATTAGCACATAACTACACATGCATACTCACAGCATTTCTTTTTCGACCCATCTTGTTGATGTGAAAATATAATCAGTTCCTGAAAAAAATGTTGTGAAGATAAGACACTAAAAATATGCTCTGTTTTTTGGTCAGAAAACCGCAGGACGAGATGGAACTCCAGAATTCAATATTCTGTTTTTAGCTGAAGCCTACCTGCCTAGAAAATTTGTCTTATATTCCTATTTTCCTGTTAAATAAAGTTTATTTTATTATAGTGGAGATGTGATCCTGCTATTCTCTGGGAACTTGGTGACCTCCTTTTCTTATTTGGTTCAAGTCAGATTCGTCAGATAACATACTTACGTGGCCGACTCAACAAAATGGCGATCTCCCATCTCACCCTTCAACTCACACCAACAACCTAGTATACTACATACCGGGTTCAGAGCTTTTGTCAGAGGCAACAGATTTCTGGTTTCGGGCGAGAATTGTACAGGGTGGGCAAAAATAAGGGTCCTATTTTTAAAAATTCATAACTTTTTTATTTATTGATTTTTTTAATTTTTTTTTATTTAGAATAAGTAAAGGACCCCTTCCGAAGCAAGCATGAGCCGTATTAGCCCTAAGGAACGTACCCTCATTTAGAAAACATTATTTTTGCTTAAAAAACTCAAAACAGTGTAAAAAACAATACTTTAGTTTTTGTAAGTTTTAAGAAGTGTTTTTCGGCTAAAATTTGTTTTGTTTATTTCAAAAAATCTCGGAAGGGTCAGTCTACACACACATAAAGTTTGGTGAGTTTAACTTTTATTTTGTGGAAGTTATTCAAATTTAAAGATAGGACCCTTATTTTGGCCCACCCTATATATATGTGTGTAATTATATTTAAAGATTTTATGAAAGAAGGAAAGAATGAGTAGGAGTCAACAATAGCAACGTATTTATCTTGATGAAAGATAATCCAAAAAGTTTACTTCTGTAGATACAAAATGTATTATTAGTGTAATGAAATTTAGGGTGAGGGGGAGGGGGATGAAATAGAATAAAGTTATTCATTGCTTTCTTCCTACAACTGCTGCTGATAGTCGGTTCTGTTCTATTCCATTGCTGGCTACCGTCTGGTCTACTGCCATTGTTTGTTTGTTTGTTAAACGAGTCATATTTCCGCATAGAGCTAATAGAAATCGTGTCTTAGGATTGTCTGGTCTGTATAAAGGTCTCTCCATTGGTCGCATGCTATTTGTTAATCTGCAGGATTGCAGGTTTTTACTCTGACACAAAGAGCAGCAAGGCTCAGTGGTTGCATATGAAGTCGAGGAAGGTTTGGCCCAGAACACACAAAGGAACGGCACAAAAGTAATATTGCCACTTTCACTCAATTGAGTAGTGGTTCTGTGCCTGACATGTTTTTTCTTGCCACATGCAGAGGCAGAAACGACTAGAGGACAATAGATCTCGATGCCAACAATTCCTGGATTTTTACCAAAGCCCTGTTAGCTGGGTTACGGTCCTAATACCGCTTGATGACAAATCTGTCCACCATAGGTAGCCTTGACAGGAACTGGAGTCCCAGACGGCATAGCTCTGACACTACCACATTGCCACTGCATGTACCACAGTGAGGAAGGGTTGGACTTTAGGGAGATGTTGTTATTGGTTTGGTTTGTTAGGTGAGTTAGATTTCTGAATAGAGCTCAGGAAGATCGTGCCTCATGATTGTCTGGTCTGCATGAAGTCCTCCTTGCTGGTTGCAGGTATTTGTTAACTTGCAGGATTGCAAGTGTTTACCACCGACACCAAGAACAGCAAGACTAAGCAGTTGCATGCAAAGTCGAGGAAAGCTTTGTCCAGAGCACACAAAGGAATGCCACAGAAGCAATATTATCCTTTTCACTCCATTGATTTGTGGTTCCACGTCTGACACGTCTTTTCTTGCCACGTACAGAGGCAGAGACCACCAGAGACCGTCGGATCCTGATGCTAACATTTCCTGGAGTTTCACCAAAGCCTTGTTAGCTAGGCTGTAGCCATACATATCGCCTGGTGCCAAACCTGTCCGCCATGGGTGGCCCTGCTAAGAACTGGAGTTCCAGACGGCATATATCTGACACAACCATGTTGCCACCGCCTCTACTACGATGAGAAAAGGTTGGACTTAGAATCTTAAGAATACTATGTATTCAGATTATGAAATGTTTTCTTTTCAAATTGACTTGTTCAAATTTTAGGTAGGGTTCAATTTCTTATGTAAGTTTAATGCTAAATGGTCCATCCACTCCACCCACTCAGTTAATAATTCTTGAAGATTTTTTTCCATTTTCTGAATGCCCTAAGTTGATATTTCTAAAGAATTTCTTCTGTATTGTCTGAAATTTTTGTTATTTAATGTTTTTGAAAAAATATCGATTGAACACTAAACACAATTTTCAAATATAACTGCAATGACACCTCTGCTCAAAGTTACGAACAGTTATTTGTAAACAGGAATTATTTGGCTAAAAACTGGTTGAGAAATTAGAGACCATTTTTTTTTTATGGAAATCGCTCCAAACAAGGTATGAAGTCACTTAATATAAGAAGCTAAAAAAAAAGGCAAGAAGATTATCGCAAAGATAGGATATGACTATTGACCGTAGTCTTGAAAAGGTAGGAGGAAAACAGTCAACAGGAAGAGAGTGTCACAAGCCTGCATTTTTTTGGAAAGAAGCTACTGGAATAGGAAGCATATTACAATGATTTATCAAAACAGTGAACTGATGGAGATCACTAAACCAACGAGTCAAACGATCTGGAACAAAAAAATAGATCACACAATTCTGAAGAACACATGTCATAATAGTCTTTATAGAAAAAACTGAGACTAGCAATATAATGTCTGTGAAAAAGAGGGTGCAGAGAATAAGAAAGGGTGGGGCCAACCAAATTACAGATACGTTTCTGCACTTTATCAAGAACCCTCAAATGGGTCAAAGATTCACCAGCCAAAATATAACAACAGTACTCCATACAAGGTCTGATAGAAGATTTGTAGAGATAGAGAATAGCCTCATGTGTGAGAAAGTGTTTAGAGCAATAGAGAGAACGGACTTTACGAGAAGCAGAAAGAGAAATGGATCTAACATATGAACTCCAAGAAAGATTTGATGAGAAAGAAAGATCAAAAAGTTTCAGAGTCGATTTCTCCTCAAGAACAGAGCCATCCATGAATATTTCAGGAAGAAAAAGGACACACCTACGATTGAAAGACACGAGCTGAGTCTTAACAGGATTAAAGGAAACAAGCCATTTTGTACCCCAATCCACAACCGAACCCAAGTCGACTTCTAGATCAGCTGCATATTTCATCTTATCCCAGGGAGATGGGTGAGAAGAAACACCAGAGTAGAGAGTGGTATCTGCATAGATGTTAATCTTATGAATAATATTCTCTGGAAGATCATTGTTATAGAGAGGAAATAGTGTTGGGTCTAGAATAGAGCCCTGAAGAACACTGGCATTTTATGTTAAATTCACATGAAATGTTGGATTCCCTTACTAAAATATTTTCTGAACTTTTTAAATATAATCTAAAAATTTATCTTGTAAAAACGAACCATATATCATGGGGGTTTTGTCACCCAACCAATAGTATTTCAAATAATTAAATTTTCTTTCTAAATATCAATTAAATATGTCGTGGATGCTTTATAATCGTCACTCTCTTGGTAACAAACTGGACACTGTTAGTTTGTGTTACCTTCACCTTTTCTTTCTGGTTGAACAAAACAAATGTCTTTCAACTGCAGTGCGATGGGACCATTTCTCCTTCAATCCATCGAGCTGCCCTTCAATCGCAGTTAGAACAGCAACAGGAGCCAGTGAGTGTTGTTTGAAAGTATCGACTTTCGATTGGACAAAAGCTCAATCAGCTGTTTCTTTTAGCCAATGAGAAACACCAAAATATTCGCCTCCTCATATTACACTTTTGCATGTAATACAAATACCAAACACACAACTTTCTCTTTTTTCCAGTTTCTTTCAGAGCTAAAACATGGAGTGCATCCCTAAAACCAGCCTCTGCCACTGAGCCGAAGACACTTGGCACACAACAAGAAAGATTCACGAACTCACATACACACAAGTTCATGCATATACTCTCACATTGACTAAACAAAGGCAAGTATACATACATACATACATACACTGTCTACTAGTCTACTGAAATTACACACTGTCACATGTATCTTTATACTGGCAATACATGAACATGTCTGCTGCACTTCTTCTTACAGACGAAACAATTCCTTCTTAACTTGGAATGATGTAAGATACCCTGAACTCTAATTCACTACTAACTCTTTATTTTTGGTTGTTCTAACAAATTGTCAATAAGAATTGATATATTTTTGTATAGATAGACTTTGAGATTCTTTCTTTTGATACAATGCAACAAGACCATTTCTCTTGCAGTTCAACAAGCTGTCCTTCACCCATTGTACGATGGGACAATTTTTCTTTCAGTCGGCTGACCAGTCCTTCAATTTCAGTATGATGTGAACACTTCAACCATCATAATCGGAGAAGCAAGCTGACCAGGCACTCAACATTAGCGTTCCTGCAACGCCCGTGACTGAACCTAACCTTTTGTAATTGTACTGTTGAAGGATAAGACATTATCAAAAGAAATAATGATAAGGTCTATCCACACAAAATAATTATTTTTATTGAAAACTTGTTAAAACAATTCAAAATAAAGTGCTTGCAAACGAATAAGAGTTCAAAGGAACGTTCTGGTGAAAGAAGAGTTGTTTAGCGTGTAAGGAGAAATTGAGTAAACACGTTCATTTCGGCCGGCGCCGTGTGCATTTACGTGTGTAAATGAAATAGGCATGTAGATGTGTGTATTAACTATTTTGTGTGTGTGAGAGTGTATTTACCAACTTTGTATATGCGTTCAGTTAGCAGCGTGTGTGTGCTTAGCTGGGCATACAGAAGTTTGTGTGTGTTTTCGTTACATTTATCAAGGGCTTTTAGTCATTAGCTGAGGTTAGCTTTTAAGGAAGTACCCACGTGTATAATCTGTGGAAGGAAAATACCGAAAAAAGAAAAAAGGCTGTATGTTTGGGTTTTTATAGTACATGCTGAAATTCGGAATCAATATTCTCGCTTCTCTGGTTTGCTGAAAGAAACTGCTGATTGAAGATTTGTCTCATCGAAACAACAGTCAGTGCCTCTGCTGCTTCTTACAGTACTTTCTGGCCAAATAAAACCGACTATTTTTATATTCAACTGAATTCTTGTGTTTGTCATCCTTCTTTGCCCATTTCTCTATTGTTTCTGTGTCTAAACAATTGTAAGACCAAAAACAACAGTTGACCTCTGCAACAAATACATAAATAAGATCATTTTAGTTTAAAGGGATGAATTTAAATATTTTTTTTACACTTAAAATAATTTAATCATGAAAGTTAAACATTATTGATTGATTTTTATTAAGCTAATTTTTTGATATAGTAAATAAAATGTATATTTAACTTGTAGCAGTCACATGACTGAGACCCACTTTCTGTATTTACAAGCAATCTCTTGCGTAGTGATTGGTTTGTGGTTCTGCTGGCTAAAACTTGTGTAAAAATACATCAGGCAATTCGAAAACTGTATGTTTTTTATATTAATGAGTCACCACTTAGCAAGGCCTAAAGGCCACCCGAGGATAAAGATTAATGAGATTGTCGATTGGATTGAAGAACAGTACTATGAGAGGATTGGAAAAGATGGGTAGAAATGGTCGGATTTGATTACATAAGAGGACAGCTCAACAAGTATTTGTTTACATTGGACTTGAAGACGACTATGTTGTAGTCAGCAGGGAAGCAGTCTCGTGGTAATGTGTTCCACAGATGGGAAGCTCTCGGAAAGAAACTCTGTTCATGGAAGTTCCATTTAGTTTTAGGTACACAGAGGAAGAAAACCAAGTTCTTTACAGTGGTGGTAGCTAGACGAGTTCTTGTTGTGAATGTTTTACGAGGGAAACCAGAAATTGGAGCTGAGTCGAGCACCTATCATGAAAATAACCAGAGAGTAAAGAAAGACTAGTAGCGTCTCTTCTTTAAGAAGGTGGCTGTATGGAAGAAAAGAGTTCATCCCTCACTAGATTACAGAGTCGATTTTGAACTCTGCAAAGGTAAAAAAGAATGCTCTGAGTGGCACCTCCCCAGATGTGGCAGCAGTTCTACATCTTAGGAGGTATCTGACTTTTATAAGGTAGAGGATTGCGTCAAGAGCCACAGGTGAGAGAGATCATCTCTGTTATTCCCAAGGTATTTAAAGTAAAGGTTACTTGTCATATCTGGGCTGGTGAATCTCTGTCCCATTTGAGGGTTCTTGATAAGGTGCAGAAACGTATCTGTACTTTGATTCCCCCCCCCCCCCTTCTTATTCTCTGAACCTTCTCTCTCACAGACGTGATGTTGCTAGTCTTAGTCTTTTCTATAAATACTATTATGGCATGTGTTCTTCAGAATTGTGTGATCTATTCCTTGCTTTTTTTGTTCCAGCTCGTTTGACTCGTTGGTTTAGTGATCTCCATCAGTTCACTGTTTTGATAAATCATTGTAATACAGCTTCCTATTCCAGTAGCTTCTTCTCAAGAACTGCCGGCTTGTGGAACTCTCTTCCTGCCGACTGTTTTCCTCCTACTTATAACCTTGGTCTTTTCAAGACTAAGGCCAGGAGGCATCTCTTATCTTTGCGATAATCATATTTCGTTCTTGTTAGCTCCTTACATCAAGTGGCTTCATGCCTTGTCTGGAGCGATTTCCATTAATATATATATATATATATATATATATATATATATATATATATATATATGTGTGTGAAATTGGTTGTAAAAAACTGGAGTAACAAACTAGCAAAAATAAGGACGTCATTGTAGCTGGACCAAGATATTTCGGTCGGTGGTTGTGACTATTTTCGTTTGGAAAAAAAATAACACACTTATATATATATATATATATATATATATATATATATATATATATAGTATTATTTTTTTTACAAGAGTTGCACATCTAAAAATTACCGTTTTTCTTTGGATTAGGATCACAAAATAACCATGATTTTTTTCTCTTTAAACTTTAATTCAAGCCGTGAATCACTTTCTAATTGACAGGTTAAAGGTTTAAAAATTACTTTTAATAAAAAAGTGGTACTTCTCCAGTTGGGGATACATATTGGCCCGAATGTTTCCGATTGCGATTTTCGAAACTGACCAGAAACGCCCGAGCCGTCACCGAACGTTCGATTAGTACAAATATTAAATTAAACTTTTTCATTTTTTCCCTGACTAAATGTTAGGGTCAATTTAGTGTCATATGCCATTTAACATTTTTTTTTTGCGGAACATTCTTGCCGATATTGACTCCCAGCTGGAGAAGTACCAAAATTTAAAATCTATTATTATTAGATTTTAAAAAACTGCTGACATGTGTTTAGTATCAAAAGTATTCAAAAGTAATTTTCAAACCATTAAGCTGTCGAAGTTCTAGCTTGAATTAAAGTTTAAAGGTAGAGTATTATGTTTTTTTTTGTGTCTCATTACCAGTTGTGGAAGTGGTGGTGTTTGTTGAGAGTGTCAAGACAGGAGATAACCATTTTACAGTCGTGTCTTGAATAAAAAAAAGGGTCACCAGAGTTCGAAGGAAAACACCAACACCACTACAATTATATAAATATGTCTTTTATTTAACTGGAACAAGAATACAGGAACGTAAATAAGTAAGTTAAGTTGCTAGGTTGGTAGGCATCATAGTAGAAATGTAATATAATTTCAGTTGATCTTAAGTTTATTCCTGCCTCTCGTCACCATGGTGATGACGAGAGGCGAGAGGAAATGCCATGTTTCAACCCAAATTGTTGTATTTGACTCGTATCCAGCTTTGGGCGAAAATTAGTACCGCGCATGTGCAGTGATGCACTAATTGCTTGTGTATCAATGTGCGAGTTTAGATATACTTGTTTTCACCATCCAAATCACAACTTATTATTACGCAAGGGATTGCATATACATATAAGAGAAAATAGATCTTTCGTCATGTAACTGCTACAGAGTAATCTTCAGATATTCCTCTCTTGTCAGGACCATATATGGTTTAAAAAATTAAATCAATGATGTTGTTATATTTATTTAAAGAAAGAAAAAGAAAGAGACATGATTATAAAGATAATAATGAGAGTTATATGCATGTATCTATACAAGTTTACACAATGCTATGAAAATACTAATAGTTCAACTGTTCATTTGCATGTATATACGAGAAAGTTGAGAAAGTGTAATAATAGTTTATTGGTATTTGCATGTGAGAAACACAATGCTATGAAAATACTAATAGTTCAACTGTTCATTTTTATGTATATACGAGAAAGTTGAGAAAGTGTAATAATAGTTTATTGGTATTTGCATGTGAGAAACACAATGCTATGAAAATACTAATAGTTCAACTGTTCATTTGTATGTATATACGAGAAAGTTAGGAAAGTGTAATAATAGTTTATTGGTATTTGCATGTGAGAAACACAATGCTATGAAAATACTAATAGTTCAACTGTTCATTTGTATGTATATACGAGAAAGTTGAGAAAGTGTAATAATAGTTTATTAGTATTTGCATGTGAGAAACACAATGCTATGAAAATACTAATAGTTCAACTGTTCATTTCTATGTATATGCGAGAAAGTTGAGAAAATGTAATAATAGTTTATTGTTATTTGCATGTGAGAAAAGGAAATAGTCTGTGTACATAAACTAGTATGTATGCATTTGTAAATTCCATGCTGTAGAAGTATTGGTATTGTTTTCGACTGGCTGTTGTGCAAGAAAAAGAAATGTTTTTCTTAGTATAATTTTATTATAATGTGTGAACTTGGTTGTTGGATTTTGATAATTATGTGTGTGTGTGTGTGTGTGTGTGTGTGTGTGTGTGTGTGTGTGTGTGTGTGTGTGTGTGGTCATTGTTGTTCCGATCGGGTGGGTCATTTGCGATGATTGCTGCCATTCTAACTGGTTGTCTTTGGGAGGCAAAAGTGTCAAGTGTTGAGGCGTATGTCTGTCAAGGGCAACAACTTCTTGTTTATATATCTAACTGTAGGATACTCGTCAATCTATCTGTTTTCAAGTGAGAATGATTTCATGATTCAAAACCCATATCAATTTCGGAGTAATTTGGAGTTCAACCATGACGAAGTAGCACAGAGCTAATCATGTAACCTCTGTTTTCCAATTCTGCTTCAGAATTTTCTGGAACCGATTTTGCACAAAAATATAATGATGTAATTTTTGAAGATGTGTCATAATTGTAAGCATCTTTTTTATTTCTTTTAAAATATAGGATTTAAATTTTACAGGGATTTTTCTTAAAATTAGACCCGACTCCAGGAGATCTTCCTCCAAAGCAAGCACTATCTACATTGAAACCCGATGGTGAGAGTGGATGGATGTGGATGGAGTTAAGCTTGTTGTTGTTGACTCTCCATCCAGAAGGGATGATTTTAGCAGCATTCTGGAGGCCTCTTTTGTTTTAATTTTTTCCTCCTAAGATGTAAATAGATATAATCATAACTTTTCAACAATTTTAATCCCCATGTGCGTTAATCTGTCCGAAACTTAAATTTCATCAAGTTTTTTTTACAATTTTTAGATCTAATTTGTGTTATTATGGTGACCACTGTCTAAGTGTGCCTTATTTCTGTGGTTACCAACTAATTAAAAGTGGAATTGGGTACCAAACTGGCAGTTGTTCTCTAATCACTATGATCGCACCAGAATTGGAGAAAATACTCACGCGTGTTACCACAAAATTGTATACTGAACACTTGTGTGTCTCGCTCACTGTGGCGAAAATAGAATTTAAAAGCTAAGTTTTAGTTGTGATAATAACAAGAACTGGACCAGGATAGGGTATTGGTTTGCGTAACTTTTCTTTGGGATGTAATACAATTGAACAACACATTGCACAGACGAGTAATAGTTTTATGTAGGAGAAACACAGGAACAAAACAAAAGATGATACATAGGGTTGTAGTATAAGTTGACAAGATGAAATAATCTTTTCCTGGAATTTGTAGATTCTCTGCTGGGTCGACAGCAGAGAATCACAGGATCACATCTTGCCTTGTTGGAAAACAATCTTGAACTGAGTGTTCTTCTGATCACATGATCTGGCTTTAGCGATCATGCGTGAATCTCGTTACATGCAGACATGCACCTGTTGAACAGGCGATGGTTACAATGATCGTCAAACTGAATGACAACTGACATAGATCGACAGAATATAGTTAATTCATGTAAGCTGCTACAACAGTTTTTTTTAATCTAAGGGCTATTTTTCTTCCCTACCTCTTGTTGTCTACAACTACATACGCACACTGCTTTTAAGTAGCTGAGCCAAGAAGTAGCAGAGAGCAGTCACACCGGGACCCCATCATGTGACACAGTCGTGCTCAATATCACTCACCAGAAGTCAACCAGCCGGAGGTTATCTTGTGTCAACCCGACTCCATTAGCACTAAAATGACCTATCCTTGTTACTCTGACAGCCGATCCTTTTAACAACAAACCTGACCTTTCGACTACTACCGTAAATTGTGAATAACTTGAGCCATCCCTGTTGGCCGTTTGCTAACTTTCAATTCCATTGATCATATTAAACCCACACCTGATACCGGACCGACAAACAGTCCAGTGACAACGCCAACGCTGAGAGACCATCTATCCTGACGAACCCACATCACAGATCAAGACCCACACATCCTAATATCTTGTATCCATTTATAATCAATACAATTTGTTTGAATCTAAATTCCTGTGTCGGTTTCCTTGCAACCATACACTTTTTATAACACTTTCACTCTTTTGAAAAATTGTTTATGATTTTAAATTTGAAAACTTGTATTTCTTATAAAAGATTTAATTTATCCAATAATTGCTGAAAATTTCATTAAATTGGATAATTGTTGTGGATTAATAAAAAAAAAACGAAGTGTCTGTGTATACAGTCACTGTATACACAAGACACTTAGTTATAAGGATAAGTTTGCAAACCAGCGGCTACTATTTCCGATTATGACTCATCATAATTTTATATTGTGCAGCCTGAAAGTTATGAACAATTATTAATTCAAATTTAAAAACAAACAAGTAACTTGTTTGTTATACTTACTCTAAGAAATATCCTTTTATACATATATTTTCTCAAAGAATTATAGAAAATAACAACCAATGTATACACAACGTTATCATTGCATATACATTACTTGTATACATATTGGTGGTGTTAAAAAAATTTACACAGATTCGTTTACAAGTGGAGGCTTGTGTAAGATATTGGAGGGAATAGTAACTCCCTTACCGGTGGCACTGCCCCATGTACTTTTCCCATTAAAGATTGCACCCAAGGGGGGAATGCTACCCTTATTGTCCCATTTACTTGCCTTTCCACATGAGGTCGGTTTTAATGTGAGGAAAATCCAGATTCCCCCCAAAAGGTGTACTAGATAGGACAAAAATTAAAATTGCCCCAGTCAAGAAGGATTTCTCCTCCTCTGACAGAGGACAGAACAGATACTACACTTTGAAATATTTATTTGTAATGCAGTAAGATATAGAGCGTAATAAATTAAGCACAAGGCCATCAAGATGTGGGGAAGAGATGGGGATGGGGTTGGTGATCCTTTGTTATCTATCTAACTTTTAACTAGATCCATTCTGACCCATTCGGCCAAGTACTGTTCATTTCATTCTTTCACTATTGGCCCATCACTTTTATTCCTGCAGACACCACAATACCACATTTACTCTATGGACTACCCTACTTAAAATATCCCCAATGTTTCTTAAATAATTTTATTTACAAAAAATATATACAATACTATGAAACATGATGGGGAGTTGGACAAACACACACAAAAGAAATAAAAAGAAATAAAAAGAAAGAAACCAAATAAAATGAAGGGCAGTTTAATAAGACCCTCCCAACCCTTTCTAAGAATAGACCGACCACTGTTTTCCTGTTTGTTCAGAACCGAAAACAAGCAGGTCGATCTCAAAGTGGGAGTAAAACTTAAGTGGGATGAACAGAAAAAGGGATGAAGTTTTTAAGTGGATGGCGTCCTTCCAATATAAATACAATTTGGGGGGGGGGGCGAGGGCAAAATAAATGTGGGAAATGGGCATTTTGGAGGATATCGGAAAAAAATCAAACAAGGACACTCAGGACAGATACTCCTTGAAGGCTAAGGAGTGAACCAACAAAAACATCCACACTAGTGGGTGAATGCTTTTTTTTTAGCCTGGTTATATTACACTAAGTAGCAAAACACCGCAACTTACATAAACATTGACCTTGTGTCAAACATGTCCTCGTGGCGAGCTGAAAATACTTATCATAGTGATTTATTTCCGCCTTTGCATCAAAAGAGGAAATAAATCACTTCAGTTAACGTTAACAAATTAACTTGTGGTCTGAATGTTTAAATTTAAGATGCTTTCTTTTTTTCCTTTTTTATATTAATTATAAATTTTTATCTCAATCGCGAATTTAGGGTTAGGGTTAATATCTTTCTTTATTTGACCCATTCATTAAAAAATTGTTTATTTTATTTTTTTAGACAATTGTTTTCATGGTCAATGTCAAAAGTAAAACTTAAGGAGTCAAAAGAAAAAAGTGTGAAAAAAAAAAAATCAGTATCAACTAATAATTGTTACCTCAGGACAATCTTAATGAAATTAACTAATAAAATAAAATAAAAAGTCAAACATCGCAAAAGAAGACATTGACAGTTGCACTAATTATGAAGAGAATTTGCAATCATGTTGTACCTGACCTTGAAAATCAATTACACGATTTTTGCAACGTGACTTCAAATGAAGTTTTCCTACACTTAGACTACGACTAGAATATATAAATATCATGATGATCTTCATAATTTTTTTTTTTTTATTTAGTTGAAGAGAAAGTTTTATTTAAATTAGATAAAACTAATTTGACATAAAAAAAATATATATTTTAATGCAGAAAACTGTTATTTATGGTGTAAATGGGTTGTCTATTCTTTTTTTTATCATTATCCATTTCAAGTTTATTAAAAAACGTTTAAAAAAATAAACTGTTTTAATTTGTTAGTAGTGTACTTTTCAATTAGTACTAGCATCTAAGTTTATTCTTCTTTGTCACCTATTAAGCACAAAGTGGTTAAAGAAAGATTTAGTCGTTTTTTTTTTTATTTGAATAAAAGGAAAATTTCATTTTCAGTGTTATTTCTTAATTAGAAAAAGCACGATTTTCGCAACGTGACTAGAGAAGAGCACGTGACAGCGATGGGCTAATCGCTGACGTCCGTTGCGTTTCTTCCAAAGACGAAGGAGAGGGGGAGATTACGCACACGATTTCACAGCGCAGAAAAAAAATATGCGATCAAGTCGAGTCCCGAGAAGAAAAACAACGGTAAACATTGACATTACCGACTTGAGGAGTCGCCGAAAGAATGTGCCAAGGAATCATCTAGCCAACATTTCTGGATTGATTAAAGCAGGATTATTAATTTAATAACAAACTTAATTGATTTATTTATTTTCTAAGTTATTGCCGCTGTAGTCCTTGCGCGGTCCCTCCGTATCGTTCATATAAAGTACTACAGCAGAAAACGCAGATAAAAACAAAAACTAAAGAGAAATGAATACATTTAATGGTTTAATTACTTAATAAGAATTTTAAAAAAATCAAGTATACAAATGTAAAAAAAAATCACTTCGATTAAAACCTTTTAATTAAGGCGATCATCACCACAGTCTGATTTAATTTGGACACATCTCGCGAAACGCCATTATAGACAATTTAGTCATATTCTTCTTAATTTAAATATGTCTGGTGTACGAGAAAAAAACGTGATTCATTGGTTTCGTAAAGGTTTACGGCTTCATGACAACCCCGCCCTAAAAGAAGCGCTTGAAGGGGCCACTACCATTCGATGTGTCTATACTTTGGATCCGTGGTTTGCGGGTTCTTCACAAGTCGGAATCAACAAATGGAGGTAAGAGAAACAGAAAGTTATTCACTTTTTTTCTTAAAAAAGAAATTAACAAAAAAAAAAAAAATGTATCTAGAAACAATATTATTATTCGAACTACTATTCTCATATTGGTAGTTATATTCACAACGTTTCGGTCGATGTAACCTCCGATTTCTTCAGGTGCATCCTGTCTACTTTATAATCTTTATGTTGAACTCAGGGATCAGTACTAAGATCAAAGTGTAGTATCTGTTCCGATGGATACTGCACGCCTGTCCTGTGCAGTTCTAGGAGGTCCACCCTCCCAGGCTTTGCCTCCCCTCTTTGGGGAGGAGTAAGTTTATTGCTTACTGCCTGAGGCGCCCCTACCGGGGAATGCCGACGGGGCTGCCCAGGCAATTTTTAAATGGCCAGAGTGCTCACCTCTCGAGCGCTGGCTTTTAACCCCACTTTCTCGACCCGATCTTGGGTCACATCTTACTTGTGGGAGTAAGATAAAACTGGCCTTGTGCCTAACTCCGCGAGGAGTAAATAAAGATCAGTATGGAATTTCGAATTGAACCCTTTTATTTAATCCATGGCGGTAGATTGTTCTCATTCCGTCAGCCGTGACCGGTTAGAAGTGTTAATTTTTGTTATTCTTGGTTAGTATCATCTGTGGTAAGGATTGAACCTTAAATCCCCAAATGATTGTAAGCAACAACATTATTAAACATTCAGTCATATGTCAACGTGGATTAAATAAAGAGTTCAGTTCGTACAAGTTTCCGAGTTCCAGTTCGAAAAGATGCACCTAAAAAGGTCGGGGGTCATATTGGCCGAAATTTTGCGAATATAACAACTAAGATCAGAATAATAGACCGAATAATATAAATAATACAAATCCTGATCTAAAAACAATCCTCCGAAAGTGATGAGTGATGATATCTATTTCTTCGTTTACTTGCCTCAGCAGTTTCGAAAAGAATGGCGACGCGGAAATGTTTTGTTTTGATAAGTTCAAGTTAAGTGTGGACAACCGAATAAACTATTTTTTTTGTTATTTTTGTGATTACTTAATTTATTTTTGCCAATTAAATGTGTTTTTTGTGTATAAACAATGTAATTAAAAAAATATTGGTTTTCATTTTGTTTCTGTGTAAAAGTTTTTGTAATTTTTTTATTTTTTTTTTTACGAAATATTTTTTAGTCCAGTTTCAATTATGAATTTAATTCAGAATAAAGTGGCTCTCACGATTATTTAACATTTTAAACGATAAAAACGTTTTCATAAAATAAATTAAAATAATCAACTATTTTGGAATTGCGAATGTATTTATCCACCATTTGTTTTAGCATTTTTTACGGACCAATTTTTTTTGTGTAAAAAAAAAATTAGAATTCCTATAAAAAAAAAAAAAAAATGAAAAAGCATAAATAATAAATAATTTAAAAAAAAATACGTTGTTCTTGTTTTCAAAAACTAATCTGAAAAAATGTATGTATTTAAGGTGAATTTGAGACGCTAAAACTTACACAATCAGAAAATGGTCTCAAATCCATGGTCTACCTTTTCTTTCTTTGGCGATTGTGCAGTTAAAAAGAAAGGGATGAAAAACAAAACAGACAACAAATATAACTGTTACCAAACGATAGAAAATTTATTGGGTATCTTTTACAATGATCCGTAGAGACGCGAACGCAGTCCAAAAAACGAATGAGAACGGGGAAAAATACAATAAATATGCAACAAGTTAAGGTGACCTACGTCGAGAATAGATATTTTCCTACTTACCTATGACATTTGTTTGTATTTTTACGTAGTATAAATGGGTTTTATTAGATGTAAAAAGAAATTTCTTTTTTTTGGGCACGGATTTTTACTATAAAAAATGGCGTCTCAGTTACGATACCCCTCCCCTATCGCCATTTTTTTCTTGTCCAATGTTCGTGTGACAAAAATATTGATTTCTAATAAATAGCAGTTGGAACGGCTTAAAAATACAAACAAATGTCACAGATAAGTTGGAAAATAACTTTTATCGGCTACAGTTACTTTTATTTGTTGTATATTTGTTTTTGTTTTTAGCGTTTTCACTCTGCGGATTATTGTAAAAGATACCCAATTTATTCTATCGACTTTGTAGTTTTAAACTTTTGTAAACTATTTGAAAGTTTTGTTATTTCAAAATTTGTGTCGCTACTTTCACTTTAACAGCTTTCGTGTCAAAGAAAATGGCGGTCGAATTTCTTTTTTAGGTGGTTCCTTATTTCAGGCGTAAAACATATTAAAATAAAATTAAAAAAAAAATAAAATAGGCTTAGTGGTACCGTAAGCCTAAGTCCGAGGGTGGTTTCCAGTCGAGTTAAAAAAAAAATCTTTTAAGCCTGAAATAAACGATCATCTCAAAATGAAAAGAAATCGGCCATTTTCTTTAACGAAATCAGTTAAGTGAAAGTTAACGACGCACATTTTGAAATACAAACAAATTTACAAATAGTTTGCTAAAAGTTTAAAACTAACAATAACATTGATAAAATATTAAATTTTCTATCGTTTGGTAAGTTATTTGTTGTCTATTTGTTTTTCTTGTTAACTATACTGAACAATCGCTTCATGTGTCTTTCATGATTATGAGGGAACAGGAGAAAGCGAGTTGAATATGTTTGTTTCTAAAATTAAATTCAACAAACTTAAACTTGCCAATATCGTGGGAAAAGTTAGTTCGTCTTTTTGTTGTAATTGTTTGAACTCTTTCTATAATTTTGGATATATACATTCACAACCATATACATTTAGAAATTATATTACAAAGGGTAAATATATTTCATTTCTTTTTGATCAAATGGGATGCAACATTATCGTGGAGTCTACGTTCTCGCCTGACATCCATAAAAAGGAAAACATTTTTCCTTTTTATGACTTTATTTTATTTATAACTTGAAAATCATAGAAGTAAAAAAAAAAGAATAGAAATCTTAAAAGTTTATGGGCTTGATACAGGTGCGCTTTGAGGGGGGGTGTCTCGAAATTTATTTCAATTAATCTTACTTACTATTCCTATTCGATAAGTACATCTTTCAGTCTCACACTGGAAATTGAATTTTAGAAAATGAGCCATCTTGAACTTTTCAGCCTTAAGATACATTATCTTAACCAAATTAGTTCTAGTTTTATAAGAATTAGGTTCAATTAATTATTTTAATGGCCAAACAATACCGTAATAATTATGCTATATTATTATGGCATTGTTTGGTTATCAAATTTTAACTGAACCAAATTCTTATAAAACTAATTTGGTTTAGATAATGTAGTTTCAGTGGCAACCATCTTAAAGCTGAAAAGTTCAAGATAACCATAAGATGGTCGCAGGACATTCAATCCCGGGCAATACCGTGTCTTCCTGCTAGTATAAAATAACGAATGCACAAGTTTTTTGTTTGTTTGTTTTTTAATTGTGCGTTTTCTTCTGCTGTGTAATTGTTTGTTGAATAAATGAATAATTATGAAATAGCAATGAATATCAATTAAAAAGCTTGGCCACTGTGTAAAATTTCATGCGAGTGTTGTGATTGGATCAATCTCTTCTCTCAGTCGAAGGTCAGTTCAGTTGTTGCGATTACGTCATTTGATCTGCTCTTTTTAAGAAGCTCAAATTGAACTGTTGACGAACTGACTCTAATGCCATAGAAAAAATTCACCCTTTTGTATCCATAACTAATTAGTTGTAATGTATGCGTCAACACGTGCATTCCCTTTTAAGTATCATCGCCAAATTGAACCCTAAAAAGTTAAAAATCTAATTATAATTCATTAAAAAAGGCCCTGAACAATTGTTTTTTTTTTTTGGTACTCATTGATTCCGTGATATGTTGTTCAGACAGAACTAGCTAATTGGAAAAAATTGTTTTTATATTGACCCCCCCCCCTCGAATCTATGATTTTAGTATGAAATGTTGGTTATTTTAAACTTTTCAGCTTTAAGATGGTTACCATTGAAGCAACATTGTCTTAACCAAATTAGTTCTAGTTTTATAAAAATTTGGTTCAATTAATGACCAATCAATACTGTAGTAATTATATTATTAATTAAATTACTAAGTAAACCAAATTCTTATAAAACTAGAACTAATTTTGTTAAGATAATGTTTTGATGGCAGCCATCTTAAAGCTGAAAAGTTCAAAATAATCGAAATGTCTCTTTGTGTCCGATACCTACTTTTATTTTGGCTATTTGATAGACCTAAGGACGTGAAATTTGATATGGATGACCATGACCGAGATCCTCTTTACGCTAAAGTGGGATCCATACCTTTTGGGCACTCTCCCCATCCCGTAAGGAACATATCTTTTTTTTTTTCCTTAATTGTTCGTAACCTGAAATATAGTATTTAAACCTAAATTTAATTTAAAAAAATCCTATTTTAATGAAATCTTGTACAATGCAATTACATTATTTAAAACTTTGGTACTGTTTTAGATATTGACCCTAATTTCCGTGACTGCCCGGCAGCAGCAAGCCGACGGCTAACAGAAGCGTCCGAGACCTGCCGAAATCGAAAACGAGGCTGACGTCCGACGCTTGGCACTTGTTGACAATGAATTTTAAAATCCTATTTTAATGAAATTAAAACTATATTAATATTGTACAATGCAATTACATTATTTAAAACTTAACATTTGAGCCAATATCAATCATTTTAACGCCACGAAATTAGCAATTTTCTAAGCTTTATTTTAAGTCGTCACTACAGCAGAATGTTTTTAATTTTTTGTTTTGAAGTATTTTTGCTTTTATTAAATTCGCTAAGAGTGTCTCAGTATTTAAACTTTTACTGAGACGCTAAATAAATAATAAAAATGCCATGCAGAAAATTAACCGCATTAAATTAATATAAAATGCATATTTTGGATTTAATTAAATATTTTATCATGATAAAAATTACAGAATTGAATTTCATTAACGTTGTCGACCGCCATCACTGTTAACGTAAAACCTGTCTAACGACTAAGTTTAAGTATATGATGACACATTTGTGATTTGTCATTAGTTGTAGGTATGAGACTGAGGTCCGACAGTAGCAAGCACTTGCAGGTGTATATTAAAAATAAAATCTAGGTGGCCCCGTCACTCCTTAAAGAGAAGAGTTCAATGCATTAGCATTTTAACAATTGACTCTGACTTACTTTCCTTAACCAAATTAATCTAAGGCTATTGAATGTGTTCATCTTAAAAGAATAATTACTCATGTTTGTTGTTGTTTCAGTTTTTGTTGATGATAAAACAATTTAAACAAAAGATTTTCATTCAGAATTTATTGAAATTTGAATAATTTAATTTACTATTAGTTTTCTTTGGTTAAATGTATTTTGTAAACTGTATTTATATAAAAAAGACTTTCTTCCTGGCCGTCAGTCTGAGATCAAAGTGTACCTTTAGAAAGAGTTGGGACGGTCTTCTGTGCAGTTCTAGGAGGTGCACCCTCCCAGGCTTCGCCTCCCCTCTTTGGGGAGGAGTAAGTTTATTGCTTACTGTCTGAGGCGCCCCTACCGGGGAATGCCGACGGGGCTGCCCAGGCAATTTTTAATGGCCAGAGTGCTCACCTCTCGAGCGATGGCTTTTCAAACCCCACTTTCCCGACCCGATCTTGGGTCACATTTTACTTGTGGGAGTAAGATAAAACTGGCCTTGTGCCTAACTCCTGGGGAGGAGTAAATAAAACCTGCCCCTGATTTTATTTAGTTACTTTGTTTATTCTTTTGTTTGTTCCACTCCCTATCATTTTTCATGAAATTGTAAATATCTTTTTTGTAAATAAAATCAATTTGACACCATTGTAGATATTTTAAGTGAGATAGTAATTGTGGTATTATGGTGATTGCTGAAGTGAACGCGATAGACAAATGATGCAAGGAACAATGCTTGCACGGATGGGTCAAAATGCGTCTAGTTCATAATAGGATAGACAGTGGTGACCAACGACCCTCGCAATCCCCACACTTTTGATTGCCTTCTACTTAATTTGTAATTTTCTTTTGCTTTTACAAATACATTTTTTAAAGTGTAGTATCTGTTCTGTCTTCACAACGATCAGGAAAGAGAAACCCTCTTCGTCCGGGGGAAACTTTTCTTTTTGTCCTAATACAAAGTAACCTTTTTTGTGGATAGCTGGATTTTTTTCCCACATTTAAAAACTGACCTTGTGTCTAATTTTTCCCTCGTGGGGAGGCAAATAGATAGGGACTATTGTAGCAGTCATAAACATTATCAATGTTTGTTTAAGACAGGGCGTTGGCAAATTATTTTTGTCGGTACGCTTGTACTGAATAGAGAAGTTCATTGACACACACCTGACCTAAAAATGATGTGACCTGTTTTTTCTTCCTTTACTTATTTAAAAACCTGTTGTTTTTTAAATTTATTATTTATTTATTTCTAAAGGCTAAACATATTAAAGAACTACGTCATCCACATATTTTTGCAATTGTATTTTAATGCAACTAGCAAGATTAACTGATTGATCCAATATTTTAAATAGTTTTAGTAATTAAACATTGGAATTTTCAAATGCATCTTTTTTGTGTGTGGGTGGGGGAAGATGATACCCCCTCTCCCATGTGAACGTGCATTCCAACTTGACATTAATGGCTAACAGTAAGTTTTATGTAAGTTTTTTCTTCCCCCCCCCCTCCTTTCTTTCTAAGACCCTGGATACAAATCATTATATTTTAAGGGTATTAATGTATCAGTACACCATATGCTCGTTCACCCAAAGAGAAAAATGAAAGTCTTCTGTTTTTTTCTATGAAAACAGCTCTCTTTCTCTCTTTATGTTTCTCTTTCTCCCCCCCTCTCTCGTTTAGAGTGGGGGATCAGTTTATCATATACATTTAACGTAAAATGATCACCCACTTTCCGACCAGATAGCGTTTTACGGACATATAACCATTTTTTGTTTTTAGTTAAATCTTGGTCATTGAAAAGTTTTATTGAAAATCAATTGTGTGTCTGTTGGATGTTTGTGTTTGTTTATTTCCACCCGGACCTAGGGTTAGTGATCGTAATTATTACTCTTTTTTTTTTTCTTTTTTTTTTTTTTTACCGCGTCGGGGTTAATGGTAGTGTTAAGGGAGAGCACGCGCCACCGTTTCCGTCCTTTTGTTTGTTTTTTCTATTGCCACCCAGATTTAGGGTTAGGGTTAATGAAGAAGTGCATGCATTTTTTTTCATTTTTTTATTCGACGATTTATTATTGTTATGCTTATAATTGCATTGCAAACCTTCCTGTAAACCCTCCTTATGTACACCAGCAGATGAACCATGGCCACAATTTCGTTGATTCATCAGACAATATACATATTCTTGAGTAGTACGTTAGGTTCTCCCACATCGGCATACCATTTTTTAGGGACCGTTACAAGGTAATTTCGCCCGACTTATTTTTACTTAAACCATGTTTTAGTAAAAGAAAAATAACATTTAAAACAGTAAGTTATGGTGAGTTTAATCGTACAACGCCAAAATGAAAACTCGCCCGGAAAATTATAGTCGCTATCTTTATAAACAAGTCAAGAGGCTAGTTAGACATGAATTTTTTTTTTGTAGTTGAAAATTTTTCACCCTCCCCAATGGTAAAATATTTTATTTTTTTGCTGTTTTATTTTCGCATGTACGATGATACTTGATAAAAAAATAACATTAAGTCATGATGTTGTTCAATGTTCATACACTTGTTTTGGTAAATTTGTAGATTAACATCCTCAGCTACCCCCCCACGTACATGAATAAAATTCTACTTTCTAGGCGATTACGTGTGAACACCCTCCAAAACCAGGTGAAAAGAAAAAAGTGAATACAATTATTTAAGAATTTAGAGTAAGGTATCAGTTTCTCATAAATTTAACGTAAAATGATCCCCAGTTTCAGGCCGCTCTAGCTTTTTTAGGACAGATATCACACTTTTTTTTAGGGCAAATCCACGGGCGATAACTTGTGTGCAATTTTTTTTTTGGTGATGGTGGTGGTTCATGCGGAAAAGTTAGTAAAAAAAAAAAAAAAAAAATGCCTTTTCATCATTTAAAAAATTAGTTATTGACAAAATATAAGTTTATCAAAAAGAAACTAGTAGCAAAGCCTCTACCCCCCAAAATAACTAATTTAGGTTGTTAATTTAGTGATCAATTTGTGGTGAATGGTCCCACTCCCCTCAAAAAACAAGCTTAGTAAAACCACACCTAATAGTCCAGAAAAGTAGAAACCCTCTCCACCTTCCAGAGCCCCCCCCCCCCTCAAATTGTTTATATGCCCTTAAAAAAAGCTAGTGGCCTCAAACTAAGGGAATCATTTTATGTTAAATGTATACGTGAAACTGATCCTCCACTCTAAATTCTAAAATATTTATTTTTCTGCCAGGTTTTGGAAGGTGTTCACAAGTAATCGCCGAAAAAAGTTTAATTTCAATTATTAGTTGTTGTGATTGATTAGATTTTAATCTTTTATATAAATAAAATTGTTACGACTGCATTTCTTGTGTATTTAATGTTTACAGGTACCACAAAAAAATTGAATTGTACCAGACTCCATTTCCACGAACTGAATGTTACCAAGATTAAAGTAATGATCAGTGGTTGTAGTGTTAGAAAGTTCCCTTGCTCAGTTCGTGGAAGGCTACATAATAAATGCTGGTAGGTTGAGAGGATAACCAATTTGTGTGCAAGAAGTGTAAGACAATGAAGATGGATGAGAACTTGGATTTGAAGAATCTGGTTGTCAAAGTTTTGTTACCTTGGTGAAACCATTGGAGCACAGGGTGGCGCAAGTGTTAGTGTGATTGCAAGAATTAGGAGTGGATGAAATAAGTTCAGGGAACTTTTGTCATTACTAACCAGCAGAGTGTTACCACTATTGACTAAGGGAAGAGTCTATCAGGTATGGGTACGCAGTGTGATGTATGAAAGTGAAACCTGGCTAGTGAGGGTTGAGGACATGCGTTGCATGAAGAGAAATGATATGAGAATAATATGATGTATGTGTAATGTGAGTGTTAAAGACAGGCATAGTTCTGATGACCTCAGAGGAAGATTAAATCTGGACAGTATAAGATGTGTGTGCAGAACAGACTTCGATGGAAGAATAGATGAGAGTTTGGGTTAGTAGATGTAGAACAGTTGAGGTAGCAGATTCAGTTTACAAATGAAGGCTAAGGAAGACATGGGATGAAGCGATAAAAATGCACTTGACGGATAAAGACCTCGTCACAGATAGGTTACTTTGGAAGTCTATTTCTTAAAGCCGTCCAACGTATGCCAGCATATAAAACGGATGTTAAACCAAATATGATGATGATTACAGAAATGAAGTTGTATTTTGGTTTCTTTGTAAACAAGTCGACTATTTTAATCTGTTAATAGTTAGAAAAAAAATGATTTCACGATACTGCGAAATTTGAAAGGAAGCTAGAAGCATTTAAACTATCAAACAGTTTTGGAAGCTATTTGATCCAATAATTTAATAGATTAAAACAACATTACTATAACAAAATTAGTTAGTTATAAAAATGACAAAGATACCGTAATGATTAAATTTAACTTTCATAATTCTATTAAATAAATACAAATAAGTAAAAAAAAAAAAAAAATTTGAAAGACAAAAATGGAAGTAAAAATATTCTCTAGCAATACCGGGTAGGTGCATCATCACACTGTGTAATAATGCCTGATAGATGCCTTGGTCGACAATGGTAACGCTTTGCTGGTTAGTAATGGCAGAAGTTTCCTGAACTTACTCCATCCACTCCTAATTCTTGCAATCACACGAGCACCTGCTCCACCCTGTGCTCCAATGGTATCACCAAGGTAACAAAACTTCTAAACAACCTCAATATAGTTTTAATTCTGTAGTTTACTGCTTAACTAAAATAATATTTTTAAAAATTCTTATAAACCTAGATGTCATTGAGGGGGGGGGGTCCTTTGTATATCTTCACAGAGAATGTGTCTCTCATTTTAATGTTCTCATGTACATTCTGAGATAGATTTCATTATGCCATAATAATTTTTTTTTCCGTTATCATAAAGGACAACTTTATGTATATTCTGATACAAGTATCTCAACTTATATATATATATACACACACAAGCAGGGTTACCCAGCGTTGCCTGAGTTAGTGTGGGATAGCAATATCAATTTCATTGTGCAACATGTTAGAAAAGTGTCATTAGCTTCTTTAAGGGGCAGCTAGAGACGCAGAACTACTTCCATTATGTTCACATGTAAATTGTACATGTGAATACACTTATATTTTCAGTCTGATACTTTCTCAACTAAATAATTCCGACATTTGTTAAGTCGACTTTAAGAATAACACTCATAACAAAAATCGAATACGTATTTGAAGTTTTAAGGAGGTTCTGTCCCCATGGGTCACTTAGAGGTGTGAGCACGTAGAGATTCGGGACCACTTACATTGTCTTCTCAGGAGAATTTTATACATATGATATAAATTTTATCAAAATAGGATATATTTGAAGTTTTTAAGGGGTTTATGCCTTCATAGCTCCCTTTGGGGTGCACTTAGCGATTTGGGAACACTTCCATTGTCTTCCCTGATAAATTTTACATAAGAATACACTTTTAGATTTTATGTAGATTCTGTAACCTTTCCTTCTATAGACAACACACAAACGTCACACACACATTGAGTTTTATAGATACATGATCTGTTATCTAAAGTTAGGTATGTTTATATATTTATATGTACAGGATTCAATCCTAAACTAATTAACTGATCATTACGAATTTTGGAACTAAGCCGCAAAGCATAAGGGGTCCAAATGTTGACTATATTTAGTTTAATTTATTTTCATGCAAAGGGTATGGAGCGCTTCGCAGGAATTTATATACCTCCAATTTTTGTGAAATTTAAAAAATAGGTATTAGACATAGATTAATAAATATTCCCCAATTCAGTTTCTTTGGAATAATTTAAAGTGTTTTTAGGGGGTTATAATATCGGCATATAGAAAATTGAAATATTTCAGATTTGCATTGAATTAATCCATAGTCAGTAGACGTTAATTTACCAAGATTCCCTGAATTTCAATTTCTTCTTAAGACTCCTAAATTTGAGACATCTTTTTAGAATCAAAGCCATTTAATGGACTTTGATCAAAATTCGAATAAGAATTCTAGATATAATTATGTTTATAATCATTTTTATTTAAATCTTCGTAAGGGGACATAAAAGTGGTGCAAAATATTCTCAACAGTTTTGCACCACTTTTATGTCCCCTTACGAAGATTGAAATCAAAATATAATGATACTAAACCTTATATCTATTTTGATTTTGATCAAGATGTAAGAAGAAAAATGTTAAAATAATTTGAAGTTTTGTTTAATTCTACTCTAAACAACGATTAAATAATTTTCTATATTTTGTTGCTTGTAGATTTCTCCTGAATTGTCTTGAAGATTTGGATGCAAGTCTGCGGAAATTAAACTCTAGGCTTTTTGTTGTGCGTGGTCAACCAGCTGATGTATTTCCACAATTATCCAAGGTCAGTAACTAATATCTCATTAAAAAAAATATATGCATTTATTCTATGTATTTTATGTTTTGGATTTATTTTTCAAGTAAGTTATTTTACATAATTGCTAACATTTCTGAGATTGATTTTTATTTATATATGATGAAAAAGTAGAGATGAATGGAAAAAGTGGATCTACCAAAATGATACAGTTTGAGATTTTTAATATTTTGTCTTTATTATCAAAAGACTTCATAATTTAGAGAAATATTATTTTCCAAAAATTACATTCACATGAGAGATAAATGGTGGGGTGTGTGTGTGATGAAAGAGAAAAAAAGAACAAATTTTTTGTTCAAATTTTATGCCACTTTGAACTTAATTTAAATTTGAAAATAACATGAACTCCTCCCCCTTTTCTGCTTTCTATTTTCTCTATCATCTTTCTTCCTTTTTCTGTTTTCACCTGTTCATTTTTCCTTTTAGCTTTCATCTCTCTATCGTTTCTTTTTTGTAAATTTAAAAAAAACATAACATTTTTATGCATTTTTGATGAAGTTTTTTCATGATAAAAATCAAATATTAAAAATCTCACCATCTGAATTAAGTTGAATGTATTGCTTCAGTCTATCATTTTTTTTCATTCATCTTTCTCTCCCCCTCCCTCATCTCTCACCCCCTCCCTCATCTCTCACCCCCTCCCTCATCTCTCACCCCTCCCTCATCTCTCACCCCCTCCCTCATCTCTCACCCCCTCCCTCATCTCTCACCCCCTCCCTCATCTCTCACCCCCCTCCCTCATCTCTCACCCCCCTCCCTCATCTCTCACCCCCCTCCCTCATCTCTCACCCCCCTCCCTCATCTCTCACCCCCCTCCCTCATCTCTCACCCCCCTCCCTCATCTCTCACCCCCCTCCCTCATCTCTCTCTCCCTTACCTCCATCTTTCTCCCTCTCTCTCTCATATCATATGTATGCATATGTGAGATATATATAAATCTTATAACTAATTGATGTTTTTCTGAAAATCATATTCTCAAATTATCTCCTAAAATTCTTTCACATATATAAATGATTTTGAGTAGAGAATGACACAAGAAGCATCGGATGACTGATAGTTTGATATCATTACATCGAAACAATCCAAAAACATTGTAAGGATTTAATTGAAATATATATATTACTATTAATCACTTATTTATTGAAATAAAAAATGCAATCGTGTAAACTGTCAAAAATAACTTTAAAAAAATCTTATTTAAAAAAAAAATTTAATTACAAAATTACATCCGTCATTTTAATCTTTTGCTTAAATAGAAAAAAAAATGAATTACTTCATGACCTTTTGAAATTTGAAAAGATTTTGGAAGCATTTAAATTATCAAACAAAAAGTCATTTAAATTGGCTTTAAAATTCTTAGCAAATCCCCATGGATTAAAAAATTGAAAGTTTTGAAATCTATTTACATCCAACAATTTTTAAAGAAATTAAAACAATATTAACTTAGTTAAGTTATTTATAGTTTTATAACAATTTGGTTCAATTAATAATTTAAGGACTAAACGATACCGTAATAACTAAATTTATCTTTCAAAATCCTGTTAAAAATAAAATGGTATAAAAGAAACCGGCATAATTAAAAAAAAAATCAAAAGTTTATGGAATTAAAATGTCAACAGTTCGTAATATGTATGATTTTATTTCAAAGTTGAGTTTTTTAAAACATTTTCCATCATTGAATTATTTTTCCAAAAGTATAAATATTTTCTTATAAGAAATTAAGAGAAAAGACGAAGGATGCAATGAAAGAAAGAAAAAAAAACACAAATAAAACAAAAAAAACTGCAATGCCAGGTAGGTACATCTAGTTTATAATATTTCGAAATGTAATTTTTAATTGGTGATAATTGAATATAACTTTATATATCAACTTGAAAATCTATTGATAATCTAAGGAGATAAATCGAAGAAACTTTTTTATTTGAATATGTCTGTTCCTTAATTTAGCACAAATATATTTCATGTTTTATGCTTTGTTATAAAGCAAGAATGATTTTTTTTTTATATTGGATTATTTGGACTACTGTTTTTATCTTGGATGTTATTCTCACAACGTTTTTGTTTTATTCTTAGTTAGCATCGCCTGTAGTGAGGATTGAACCTTCAACCTCCTGAAGACTAACAACTTTATCACCTAACTTTATCTGTTGCACTATGTGTTCATAAAGATTCTCAAGTCAACAAGTCACATCTGAAGAAGGTTGTTGGTTACATCGGCTGAAACGTTGTGAGCATAACAACCAAAATGAGAGCAGTAGTTCAAATAATCCAAATTGTCATCATCTAAAAAATTCCAAAACATAACAATTTTTTTCGTTTCGATAATATTACGATGTTTATTCACATCTGCATGCAACATTTAATGACGTAAAAAAAAAAAAGAAGTAAAGTGGTCGACCATAGTTGAGGACGACCCAGAGGCTCCCTTTTCATTAGCTAATACAGTGAGGTGTAAGGGAGGGTGGCACTCTTTTCCCCCAGGTGTGCTCCACTTACCCTTAATCCTCACCTCATACTGCTGAGTGCTTGGCAAGGGGGCATTAAGTACCATTTTTTAAGTCTTTTGTATGACTACCAAGTATTCAATCCTGGTCTTTCAGGCTAATTTAGTGAACACTCAAGATAAATGTAAACATATTTAAAAAATTTTAGTTTTAATGATTCAACTTTCACATAATCATAAATCATTAAAGGTTGTACTTGTTTATTGTAGGAATGGAATATCACGACATTGTCATTTGAGGAAGATCCTGAACCGTTCGGTAAAGACCGAGATGCTGCCATTTGTACTTTGGTCAGAGATGCTGGAATTGAAGTCATCATCAAAACTTGTCACACACTATATGACTCGAAAGCGTAAGTATCTCTCTAAAGATGTATTATCATATTTCTAATATCTATCTGATGTGGAGTAAGCTGGTACCCCGCCTTGAGATTGGAGAAAGAGATGCTCCAGGGGCGACGAAAGGGAGGCAACTCTCACGAGGAGGCAAGTCATTCAAGTCACCGTGTACGACTCTCGACATATTTCTATTATATGTTACCCGACCTTTTCCAAAAGAGGTCTAATAAACATCATAATACTATCTATATATAAAGCAAAGTTGTCTGTATGTCACAGCATCACATTAAAACTAACTGCAGATTTGAAATCGGTATGTTCGATCTGATATCTTTATCGATGTCAGAATATTTTGAACCTTTTTTAAAACTCCTCATTAAAAATATGTAAAAATGACATTAGAAACAAATGATCTGACATTTTTAGCGTTCGTTTTAGCCAACCGAACAACAAAATATTTTTCATGTCAACTCATCATGCGTATTTGATGTATTGTTTACTTTTAAAATAAAACATTTATCATCCATTTTATTTTTCTAAATGTTCACTAATATATTTTTACTTCAAAATAGTATACGTTTTGTGCCGCCATACTTTAATACAGAGACAAACAACATGGCGATCTCCATGATATTCTCTTATGGGAGAAAACTTTAAAAAACAACTGTAGAAACAACTGTAACTAAATACACTTCAAAGATTGTTCAATTAGTTTTATTTACTTTGTTGATTCTGTGTAATTCTAAATTTTTTGATATTGCAATGATTGTTCTGATTCAATAATTTCATGGTTGTTCACATTTTAGGATTCTTGAAAAAAATGGTGGCAGACCCCCCTTAACCTATAACAAATTCCAGAAAATTCTGGAAGAAATGGATTTGCCTCCACAACCTTTGGAAACTGTGACGGCTGGTGATTTTGGAGACTGTCGAACTCCCTTGTCTGTTGATCATGATGAAAAATATGGTGTACCAACATTGGAAGAACTTGGTAAATCTTCATTTTCTTTTGATTATGCTAACTGTATTGATGTTGACATTTTAATTTTTTTTAAATTTAAAAAAAAAAATTTTTTTTTACTAATAATTGCTCACCACTTATCAAGGCCAAAATCTACTAAAGGATAATGGTTAATGAAATGGAATTTTGTCAGTTGAGAGATAAAGAACTTTATAAGAGGATTGAGAATCATTGTTGGGATGGACCAAGTTTGAATACTTGTGGGGATGGTTCATAACAAGAATCCGTTGACATTAGATTTGAAGATGACCATGTTGTAAGCTGCACCTTAACATTCCTGTCGTAATGTGTTCCACAGGTGGGAAGCCCTTTTGAAGAAGCTCTATTTGTGGAAAGAAAAGAAAATTGTTTTCTGTTGTGGTAGCCAAAAATAAAATATAAATCATCCATTCATGTGTGTGTGTTTTAGATGCATCCATGCGTCTTTTTAAAAGGCTCAGTCAGTTGGTCTGTCATGCTTGAGTTTGAAATATAATTTTTGTGGCTAAATGTGCAAAATGACTGGATGTATTTTAAGAATGGATGTTTCTTATGTTTATCGTAAATTGAGTTTAAAACTTATCGAGTACGAGCAGGATCCATGATCCTGTGTTACCTGATAAAACCAAGAATTGCAACCACCAGAAATAAATTAACCAGAAAGATTTCTTAGCCTTCAGGCTGGGATCAAAGTGTAGTATCTGTTCTCTCCCGGTCAGTGGATAATAGATTCTTTGTCACAATTCAGAGTGCCTCTTTTTGGGGAACTGGGTTTTCCCTACATTATAAATTGACCTTGTGTCTAACTCTGTCCTTATGAGGGTGCAAATTAGTTAACCTTCCGACATTGAAATCCTTGTGCCACAACTAAATAACTATATATATGAAACATTAAAACCACGACAGCAATTTATGTAAGAAGTTTGGAGCCATATTGAAACTAGCAGAACTCTCAGTAGATTTCTGTTAAAAACTATTAGAAATTAACTGCACGTATTTGGTGTTGCCGGGAGCTTTTGTTTTACTTTTGTTTTTTTGTTTTTTTTTTCAACTATTAATAATAGATTAAAATGGCTTACTTGTTTATGCTTATACCAAAATGCATTCTGGTAGATTTAACTTCATGAAATAGGATTTTTAAAATTCTGTTTTATCTTAAGCTATTGTATTTTTAATTTGATAAATATTAAGTTAAGTAAGAAAAAATTCAATGTGTATTAAAGTTATGTCGATGAGGAAAATACTTATATACACATGTCTCATAATTTTAGTAATAATATAAAAGAATAATTAATTTCATCTTCCCTATTTCATTGTAAGAAATAATTTTGTATTTCTATTGCATAGAAAAAATATTCAATAGAAATACAAAATTATTTCAAGTTAATAAATATAAGCTCTTTAATGAATTAGATATTTTAGCAAAAATATGCTCGAGAGAGGGGGCATATTTTTGCTAGTAAATGTAACGATTACTTTAAATCTCTTAATGAATGCATTGCATGAAAAATATATTTTCATTCATAACATTTCCATTCAGCTTTAAACATGACTCGTTATGAACTTTGTGATAATTGCAGAAATGTATAGACTTCATCTTGGTTTATGAAAATTTGAAACTATTTTTTTTTTTTCATTTATTCATTGCAAGATATTTATAATCTGAACCACAATTTATTTGCATGGATGATGTAAAGAGTTTGGCTAAAATTCCCAGATTATAGATTTTGTTGGTAATCTCTGAAGAAGGTGAGAAGGTAAAATGATTGAAACAATGTAACCATAAAGTTGACTTGAGTCATCCATCAATTGATGGTGAAACATTCACATAGTTTGTGCACCATCATGCTCGCTCACTAATTGTGGCCAGACGCTCCAATCCCAAGAGGCAAGTGTCTTTCTTCAGAAATCCTAATATGAGGCCTTCCAGCTCGTTGCTTAACCTCTGGGAACCACAAGAGCATTTTTCTAACTGGTTCATTGTGTTGAGATACATGTCCAGCCAGCACCGAAAGTCGGTGTTTAACATCTGCAAATATGTGTGAAAGGCATTTTGTTTGTTACATGGTTACACAACGATATGTCGTAGATAGTGCATACCATTTTGGTATATGATCCATCAAGTTTCTCAGATAGAGCAACGTTTTATGTCCAAAAGTACAATAATCATGAAAACACTAGTCCAAATATGAATGATGCGAGTCATAATTCCCTATTTCTGTAAATTTAAACCAAGGAAAACGTTTTTGATATAAATGAAAATGTTTTAAATAGATTTTAAAACTGTCTATAATTTTTAATGTTTTTTCTTTTTTTCTTTCTTAGGATTTGATACTGAAGGATTAGGTCAAAGTAACTTTCATGGCGGAGAGACTGAAGCACTGGCTAGGTTGGACAGACATTTGGAGAGGAAAGTAAGTATTCCAATATGATGAAATAATTGTAGGGAATGGAGTTTTCATTAGGATGTCTGTTATCTTTTCTAATTGTAAATTTAAAACGAATCAAAATCATCAACTGAAATTGGCTTTATTCCCTAATCCTAGGATTCTATAGATTTGATAGTGTGTAGGGAATGGCCTCTACCACCAAACCGAAATAAAATAATTTCAACAAAAAATATCCCCTGTGGAATGTAATATCTAATTGCGGCCATCATTTACTATGACTTGTACTCGGTCTTACCATGATCTTTATGCATAAATTAATTACAGTTGAAATGACTGAAAAGAATGCAATAAAATGAGGTTTAGTGTTTCTGATTAGTGTTCAATATGAAAATGGTAGTTTTATAACAATAATAAGGAATAGTTCTTCTCTTGGAAGGAACTTCAGATGTGTAAAAATTTTCTACATTTATTTTTAATATCTCTCTTTATATATATTTAAGTATCTTGCTGCTTTTTTTTCTTTATACTATGTTTTAGTGGGAAATAACCTTTAATAAACGGTTGATTAGGCACATAGGATTGGGAATAAGAGAAAATCACAAAAAAAAATTAGGCTAAATTAACTCTTTTATTTAAGTGTCAACAAAAAAAGCTGCGGGATATATAATATATTGTTGAAAGTAAATTCCAATGTTTACTATATATATATATTTTCTGTTTCATTTTACTTCAGTTGAAGTTCTCGGAAATCAAGGGGCCTGTTTCTGAAGCTAACACTTAATCTCTATATGAGATACATAGATATCCGAATATTCTATTAAAGCTCTCCTTTATTTGTCAAACGTTGAGTATGTAAAGAAATTAAGACTATTAATTTTCTTCTCCCCAATTGACCAGTTAACTATGTTGTAGTATATCTGTCTTGTGGTGTCTTGGTCTTACCGGATTCCAGGACAAGAATTCATCTTGTCTGGTAAAGTATCCAGCTAAGTGTTGTTAATTGAGTTAACAGCACGAGAAGAAGGTGCACTATTCCTCGTATGAGCAAGTGTATAGCCGTGTTGAGGGTGATCTTATTTGTGCTGCGAATACTATGTTTTGAATTTTTGGTCAGGGTTTACTTGTAGGGTGAAGTATCCTCATGTCAGGTTGTCCTGACAAACCCTTGTACAGAGAGACAGAAGACACCCGAGGGTAGTGTTTAGTATGTATTTGTGTGTGTGTAGGCAAAATTAAAAAAGGAAAAAGACGAAATATCGATCTCTCCACGCATGTCTTTCTGGTGATTTTCTGTTATTCCATATAGATGTCTTTGTTCAATCCTCCTTTATAGTTTTACTTATACATTTTACTGGATTTTTATCTTTATAGCCGATACCTACATATAATCTCATACAATTATGTGCTGATTAGCTATCCTTACCGGTGGTTTCTGGAGCAGTGGACTTTTGTAAACTACTCCATCATCGGCGAAAATTAGCAATTTCTGCCGATGAAGTAGTTTACAAAAAAGCCCACTGCTCCAGAAACCGCCAGTAAGGATAGCTAATCAGCTCATTGTATGAGATTATTAACATAAATGTATTATGCTTTTACTTACATAGTTGAGCACTCTGTAGTTATTTCTTCATACACAGTAATAATTATATAGTGTGTGTTTTCCTGTCTACTTTACCGTTACTGTATAAGTCCCTAGATATTTTGAATCTCCGGGTCCCTTGTTGTGTGGGGTTAGGTCCCTTTGTACAGATAATATTGATATTTTATAATTATCTTTTACCAAATATAGACGAGTACTTCAGTTGGTTATAAAAACATTATCATGAAATGTATTTATCCCTTGAAAAAAACCCCGTTATGAAATAATTTAAAAATATTATATAATTTGTGTGGCTTATGATTTACTATAAGAACTTAATTGTTTACACATTAAAAAAATTTTTTTTAATTGTTATTTTACAAAAACATAAAGGTGTTCCTTGAGGGTCAACTTTTGTAAATCAGTGTCATTGACCTTAGGATTAATATTTTATCTTGTCTATTTTTGCAGGCTTGGGTTGCTAGCTTTGAGAAACCCAAAATGACACCGCAATCATTGTTTCCCAGTCATACAGCACTTAGCCCTTATTTGAGGTTTAGCTGTCTTTCACCTCGTTTGTTCTACTGGAAGTTAACAGAACTATATACAAAGGTAAGTTGATTTCTATGTCCTAAGATTTTTATTAGGCCTATCTTAAAACAAAACAGTTGTTTTTTGATTTTTAAACATTTTTATTTACTAAAACACACATTTAAACGGTCATGGGTGATGTGAAGACTTTGAATAGCTTCTTCTGCACTGGTTCTTCTGGTGATTGAATCCTGGGAATTACCTGGCAGAACCGCTTTTTAAAAAATTTTCATTTAAATTGCACGATTGTTGATTTTCAAAATATTTCACTTTAATACATTCTAATCCGTGCTTCAAAGATATTGTCAATTTCCTTACTTAAAAAAAGCGCCAATCTGCGCATAACATCGCCAGGATTACACTTATCCTAACGTCTTAAGAACTTGACGTCTTTCTGCTCATATCGTGATTCAACGCCTCGGAGTTAATACCATCAAAATGAGGAGGAAGAAAAGAAGAAAAAAATAACTATAAGACAGTCTCGCCTGACAAAGTTGTTCTACAACGAAAGCTTGCAAAAAAAAAAAAAATTAAATTAAATTTTCATTTAAATTGCACGATTGTTGATTTTCAAAATATTTCACTTTAATATATATATATATATATATATATATATACTCACTTTATATAAACATTTAAAATGGTCTACATGAATTGATTTGTGTAGACCATTTTTAATGTTTATATTATTTATAAAGCTCTACTTTGTATTAAACACTTTTGAAAAAAATACTAGTTTGAAGTTCATTTTATCAATACATTTGAACTTGTTCAATTAATTATATATATAATTAATTAAACAAGTTCAAATTATATAACATATATAGATATATATATATATATATATATATATATATCTTAAGTAAACTTAATTAATTAATGTATCTTTTATTTATGCTCCAAGAATTCAACATAAGCAAGTTTGTGTATGATCGTTTCCAGGATGATATGGGTTTTTAAATGAATAAAAATCTTTTTTTTTCCCAGATCAAAAAGAAGAACAATCCCCCACTTTCATTGCACGGACAATTACTTTGGAGAGAATTTTTCTACACTGCTGCCTCCAACAATCCGAGATTTGACCAGATGGTTGGAAATCCTGTCTGTGTTCAAATTCCATGGGACATAAACCAAGAAGCATTGGCTAAGTGGGCTGAGGTAATTTCATCTGATGAATCTCTAAAAAAACAAATCACATTTACTTCTTAATGGAACAGGAAACGCTTTTCTTTTGAGCATTTTTAATCTTTTCAAAAGTGATGTGAGATTTATTTTACTTGTGGTATATAGTATTTGATTAAGAAAGCTAAAAGGATTCACAGCAGAAATGTTGTAATAAAATAAATATAAAAAAAAATATATGCATAGCCTCAGAAAAGTGTAAACCCCCATAGCAATCAATTATTATGAATTGGCATGGTTTCATCATTAAGTAATTCATAAAGAGGCTGTCACATTTAAAAAAAACAAAAACAATCATGTTGTACTCACCAGATATTACGTTCAACAGATGGGAGTTTTAAAAAAAAAAAAAACTTTGTTTATGATAGTTCCATTTAGTTTTAGGTACAGTGAGGAAGAAAGGAAATTCTTTACAGTGGTTGATGCTAGACGAGTTTTTACTGAGAATCTTTTACAAGGGAGAACCAGAGATGGAGCTCAGTCGAGCGCTTACAATGAAAATAACAATAGAGTAGAGGAAGGCTAGCAACGTTTCTTCTGTGATAAAGGAACCATAGGGAAAATTTGTTCTATTTTATGTTCATTTATGTACCGATGGGTTTTACAGACGTATGAACCACTGACTTCTTTCTGGTTATGGGTAAAATGCTGCTTTACAATAAATATTGTATTTTACCATTGAAATAGTAGATATGCTGAAAAAAAAGTCGTTACATATTATATTGTTTCACATTTTGCAACTTCACTACATTACGTTTTTCAAGTCGTACATATCTAATTTTATTAGGGTTTTAAAAAGAAAAAAAAAAAGTCATTATATATTACTTATTCCTGAGTGGATTGCACACGGGAAATAAGAATAGTAAATGGGTTGACACACTACATTGTAAAAAAATAAAAAGTTTTATTAATAACAAAACGAGTGTTGTGGAGGCAAAAAGAGCTTTCACACATTTATTGAGATCTCTAGAAAAAAAAAATTGCCTCTCATTTTATTAATATAATTTCTATTTTGTTACGCTCTGCTTTGCAGAAGTTGCTTTCCCATTATCTGTGGTCGTTGGGCGATATTCTTTTTTAATTTTTTTTTAAATAATGAATTTGATATTTGTCGACGTATACTTTTGAAAATGTGTCGACTTCAAGCTGGCTCGGGTTTTAGTTAGTTGGTCTTTCTAGTATTATTATAGCTTTTTATTCTTACTATGTAGTGTGTCCTCTCAATTACTATTCTTATTTCCCGTGTGCAATCCACTCAGGAATTAGTAATATACAATGACTCCGTTTTTTTTTCTTTGTACAAAACTTAATAAGAGCTTTACAATCAAACATCTTTTTAAATATTTAATTTTATATTGTGAATACTTCTTGTCTGTGTATTGAATGCAAAAAACCACAAGGCATAGATCACAAAAGTGCTCACTTCTGATTAGTTCCATCAGCGCTTTGTCTCAGAGGTCAAGCTTGTCTATCTGAAAAAGGCTTCGATTTCAACATATTTCTTATTAGGGACTATGTAAAAGGTCAGGACACACTGACCCGTCATAGGAAGGAACACTGGATTTCTATTATGTTATTTAATTTGAAAATAAATATTTTGAATTAATTTTACATTATATTGGAATGTAATACAAGGGCTTGCTGTACACAACACATACACAACATGTTTTATAATAACCTACTTTGTTATATAGGATAAATATTCATTGTTTCAAATGTTATTTTCATAGTAAAGTTATTTTATTTTTAAGAATTTATGCAGTAATAAGTATACTTTAATTTGTAGGGCATGACTGGTTTCCCTTGGATAGATGCTATCATGAAACAGTTACGGAAAGAAGGCTGGATCCATCACCTTGCTCGGCACTCTGTTGCTTGTTTCTTAACCAGAGGTGATCTTTGGATATCTTGGGAAGATGGAATGAAGGTATATATCCATACAAAGTTCTCTTTTTATCTCTTTGTAATATCTATCTATACCTCTTTCTCTCTTTCTCTCTCTCTCTCTCTCTCTTTCTCTCTTTCTCTCTCTCTCTCTTTCTCTCTTTCTCTCTCTCTCTCTCTTTCTCTCTCTCTCTCTCTTTCTCTCTCTCTCTCTTTCTTTCTCTCTCTCTCTTCTCTCTCTCTCTCTCTCTCTCTCTCTTTCTCTCTCTCTCTCTCTGTCTCTCTCTCTGCTTCTCTTTCTCTTTCTCTCTCTCTCGTTCTCTCCTTCTCTGTCTCTGTCTCTGTCTCTCTCTCTCTCTCTCTCTCTCTCGCATTCTCTCTCTCATTCTTGTGATGAAATATATTGTGGAAATAACTATTAAAATATCAAGAATAATTTAACTGAAATATATTTATATTTTTAATTCTGTTATCCTTTTAAAAAAAAAACTACTAGATTTGTTTTTCTTGTTTGTTTCTGCTCGCAGGTGTTTGAAGAGTTGCTGTTGGATGCTGACTGGAGTGTGAACGCAGGAATGTGGATGTGGCTCTCTTGCAGTTCCTTCTTCCAGCAGTTCTTCCATTGCTATTGCCCTGTTGGCTTTGGCAAAAGGATTGATCCGAATGGCGACTTCATCAGGTAATTTTCTTTATTTGTTTGTCACTTCTGTTAACTTATCGCTTGCCTATAGGTGCTCTCTTTCTCTTTTTTTTTATACTAACAAATCATTGCTTATCAAGGTAAAAAGCCAAAGGAGGATAAGGTTAATAAGATTATCTGTAGGATGATGAACAATACTTGGAAACGATGAGTGGAATGGGCAGAATCTTATTATTAAAGAGGACAGCTCGACAATTATTTGTTGATATTGGACTTCAAGACCATCATAGTGTAGTCAGTTGGGCAGCAACTCTGCGGTATTGTGTTATTCAAATAGTTTTACATATCAGCCACTGCTTTATTTAAATGCGCATAGCAATAAATATTTTATGAAATGTTTTCTGTAATATTCAAATTAGCTGATTTCATTTTGTAACATAATTTTAATTTGATCAATGTTTTTAAAAAATTTTTATTTTCCAGACATTATCTTCCAATTCTGAAGCGTTTTCCAGCCAAATACATCTATGAACCTTGGAATGCCCCTGAAAGTGTACAGAAAACTGCCAAGTGTATTATTGGCAAAGATTATCCCGTACCCATGGTCAATCATTCAGAAGTCAGTCGGATTAACATGGAACGAATGCGACAAGTTTATCACAGACTTACCATGCGAAGCGCAGGTAGATATTTTATTTAACTTTGTTCTCCTTTTATTAACATATTTTGTTCCCTTTTTGTTATCATATCAGCAAGAAGACCTGGCATTACATTTTATCCTTTTGCTCCCAGCCTATAACACCATATTACTTATGTTTATTTTTTGCATTTTATAATATTCAATTTTTGAGTTGGAGCCCAAGAATGTACTCACTAATTCGGTAGTAAAGGATGTAGGTACAGTGACGTCTATTGGAATAATTTTCAGTAAATTTGTAGTCTTTAACCGCCTTGAGGCACATCCAGCATCTTCTGGTAATGAATGGATATCCTTATGAACTCCTGCACCAAACCCTGAACTCATTATTACCATTTCTAATTTTGTTTTATTAATTTCTATAATTTTCAAATTATGAATACAATAAAATAAAAAGTTATATTTCCTTGTTATGGATGTCTGGCACACAGGCAGAACCTACAAAATTATTATATGCCATTTGATCCAAATGAAATATAGTTATCCAAGTACTCTGGCTTATATAGTTTCATAATATATTTGGCTGTGGGAGTCTGTCTCCAAAACCCTAAGAGGAGTTTGTGAACAAACACACTGAAATACAACTTGATATATATTTTATAAATGATTTTCTATTTATGCTCAGTGTTACAGTTAGCTAAACTGTAGAGCTGTGATGACAAATAGTTTCCTCTTAGCAGCCATAAAATGTTAAATATCTGTGCTTTTATAGATTTTCCAAAATAGTCATCGTCATCATAATATTCTGTTAAACGTCCGTTTTACATGCTGGCGTGTCTTGGACGGTTTTTAGAAATTAACTTCCAACCTAATCTATCTCTGGTCACATCTTTATCACTTTCTCTCAAATTAATCCTTATAACTTCCTTTCATGTTTTCCTTGTCTTTCAACTGAAAAATAAAAATAATTTTGTATCCCTGATTAATGAATAAGTTTAATATAAAAAAAACTTTATAAAAATTTGTTTTTAAAATTTATTTTAAAAACAATAAAAAATATCTCGAATAATCCTCCATTCTATAATAAACACTGATGTGTATTTATTATTATATTTATATATCCATCCTGTCACGCAAAAATTAGCAAGTAAAAACATGTCTTTTTCTAGACTCAGAAAAATTAAAATTATAATTTCCTTTCTTACAGCAACAATACCAAAACAGATCCATTCTCGAGAAGGCCAGCAGTACACAAAGCATTCAAAACGTGAGTAATACTTCTGTTAACTTTTATTTTTAAGTTGCTGCAAATTAACATTAGCACTTAAAAAAAACCCATTCTGGTGATCATTACTATTACTGACATAAATTATTTTCAAGGAAATACAGTTGGGAATTTAGTCAAAAATAATTTTGGTTTATCTACTCATTTGTGACCTATTTCCATTAAAAAAAGAAAAAAAAAAAAAAAAATCTAATATTTAATAGAAGTTATAAGCCTTTAAAGTTTGCATATATACTGATCCTGAGTAAAGTAACCATTTTTGTTTAGTCAGTAATGTAAACAAAAATGGCTACTTTAAAGGTTTCTATTAAATATTCTATTTTTTCTTTTGACGCAAATAGGTGACAAATAGGTAGGTAAATCTAAATAAATAGTTTTTGACTAATTTTCTAACTATATTTCCTTTAAGATAATTTATGTTGGTAATGATTACTCAAATTCTTTAAAACACAATTCATAAATTTCCAAGGTAACTATTACTTGTTTTATTTACAAGTCTTCAATTTAGAATACTTGTTTTAATTCGAATTTTCTTTGACTTTTTGATAGAGAATGTCTTACTAAAATCTGAATTAAACTTATGATTTTGGACATACATTTCTCTGATGCACACACATATTCAAAGGAGAAATTCTACCTCGGTGCACCCTCCTGTAATTGTTAGTTTAGTTAAGCATAATATAATAGACTTCAGAGAAAATAAGAAAATATGCAATAAATACTACCATGTACAAAATCTCATGATGTTGTTCAAAAATGTATCCAACTCAAATACAATTGATATTTCTTTCGAATTACAGCTTCTTTAGTGCTGGGTACATTTTGTTACATATTTTATGTAACCGGACACAACCCCCTCTTCATATATTTTCACCAATATAATTGAAAATTGTTTATTCTTATTGTAATTATAACCAGTGTAACTAACGTCCATTTACAATATTATTAACTAGTTATACTTAGCTGACATTGCCCGGTAGTTATTTTATTTTTATTATTTTTGAAAGTTAAATTTTATTATTATGGTATCGTTTGGTCATTAAATTATTAATTGAACCAAATCGTTATGAAACTATAACTAATTTTGTTATAGTAATGTTTTAATCTCTATAAAATTAAGTTTCAAATACATGAGGACTTGCTAAGCATTTTAAAGCCAGAAATGACTTTCTATTTGTTTAAATGCTTCCAAATTCCTTTAAAATTTCGAAAGGTCACAAAGTAATTTTTTTTTTTCCAACTATTAACAAAAGATTAAAATTACTTACCTGTTTACAAATAAACTTAAAAGCATTCTGGCAGATTTAATTTCATAATTAAATAGGATTTTTAAAAAGTTAGTTTTATTTTACATTATTACATTTGTGATTTCAATAAATATTCAATTAATAGTATACAAAAAATAATAATGTGTAAGTCATGTAGAGGCAAGAAACACATACAGATGCACTAAAAGAGGTAACAATTTTGATCAATATAGAGATAATACATTGGTAAATTTTAACTACCTGCTTTTGGGGGGACAATTATTTGTTTTCTCTGGCAAATGTCATCTTTCATTTTAGTCCAACCTTTATTCTTTCACACTTCCTCTAACTAAATATGAACCATTTCTGTCTGTTTAATAGCCATAAGCTGTTTCTCTTTTGTAGCAATGGACGTCTGCTTTTATGGGACTTCTAAACATGATAAACGTTATGAGCAACAATTTATGTTGAAGAGCTACTAGTTCTTTCATCCTTCCCTTCTGATCACAGAATGGTAGTTTACTTCAAAACAGAAAGTATGAACAAAAAAAAAAAAAATACAAAAACTTGAAAAACAAGAATGAGAGAAAAAAAACAAAAAAACTTTAACGATTCCCAACATGATGGGGATCAATATATTTTTGACATTTGACGGATACTATCCTTACAAAGAAGAAACACAAAAGGATATTTATTCTTGCAGAATGATATATGAAAAACTAAAAACACCTATATGTGATTCAACATGACAAGGTATATATTCCATCATTTTTGGTTGTAATGTTTAAACGTTTTTTTTTTCTCATACAATTAAAAACAAAGAAAAAAAACATTTGCAGGAGAAAAAAAAATCATTAAACCAGAATGCTCACATTTTTTTGAATCGTTTTGTGCACTCAAAAAATATTTTTTTACCATTCGCCATCCAAGCTTGGTAACATCATACTTTACCAAAGTAAAAAAATGTTTTATACATACCAGGAGCAATAAAAGTATAATTGGATCTTTGTTAAATTCACTGTAGAAAAAGTATTGTTGGATCATTTATTTACTTCAAACAACCTTGGATTAATGTGTTGGAATAGTAAGAAGGTTGCGTGTTTGTATCACATTGGAGTCACCAGTGTTGGAACAAGTTATTTTATTTCACAGCCTATGTATTAAACATATTCCAAACATCTATCAGAATGAATAGTAGACTGAGCTAAAACCAAGTACGATTAACACATTTATTTACAGTTGACATTTATGAAGAACCATCAAGAGAACATCATACAAGACATCAGTTTTTACTCTACCTTTTAAGATAGGAATATAGATAATCGGAGAACCCAGATATTCTTCATACTGTGGGACCCTCATGGGAAAGGTCCAACAGCGATGTATTCCCAATACTTTCTAACTCTTTCGGGTACAACCAATAGGAACAACTCGGTGGTGCACAGAACCAATGCTCTTCCAGAATCGGTTCCCTACAAATGTAAATAAAAATGGATCATCGGATCTGCTTTTATTTAGAGAAACAAATATACCAAGACATTTGCTGTAGATACAACTTTTATAAACGATACAGCCTAAATTAAATAAGTTCTGTGTTTCAATCATTCTGTTTTAGACAATAAATTTATGAATACATATAGGATATTTGAGGACATATGTGATTATTTTAATAATAATAATATGTGACCGAAAACCAATGGTAATTTGTACATGTAATATATTAAGGCAAAGGCTTCTTTTTCTTTCGTGTGAATCAGATGATTCTGATGTTGGCATTAGTTTCCCGGATGTTTTTCTAGTTAGAAATCTTTCTGGAAAGACATCGGTTACTTACGGGAAGGACCACAAGAAGGTTGCCAACATCCCTAAGTGAAAGTGGTACTGTGGAACCGACTGGATTCGAACTTGGAACACCCAGGTCTTCAGTCCGTGTCGATATCCACTTAACCACCGTCACCTCCCAAGTCAGGAATTAATTAAAGCTTCTTTCTTATCTTCAGTATCACATAAAGGGAAATAACTTATAACTGAATAGTACAAGGGAGACAACTTATTACAGTACAGTACCCACATGCGTAAATAGATTTTATTTCAGGTAACCATCTTCAACATCAATAACTGCTCCATTACAGATGTGTTGACATGAGTGGATAAAGTAGCCCTTATTGATTTCGAACATTATCATTACTATGGTTACTTTCTGTGAATCTTTGGTATTGATATATTAAATATTTCTTCACCATGCACTCTGCACATGTGGTGGCTTGAAAAATTGAAAACCATCTCTGTTCAAAATCATATTAGATGTTGAACAGAGAAATCTAATCTAGTGTATGAAAGGCAATTGCTGTCTGTTTGTGTGTGTTTCCACATAAAAGTCAGAAACTATGCAAGACACACCCACAAAGCTCATATTATTTTTCAGCATTGCCTTGGACAGAATATGGACACATTTTTTTTGTAATAGTCATTTTGTTTTTTACGGTCAACAGAAACAAAATTAGAGGGTGGGAGTCGACATGTAGAGCAAAACTTTTTTTCCATCGACCTTTGGTGTGAAATAGTCCTTTTTGTCCTGACAAATTGAAAATGTAATATATTTTTTAACAGAGAGGTAGAGAGAGAGCGATTTTACAAGAAAGATGTTACATACACTTAACTCTTCTATTTTGTTGTCCATACCCCGGACAACGCTGGGTAGCCATACTAGTAAAAAATAAATATGAAGCAGTAATCCAATAGCATAAAAGTACTAACATTCCCCATCATAAGGAGAAAAATAAAAAAATCTTGTCAAAACAAAGAGCAAACCTCACGATTAAATTTTAACAAATCTTGAAATTGTAAAAAAAAAAATTGAGTTCATCTTTTCTTCTATTGAACAACTGTGTTGATTATTGTGAATAGTATGTTTGAACTCTTTGGAAAATAGACATTACAAAGCAATCCATTGAACATGACTTGCCATTTCAATTTCGATAAAGTAATGTTATGCAGGCAAAAGAAAAGATTTGTGAAATGTTATTTTGATAAAATGAAAACTTCTAAATACCAGTTATGGTTCAAGTTTTAAAAAGGACGATTGTTTGATCACTGATCAAAACTTTCTACTGAAAGACCATTTTGGATGATGTTTTGAGAAAAAAAAATGAATTGGATCTTTGCCAGAGTTCTGAATTGATACAAAAGACTGAATCACATATTTTTAACCATTCACGAATATCGTCGATAATTTATGAAAAGCATTTGTCTCCCATTTTAGATCTTGGTTGAAGCCTGAACTCAACATTCTACCATCTGTAGCAGCTTTTTGAGCAGGAATAACCATCTGTTTTTCTCTCTGCTTTGTTACAAGGAAAAAAAAAGTGGATGCAGCATACCAGAATTAATTATGAGGAACCAGTGATACACATAACTCAAGTTTTCAAAAATCCTTGCTTTGTATCTGGAACATGAAAGATCTTGGACATCATGAGTTTCTGGAATCAAAAGGACCGTTAGTGTAGATATTTATTACTGTTAACTTAGTTGAACAAAAGAAGCTTTACATCAAAAGCGATCGTTTTTTTCCGACAACACAAGATGTTATTTATTCTCCAAGACAATGCAGAGGTTTTCTCTGCAAAATCAAACAAAAAAAAAACTCATGAATTTTTAACATGGGAAGTTCTTCTGCATTCCTAATATTAAATGGATTTAATGTCTACAGATTATTTTTTTTCACATCATTGAAGCATTTCATAAGATAAAAAAAAGAAGTTGAAAAAAGTCTCTTGCATTTTAAACGAAGAAATGTTTGAATTGAATTTTTTTTAATATTTGAAATTGAAATTAAAATCTCAATTTCAAAACTGATTGTTTTTTTTTAAAAAGATTAAATATCAAATCAAGTTTCTCAACAATTTCGTTTATTTGTATTCCTTTGATTATTCGGATTACCATTCTCATCTAGGATGTTATTCTTACGTTTTGGCCAATGTAACCTCCAACCTTTTTCAGGTGCGTCTCGTTGAACTCAGGAATCTGTACAGAATTTAATCCACAAGAGAAACTTGCCCTCGTTCCGTCAGCCATATCCGGATAGAAGTCTTAAGTAATTTGTAATTGTATTCTTAGTACTGAGGACCGCAAAGACACGTGGCACAATGAATAAAAGTGCTAAGTAATAATCAGTTCTATGTGACAGTTTTCTAGAGGTTGAAGGTTCAATCCTTGGTATGGGCGATACTAAGAATACAATTACGAAGTACGTAAGACTTCTTCCCGAGCATGGCTGACTGAATGAAAGAAAGTTACCCCCATAGATAAAATAAAGGGTTCCATTTTAAATTCCGTACAGATTCCAAAGTTTGACAGAAAGATTCCCAAGTCCAACAAGACGTCCTTGAAGATCAGAGGTTACATTGGTCAAACGTTGAGAATAACATCCAAGATGAGAACAGTAGTTCGAATAATACAAATTATCAATCCTCATCTAAAAGATTGCGATACATAATTTTATTTGTTTTCTTTTTCAGAAAGTTTTTTATTAATTTAATTCTTGCAAAATTTCTTATATTCCTTTTTCTTTTCTTTTTTTTCAGTTTATCTTAGAAAACAAGTAAAGGAATTGTCTTCAGCTGGATAAACATTTTTATTTTCATCGGATTTAGATGAGAAGACCTCCGACATGCAGTTTCATTTCATTACTTCTCTGAATCCAATAACTTGCATCATAAATACTGGGAAAGAAAAATAAATCCACATAAAAAAAAGAGACCATTTCTATTTGTAAACATGATCATCATTCATGAAGAAATGAAATTCCTCACAACATGCTGACACACTTCTTGGGTGTAAATACCACTGTGGAAATAAGACAGAAATTTAACAGTGAACATTTGAACTAAACAGTGTTTGTGTGCTCAGTAGACATCTTACATCTTTCTTCTGTTTCTTTCTCTTTCTTCCCTCTGTTGATACAGTGCCTTTTTTCTTTTTTTTCTTTTTATCTTTTTTTTTTTTTTAAATTTAATTATCAGCCTCTATCACTACTCATGTGCTATTTGAAATTCTCAGACATGTCATTTGCTTGCATAGATAATTGTAGTTACCCTCTCCCTCTCTTACCCTCGGACAGAATTCATATATAAAAAGAACATCTCTATATATATATATATATATAATGTATATAATTTAGGAAGAAATTAATACGGATGTTTGTAAGACCATTATTTATTAGTATAGGAGATACTATACAACCGATCAATCAATACCAGAGATTTCAAAGTAGGTAGTAAATCCGGCCTAGCGGCGAGGATAATCGCTACCAAGATGGGTTTAGTACCTACTTTCAAAACCTCTAGTATCTGATAACTAATTGATTGATTGCTGTATAATATTATATATATATATATATATATATATATATATTACATATACATAATAAATATATTTTATTTATTATTGTTATAAAATGCTATTTAGAAAGATACCGAGCTCCTTGTGTATGCAAGGTCTGTTGTCTTGATTCAGTTTTGTTCTAATTTTGAGAAGTTGCTATTCGTGTTATATATATTTAAAAAAACATTTGTTTTCATAAAAAATCAATTTCAAACCAAGAACAAATTCCCAAACATTATTTTAATACACTTAAATATATGTATAGATGATAAAAGGATGATTTGTAAACCCCTACATTATCACTTGAAAATTTAAAAGTTCTAACAAAACATAATTTTTCTGAACATTTTGAGAGAAAATATTTATTAAACGGGTCGGCAAAAAGAACAAGTTCTTAAATAGCGATAGATATATATATATATATATATATATATATATATATATGCTATATATATTTATTTATTAATAATATTACAGAAGATCAGATCAAAGCAACATATACCATAGGTTTCAAGCCGGAAGAGCAGATCAAGACTAAAAAACACTGTTCTTGTGATTTATATTTATAAATCACTCACCGGCTCTTTTCAGCCATATTTGATCTATAAGGAAAATGGTAGGTCATTCTGTGGTAGACTCCTCTTTGCTTCAACTGAATCCAACGTATAGATAACCAATAGTAAAGTTGCACAAAAGTTACAATCAAGATGATCGAAACATTATTAAAGGTTCTAAAAATTCCAAATTTTTTTTGTCATCATATTAATTTTTCATTTATTTTTCCTCTTCAGAATAAACATCAAAGTAGAATGGCATTTGTAAATATAAAAATTACAATTACGCATTCGACAGGTGAATTTTACAAATTTGCTGAATATTAAAAATAGCTCATAAAAGTCAAGAGTTCATTTTTAGCCAATGATCTTTACTTTTTATTTATTTACTTTTATTCACTCCAAACAAGCATAAGGAGCTACTGTGGCAGAGGCTGCAACCTGGGTGGGGAGTTGAGCAGCAAGATGTTTATTGTTAATCGCCTAAGATCTTCTTTTCAACTAACATTAGAAAAAGTAAAATTATACATTTGATGAAATCTTTGTCTGTAAAAGATTCAGAGAATAAACAAATTCTTTCTGTTTACACGAAAATGGGAAATGTGAATCGCCCCCCACAATTTTTAAATGGAAATGTGATCGAAAAAAATTACAAGATTTTAAACGAGTTGCTGATGTAATTATTAGTATAAACAGAAAGATACTAAAAGTGGAAGTTTACCAAAAACATTTTTCTTTTTTCAAAATGAATTGCACAATATGTTTATACTATTATGCTTCGTCAGTGTTCGCACTAACATTCAGGTGAAATAACGTATCAGTCGGTGAAGTTAAAAAAAAAAAATGTCTCAAAGTAGAAAGTATAAAAAAAGGAAAAAAGTGTATCAATTGGTATAGAAAAGAAACAAAAAAAGAAAATGTCTCATGGAAATGGAGTGAAATATTTTTTTCCAAATTCATTTTAGATGGTGAGGGGCCGGTTGTTGGACTTGTTATTTTCTTTCCCCTTCCCCTAAACACTTGAAATGGTTTCTTTCAGCAGTTTTTTATTAGCTAATTTATGTGATAGGGTGAATATATATTTATTAATTTATATCTATGTATATTAATGTAAATATGTGTGTTCCCCATAGAAAGAAAGGTTAGAGAATCTATATCAAAACTAAAAGTGTATTTATATGTAAAATATTCTGTGGAAGACACTGGAAGTGGCCCCGAATCTTTATATGCTGAATCTCTGTTCCCCTCTAAGGGAGCTATTGGGACAGACCCCGCCCATAAAACTTCAAATACGTATATAGTAGCCCCTTACGTCTACAATGGCAACTTGCCTTGTTTGGGGTGAATTAAGTTAAAAAAAAAATTAAAAAAAAAAAAAAAAAAAAATTTAAATATCTGATTTTAATGAAATTTAAAATAAATGTATAAGACTAATTCTGAGAGTTTAAAAAAATTTCATTTTTTTCTGGGGCAGTAAGAAAAAAAATAATACGGCGTTATGAAAAAGGACGTCATGTTCCTCATTAAATCCTGAGCAACGTCAGGTCTTACTGCTAGTAAACAAATACACATTGGTCTTTATTATAAAGTGGATGATTTGCAAATCTAAAATCAAAGTTAATGGATTAAATCTGGGTAGAACTGTTAGATCTTCCTGAATATTCAAGTGAATTTGATTTGTTGAATTTCTTTTTTCTTTTTTCCATTATTGTTTCATTGTATAAAATCTCTAAGGGCATTGTCCATTCTTTTCAGATGAAACAATCTGTTTTGTCTTCTGTTGTAATATATTAAAATGCTGCAGTTATAATGCAGACAACTATTTATCATTTTCTTCATCATTTCACAGTAAAAAATAAAATGCCAAAGAAAAAATGAATAAGAAATAAAACTTCCTTGTAAAAACTTCATTTGCGTTTTAGATATTTTTTCTTGATTTTTTTTTTTTTTTTTTTTTTTTTTTTTTAAATTTCCCTTGTTTCATTATATTTTCCCATTAAAAAAAATACATGTAAAATTGGTGTATGTTTCAGAATTTTTGAGATGAGAATTAATAATTTATATTATTAGGATTATTTGGACTATTGTTCTCATCTTGCATGTTACATCCAAAATGAGAACACTAATCCAAAATGTTGATGTCTCAAATAGCTGCAGCGGTAATCATTACTAATACTAGCATAAATTATTTTAAAGGAAATACCGTTGGGAAATTTGTCAAAACCAATTTATTTTGCTTTACCTATCCGTTTGTGACCTATTTGCGTTAAAAAAATTGATATTTAATAGAAGTTATAACTTTAAAGTTTTGTAAATGTTGGATCTTAGGAAAGTAGCCATTTTTGTTTACGTTACTGACTAAACAAAAATGGCTACTTTCCTCAGATCTGATATTTACTGAACTTTAAAGGCTTATAACTTATATTTACTATTTATATTTTTTAATGCAAATAGGTCACAAATGAGTAGGTAAAGCAAAATAAAAATTGTTTTAGCTGATTTCCTAACAGTATTTCCTTTAAAATAATTTGTCGGTAATAGTAATGATTACCACCAGTTTTTCTTTCTTAAAATGGTACACTCCTGATAACATTAAACAATATTTTTGGTGCTTATTTATATTGATACATGCAAAATATGGCAGTTCAAAATAAAATAACAGTAAAACTTATGGATATACTTACTAATCAGTAAAAAATATTTGTGTACATAAAAAATTATGGAAAATAAGCGAGTAGAATTTTAATAAAAAAAATTAATTAATTTACTATTCGTAGTTCACAAACTCCGAATAACATTCACGTCAAGCCAGCACATCATAGAAGATAATCCCCCTCAAGGTAGTGTGCTGGCTCCATTACTGTACAACATCTACACCAATGAACCAGAAAACTGAGCGATTCATCAATGCTGACGACCTTTGCGTAACATCCCAAGAATACATTTTAATCAGTAGAATCAAACCTCAACTCAGCCTTAGATTTTTTTTCAATTTTTTTTATATGACTTAGTTCACCCTAAACAAGGCAAGTTGTCACTGTAGATGTAAAGGGCTACTGAGAATTAGAGTGAATGTTTAGGGGGTCATCCTAAATTCGGAGCTGTGCAGCGAGATGCTTGTTGACATTAGTTTTAAATTTCTGCAGGGAGGAAGTTCCAAAGGCCGGCAGCTCGAGGAAAGAAGTTATTGGAGTAGAAGGCTCTCCGGCATCTGGGGACCTCCACGGTGAATGGATGAGATTTAACTGATTGTTGTGTTGGTCGAGTGAATTTACATCGAGGGGGGGCACCAGAGCAGAAAGTTCATCGGAGCACATTCCATTGAAGTACTTGTAAAACAAGCAAAAGAATGCAACATTGCAGCGATGGAGCTTGGTGGATAGTTATGGACCTATTAGATTAGCAACACGTTTTGGACCTTGTCTAAGAGGGAGAGACTAGTGGATGGTGCACCATCCCAGATGTGACAACAATACTCCATGCATGGGCGGATGGTGGCTTTGTAGAGATATAGAATACTGTCAGGTGTGAGAAGTTTTCTAGCACTGTAGAGGGAGCCCACCTTCTTTGCAGCAGCCTTGGCAATGTCTTCTATGTATTTGTTCCAATTCGTGTTACCTGTGAATTAGTCCGAGGAGTTTGAACGTTGGACTCTCAGGTAGGATGTTATTTGCCATGGCAATCGGTAGTTGAAGAGGTTTCTTGTAGTTGTTTAAGAAAAAGAGCTTTGTCTTAGCAGCATTAAATGTTACCATCAATTTATGACTCCATTCCACTACAGAATGAAGGTCACTTTCTAAGGATTCAACCATTGCCTTGGATATATGCGCATCTGTTTTACCCACATGACAAGAGTAGAGCGTGGTGTCGTCAGCAAATATACCCATCTCAGACAATGTCATCAGGGTGGTCGTTTATGAAAATCAGGAACAATAAAGGTTTAAGGATTGATCCCTGGGATACACCTGCATTTATATCATGTTTGGATGAACGACCATTGAGAAAAACCTGGATCTTTCTTTTGGATAGAAAGGATCTAATTATGTTAAATATTCGTCCAGTTATACCATATGAATTAATTTTTATGAGAAGACCTTATTGCCAAACCTTGTGAAAGGCTTGGGATATATCAAGCTACTCCTCTACTACTAGAGTATTGATTTACTCCTCTCCAGGAGTTAGGCACAAGGCCAGTTTTTATCTTACTCCCACAAGTAAGATGTGACCCAAGGTCGGGTCGGGAAAGTGGGGTTTAAAAATTGCCTAGGCAGCCCCGTCGGCATTCCCCGGTAGGGGCGCCTCAGGCAGTAAGCAATAAACTTACTCCTCCTCAAAGAGGGGAGGCGAAGCCTGGGAGGGTGGACCTCCTAGAACTGCACAGGACAGACCCATAGACCGGCGTAAATCAAGCCCCGAAGGCCAAGACAATACCAGTCTTTGGGGTGCAGTATCCGTCGGAACAGATACTACACTTTGATCTTAGCCAAAAGGCCAAAGATCTGGGGGAAAAACTCAAGTCTGCTTGTTTCCTCTCAGGAATTGGGAGGCCAATCGACCTCTAAACATCACATGGTCTGGAATACAACTTGAGAATCTCACAAACCCTGTCTACTTTGTCGTAACCCTGGGCCGCACGTTCTCATTCAGAGAACATGTAAAGAAGACAAAACTGAAAGTCAGCTCCCAGAACAACATTGTATGGAAATTGATCAACTCCAAGTGAGGAGCCACAGCACACACAAAGATGTACTGCTTTAGCCCCCGTGCTATTCTTCTGTTGAGTATGCTTGTCCTGTTTGGGAGAGATCAACCCATGCCAAAAAACTTGACTCAGCATTGAACAACACCTGCCCCTTGATCACTGGCTGCCTGAAACCTACCAACCTGCATCTCCTCATTTGCATTGCCTCTTCAGATTTGAGACTGGAAGTTGCCAGCCGAGTAGAGATCACATCTCCTTCATGGGCGTTAACCAACGGTCCAACGACTGAAGTCAAGGAGAAGCTACCTCAACCATGTCGAACCCCTAACAACATCTCAGAAAGAGTTTAGACTACAGCTGTGGACCAGACGGCTAAAGAATGCCCCCCCCCTCTTACTTATATGAGAATCTCCCCTTCTGAGGCTCTCCTTCTCGGTTCAGAGGCACCCTGGCTCCAGTGGAAAACACTCAACAGCCTGAGAATGGGAATGAGTTGATCAAAAGTTGCTATGAGTATATGGGGGCCACAAAACTGACCCAACCATCTGTGAATGTGAAGAGGTGGGCCAAACGATGCAGCACTGCCTGGTCTGCCCTCTACTGGCCAACTGGTGCAGTTTGAAATAACTTGCAGAGTACAACAATAATGCAAAAGACTGTGTAAAAAAGTGGGAAACTGTTTTATGACCACATGACACTTCAAAGACACGAAAAAAAGAATCTCTCCTCTTTCTAACATGAAGACACCACACAGTCTTGTCATTTGGAGTTCGTTGACTCCGAATAGTAAATTAATTTAATTTTTTATTAAAATTCTACTCGCTTATTTTCTGCAATTTTTAGTGTACTTCAGGGAAAGACCTGTTGACCACCTAGAAAAATGGGTGACAAAGCAGAAAGACATTTAACATGTGCGACAGGGCACCGATGGATCAAACGGGTTTGCAGCCCATGATTCAGAAAAATTAATTGCAACAAGCCAAGATAAAGAAAAAGACACTCAAGATCTGCGGGAATGGAAAGCGGATAACAGATTAACAAAATCGGATAACATGGAAATGAACTCGGTAAGAAAAAAGGACAATGGAAATTTATTTGCTGTCGAAAGAATTTTGATACTTTTCAAGGACTATGAATACATCAAGGAAAAGTTTGTATGAAGAGAGGTTCTCAACAGCGTGGGTTGATGGACCATAAGACGTGTAGCATATATCTCCAGGATGTAAACCATAATTGAGCAAAGTAAGCCAGCAAAAGAATATAATAATAAAAAGTTCAAGATAAAGTGACCAAAAGCCAATGATACTGCTACTTATGAAAAGTTTGATGGCGAGGTAGTTAAGATAGTATCTCGATATAAAGGAAGTACAGAAGAGAAATTGGAAAAGTTAACAGAGACGATCTACGAGGAAAGGAAAATAGAGATTTGGGTTGGAAAAGAAGAACAAATCAAGGGAGGCGCGAGAGCGCTCTATCCCTTAATATACCTCACGAATGGCCAATGCTGGAAATCTCATTTCTTTGATCAATCATAACTCAAAAACCAATAAACCAAATTAGTTAAAACTTTGCACAAAATTTTTATTTGATAGGTTCTATAAGTGTGTATAATTTCAGCATCATTAGTCAAGGCAACCCAGAGATCCAGAAAGTTCTATCATGAAATCATGTTATCTGTGTGTACGTACGTACGTGCGTATGTGCCACCCTGTATCTCATCAACTATTTGATGGATTCAGCTGATTTTTGGCAGAGATAGAGGTTCTAGGGTCTAGTTGATGTCATTTTAATTTCAGTTTACCATATACCTTAGTTTTCCAGAAAATTCCAAAAAACCTTATGAGAAGGCATTGTATTGAAGCATAGCCTTTACAGAAGTAGTGACATTCCATGAAAAATGCCAGTATACTGAAATCATATGCCCTTAATAGGGTTAAGATGAAAATTCATATACACTAAATGTACAAAAGCAAGGAAATTCCCAAATTTTTACACTTTTATTGTCATTAAGGGTATGACTACATATCAACCAAACCATTTCATTATCACATCACTACAGTATAAATCTCTATGCATGAGTGGATGAAGTGTGTGAGGTGCACTGAAGAAAAATTCCTACCAGTAAAATACATAGCCCTGTTGTGCTCGCATACCCTTAATGACAATAAAAGTGTAAAAATTTGGGAATTTCCTTGCTTTTGTACATTTAGTGTATATGAATTTTCGTCTTAACTCCATTAAGGGCATATGATTTCAGTATACTGGCATTTTTCATGAAATTGAAAGATAGAATCCAGAAACAATCTAGAAGAGAAGGAAAAATTGATGATCTGAAGAGGGAGGAAAGAATCTGTGGACAAGATGGTTACGTACAGTAGTAAAATAGAAAGATGGATTAAAACAGATATATGAAGATATTAAGAGAAGGTTACGAGATGAAATGAGGGAAGAAAGCAGATTACGCCAGGAGAAGAAGGAAAGTTGTCGGAAGAATTTTGTGAAAACCCCATATAAGTTTGCAAAAGGACTCTTATAAGAGTGGGAAACTGGAATGCCTAAGAGAAGAACTGGAAATGCATCTAAAGCGATCGAAATAAAGATAGAGAACCACCGTATATAGAAGGATTGAAAAGATCTACACAGCCATGAGTACTATTTGATATCGATGATATAATGAAGGAATTAGATGATTTTGTGAGGAAGGCTACAGCAAAGAGTTTCCCGTGGCGAAGTAAATATGTAGCAGATCGTTGGTGCATTGCGGAATGCATCTATCTGCCGAAAGAAGAAGATCAGAAAAAACTGGCAAATGTTTACTCTGCTACAGATACATAACATGCTTGATTCTCCACACATGCACCACATATTCTAGTGTGTTGTATTTTCTACAAGAATTTTTTGAAATTTATACATGGGCCAAGAATGTTTCTTTTATAGATGTCCTATCGCACTGGTGTCGGCACGATACACCATAAACAACTATGGTGACTCTCTCCCCCCTCCCTTTCTCTGTCTTCTTATTTTCACTCTGTCTATTTTCCTCTTTTTCCTTCCCCCCCTCCCATGTGTCATCCACTGTGCACGTATATAAACAAACAAAAGAAGTTCATGATGCCCTACATATCACATCATCAAAAATCTCTTTTCCTCTCTCTGTTTTAACAGATGATGTCATCCTTTCGTGACATCATCCAGTGTGCACAGTGACAAACAAGACCCCACAGAGTTCTCTAAGTATATAGATAGATAAATATGCAAACTTACGCAAGTAAATCACATTTTTCCAAAAGTCATTTCTTGAACTTTCTTTATTTTTATTTTTCGAGCTTTCGACAACATTTTGGTTATCTTCTAGAGGAATTGTGAAACACATTCATATCGTCTGATTAAATACGAAAAACACAAATGAGTAGATCTTTTTAACACTGAACGGAACTGAAAACTTAAATTTGAGAAGATTGCGTGACAGCATTCAAACTAACAACATGTGCTTGTAAGAAGAAATGCTGGCGAAAAGCAAAATATATATTTTAATATTTATCTTTTAACTATATAGTACACAATGAATATATATATATATATATATATATATATATATATATATATATTATTTGTCACCCCTAATCTAGGCTGGGCACTGTAGTGAGTAGTATTAACACTCTTGACGACAGCTGCCTATAACGGGTTTAAACTCTCGCTGATTTATCAGTGTTCATAGTGACCGAATGGGTTAAAGCGTCGGAATTTGGGTTATAACATGACTCATGTTCCAGGGTTTCAAATCCTGCGACCAGTATGAATAATTATCTCTACACTGACGATTTGCGAAAGGATGAAACGTATACGTATGTAGATAAAAACAAATATTTATGATTATATATATATATATATATATACAGGGCCGGCGGGACAGTTATAAAAGTGAGGGGGGGGGGCTCTCCTAAAAAGTGGGAGGGGGCTCGGTTAAACAAATGCATATGAACTTAATTATTGATGACCATAAAGTGGGGGGGCCCAAGTCAAAAAGTGAGGGGTCTTGGCCCTCCCCCTGCTCCCCCCCCCAAGTGCCGCCGTCCATGATATATATATATATATATATATTACTTTTGTTGCCCCAAACAAAACACATTGCCACTGAAGCGTAAGGGCTACTGTGATAGGGGCCAGATTTTTAGGGGGACAACCTGGGTAGAGAGTTGGGCAGAAATATGTTTGTTCACATTACATTTAAATTTCTGCATTTTGGTACGTTTGAGAAACAGGGAGCAAGGAGGGAATTCCAAAGGCTAGCGATCTGATGAAAGATGCTGTAGCAGTTACATGATTAAGATCCAATTTCTTTTGTACTTGCAAGTAATCAATTGTGTAGTGATTGGTACGTGGGCTGGTTGGCTAAAACAGACATGTTCAAATCGGGCGATTAGAATACTGTGCATGCATGCCTTTCTGCCACTTCTGGCCAAGCTTATTTGACACTCAAGAGTTGTTGCTGCGACCAAACGCCATATTGCTCTTCTTGTCTCCCTCCATGGCACCACATGAAACCCCAGGACTCAATTCTCTTTCTATAGTCAATGCCTGCTGGTCGAACCAACCTGTCTTATTTTCTTGTTTTAGTAACTCTTTCTGGTTCCTATTCTGTGTTGACAAAACTGTTAAATAAAGTTGATATAATTGTAGAGAAGATGTTTTTTTAAAAAAAAATGGAACCTGGTGAGCTTCTTTTCTTCTTCTTCATCTCAAACAAGCCCAGTCAGATGAATACAGCCACAGAAACCCTTTTACAGGAATGGCGATCTCCGACAAGGCTCTTATCAAATCCATAACCTCTACAAAGCTATTGGATTAGGAAATCATCTGGCATCAAGGGACCTCTTCCAGTGAAGGGGTGAGATTTTACTGCTAGTTGGGTGGGTCGGGGGTATTTACATTAAGAGGGGTACAAGTGAAGAAAGTTCCTCGGAACACACACCATGGAAATACTTGTAAAACAAGCACGGCGATGCGACAGGGACTAAAGCTTGGCAGACTGGGGACCTGTTAGATTAGAAATTCCTTTTTGCACTCTGTTCAAAGGAGAGAGGCTAGTGGTTGGTGCACCAGCCCAGATGTAACAACAATACTCCATGCATGGGCGAATGGTGGATTTTTAGATATATAAGATACTGGCTGGTGTGAGAACTTTTCTAGTCCAGTAGAGGGAGCCTACCTTCTTTGTGGCAGACTTGGCAATATCTATGTACTTATTCCACTTTAATATCAGGCTGAGAAGTTTAAACGTTGAACTCTCAGGAAGGGTGCTTTTCGACATGGCAATACGTGATTGGAAAGGGTTCTTATAGTTGTCAAACGAAAGGAGCTTTGTCTTTATAGCATTAAATGTGACCATCCATTTTTGGCCCCATTCTGCTGCAGACTGAAGGTCATTTTCCAAGGATTCCGCCATTGCCTTGCTTATGTAAACATTCGATTTGGCCTCATGCTGGGAATAAGGCATGGTGTCATCAGCAAGTACATCCATCTCAGACACAATTGTATTGTGAGGTCGTTTATGAAGATCAGAAATAATATAGGTCAAAGTATCGGCCCCTGGGGAACACCCGCATTGATGTGGTGTTGTTTGGATGTGCAACCATTGAGAACGACCTGATCTTCCTTTTAGTTAAGAAAGATCTGATTATATTAAATATTCGTCCAGTAATATCATATGAGTTGATTTTCCTGAGAAGACCATTATGCCAGACCGTATCATGGGTCTTGGAGATATCTAGCGCTACCGCCCTAACTTCACCTCACTTATCCAGTGTGAGGTATATACGTTCAGAGATGACTGGTAGAACATCCGCAGTAGAATAGGATGGTCTAAATCCATACTCTTGGTCAGGGAAAAGTAGCATTTTTAAGCTGGTGAACTATTGCTAGATTGATTAATGACTCAAAGATTTTAGCAAAGAGCGGAAGGGGACTTATGGACAGTAATTTTTCGGTATCTAAGTAATAATTCTGTTTATCCCTCACTTAGTTAGCACGACTATGACGCTACCAATATGCATGCACAAAATCAAAGGGATTTAATTTATTCAAACTCGACAGAGTAGTAGTATTAATAACGCTCTTTATATATATATATATATATATATATATTTATTTATTCTGGTACAGAAAAATTAGTACAACATTCGTACCGTCGGTTTCAAGCACGGAAGGTCTTACCCATCCGGCTCTCTTCAGCTTCTGTTGTCAACAGAAGCTGAAGAGAGCCGGATGGGTAAGACCTTCCGTGCTTGAAACCGACGGTACGAATGTTGTACTAATTTTTCTGTACCAGAATAAATAAATATTATGCTCTTAATTTTTAACTTTGATTCTTAATTAATCGAGCACTCTGCTGGGATTTTTCCTACCATTCTACAAAGAATTTATATATATATATATATATATATATATATATATATATATATATATATATATATATATAAACAAGAAGCAAACAACAACTTATTTTTACAAGTTAATTTACTTTCAAAAGTTTTATCTAAGAAACCTATTGATCAAAATCTGTAAAATCCCAAATACAACATGACTCTAAAAATTCAACTCAATTTGTTTTTGTGGTGATACTGACAATTAAGTATGCCTAATTAACATAAGAGTAACAAAGAGCCTCCTTTTCTCTAAGAAAAGGTTGGAAGAAGCTTGACTAGGCACCAACAAGGCTAACTTTGCATTTCACAACATTTTTTGTAAGTGAAATATGTTTTATTAAAAATACTAAAAATAAAGCTAAAAATGAATATTTCTACTTTTACTATAAAATGCATCTATCATCTAAAATTCTTACGTTTCATAATATTTGAAAAACATTAATTTTAATAAAGAAAGCAACTGTTGAATTTATACGGGGTCCAGCTACTCTATATAATTTAAATATTAAAAATCAATCTTATTTAGTATACAGAAACATTAAAAGAAAAAGTTTAAGGTCTTAGCTTTTTAGTACTGATTCCTGGTAGATATACTCACCCCACTCACAGGAAAGTCTCCATCATATATCAAGAATTCTCTTCATTTTGTGGGAAAAAATCAGTAATGCTCCCATTCATTCCCACCAGATGGTGACTCTAGACGCAGTAAGTCTGTTCACTAACCAACGAACCTACTGACGAGACTTTTACTGTGGTTAACTTAATATACTTCAGTGGGGGAACGCACCTGCATCCCAATAGATTATCTGATAGGGATGTTGATTCTGCCTGTAGAAACTTTGTTATAGGATCTGACATATATCGACAGGAATAAGGTCTGACTATGGGATCACCATTGCCCGAGTACCAAATAACAAATTATCCTTCCTATGTGTGTTGATAACTCACACTGATCAAAGGTTCAGGTCATTCATACATCGAAAGCCAACTTTCACTGGACAGTATCTCAATTTCAACTCCCATATAATAAAAAGAAATGGATCATTTGTTGCCTTACAACATCGAGCAAAGACAACATCACCAACAAAAGACGAAACCCTCCACCGAAACAACTATCTCGAGAGCATTACTTCAGCTCCGAGAAATCTGGCTCAAGCAAACATCAAAGGACATCACCCGAAAACTCTTGTCTGAAAAAATTCAGAGAATATGTAATCTATATGACATCAGTTTAGTATTCAGGAGCGACTCAACTTTCTGAAAACATCTCGTCCGAGTCAAGTCTCCTATAGAAAAACTCATGACTAAAAACTGTGTGTATGCAATTCTAGGTAAGCGTGGAAACATATACAAAGGCGAGATATGTTGGCCACAGAAAGTAAAGCTAGAAGAACATCTGACAGTCGTAATACGTGGAGATATCGAAAAGTCGGCTATGGCTGACCACAGATGGAGGGAAAAGGGAAACCATCTATCCTTATGGGATGAAGTGAAACTTATAGACAGAAAAGAACGGTGGAGAGTAAGATGTCTCCAAAAAGACACAATATAGAATTTAATACAATATGGGAACCATTAATTATAAATAATAAATCAGAACACTATTAATATATATATATATATATATATATATATATATATATATATATATATATATATATATATATTAATTCATTTTTTTGCCGAAATATGTACGATATTTTAGCCATGCTGATGACGGATGATAGCCAGAAACACTTGTCCATAGATTTCTTTTTATATGTACATACAATTATTTGATATATATATATATATATATATATATATATATATATATATATATATATATATATATATATATATATATATGTAAAAATAAAAATGGAAGAAATAGTCACATGCAGAAAACAACAGAAAGGGAGACGGAAAGCGAGAAATGTTGTTTTCTGCATGTGACTATTTCTTTCAATCGCATTCTTTGTATAAATTTGAAAACTTTTCCGTTTTTAATTAAAGTTCACCAACCGATTGATAATGGTCGTATTTTAAACGATTGAAATATTTCGGCAGAACTATACAACATGAGTTTTTGAGTTTATTTTTGTTAGTTATTGATTTGCTTATCATTTATTCCATTTTTATTTTTACATTTTGTCCGAAACATTGTTTCTTTTTTCCTCATATATATATATATATATATATATATATATATATATATATATATATATATAAATGACACGTCCTATTAAAAAGGGCGACTTAATGCAATCCTCTTTACTGCTTAGCCAGTGGAAAAATACTAAAAAAATAGGTATGTTTCTATTGCCAGAAAAACAATAACAAAAGCTATATATATATATATATATATATATATATATATAGTAAGTTATGAAAATATATTTATGGCAATTAAGCTACACAGAGGCTTCCGCGTTTCATCCCCATAGGGAATCGTCATTTTAGCCTGACGATTCCCTACGGGGATGAAACGCGGAAACCTCTGTCTAGCTTAATTGTCATACATATCTTTTCATAACTTACTACCTAGCTCTACTCACGTATTAAGCACTGTTGAAGTAAATACTGAAAACTGATAGCTAAAAGATTATATCTCCTTATAAAATCTTAAGTGGATACATAATAATAATAATAATAATAATAATAATAATAATAATAATAATATATATATATATATATATATATATATATATATATATATATTAACTTCACTGTAAAGTCTCAGAAATCTTGGAGATACATAAATATCCGAGTGTTCAACTAAAGTTCTCCTTTACCTCGCAAACGTTGAGTTAGTAAAGAAGTGAAGAACATTAATTTTTTCATCTCCCCAGTTGATCAGTAAACTATTTTATAGTATATCTTTCTTGTGGTCTCTTGGATTCCAGGACAAGAATTCATCTAGTCTGGTGGAGTATCCAGCTAAGTACTGTTACTTGAGGTAACATCACTAGGGGAAGGTGCACCATTCCTCGTATGAGCCAGTATATAGCCGTGTCGAGGCGGATCTTATTTGGGCTTCGAATACTATATTATTTTAAATATTTTGTTAGCGTTTACTTGTAGGGTGAAGTATTCTCATGTCAGGTTGTCCTGACAAACTCATATACAGAGAGATCGAAGACACTCGAGTATAGTGTCGCGTAGGTAATTAAAATGCCATTAAATGTTTAATCAAATGCTTTTGAATGGTGGATTTTGATATGTTAAGCCTTTCTGCTAATTTTGAATGGTGGATTTTGATATGTTAAGCCTTTCTGCTAATTTTGAATGGTGGATTTTGATATGTTAAGCCTTTCTGCTAATTTTGAATGGTGGATTTTGATATGTTAAGCCTTTCTGCTAATTTTGAATGGTGGATTTTGATATGTTAAGCCTTTCTGCTAATTTTGAATGGTGGATTTTGATATGTTAAGCCTTTCTGCTAATTTTGAATGGTGGATTTTGATATGTTAAGCCTTTCTGCTAATTTTGAATGGTGGATTTTGATATGTTAAGCCTTTCTGCTAATTTTGAATGGTGGATTTTGATATGTTAAGCCTTTCTGCTAATTTTGAATGGTGGATTTTGATATGTTAAGCCTTTCTGCTAATTTTGAATGGTGGATTTTGATATGTTAAGCCTTTCTGCTAATTTTGAATGGTGGATTTTGATATGTTAAGCCTTTCTGCTAATTTTGAATGGTGGATTTTGATATGTTAAGCCTTTCTGCTAATTTTGAATGGTGGATTTTGATATGTTAAGCCTTTCTGCTAATTTTGAATGGTGGATTTTGATATGTTAAGCCTTTCTGCTAATTTTGAATGGTGGATTTTGATATGTTAAGCCTTTCTGCTAATTTTGAATGGTGGATTTTGATATGTTAAGCCTTTCTGCTAATTTTGAATGGTGGATTTTGATATGTTAAGCCTTTCTGCTAATTTTGAATGGTGGATTTTGATATGTTAAGCCTTTCTGCTAATTTTGAATGGTGGATTTTGATATGTTAAGCCTTTCTGCTAATTTTGAATGGTGGATTTTGATATGTTAAGCCTTTCTGCTAATTTTGAATGGTGGATTTTGATATGTTAAGCCTTTCTGCTAATTTTGAATGGTGGATTTTGATATGTTAAGCCTTTCTGCTAATTTTGAATGGTGGATTTTGATATGTTAAGCCTTTCTGCTAATTTTGAATGGTGGATTTTGATATGTTAAGCCTTTCTGCTAATTTTGAATGGTGGATTTTGATATGTTAAGCCTTTCTGCTAATTTTGAATGGTGGATTTTGATATGTTAAGCCTTTCTGCTAATTTTGAATGGTGGATTTTGATATGTTAAGCCTTTCTGCTAATTTTGAATGGTGGATTTTGATATGTTAAGCCTTTCTGCTAATTTTGAATGGTGGATTTTGATATGTTAAGCCTTTCTGCTAATTTTGAATGGTGGATTTTGATATGTTAAGCCTTTCTGCTAATTTTGAATGGTGGATTTTGATATGTTAAGCCTTTCTGCTAATTTTGAATGGTGGATTTTGATATGTTAAGCCTTTCTGCTAATTTTGAATGGTGGATTTTGATATGTTAAGCCTTTCTGCTAATTTTGAATGGTGGATTTTGATATGTTAAGCCTTTCTGCTAATTTTGAATGGTGGATTTTGATATGTTAAGCCTTTCTGCTAATTTTGAATGGTGGATTTTGATATGTTAAGCCTTTCTGCTAATTTTGAATGGTGGATTTTGATATGTTAAGCCTTTCTGCTAATTTTGAATGGTGGATTTTGATATGTTAAGCCTTTCTGCTAATTCTCGCATTATGTAATCTTGTGTAATGTCCTATCAGCTAAAACACCGTACCTTGCACACATCTATTTGTTATTTGAGAGACATTTGTACATTTATTGAAATAGAAAAGCATCAAGTGCCTAAAATAGGTCTTACAATTTCCCATTTTCAAAGGGCTCCAAAATTAGCAAAAGTTAAACATTTTTTAACTTTCTTTCTCAAGAGATAGCTTGAAGTACGCTCTAACCGGAAATGTAAGTATACTATAACTGTCAATAAGTTAGCATGTTCTAACGTGTCGAAATATTAATTACTAAAAAGCGGCACACACTTTCCGGACAACCTAATGTCACGCCATACCACTATTTGAACTTAAGATTTTACAAGCACATTTACCAGATAAAATACCGACCGAGCGCATGGGTACATTTTTATATTTTATTTCCTTATTTCAGTTTTTGAGCGGAAAAGCAGATAGATAATTTAAAGCGAGCAAACATACATACTATTCCCTGTACCACTCCATGTCCCGTCAATCCTATATTGTCGCCGATCGCGATTGTCGATTTCGTCACCCCACCGAGTAAGGTCATCCCACCCAGCGACATTGGCTCAAAGTACATCCGACCTTTTTCACTACTTTCGGCTGTCAGATTGTATGTCTACACGAACCCACCTACGCACTCATACACGTGACCGACATCTATATAAGTTCACAAAGTTGGGAACTTAGACACAGTTTACACATTTTATCGCACGCTGTCGGTCAGATAACATCTATGAAGAAGAAGAATAATAAGAAGAAGAATAAGAAGAAGAAGAAGAAGAAGAAGAAGAAGAAGAAAAAAAGAAAACAAAGAGAATAACGAATACGAAGGAAAGAAAGTTTTTATTGTCTTGTTGAGAAGATTTGGCAAAAGCGTCTCGAAGAAACCGCATTTTCAAGTTAATGAAAAGCTAAGACGAACAATTCTAATATTATGACTCGAAAAGTGTGAACAAAAAAACTGAATTTGAAATATCGAAATGATCTTAGAATCTACCAACTCATCCCACAAATAAAATGTATTTGTCATTTTCACCTAACAAACAGGGGTGGAATCATAATACTTCAACCTGTTTCCGGCTACATGCGGGTAAAAACCTGGTATTCTGATTTGTGATCTCAGAGGAAGAGAACAATCCTGTTATTCAGAACTCAACCCACTCTTTTCTTATACTTATCGGACTCAAATTTACTTTGCGTATTGACTCTTGCCAATTTTGCCATTATTCTCATACAGAAATAACGTTATTATATTTTAAACTATTTAACTAATATGGATTACCTCTGAGTTGCCCACCGGTATACTGTAAGTTGAAACCCCACTTTCTTTCATAAACTGATATTTTATACATTATTTGCTTGTCGGTTAGATATATTTTTAAAATCCCTTTTACCATATTAGATTTTGATCTTTTGTTTTATATTTCTTTCCTGTATTCATGTAAATAAATATATGGATTTGAATTTCCAACTTGGTTATCTTATGTTGATTCGCACTTGTTTTGTTGATTGCTTTTCCTTTACTTTTACCGATGTCTTGAATTAGAGAACCCACCCCTGTGTTCTATTTTTGTTATTTAAATCTCTACAAAGCCACTATCCGCCCATGCATGGAGTATTGTTGCCACATATGGGTTGGTGTACCATCCACTAGTCTCACCCCCTTAGACAAGGTCTAAAAAAGAGTGTATAATCTAATAGGGCCCTCACTATCTACCAAGCTCCAGCCCCTGTCTTATCGCCGCAATGTTGCAACCTTGTGCTTGTTTTATGGAATGTGCTTCGATAATGCTGCTGCTCTGGTGCCCCCTTGACGTAAATACACTCGACCAACCCGACAATCAGCTAAATACCATTCATTCATTGTGGAGGTCCCCAGATGCCGGAGAGTTCTTCTACTCAAATAGCTTCTTTCCTCGTGCTGCTGGCCTTTGGAACTCCCTCCCTGCTCCCTGTTTCCCCGACTCTACGGACATGAAGAAATTTAAAACTAATGTGAACAAGCATATCGCTGCACAGCTCCCAATTTAGAATTACCCCCAAAACTTTTACCCTAATTCTCAGTAGCCCCTTATGTCTACAGTGGCAACTTGCCTTGCTTGGAGTGAACTATGTTATAAAAAAAAATCAGAACCCTTGGACCTTAACTTTTATATTTTTTCTTTTATTCTGTCCAGACATTTATAGGGCACCGGGTCGGCCTTTTTCTTCTGCTAAGTTCCCAAAGAGGCTATTGGAAGCTATAAAGTGCACTCAGATGGACCACAGAATTTCTTAGTCAGCGTCAGAAAAGTTTTTTGTTTTTATAGAACAGAAGGAAGTAATAAAGCTATTTCTTTGTAACTTAAATTTTTTTTTAAAGTTCAATTTTTTAGATTTATTAGATTTTAGAGTAGCGATTCTTGAGGTGCACTGGTGCTGGGCACCGCTGGTTTGTCCCGCTCGGTTTTACCCGAAAAGTGTTAGAGAGTAGAAGGAATTCACCGCGCTTCAAATGAAGGATATCTGGTTTATACAGATATCCATAACATATCTGGTAAGGTAGAGAACTGCCACTCCTCGTGAATAGAAATTAATGTCTTTAATGTTTGTATAATGTTACGTTTACGTTTTTTTATGTTGTTGTAAACTGTAAATAAATGTGTATTTTGTACTTGGTTTTTGTTTTCCCTATTATTCGTTCTGATGATAGTTATGTTTAGGAACTCAACTAAATACAGAGTTGTGAGGTAAAATAACCTTATATACCAATGCTGATGACCCCGATCAGAAACAATATTTCTTTTTTTTTATCTTATCAATGGATATTTTAAGCCTGTGAACACGATATATTAATGCCAGATGGTTTTTTTATGTAGGCTACATAAAGATTGTTTGCCTTTCCATGATTGAGCATTTCAATTACATGAATACGTTTATTGTCAGTATTTGATTTAGTATTTAACTATGAAGACAAATGGCGTGGTGTTTGTTGCTTTGTTGTGTCTATTGCAAATGGCGACCACCTTACGAATCGGATCTTTTAATATCCAGGGATTTGGACACAAGAAGCTGAAAGACAAATTTGTCCTTCCGATTTTAGTGAAGGTAAGCATATCTTAGTTCTTTGGTATAGTAAGAGTCGGCGAGAAAATTAACGTTTTCCGTTCGTTTGGGAGAAGAAAAAAAACGCAACTTAATACTCAATGTGATAATCGTTACTATTGGCAACATAAATTATTTTGAAGAAAATACAGTTGGGAAATTAGTCAAAAAACATTTATTTTAGTTTACTTACTCATATGTGTAACCTATTTGCATAAAAATGTTAATATTTAAAAGTTATAAGCAATTTAATTTACGGTAAATAGTGGTTGTGAGTAAAATAATCAGAGGTCAGCTATCTTGATTATTCACAGGAAGTAAGTACATGAAAAAGAATGTTTAATGAGACCACACGTCAATGATAAAAATAACCCATTAAGTCAGTTGAATTATTTGAGGTAGAATTGAGAGGAAGACAAGTTTACTGTCTGTTGCTATAATCTCTCTCTGCCAGGAGACGGCGAAATCATAAGTGTCGCCTAAAATAATTAAATATAGACACGTCAATACCCATGGATATATATATATATATATATATATATATATATATATATATATATATATATATATATATAAGTTACATAAACAATATTATAGCCTTACGTAAATCAAACTACGTTCCAATACGTATTACCGCATCTTGTCAAAGGCAGAGCTAAAATAAATTCAAAATCAAAAGATGACAATATGCGGTAATACGCATTGAAACGTTGGTTGATTGACGTAAGGCTATAATATTGTTTATATAATTTTATAAATGCTCTACTTGGTATTGAGCACTCTTTCAAAACTTGGTTTTATGTTCACTTTTTTGGCACATTTGAACTTGATCAATTAATATATAAATGTATATAAAAATTAGTACAACATTCGTACCGTCGGTTTCAAGCATCCGGCTCTCTTCAGCTTCTGTTGTCAATATTGTACTAATTTTTCTGTACCAAAATAAATAAATATTACGCTCTTAATTTTTTATTTTTAACTTTAATTCTCAATTAATCGAGCGCTCTGCTTGGATTTTTTCTGCTATATTACAAAGAAGGTATATATATATATATATATATATATATATATATATATATATATATATATATATATATATATATATATATATATATATATATATAAGGTGAGTCAATGAAAAATAGTTAGACCTGTAAATGGAAACAGATCGGATCGATATCTTCAGTTGTTCAGAACAAGGAGCATTTAGTAGATAAAAATATTTCTTCTTCTTTTTCAATTGTATTCCTTAAGCACGGCTTTTCAAAGATCAAAATCTTATCATATATATATATATATATATATATATATATGTGAGTTCTTATAAATAATATATATGTAAGTATGTACTCATAATATCCGAAAATGTTTCAAATAGCAAGCTCAATGAGGTTGTATTACAAGCAGCTTCATAGCATATATACTTTATAGTTGCATTCCAATGACCATAGGAAAAATCAATCTAAAGCGATAATTTTCATTTATTGTTTCAATTTCTTTATTTTCATATTTACCCGAATATATGTATACTTTCTTCGTCTCACAAACAACACTTTTTATTTATTTTTTCCAAATTTCATACGCGAGAAAAAGTATTAAATTTGGAAAAAATAAATAACACAACAATGCCAAGGAAGACGTTTGAAGGCATAATATATATATATATATATATATATATATATATATATATATATATATATATATATATATATATTGATCTTTAAATACATTGAATTTTGACAGTTTTCACCCATTTTCTCGAATCCAATATATTCTTTTAAGCCATTGGTATTATAATATAATATGCCAATGGATGATACCCTTTGAAACCTTAAAATATATGGCGATTCATTATTGCAAATACTTTTTACCTCTTCTCATGTACACTTCTTATTTTTTAAGATTTCATAAACGATAAATTAATAATGAAAATCAAAGCCTGTTAGTTAAATAATTGTTTTTTTTTCTGAATAGACGAAATTGTTTCTTTAAAAAACATACGTTTAAAGAAATTTTCTATAATTTATAATATTCTTGGTTGCACTGTTTGAATCCATTAAACTTGTAAAGTATGTAACTTTATATTTGTTTTATTATCCTTTTCTTTTGTATAATAATGCTCAAAATTGACCATATTTTTATCGCATTAGGAATTAATATAAAATAATTATTTTATAATACTTGAAAAAACTCTCTCTCTCTCTCTCTCTCTCTCTCTCTCTCTCTCTCTCTCTCTATATATATATATATATATATATATATATATATATGATAATGATTTCGATCTTTGAAAAACCTTGGCTTAAGGAAAGAATAATAAACACTAGTTTATTACTGAATACACCTTGCATTGAACAATTGAAATTTGAAATAAATTTGGACAATCGTCGCATATTTATCACTCTTTTTTCTTCTATCTCTCTCTCTCTATATATATATGTTGTGGCCTTGCGGGCCGGTAATAAACAAAAGAAAATCATTAACAAAAGAATGTTACAGAAGTACGCGCCATGATTCAGGGGCCATAACTGCCACTAATAGATGTCACGACGTTTAATCGTAACTGTATTTATTGTGTCTGTGTAAGTCCATTTATTCTTTATATAGGAAGATCAGCTTGCACCATAACAATATATATATATATATATATATATATATATATATATATATATATATATATATATATATATATATATATATATATATATATATATATATATATATATATATATATATATATAAACTTTGAAATCAGACAAACAAAATGTCTTTGGAGATTACGTTTTACGATGCAATATTTTTATTAAAAGTTATTAAAAATTTTTTTCTTTATTTTTTATTTCTTATTAATTTCGGACGATAACAGCTCTTCTTCAGAGAAAACAGAGTCTGAATCAAATGAAAGGTAATACCCTTATTTTTCCGTGATAGTAGTTCTACTTTGTTGATGATGAAGTGGCGGCCAGATGCCGATGTAGAGTGATGTAAAGTAAGCAACGTCTCTTTTTATATGTGAGCTTTTAGAAGCGCGTGGTCGCTTATATGATAATAAAATTGGACAAAAGCTCTGGAAAACATCTTTAAGAAATTTAGAAATTGATCCAATCGTATACAATGAATTGTTCGCAATAGGTATTGTTTCAGCTTTCAAAGGGTTGATATGCCGTAAATAAGATATGCCAATTCAAACCAATTTTACTATGTAATAAATAAAAGTTTTCTGACATTTTTTTAATTTTTACTTATGGCTCGCCCTATATCTCTTCTCTATATATGATTCTGAAAATCTCCGTGTGTGTGTGTGTGTGCGTGTGCGTGTGTGTGTCTATATGCATTCAATGCATTTCCACATTTCGCAACGGATTTAGGTAATTTATTTTACATGTAGTAAATTTATCGGAGAAAGCGATGACCTACCTGACCCCATTTCACCCCTCTCCCTTACAGGTGCGGATCGATAATAGCGCAGCGGACCATAACTTTGTGCAAACAAAATCAAGACAAAATTGCACGCGGGAAAACCTTTTACAGGAATGCCCGATTTTCATGCAACTAAAAGTAAAAGAAAAAGTGTTTCAGTACCGACATGACAGAATTGGTGCACGTAGAAAAGTGTGAAAAATGAGATTTTCCGCTAATACAAAAAAAAATCGCAGCTTTTGAACTATGAGACCGTCTGGACATAAAAGTTTTTCAAGTATTGCACTACTCTAAATTTTGGTTCTTGGCCTTTTGGCTAAGATCAAAGTGTAGTATCTGTTCCGATGGATACTGCACCCCATAGACTGGTATTGTCTTGGCCTTCGGGTTTTGATTTACGCCGGTCTATGGGTCTGTCCTGTGCAGTTCTAGGAGGTCCACCCTTTATTGCTTACTGCCTGAGGCGCCCCTACCGGGGAATGCCGACGAGGCTGCCCAGGCAATTTTTAAACCCCACTTTCCCGACCCGACCTTGGGTCACATCTTACTTGGGGGAGTAAGATAAAAACTGGCCTTGTGCCTAACTCCTGGAGAGGAGTAAATCAATACTCTAAATTTTATGCTTCAAAGATTTGCTGTCTGTTGCTGAAATGTTATAATACAAGTTGGATGAAAAGAACAAAGTATTTTTTTTTGCTTTAGATTTTAAACTTTTCTTATCTTTAGGCAAAGCTTTCGTAAATTCCGACTATTTGAATTACGGTAAGAACGATTATAATTTTATACTATGAATATTTTTTGTCTTTTGCTGAAAAGTAATAATACAAGTCTGACGAGAAGAACATTACCCACGATACTTGAATAACTGTATTTAATTTTTGTTGTGAAGTTGTTCCACAGTAAATAATAAATAAAGGAAGTCAAGTCGAGGGTTGGTTTAACAAGTGTATTAACAAAGTAAGAAACTGACTAGCTCTTGGCTAGACAGTTACAAGACTGTGCTTTGTCTTCTGGTGACTTGCACTATTTATAGTGACAACCGGTGTAGTTTCTCCTGTGTAAGAACGGCCGGTGTAACAATTTTAATCAAAGAGAGTACAATAGTATTGTGGGGAGTCTGTACTTGCGTCGAACGTTCGTAAAAAGGAAAAATGTCGCAAACTCCTTTTATGATTTTAGAGATAGACACCTAAAAAGTATATATAAACATAAATTAAATTAGTTTACCACGATATTAGATAAGTATATTTAATTTTGATCGAAGAGGGTACAATAATATCGTTGGGTCTGTGTTCGCGTACCCATAGCCATCTATATTCATAAACTGCATTACCCAGGGTATTGGATTAGTATACTCCATCTTTGATCAAAGATGGAACAATAATATCATGAGGTCTGCGTTTGCGCGTGATATTCATAAAAAAGAAAGACGCCCTTTTACTTTATTTTATTTGTTTTATCTAATATATGAAGCTATCTTGTCGGATTTTCAAAATTGATCATAAATAGCAATTAATCTGGCGAGACAATTTACCCCCTTGGACCATGTTTTTTTTTTATATAACAATGCATCTAGCTTCATTTTCTTTCAAACAACACTTAGTCCGGTTAAGAACTTTTTTAATACCATGGAGCCATATATCGCTTATGTTCTTGATAATAAAAAATACATTTCTACATTTCTAATCTTGGCAGCTTACATATGTTTAGAAGAAAGCATAAACTATTTATTTCTTACTAGAGGGACCCGTGTCCCGGTGTTGCCCTGGAAAGTGTTTAAACTCAAGAAATTCCAGGCCCTAACGTTGAACTTTTGAATCATATGCCGCTTATGATTGTTCGGCGTTAACGCATACATCACGAAGTTAATGTATAGTTTTTTTGGGGGTGGGGGTGGGGGTGGGGTGGGGCAGGTGCCACTCGAACTTATGAGGGAAGTTTAATTGCCATCTCGGACTTAAGGTTAACATTGGGCTTAACGAACGGTATTTTTTGCTTAAAAAAGACGTGGGACTGTTAAAAGTCAATTTCACCAGACTAAAAAGAGAAAGAAATCGATAATAAAATGAATTATTTGTTTTTGTTTTATTCTGATTGTCTGGCGCTAAACTCACGATGTAAATGTAAAACTGTTTTCTTTTTTTGGGGGTGAGGGTGGGGGGTGCACCATTACATACGGTGGAAGTTTAATTGTCCACCCGTTTTTTTTTTAAATAGAAGTGTGGCCGTTATAAGGCAGTGTAACCAAAAGGGAAAAAGAAAAAAGAAGACAAAATAAAGAGCATACCTAAAAAAATGCAAAACCTAAGATAAAATGCAAAAATGTTCGACGTAGACACGGGAGTTATTCTATAAAAAGATCGTTACGATAATTAAAAACAAATGACTTCATCGAAAGACATAGGCATGTATATGATTCGGAGGCGAAGTTTTATTTGTTTATGTTTTGGTGCAAAAAAGAAAAGAAGAATATATGTGTGTATGTGTGAACGACTGCATGATAGGGCGAATTGTAAAAAGGGGATGTGATTCAATAAATCTGCCAGGTTTCTCTTTGTAGGTGAAGTATATCTCCAAACAGAAGCTATAAAATAGATCTGTTAAATAAAAAGGAAATAAAAAAAAACGAAAACTATGATTTAGGAAGCGAATTAAAACGAAATTAGCGGCCATGTTCCATAGTCGCGTTTTATTTCTGGATGTGTTCGTAAATTAGATCAGATGGTATTCCTTTATTTTCAATTGTATGTAAATAAACGAAAAATAAGAAATACACATAAAAAACTGTAAAAATTATTTAATGTGACACAGGAATGTAATTGTTGTCGTGATATTAATCGTATCATGTTAGAAATTTGAAAAAAATTCAATAAGTACTTTTAATATGAAAAATGTAAGATTGTTCTGCGTTTTTTGTAATGGTAAACCGCTATTCATGTATTCTATCATTCTAAAATACGCCTGGAAAGGAGAAAGAGTACTTGAAGGGAGCCATCTGTATTTAGATTTAAAATCTAATGTAAGATAGTAAGAAGACAAATATAAAATAATTGCTGCGATTTAGCAAATAAAAAGTACCTCCATTAAGAATAGTGCTCGGTGACACTCGGGCGGTGGGAGTAGATATTAGTGTGAGAGTGAAAATGCCTGCAACCTCCTCTGTAAATGACTATGTTAGGAGAAGCAACTTCCCCGGAAAAATGTAAGAAATTTTGAAAAGAAACGAAACAAACGTATATTTTTTGGAAACAAGCATAAGGAATTGGCCTAAGTGACTGACGGAACAGATTAGTATATGAATGTTTTGGTTCGAAGTTATAATAGTCAATGAAATAGGGGAAATTGACTTTTATTATACAGATAATTACTTGCAGATCTTCATATTAGGTAGCATAGTTTCCTTTCTAGAATCTATCTACACTATTGCCATAATTAAATGTTGCAAGCAACCTTCGAAATTCGTGCTTATTCCTTTATTCTTATTGTACGCTTCATTCATTACCCATTGCATATGCAGACACCAGTACAAAATACATACATTTCTTACATTCGTCATAAACTTTTACATGTTTCAAGAAAGTTTAAGGCTGGTGAGAAAATGAATAATATTAGACTTCACCCAGTATGCTAGAAAATTGTAGTAGTCGCTGTAGTTACGTTTGGTGCATTTCTCAGTGTTTGTAAGCGTTGGTTGTGAGCCAGTAACAATACACTATTTTCGGACGATAGCCATAGTTACTGGTTTTGTGCATAGATTTGTTAGTGTGTACGTGTACGTTGGCGAGCGAGTACGGATGTCATATTTTGTGCGTGACTTTGCTTAGAAACAATATAAATAGATAAAAACTCTGACAGAAAAAAAAAAAAAACAACAAATCAAAAATACAATTGATCTGACTCAGTTATCTGAGTCAGATATTTCTTGTTTAGTAGTATAAACTTTGGAATTATTATTAAACAACTAGAAAATGCATATCGTGCACTTAATTGATTCTTCACAAGTTGATTCCATGCATTTTAGGCTGGGGGAAAAGTGAAGTATCTATTTTGTCATCGTTCACAGTAGGGGTCAATTTATACTTTTATTTCCAAACCTTTTTGTGTGAGCTGGACTTTTCACCAAAATCTACAGCTTACCTTTTGAATAACAATTAGTTAGGGACACGTTTAACATTGACAGGTGTCATCGTAAAATACGTTTCACATTGTAGCTATTACTGGCGATATATTTCACCGCACTGAGCGAACTCTTTCAATGGTATTGTGGCGGTCTGTATTCGCGCAGGGCGTTCGTAAAAAAGGAAAGATATTGCAAAGCGTGTCACTGATTATAAACATGTACAACAAAACATACTACGAGAAAACTATAAACAACAATAAATACATTTATTAAGAATAGGGTCCCAATCTTTTTAATTAATGACATACGTGTAAACTTTCGGTTCAGTTCTTAGCGAGTAGAAACTTCATATAGATTATTTTCATGTTGATTACCTGTCTTTCGAGCTGGGATCAAATCTTCACTATCTTTTTGGCTCTTCTTCTTCTTCTTCTTCTTCTTCTTCTTCTTCTTCTTCTTCTTCTTCTTCTTCTTCTTCTTCTTCTTCTTCTTCTTCAGTAGAAGAGGAAGAGGAAGAAGAGGATGTAAATTATCTTTTTAATGCATTGCAGTTTCTTATAATATAGGTACGCCATTCTAATGAATTAATTCGTGTAATAAACATCCTATTCAGAAATAATATTTTAAAAATAAAAATTCATTTACAGATAACATTAAACCCACTCGAATGCATTTCATTTTTTTATAAAACAAATCAGCCATTTTACAGATTAACTCTATGAAATAAAATAAAAAAACTACTTACAACAAATAATTTATTTGTAAAAAGTAATTTACTGATTAAATTATAGGATGATTCTCCGTTTTTTTAGAAAATAAGTCCTCCATCTTAATTACTTCGTAAAATTTTGCTTTGTTTGGCTTTACATTACTTTGCTATTGCTGATGTATTATTACATCTACATTAACTTAAATCCCGGGCTACGCCGTGTAGTACAGCAAGTAACTTATAAAATTATAGAAAAAAATTTACAATATTAATGAGGTTCAGGACTTCGATCAATATCACACATGGATCTTTATTGATTTCTGCGAAACGTCTAGTACGCTTAAAGGCTTTAACATTTACCGAAAATGATTTTAATAAATGTCACTTAAACATCTCCTATCCAATCAATGCGTAGTATATCT
>OY744527.1:110092121-110154621 GCA_963556195.1 Sepiola atlantica
CAAGGTAATCAATAAACAAACCACATCGCACATCCCAAAAATACGGAGGTCAAAGCCTTACCTGTTGATGTTTGCGTTTTTGGACGTTTTGGACGGCTTTATCTTGCTGCCGTCCACTCAGCTGACTACTGATTTGAGGTGGTGTATCCATGTTTTGTTCATTGTAAAATAATGGCGCAAAAACTACTTTTTGTTGCGATGAAACGGTTGCAAACAACGCTCTGAATCGTCGAGGCGTTGTTGTTTTTGATCGACTGTGAGCGCCCACTTTGCATGCAGCTTTCTCATTGCAAAATGGTGAATACACTGTCTATCAATATTTTCAACTGTTCTGCTATCTCACGCAACTTCAATTTACGCACCTATTAGCCGTTGTTTGAGACGGACCAGAGTCCTAATTACACGTATGAAGCCATTGCCTTGCTCGAACAGTATTTTCCCTACCAGAAAGCAATGCTTTATAAAAACACGAAATTAAAATTTTTCAATTGTTTTGAAAATTTGCAACAGTAGCTTCACTTATATTGCTGTAATTTGTAAATTAATAATCAGATTTGGCTCATATTTTGACACGTGTCATTTAGAGATTAGTACTTTATAAAGTAATATGGATTTTTTTTTATTAGTGGCACCATCTATATGTCAAGCCCTGGACTTATTGAGTGATGTGTTCAGTCATAGCATTTGTTTCATTTCTTTCTTTAAATAATAACATATATTTTTAAGTAATAACATTTTTGATCTAATAATACCTAAAAATTAGTAGTCATGTTGGGCTAGAATTATCTCCCTTAGGAATAGTTGTTTTTTTACGCTAGAGAGTACTACTGCCGCAAGATTGTGTACTCTCCTTACCCACATGGTGATAAATTCAGAAAAGTCTTTAATTGGAGCAATCTGCAAAATGGACGGATGTTGTCCTAATCCGCCCTGTTTCTGCATGTGCATTTTAAATCCAAACTGTTAAGGTTATCTTTTTGATTGATTCAACCGACACTCAGTCAATTTTCTCCGAGTTGCGTGTCGCTACGGTTGAGACTCTGTAAGTAGCTTCGCATTTCCGTACATTCGCACACTGTTATTCGCCTCTCTAACAACTCGTGCATTTTCTGTATTTTCATGGAACATCGTAATTCTAGTTTAGAATGCATTTCCCCTAGCTACACTCGCACACGCCTAGCTCTGAACGCGTGACGTTAGTCACGTGACTCTAGCTTTCATTCCTTTCTATACAAACTCTCAATGAGATGTGACGTTTCTTCGGCACCTTAATCGGGGATACCCGACTTTCCCACTAGCAGCAACAGTATTTAATCAAGTCACAACACATTTTGTCAGACACTAAGTAAATATTGCCACAGTTAACTGCAACGTTATAGGTTGTCTACTTTGCACTATAAATTATCCCCTTTGTAGTCAGATAAGTTATCTCAATTATACGCTTTATTATAGAACGCTAAAATGACGTAGTCGTGGATGATAAGAAATAGCTTTCTTCTCCTGTGTAACCCTGGCTACTCTGGCCTATGGACGTGTAAACCTACAGTTAATAGAAGCATGAGGTTAGTGTTATGTGTATTCTCTTAATTCCAAACTTCAGACATTGTCTCAATATATTACATTAACCACTCTTCTCTTCCATCACGTCGGGCAACAATGGATTTCACTTATAGCATCTCTCTATTCTTTCCCTGATTCTAAAAAGTATTTGCTTACGTAGTTAGACGAATGGAAACGTGGCAACATTTCATTCGTATTTGATTTACTCAAATCTTCTTTCAGAACCAAAGAACAGATTAGTGTCATCTCAAATTACACCTACAACGATGGAAACGAAGACAACAAGAACGACCTTTTCTCGCGAGAACCCTTTGTGGCACTCTTCAATATTCCATGCACACGTATGTATTTATTTTATCAATCGACTCTCGTCTCTGCGCGATTTCACCGTAATTAAACATCAACTAACAGATAAATAGTTGTAAAGGTCAGAGATCACACCCTCATTTTTTTTTCAAAATAATAAGTTGTATTATCAGATTAATTCAAACGTACAAAAAGAACGGTTGAAAAAAAACACCCAGCACAAACTGGAAACAAAGTGGTTCAGTATGCAATCACTGTATATGCAATGCACTAGCTTAATATACAGTCGTTCCTAGAATTGTTACCAAAAATAAAACCAGAACGGATATTCTTCTGTAAGAAGACGAGTCCATTTTGTAGGGTAGGTAAAGGGTTCTTTTAGTAAGAAGAAAAAGGGGGTTCCCCTTAGTTTGATTATAAAGACAAACTCTTCTTCTACACTTGAAATCAGTTTTATTCACACACGGCTTCACCTACTAACAGCAAGAGACCATAAATGTTTTTTTTTGTAGAAAGTTAAGAAGAAACACCATAGAACGTGGAGTCCGGGGGGGGGGGGGGGGGGTACATCTGCCCAGGTTGGGTTTTAGATTAAACTGTTCTGCGCAAGTTAAGTTTTTTTTTGACTGGGATGAGAACATTGCACGTCCGTTCAGTTTGCCGTTTATTATTCGGCTGATGAAAAACGGGGAAACAGTGTACAAACAGTTCAGAAGAAGTACCTCCCATACAAAGTGCTTTAATACATTTTACGGACTACTTTTTGATACTTAATTCTACTACTTCAGGACCGGCGGGACAGTTATAAAAGTGGGGGGGGGGCTCTCCTAAAAAGTGGGGGGGGGGGGGGCGGTTAAACACATGCATATATAACTTCATTATTGATGACCGTAAAGTGGGGGGAGGGGGGTAAGTCAAAAAGTGGGTGGGGGGGGGGATGGGGCTTGAGTCCCCCGACCGCCCCCCGGTGCCGCCGTCCATGTAAGTGTAAAACCTTCCATAAGTAATTAAATTTGCCAGAATAGTAAATGGCATTTTACCTAAGAGGAAAGTGTAATATCTGTTCTGATACTAAACTTCACCTTTTTCTGTCCTCGGTCACTGAAGGAAAAATCCGTCTAGATTGAGGCAATATTAATTTTGTTCCTAATCCAGAGTGCCCCTTTTTTGGGAGTGGATTTTCCCTCACATTAAAAACCGAACTTGTGTCTAACTCTACCCTCGTGGAAAAGCAAGTAAATAGGGACACATCAAAATGATCCTTGACTTTACGACACACGTACACTTTACTGTATGCGTAATGATTTCGCTCGGTACACAAATTACTGCATAAGTAACGCCGGCCAAACTGTAATATTGTTTTATTTATGTGGTTAATCCGACCAAAGTAATGCTTAAATATAAGGGAGATAATTTGTACTTGCAAATATGATTTCAAGGGAAATAACTCTACTTTGACTTTCGCGTAAAATTTTAAGTTAAAAATTTTACGCGCTAGTTAAATTAGAGTTATTTCCCTTGAAATCGTATTTGCAAGTACAAATTATCTCTCTTATATTTAATCATTACTTTGGTCAGATTTCGTAGCAATTCATGGCAGCTTCATTGATTGGTGCGCCCGGGGTTGGAGTTAATTGCGACTCTTGTTCCTGAGTGCGAATCGTGCGACTGTTTTAAATGGTTATTTCTACACTGATGATTCTGTACGGATGAAACGTATTGGTATGTAGATACTAATTAAAAATATTTATTATTAAATAACGATTGATAGCCCCTTCTTAGCTGTTCCCTTTAATGATTAATAATTGGAGCCGTCAAATCTAAGCTATAACGCAAGTCCTTCCTGTCGAACACTGTTATGACAACTAACTATAGTTGTCCGCCCCCCCCCCCCCATAAATAGGATTTATTTCTCATCTCGTCCGTAGCCATTCATGGTAGCCTTATTGATTAGAGCGCTCGGAATCGGCGTTAAATGCAACTATTTATTCAACTGGTTTAAATGGTTACCTCTACACTGATGAGTCCGTAAGGATGAAACGTATACGTATGTAGATAATCATTTTTTAAATTATTATATATAACATAGATCTTATGTAAACTTTATTACATGATCATTTATTTGCGCTCTAAGAATTCAACATAACAACTGTTTGTGTGCGATCGTTTGTGAGACGATATATCTTTATTAATATTGGTTCTCTTCATCAGCACAGGGGTTAGACACTAATTTAAAAAGCTAACAGACAGCATCAAGGCTATAGAGTTTAACACTCTCAATTATACAGAAAATTAGAAATAATGAGGGTTGTAGGTGTTTGAATACATCAACTCCATACAGAACGGGTAAAAACAATATTTAGGGATGTACAGTGAGACTCAAAGTGAAAATAACGTATGTAACATTACACGCAAAGAGAAACACACTGCAAGGAAGAAGAAGAACATTTATCTTTTTTTTATATAACATAAAAGCCATTATAAGGGAGATGCACTCTCCTTGGAGAATACCGCATATATATATAAACATACAATGCGAAAAATGTTATTAATGGTTCAAATTGCTTATTATCAGTGGTAGAGTAATTGGTTATTATAGCTTTAGTAAGAAGGCTTATCAAAAACTAATCCTAATAGATTAGAAGTGTTAGAAAGAGGAAATTGAAAAAAATATTAAAGGTTAAAGTAAATGGGAAAAATACTACTTACAGAATTTATTAAGATTGGTACTATAAAATAAAAAAAATTGTAATTAAGATTTAAAGTTAAAATTTTAAAGAACTTTGGGAATTTAAAGTTTAGGCATCTAAAATAGTTTGAATATCTGTTGATACCCTAAGTAGAGGCAGGGCCAGTGATATCTTGTCCAGTGATAACATTCTTCTTCTTCTTCTTCTTCTACTACTACTACTACTACTACTACTACTACTACTACATCATCATCATCATCATAATAATAATAATAATAATAATAATAATAATAATAATAATAATAATAATAAGAAGAAGAAGAAGAAGAAGAAGAAGAAGAAGCAGTAATAATATTAAAATAATAACGAAAATCGTGGACATCTTTTTAATGATTATGATAAAGTTAACCATAATCGAAGATAATATCCTAACTAAGGAATAATTATTCATTCATACTAAGCAAAAGTGTCTCAAATTTGCTCCCTCTCCACCCAGGAAAAAAGCAAACTCTTAATACCCATGGTTTAATAGCGAAATATTACTCTAGATATAATAGTTGAAGGTTCAAAATAATTTTGAGGACGAAAAAAAAAAAAATTTCAAAATTAACTAAATGTAAAAAAGTTTTTTAAATTTATGCGGCTAATATATATAAAAAAAAATAATACATTTAATTACAGAATATATACATGTGTTCAAATATAAATACAGCACACACACACACATATATATATATATATAGAGAGAGAGAGAGAGAGAAAAAAAAAGAGAGAGAGAGAGAGAGGGGGGGGGAGAGATACACAACCACGAGTAAAAAGTAAACAGACAGAAAGTAGGACAAACTGCTTAGAAACAATCAGAAACAATCAAATAACTTTGAAACAAGTTAGGATGTTTAGATAAAATTATTATCTATAACTTATAATTGTTATTTATTTAGATAGCGATCGATTTATATACTGAGGGCGGGGAAGATATCGGGCTATTTAAGCCTTATTGTTGTATCAAAATGCAGCTTGATACGAGCGATCACCAAAAGGAGAGTCAATTGTTTGTAGGAGTGGGGGAAGATATCATCTTTAAAGCGAGGAAGAACTGAGTATTTGGAATATTCATACAGAGGATAGCTTCAACCGGACGGCGTTTGAATTCGAGTCAGTATACACCGTTAGCATTGGCCGGTGCTAAATGGGAGATAATTATTGATGCAGCTTCACAATGCCATAGAAGGATACAAGGGAGATAATTCACGCCCCTTGGATATTTATTTACTCCTCGCCAGGAGTTAGGCACAAGGCCAGTTTTATCTTACTCCCACAAGTAAGATGTGACCCAAGATCGGGCCGAGAAAGTGGGGGTTGAAAAGCCAGCGCACGAGAGGTGAGCACTCTGGCCATTTAAAAATTGCCTGGGCAGCCCCGTCGGCATTCCCCGGTAGGGGCGCCTCAGACAGTAAGCAATAAACTTACTCCTCCCCAAAGGGGGGAGGCAAAGCCTGGGAGGGTGGACCTCCTAGAACTGCCCCTTGGATAGCCGCTTTCATTTTAAAGAACGCTGGGAGGTGTCAGTTTGGCAGAGTGATTTTATTAGGGTCTTAAACCGCTATGGTTAAGTAAATAAAATGAAATCAAGGGTTACTACCCTCAGTTCTAGGGGCAAGCAAATTATTCACAGGGGAAATATAATAGCAAACCACCGAAAGCTGATAATGGTAATCAAACGAGTGCGAACACTGGCAAAGCATATTTTTCGCACTCGTTACTTATCTAAATATATTCTCTAAAGTATTCATATAGAATTATAGAATTTATTTATTTTTATATATTTTTAAATAAATTATTATTATTATCATTTCTGGTGACATAAAGAAAAACACCCACGCCGTTGACTTTTTATTATAGAATGACGGATTTATTTCTGAATTAATTTCAGGCGGTGTGGTAAATCTGGGGTGGTTGCCTGACTTGCTATTTGTTTTCTCGCTTCCCCTCATCACGCGAAATGATTTCCCCCGGGGAGACAAACATAAACAGAGGTTGAAGAGGGTCCGGTAAAGAGATCTATTTTAGGCCATCTTTGTTAGGATTTGAAACCAACAGTACCGATGTTGTTCTGATCTTTTGTAATACTTATACTAATAAATATTACACTCTTATAGTTGAATTTTCTTAATAATCGAGCACTCTGCTGGAGTTCCTTCTCACTAACCTTAAGCAAACACCTACACACACACACATATATATATATATATATATATATATATATATATATATACATATATATATATATATATACATATATATATATATATATATATATATTTTTTATTTAAATATATATATATATATATATATATATATATATATATATATTTAAATAAAAAATAATAACCTAACAGGAAGAAATATTAAATGTTTTAAACCCCAGACACAAACGTTCATATAACACAGATTGGAAATATGCCTGCCAGCAAACCTAGATGTCAACCTGGCATTTTGACACGTCTAGACTTTAGTTACAATGATTTCCCTTTTCTCCCACCTCTCCTTTTCCTTCCCATATCATCAACAAGTATATTTTATCTTATTTAATTTTATTTAAACGTTCTCAAGTCTGACCACGTGACTTTCCAAATTTTAAATTTCTCTTTTTCTCACCCATTTTATTATTCCCAAGTATTATCTGAAGGAATGATCAAATTCTAATTCTGCCTGATGAGATCTCAGCTTTTAACAGCTTTAGTCGATAACATTGACATGTCAGTGTCGCAGATTTTGTATATGTCTGTTTCAATAAAAACAATCTCTCTCTCTTTCTCTCTGTTTCTCTCTCTCTCTGTTTCTCTCTCTCTCTCTCTCTCTCTCTATATATATATATATATATATATATATATATATATATTGACGATTAATGTCATTTTTCAAATCAAGTTCTAAATACAGATAATATACCAAAGTATTATAATTGTTTAAAGCTGTTTCAAGGCAGTGTTTATTTTAAGTCATACAATTAACGATACTTTTTTTTAAACATAAGACAATCTTCAGACCAAAATTTTCGTATGAGCCCTTCAAAAAACAATGGACAAAAATGTCCACAAAGGTAAAAATTTAACAAGAAATAACACAAAAAATCACAAGAAAAGATCCATTGTCAAATACCTCGTTAAACATCATTACTTACCAACATTAATACCACATCAAAATGCATATTATTAAAATCCAAACAAAGGATTTAAAATAGACGAAAATTCATCATATTTGTATTTTAAGCTTTGTCATATAATAGGGAATAACTCTCTCTCTCTCTCTCTCTCTATATATATATATATATATATTTACATACATACATATACATTGTATTAAGTACAATATATATATATATATATATATATATATATATATATTTACATACATACATATACATTGTATTAAGTACAATATATATATATATATATATATATATATATATATATATATATATATATATATATATTTACATACATACATATACATTGTATTAAGTACAAATCCATGAATATGTTTCGATCATTAGCTCTAAAAAGCTACGATCTCATCGGGCTAACAAAACATGCTTGTTTTTTGTTTTGTTTTGTTTCATATATACGTCTGCTCTGAATACTTGCCAATTTTACAATATTTTTTCTTTTCGGTTTATTTTCTTTTTTTTAATTTACAAAATAGAATTAAAGTTAAAGTGTAATATCTGTTCTGATACTATACTTTTCTGTTCTCGGTCCATGAAGTTCTTCTAAACTGAAACAATGTTTATTTTTGCCCAATCCAGAGTGCCCTTTTTGGGGGGAGATGAATTTCCCCACATTAAAAAACGACCCTGTGTCTAACTCTGCCCCCGATTCAAATATTTGCCAATTTTACAATCTTTTTTCTTTTCGGTTTATTTTAATTTTGTTTTTAATTTTTAAAATAGAAATTATGCTAAAGTGCAGTATCTGTTCTTATACTATACTTTATCATTCCCGTCCTTGGTCAGTGAAGAAGAAATCACTTTTATGACCATTTTATATTAATTGCCAGCGTGATTCTTGGCAATCCCCAAATACGCCAGTGCCCTCTAAAAATAACCCTACTAAGATCAGGAGTCACGTTACAATACTACAATTGCCGCAGTCTAGAAGGATTTCTTAACTGACCGAAGACAGAAAAGATAAAATATAGTGTTGTGGTGGCAACCACTCATTTGCATATACGAATAACGTTACACTATAAATGGCAAGCCTAGATTGGCCTTAGCGTGTGTTATCTAAATGCCGTTTTTTGACGTGGTAAGCAACAAAGCTCTGTTATTTTTCTCTGCCAGTAAGTCCGTTATCATAGTTATTATTGTTATTTCTTGTTACTATTGTTAATTGTTAAATTTGTTGCTTGCTTTTTGTTACTCCTTATATTTTTATTTATTTGGAGTTTGTTAATTTTTTTTTACCGTTCTCCGGCCATGGCGACTGCCAGCTGTGCGCCTTCGGAGACCTCTGAAGTGGTTGAGAAGTCATCTCAGCCTACTGATAAAACGGACTGGAGTAAGGCACCCGCCCTTCAAATAGACGTTGACGATTTTGTCGCCAAGGCAAAAGACTGCACGGATTTCATGACTGAAACTGGAGTAATTATACAGTTACCAAGGTTGGAGGAATTCCAGAAAAAAACGATATTAATGTTCGTAGTGGACAGAAAGTCCAAAAAACTGATTAGGTCCTCAAAAGAAACTGTCGCAAAATTAATTGCAACGACCGGAGTACGTGCGGAACGAATCGTGAAGTGCAAGGGCTATAATACATGGAATAGTCTCTTTAAGACCGAGGATGTGTGCATCGAACTCTCGAAGAAAGAAATAATCACTAAAGACTACATTCTGCGAATGGAATACATGGGTCGAAGGAGAACGACCATCTCCGTTTTCGAAGTACCGGCTGTTGTCCCTGGCGAGTATTTGGGCGCCTTCCTGCTGAAGTTTGGAGATATAACCGCCATTACGGTTGATAAGTTCAATGGAACGTGGTCGTTTGACGTGTGGCTTAACGAGTCGGCTTTCAAGAAAGTACCGTACTACATTGAAGCAAATGGAGAAAAATTGCCTGTGGTGGTGGCTGGAAGACGTCCAGCTTGTTGGATATGCAATGAGGTTGGGCACTTAACATTTACTTGTCCCACAAGGATTAAACCGGCCCAGCCTAACCCCAAGAACAGAGTGCTAGAACACTTGACACCTAAAGTTGCAGCGGAGAAGAAGACTCCCTCCTCAAAGCCAACAACTGAAACTGTAACCCCGGAGGAATTCGAGGACTTATGCAACACCGAAAATGAATCTCCCAAAAAGAAAGTCGTTTGGAATATTGTGACGGGAAAAAAATCACCGAAGTCATACGCTCAAGTGATGACCGAAGAGGAACAACTGGAAATAGAAACCAGAAATGATCCAGGTGGAGAGAAATATAAAGAAATATTAGATCTGAAAAAGACTCTCGACGAAGAACGTAATACTGAGAAAAAAAAAGAAAGAAAAAACGAGGAAAAAAAAATGGTCAAGTCAAATAAAACTACTTCCCCGGCCAAAGAACGTCGCTCTCCAGCCAAAGGTGCACCCCCACCATTAAAGTCATCCCCACCAGTAAGGGAATCTAATTTGACCCCCTTATCAAAAGATAAGCCCGTTACCCCCAATCCATCTCCTTTCTGTTCCCCGTGCAACACCCCTAAAAGTACACCGCCCCCCTCTCCAATGAAGACCGATATGCCGCCTCCTGCCTCACCCACCGCCCCCTCCACATCCCAGAAACGCCATCGAAGTCCCTCGCTAGAGGCCCGGAAAAAGAAGACCCCTTTCTACACAGGCAAGGATGTCTGTAAAGTAACTCCTGAAACTGAAAATCTTATGATAAACCATCATAAGAAGAACTACCGAAACCTAGCTACACTAAAGATGGTACACAAAAAAGACATTACCAACCCGGAAAATTTCTTGGATGCACAAAGACTTTTATCTGTGGTTAGATCAAGAGACAAAGCTAAAGGAGTTTGGAATATGATGGAGGAAGCGAATAACGCCTTTAATATATCGCCTCCTCTCGCTTTCTTTAACGATGAAGAAGTAGTATTACTGCAAAAATCTTGTGTTGGGAGGGTCCCTATACGTATCCATCCTACACTCTACAGGGCATTAAAACTAACTTTCCCCTTAGACATTGGCGGTGTGGCCCCGGACGGTCTCGTCTCAAATGAATTGGGACAAGGTTCTCTGGGTTCATCTGTCGGTGTCTTAAATGCATCAATGTTCGTTTCGGGTTCCCAACTCTAAGAGCACTAGAATGGCACTCAGATTAGCAAGCCTAAATGGCCGAGGGTTGAGGGACACCGCTCGTAAACTTCGAGTAGTACGTGACCTTCAGCGACTCGGCGTGGATGTATGTTGTTTGCAGGAGACCCACTTCATTCCCAGTGATTATCAGGGTGCGCTGACTAGAGACTTTCAGCTCTATTCAGCGTACTTTGATACTCGCTCAAGAGGGGTTTCCTGGCTAGTTAAGCGCACACTGAATGCGACGTGTGACCCAATCTATGCAGATCCTGAGGGAAGGCTGTGCGTTCTTGATGTTACCGTAAAGGATGTGGCTTTTCGGCTTATTGGGGTTTATGCGCCCAACGCCAGTTCTGAGCGGGTTCCTTTTTTTCGGCGGATCGAGCCCTTTATGGATACGTCGCGTCGGATAATTCTAGCGGGAGACTGGAACGCGGTCTTGGATCCCGATTTAGATCGCTTGGGAAAACCTAGGGGAACTAACAGCAACGGGGATGTTAAGGCATTTCGGGACTTTATCGATAAGTTCGATCTTGTCGATAAATTCCGAAATGAGAAACCCCGTGAAGTAGTATGGACTTGGACTGCTAGTCGCGGCTCCGATTTAGGGCAACTTTCGAGTTACCTTGATCGGTTCTTAATTAGGAGAGTCGATTTAGGGCTTTTAGATTGTCCAAGTTTTCATAATATAGTTTACTCGGATCATAGGCTTGTCCGGGTGCGGGTAAACTTAGATAGTCCTAAGCCTAGATTGGCTGGTTACTGGAAGTTCAACACATCGTTGTTCGATTTGAAGGACTTCCGGGAACAGCTTTTACTAACATTACAGAGGGAATTGACGGGTGCTATCATTGGGAATAAGTGGTGGGGCCACCTTAAGAACGTTATTAGGTCCTTCGTTGCCGATTATAGTCGTCGACTCAACCTTAGATCTAGGGCAACGAAAGTGGCACTAGAAACTAGTTTAAATCGGGCGGCGGAGGCGGGGGATAGCGTTACCTTTACTGTAGCTAAAACGGAACTGAACTCCTTGGATAACAAGGCAGATCAGGGATTGATAGTTAGGTCTAGGTTAAAAAGAGTGCCGCACGAGGCGACAAACATGGCCGCGTCACTGCGTGCGGAGGAACGTCGACGGTCTACTGATCGACACATCGCCAGTGTCACATTATCGGATGGGCGTCTCGTGACTACAAACGACGGGATTTTGGAGGGTTTTCGCTCTTATTTTCAGGATCTTTTTACCAAGGAGCCCGGTCTGACAATGGCTCAGTTCGACGCCTATTTAGCTGACTTTTCTCGTCTCGAGGCGACCGAAACAGCTAGGTGCGAAGGGTGTATAAATGAGGATGAAGTCCTGGAGGCCCTAAGGCAGGTTGGCCTTGATAAGTCTCCGGGTATCGATGGTCTGCCTTACGAACTGTATTTGAGGTTGTCGCCCATTTTTGTCCCCCTGCTGGCTGTGTTGTTTAACTCCTGGTTTAGGAACGGGTCTATCCCCCAGTACTTTACCAGGGGTATCATCAAATTGCTCCGCAAGGACAAGAGTGGTGGGGATGGTATAGGTAATTTCCGGCCCTTAACAATGTTAAATACAGAGTTAAAGATTTTGGCCAAGATCTTGGCTAATCGTCTGCAGGTTGTCTTGTTTCGTCTAATAAGTCCCGAACAGACTTGTTCTGTTAAGGGCCGGACTATTCAAGATAATTTGCACATGATACGCTTGATCATAGAGAAAGTCGACACTGAGGCCGCGCTGATCAATTTAGATCAGTCCAAAGCATTCGATAGGGTCGATCATCGTTACTTGGAGGCTGTCTTGTCTTCGGCTGGATTTGGTCCCCATTTCCGCTCCTGGATTCGCCTCTTTTATGCAAACCCCGGTGCGTTGGTTGAAGTGAATGGAATAAGGTCAAAGCCTTTCGATTTGTCCAGATCTATTCGTCAGGGATGTCCGCTTTCACCGATGCTTTATGTGCTTGCGTTGGAGCCTTTCCTTCGCAGGCTTAGGGTGAATCCGGTCCTTCGTGGGATTACTTTGTCTGGTGCTTGCCCCATGATTAAGTACTCCGCCTATGCCGACGACGTCACTGTGCTTGTAACGAGCAGTGCTGAGATTAGGGTCGTCGACATGGAAATAAGACGGTATGAACAAGTGACAGGGGCCAAAATCAACTGCGATAAGTCTGTTGGCTTACGCATTGGTGCCTGGAGGGGTGTTCCCCTTCAGGGGCCCTTTGGCTGGACGGATGGGCCTTGCAAGATACTCGGCGTCTGGTTTGGTCCTGATCTCCAGTTGGAGAAAAATTGGTCGGAAGTGTTGAAAGCGGTTAAGGCTGCAGCCCGTCTGTGGTCTTTGAGAAATCTTACTTTAAAAGGAAGAGCGGAGGTGTGTAATTCTCACATTTATCCTCTCATCCTCTACCGTCTTTCTGTGCTCCCTCTGCCGGCGATCACACTAGTTGAACTAGTGAAGACTCTTTTCGCGTTTTTGTGGCGCGGAAAGCAGCCCATGGTTCGCCGGGAGATCTGCTACTTGCATCCGTCTGAAGGCGGTCTAGGTATGCCAAGCGTTGAGATTCGTCAATATACGCTTCGCTTACACTACCTAGACCGAATGTGTACACCTTGTGAGGGAAACGGTGAATTCTGGAAGGAAGACACCAAGAAAGCCTTTCCGGCTTTGAAAAGTGTGCACTTGCATGGGGGTGAGGCATTTCGTTTACCTCGACGCGAGTGCTCCTTTTATCGCGAGTGTCGACAGTCCTTGAAGTACCTTCTAAGGGTGTCAGAAAGCCTCTCTGACACCCGAGTGTTGTCTCGTAAAGCACTATATCGGGTTATGGTGAGGGGATCTGTTCGTGACGATATTACTGAGGAGCTCGGTCTTACGAAGGGAGAACTTCGCTTGATCTGGCCTTGGGCGCCTGGGTTGAAATGCTTCGATAATTACGAGGCATCACTCACCTGGCTGATAATACGAAATGCACTCTGGGTCGGCAAAAAGCTTTACGCAGCGGGATTAGTAGAGACACCAAGTTGTGTTCGATGCGGCGACTGGGAGGAAACGACCAGTCATGTTTTCTTTCATTGCCCCATCGTTCGCCCGCTGTGTGAGTTAGTTGAAGGCTACACGGTTCGCATGTTGAACGGACAGTTCTTCGTTTTGGAGTCTTTTTCGACATGCTGCAATTGGGCACCAATCATGAAGTGGGAGGAGCATTATGTGTTTCTTTGCTTACTAGCAGTCATGAGAGGAGTTATTTGGTCGACACGACAGAAGGAAGTCTACGGGGAAGAGACCTTCACTGCTCCCCAGCTTGTCCTCATTTTCCAGTCTCGCTTGAAAATGCGTGTCAGGCTGGAGAAGGTGAAACTCCCTCCGGCAGATTTCAACAAAAGGTGGGTGAAAGTTGCGCGTTTGTTTCGTTTGAATGGAGCTAATTTTGAGTGGTACTTGGACGTGCCTTAGACAGAATATTGGGTGGCCGAACCGAACACTGACCCTTTTATTTGACCCGGTTAGGCAAGATTAGGTTGTTTTGTTTTTCTTCCCCTTTTTTTAGCTTAGCTAGAGGTATGTAAGTTGTCATAGGTCCCTCTTTTTTTTTTCGTCCTCTCCCCCCCCCCTTTTTTATTTTTTATTTTTTTTTTTATCCCGACTTTTATTTTATAATTCCCATTCCCGACCCCTATTAGGTGACTGATCTGTTGTTTTGTCAGAGATGCAGGTCTCCTTTCGTAATTTTCGAAGGAGGTGTGAGAATAAAACTTTCGTGACCTGCATCGCCTTTTTTCGACTGGCAAAACTTCTTATCGGCCACATTTCTTTAGTGGGAGGTTCTTATACTAACACTTAATTTTATTTATTTTTTCATTGTATATATATATATCATTCTTGTTCCCCCACTCCCAATTACATGTATATATTGTCATTTTTGGGTTTTAAGTAGGTATATCATGGAGTAAATTTGTTATGGTGATTGTGACTAGTTAAGTTAAGAATGTTAGTTAGGTCAACATTTTCCCCACCCCCCTTGTAGGCCTTGTGCCAAATTTTGTATTTTTTACAAATAAATATTGTGTTATCTAAATGCCACCGGAAGTGACGCCGAAGAGCGTACATGTCCTCCCACCAAGACTCTCTGACTCGACACCTTCATTTGTACATACTGTAAATATACCTTTTCTTTAATACACTTATTATTGCATTCTCCGTGTTGTTTGCGTCTTCATTGTATTCTTACTAATTGTGGTTCAACCTTGCAACCACAACAGTTGGCGACGAGATATGAAGCGTCAAATATAACAGTTTGACGAAGAACTATTAAAAAAAAAAAAAAAGTACAATGCAAAGTGTTGACGAGCAAACGGATTTTACGCTAAAGAAAAGTTTTCAACTTAAGTGAAAAAAAAAAAAAAAAAAAAAAAAAATCGAACGTGACAAAAGCGACAAATTACGCCGTTTTTCTGGGAATCCGACTTACAAACGAATGTAAAAGTGAATTTTTGTTTTGTCGCTAAACGACAAATCTGTTTTGTATTACTAAAGGACCAACTTGCAAACGAAAAGCGAATTTTGTTCTGTCGCAAAACGACAGGTCAGACTCGTATTACGAAAAGCAAGGAAGTAACCTACGAAAAAAAAAAAGAAGTTCACCGGTGGATTCTAATTACTGCTCTCCGTTAGCAAAACAACAACTAAAGGAATCTTTTAATTAATAATTTGTTTGGCGGCGGTATTAAAAGGAAATACCATAGCTAGAAATTAAAGCTCAAGGAAAGGATTTTTTTTTTTTTTTAGTTGTCACTGGATAACGGATAATACAGTATAACGTCACGAAAAAAAGTAAAATGGAAGAATTATCAAAAATGTTCATGCAATTTTTGCAGGCACAAGCTGACCGCGAGGAAAGACAAAATCAGGCACAAGTTGACCGCGAGAAAAGACAAAAACAGGCACAAGCTGACCGCGAGGAAAGACAAATTGAACGTTTAGAAAAAAGCGTGGAAAGACAAAATCAGGCACAAGCTGACCGCGAGGAAAGACAAAATGAACGTTTAGAAAAAAGCGAGGAAAGACAAAATGAACGTTTTGCTAAAACACTAGAACTACTAAAGAGTAATCGAGAAAATGTCGACAGTGTTAATTTCTCCCATACAACTATCTTTAATAGTATGGACACATTTAATTATGTGCCGGAGGAAGGAAATACTTTTGAAGCATACTATACAAGATACGAGGATGTCTTTCAACTGGACTGCAAAAATTGGCCAAATAGCCAGAAAGTGAGCCTTTTACTCAGGAAATTGGGTACATCAGAACACAGCAAATTCATAGATTACATATTACCTAAAAAAACTGCGGAATTAGAGTTCATGGAAGCTGTGAAATTGCTAAAAGAATTATTTAATCCAAATGTATCTCTTTTTCATAAAAGATGGCTGTGCATGAATCTAAGAAAGATGGACAACCAAGATTATTTGACATACGCATCAGTTGTCAATAAAAACTGCGATAATTTTAAGCTTGCGGAACTAACGGTAGAAGATTTTAAATGTCTAATCTTCGCACAAGGGTTGGTTTCCACGAAAAATGCAGAAATACGCAGACGAGTGTTGTCTAAGCTGGAATCTGAGCACGATTTAACCCTCCAGAAACTAGCAGAGGACTGTGAAAGGGCCATTACACTAAAAAAGGATTCAAAAAATATAGAAGAATCCGGAGTGGCATATGTAAGAAAAGTTAGAAAACCATACACACCAACCAAGAACTTTACAAAGAAAAGCAATCAAAATGGAACGGGATATTACAATCCTAATAACCATAAATACAGGACAGAATATAACAAGCCTCTTCCTAGATATAACTGTAAGAGATGTGCAGAAAAGCATTGGGAATCAGATTGTCCTTATAAGAAGAAAAAATGCTACATTTGTAAGAAGGTAGGACACAAAAGCGATTGCTGCAGATATAAAGATTACACCAGAAAGAGAGTACAGCAAACAAAATCAAATACAAAATTAGACAAAGATCGGCGAAAATACGTAAAAGTGGAAATATTTAAAACACCAATAAAGTTACAACTCGACTCCGGCTCCGATATTTCTATTATAAACCTGAATACATGGAAAAAGTTGGGTAAAAAACCAACCTTGATGAAAACGAGTAAATCAGCCCGGACGGTAACTGGTGGGGGTATAAAATTTGAAGGAGAAGTTGTTCTTCCGATAAAATTAAAAGGGATTACGAAGAAATTAAAAATATTCGTACTGAAAAATAGTGAAAATCTTTTTGGAATAGATTTAATTGAGAAATTTGGTCTATGGGATAAGCCAATCAATACATTCTGTAAAAAAATAGAATGTTCTTCTCCAACAACAGTAAATATAAAAGACGATTTAAAAGAATTATTTCCTGAAGCATTCACGACTAACTTAGGTCGCTGCAATAAATTCAAGGCCTCGTTTGAACTTAAAGAAAACGCCAGCCCAATTTTTAGAAAAAAGCGAAACGTTCCGTTCGCTGGGTTGGAAAAGATTAATAAAGAATTAGATAGATTGGAACAGACAGGAATTTTATCAAAAATAGAACACAGCGAGTGGGCAGCTCCCACCGTATACGTAAAGAAAAAGAATGACGAAGTTAGAGTGTGCGCAGATTTTTCGACCGGGGTCAACTCCCTATTAAAAGATCACCATTACCCTCTACCAAGTCCAGAGGAAATTTTCACGAAGTTAAATGGTGGTGATATCTTCTCCAAGATAGACTTGAGCGATGCATATTTGCAAATACCGGTCGAGGAAAATTGCTCAAAGATACTATGCATCAATACACATAAGGGATTGTACAAATACAACCGATTGCCCTTTGGCATCAAAGTAGCGCCTGCCATTTTTCAGCAAGCGATGGACACCATGCTAAGTGGTATTGAGTGCGCATGTGCATACCTGGACGACATTGTTGTCAGGAGCAAATCCCTACAAGAACATAAGGAACATTTGAAACAAGTATTTACTCGAATACAAGAATTCGGCTTTAAAGTAAAAGAAAGTAAATGTGACTTTTGTATGAGCGAGATTAAGTATCTTGGACACATAATAAACAAACATGGACGACGTCCAGACCCAGACAGATCAGCGGCAATAAAAAATATGCCAGCACCTGATAACGTAACAACCTTGCAGAGTTTCTTAGGACTCGCAAATTATTATCAATCTTTTATTGAAGGAATGCATAACTTGCGAGCCCCCTTAAATAATCTGCTTAAAAAGGATACACCTTGGAACTGGACGCAAGAATGTCAAACCGCTTTTGACAAAATAAAGAGCGCACTAACATCCGAATTATTCTTAACGCATTTTGACACAAAATTAAAAGTAGTCGTCACGAGTGACGCTAGTTCCTACGGCTTAGGAGCATGCATTCAACATATTATGCCGGATGGGTCTAGAAAACCAATAGCGTACGCTTCGAGAACGCTGATACCAGCCGAGAGGGCATATTCACAAATCGAAAAAGCATTGAGCATAATCTTTTCCGTGACTAAATTTCATCGATATTTATATGGTAGACAATTCTTACTTGAAACCGACCATAAACCGTTAGTCACGATATATGGATCAAAAAAAGGATTGCCGGTATACACCGCAAATAGATTGCTGCGCTGGGGTACAATCTTACTTAATTACGATTTCCAGCTACAACATCTAGCATCAAAAAAGATTTGCCATGCGGATGGACTGTCAAGACTGATACCACAGAAACACAATCTGGAAGAATCAGTCATTGCAGCAATTCGGACAAATGTTGAAGTAAAAAATATGGTAGCAAACATCATTAAGGAACTACCCGTAACTTTGTCGGACATTAAAAGAGAAGCCGAGAAAGACGAATACATAAAGGACATAAAAGAGAAAATTATAACGGACACAAAGGTGCAGGAAGTTTTCTCCATATGTAACGATGTGTTACTGTACAGTGAGAGAGTGGTAATACCCAAAACATTGCAGAATAGGATGTTAAGAGATTTCCATACGGGACATCCGGGGATAAATCGAATGAAGTCGTTAATGAGAAGCTACGTATACTGGCGTAACATGGACACTGACATAGCAGCAACAATAAATAAATGTAAAGGATGCCAGTTAGCAGCAAAATCCCCACCTATAGTACACAAACCTTGGCCGAAAACCGACCAACCATGGTCGAGAATCCACATGGATTTCGCTGGTCCAGTAGGAGAAAACTATTATTTAATTGTAGTGGATAGTTACACAAAATGGCCGGAGGTAATGCGTTGCAGGAATCCAACAACGAACAACTCAATAGGGTTCCTACACGAGTTATTTGCAAGATTCGGTGTACCAGACACGCTGGTCACTGACAACGGAACGCAGTTCACATCCGCAGAGTTTAAGGAATTTTGCGACACGTTCCGAGTGAAGCACATCACGACTCCGCCGTATCATCCAAGGTCGAACGGCCTTGCGGAAAGGTTCGTGGATACGCTAAAACGAGCGTTAAAGAAATCCATTGGAACACCAACAGAAAAAGCTTTGCAACAATTCTTGCAAGTTTATAGGATTACACCACATCCTAGTACACCATCAAACATATCACCAGCTGATCTAATGTTTGCCAGAAAGGTAAAATCAGCGTTTGATAAACTGTTGCCAAGACAGGCAATTATCCGAAACACTACACACACGAGAAGAAAGAAATATAACTCGGGAGATCGAGTATATTTTAAGTGCTACAAGAATAACACATCTTACTGGGAATGTGGAGTAGTGGATAAACGCATTGGTGATTGTACATATATGATTAAAGGTCCACAGAGTATACATAAAAGGCACCTAAATCAGATAAAAAAACGTCATATCCAAGATGATGATTATACGACAACAGTCGAAGAGGAGGAAACCATAGATGTCATATACGAATCCTTTAATTTGGAACCGCCTCAATATACACCTGAACCCCGAAGATCAGGTAGGAAAAGAAAATTTAATGAACCATTGATGGTAAACCCAAAAAGAAAAAGATATTGAAATCTTTGTGACTTCAAATCTTGGGAGGGGGGTGTTGTGGTGGCAACCACTCATTTGCATATACGAATAACGTTACACTATAAATGGCAAGCCTAGATTGGCCTTAGCGTGTGTTATCTAAATGCCACCGGAAGTGACGCCGAAGAGCGTACATGTCCTCCCACCAAGACTCTCTGACTCGACACCTTCATTTGTACATACTGTAAATATACCTTTTCTTTAATACACTTATTATTGCATTCTCCGTGTTGTTTGCGTCTTCATTGTATTCTTACTAATTGTGGTTCAACCTTGCAACCACAACATATAGTATCAGAACAGATACTACCTTTTACGTTAATTCTATTTTGAAAAGTAAATAAATGAATAAAAATAAACCAAAAAGAAAACAATATATTGTAAAATAGGCAAATATTCAGAACAGACGTAAAAAAACACCGGTTTTTATTTTTTAAATATTCAAAGCATACGATTTTTCTTCAATTTTAAATGGTTGCTATTAATTGGTTAGTTTGAATCACGTGAGACAAATCCGTGATTGTAACTGGCAGTGGCGAGCATACAATGTGCTTCCCAAATTATTTAGACATTTTAAAGGAATTTTGAAGTATTTAAACTGTCGAATATAAAGTAATTTCTGGCTTTAAAATTCTTAACAAATCCTCATGTATTAAAAGAGTGAAAGTTTTTGAATAATTGAATAAATAGAGATTAAAACAACATTACCATAACAAAATTAACAGCTTCACGATCATTTCATTTATTAAAAAAATTCTATTTAGTTTAATTTATTTATGAAGTTAATGAAATAAACTTAATATTATTAATAATCCAAAACACTTTGTTTTAATTAATTTGTTTTGAAAGTTATTAAAACATATTGTTTCGGGTTATTTCATTAAGAAAACAAATTACTATTCAGCGGTCTTCGTAAGCGATGTTACTTTTCTCAGATGAACACCGGTCCAAAGTGCTGACGTCACATTCTGCCGATATACTGGGTGCGAAGTTACACAAAAAAAAAAGTAAAAACAAAACTTAAATGCTTGAAATTTGTTGAGATCGAGGGTCGTGTTCCCCGACTATTAGCGTGTACGTTAAATCAAGCAATGTTGCATGCAAAGACAGAGTAATAATTAACAAACAAAAGGGGGTAGTTCAAATAAGGTTTATTGAACGTGAGTGTAATGTGGAATGATGAGGTGTGTGGTGTGTGTATGTGTGTCGATAAGAAACAGTTCTTGAAATGCGTATGTGTAGAAGTGAGTCGTGGGAAAAGTCTTTGAAAGATGTACACAAAGAAAATGAGTTGAGAACTCTTACCGTTGTTTGACCACGTGTTGACGGAAGAAACGTGTGTTGGCTGTTGCTCTGCCGAGGCCAGTTGGAGAGAAAAGAGCGTGAGACGGAGCGCTGTGTCAGCGTCGTTCTGCGAGGCAAATTGAATAGACAAGAGAGTGAAACGGAACGCTGGTGTCAGCGTCGTTCTGCCGAGGCCAATTGAAAGGACAAGAGGGTGATTTTCCGTTTTGCACCGAAGGGCAGATAACTCTGGTGTCGCTTTTCAGCGCCACCTGTCGGTGAAAAAGCGACACCTAACGGCCAACCGGTGTAGTTATGTTTGAAAGGAGGAGGTAACTGCTACAAATTAAAAAATAAAAATGCATTTTAAAGCGAAGTTAAAGAAATTCCGTTTAAATATTAAAATAAATTTTGGTGCTTGTGCTGATGAGCGGCCGTACAAAAATTTTTTTTTTTTTATAAAAAAACATATTATATACTTATTCAGCGTTATATTCTTACTCACTGTACAAAAAAAGTAGAAAAAATTATCCACTAGAACTTTAATTACAAGTATTTTCCATTTTTCGTATCATAACAGCGATTCGTTCAGTAGGCGTCCATCTTTTTTCTTAAAAATAATTCAAGGGCAGATAATTCGCAAGGGAGATAATCATGCAATTAAAAAAATACACATATAAAAACTTATTCGAATAAAACAAAATGAAAGTAAATAAACGAAATTAAATTAATTTATTGCATTATAACGAAATGTTTTATTGGAATAAATTTAATTTTTATATATATATACAGTGAGTAAGAATATAACGAATAAGTATATAATATTGTTTTTATAAAAAAAATAATTTTTTCGTACGGCCGCTCATCAGCACAAGCACTCAAATTTTTACTTATATAACAATTTAAGACGAAGTTAAAAATGTTGTTTTTCTGAAAAACAAAACAGAACAAAACCCTGCTAGGGAGACGGGTGAGAAAATTAAATTATTTCCCATTGTAGAGGAAGGGGAGGTTAGGTGTACCTATGTTATATGTGTGTGTGCATGTGTGTGTGCGCACGCGCGTGCGTAAGTCTTATTTAAAAGTAGGAACATATTTTAGTAATTCATCTTTTGTTTTTTAATTACATGAATTAATTACGCTTAAATTATCGACAAAAGATTTCGTATATATAGAGGCATGAAAAATAAAACCGAACGTGTTTGTAACACCAAGCATTAATTTATTATAAGCTGTTTAAACAATAGTTATGCAAATGAGTTAGACAAATACGTGTATTCGAGTTGTTACTTGTTAGTATATATACAGTATTTCAAAGCCTTTTGGCTAAGATCAAAGTGTAGTATCTGTTCCGATGGATACTTCACGCCTGTTCTGTGCAGTTCTAGGAGGTCCACCCTCCCAGGCTTCGCCTCCCCTCTTTGGAGAGGGGTAAATTTATTGCTTACTGTCTGAGGCGCCCCTACCCGAGAATGCCGACGGGGCTGCCCAAGCAATTTTTAAATGGCCAGAGTGCTCACCTCTCGAGCGCTGGCTTTTAACCCCACTTGCTCGACCCGATCTTGGGTCACATCTTACTTGTGGGAGTAAGATAAAACTGGCCTTGTGCCTAACTCCGCGAGGAGTAAATAAATATGTGTTATTGATTTAAATTAGAATACCCTGATTGTAATATAGTTGTGATAAATGAAGAAATCTTTCTAATTTATTAAGATTTAAGATTAGATTAGATTTATATATATATGACTAGAAAGACCTTTGTCCCGGCATTGACGGGACAGTATATCGACTCAATAAAATCCGGGGTCTCAACGTTGACTATTGAACTATGGGGGAAGTTTAATTGCAAACACGTATTTATGGTTAGTGTTGAGCTTAATGTAAAGCATGCTTTTCTTTTAAAAATCATTTTCAACAAAATTAAAAAAAAAAAAATCGCCAAGAAAATTTATTAATTTATTTATTAAATTTTTTCTTTTACTGGTTGTCCGACGCGAAGTCCCACCCCACGATGTAAATGTAAAACTGTTTTTCCGGTGTGAAGGGCACCCGGATGTATTGTGGATGTTTAATCGGCAGTGTCACTGACAGTAAAAGATAAAGTAAAAGACAAAATAAAAAGCATGACTAAATAAGCTAAAAAAACAAAAACGAAGAAAAAAGAAAAGAGACAGAAATGTGACGTAGAGACAGATTGATTATATAAAAGGGTCGTTACCATAAATAAAGGATGACCTTAGAAAGGGAAAAGAAAACGAAATAAATTTAAGAAAAAATACCTTTAAAAAAGAAATGCGACGTAGAGATTAGATAAGTACTTTTAATATGAAAAATATAAGATTTTTTTATTATGGTATGCCGCTATTCCTTCCTGTATTCCATAATTCTAAAATATGGACGGAAAGGAGAAAGTAATTGAAGGACGCGATCTGTATTTAGATTTAAAATCTAGTGTTTTATATAGACAATAGTAAGTAATAATTGCGGCGATTTAGTTCCCCGGTAATTCTGGAGCGGTAGGAGTATATATTAGAATGAGAGTGAAAATGGCTGCCACCTCCTTTTTAAAAGAGTGAGTTGGGTGAAGCAGCCGAGAAAAAAAGTATTTTTTTTAAAGAAGACGAAACGAGCGCATATTTTCTAAAACTGCACATCAGAAATTGGCCCAAGTGTCTGGCAGAAAAGATTGGCATATGACGCTTTTAGTTCTAAAGCGATACTAGCCAACGAAATCAATATATATATATATATATATATATATATATATATATATATATATATATATATATATATATATATATATATTATAGGTAATAATATGCAAGCAAATTTGATATAGTTCTGATAGAATCGTGGTAGACGACATGAAGCAGTAATTACTTTCTTCTCTCTCTCCCTCTCGTCTTTTTTTTACTAACGGCTCTCGTAAACGTTATTAAAACAGAACAGCACAAATTCACTTGGGTTTGAGCGATCTTTTAGGTTTTTAAATTTTTTCTTGACATTATACATGCATACACATAAAACTCTCCCCCATCTCTGATTGGAGTTTAAGCAGCTATCCAAAAGCACAACCACTCTTCCTCTGCCGATTCAGTGAAAAGAGAAACGTCTGAACTGTCTATTTGCTACGTCACACTGGCGACTTCTTGTCTGTGACGTAACTGCCGAGACACGTAGCTTTCACCCGACTTCTAATAGAACATTTCACTCTACTTAATTCTAACTTTATCAAAGAAATTTCCCATTCTACCCTGATTTTTACATACCCGCATCTAAATAATAAGTCGCATTCAATAGTGAGCCGTTTTTTTCTGTAAATCTGAATATTCATTTGTCTACAAGATTTAGACTTTATTATTACCAATGCTCTGTATGTATGGCTATGAAGAAACAGTTTTTATTTTTTTAAAGGTTTGGTTTGTTTGTTGACCGAAAAATCAACCTTTGACGGGTTTTAATGGCGAAGAACACTATCTATTATATAAGAGTTATTACATACGATTAATTTAACACAAGTTGCTATTTTTACCAAATATGTGAGGGAAATTATGGTTTCATACATTTCCCAAGAGTATTAATGCATAATACTGACTACAAAGGATTCATTTTGATTTAAACTTGGCATAGCTAATTTCATAGTCAGCAGCATCCATTCGGCCAATAACGGACCCCAAAATGAATTTCCGTTATTGTTTTAAAAAATATTATTGAATAAGTTCTGATTTAAAGTCATTTACTGCCTTTTACTCCACTGATCTAATCATAAAAAAGCGATGATGATTGTGAATTAAAAGCGTTTTTGTTTATGCTTACCCTTCCAGAATTCAAGCAGGTGGCGATGGTCGGCGTTCATATTGCCCCTGAAGAAGCCGTCAAAGAAATCAAATTGTTACAGAAAGTCCGCAACAGCGTATCGAGAAAGCTACGCACGAGCAACATCATTTTAATGGGAGACATGAACGCTGACTGCAATTTCTTTCCAGATTCGAAGTGGCAGGAAATTCCAATGCGCATGAGTCAGAATTATTTGTGGCCGATTTGCGACGACACTGATACAACTGTCAAGTCCACCCACTGCGCTTACGACAGGTAAACATGTAATATGTCTACATTACAGCTACGTCTACCGAATATGTGGTCTTGTTATATATTAAATGGTGTTTATATTGGCCAGTGATTGTAGGAAGTAACCATTACACTTGTTTACCTAAAAATTAAAAAGTTGAACTTCAAATTACAAAAGGTCAATTTCAAATTAAAAATGTAAATTTCAAATTAAAAAAGTTGAACTTCACATTAAAAACGTTCAACATCAAATTATAAAAGGTCAAACTCAAATTAGAAAAGGTAAAATTAAAATTAAAAAGCTAAACAATTCAAAAAAGTCAACTTCAAATAAAAAACACTCAACCTCAAATTAAAATAGTTGAACTCCATATTAAAAAAGATGAATTTATAATAAAATAAGCTGAACTTTATATTAAAAAGCTAAAGTGCAAATTAAATAATCTGAACTGCAAATTAAAATAGCTGAAAACAATTTTAATAAAAAAAAAGTTTGACCCCACATTATTTAGCACCTTATTTTTGTTGTTGTTACAGATTCATTGTTGGTGGCCGAACTCTGCGAAAAGACTATCTTCCTGGTTATGCCAAGGCTTATCGTTTCGATGAAGCGTTTAACTTGAGTAATGAACAGGTGAACGTCTTTTTTAACGCTATCTTTTAAAATTCTTTTCAGATTTCGCCTAACATAGTATGTAGGGTTAGAAATATTTGAGATGTAAGTAGAAAAAGAACACAAAACAACTGTTGAAATTGGAGAGAGAGAGAGAGAGAGGGAGAGAGAGAGAGAGAGAGAGAGAGAGAGAGAGAGAGAGAGAGAGAGAGAGAATATAATCGATGAAGTAGATTGGAATGTAAGATTATGTTGTTGAAGAATACAGACGAAAAATGTCCGTAATTGACTTTATGCGACATAAGCTATCAAACCACAAATAATGTAATATACAAACAACAATAAACAATAATATTAATAAAGAATGAAGAGTATATATATATATATATATATATATATATATATATATATATATATATATATATATATATATATATATATATATATATATACAGGGTGGGCAAAAATAAGGGTCCTATTTTTAAAAATTCATAACTTTTTTATTTATTGATTTAAAAATTTTTTTTTTTTAGAATAAGTAAAGGACCCCTTCCGAAGCAAGCATGAGCCGTATTAGCCCTAAGGAACGTACCCTCATTTAGAAAACATTATTTTTGCTTAAAAAACTCAAAACAGTGTAAAAAACAATACTTTAGTTTTTGTAAGTTTTAAGAAGTGTTTTTCGGCTAAAATTTGTTTTGTTTATTTCAAAAAATCTCGGAAGGGTCAGTCTACACACACATAAAGTTTGGTGAGTTTAACTTTTATTTTGTGGAAGTTATTCAAATTCAAGTTATTCAAATTTAAAGATAGGACCCTTATTTTGGCCCACCCTGTATATATATATACAGGATGATTCATAAGTCACTTAGCTATTTATTTGTGAAATTCTAAAGTTAAAAAAATACGGTAATACAAAACAGAAAGTTTATTCAACAAATTCATTTATGGGAGTTTAAAATTACAGCAAATTTTCACAATTTCCACCTTCGTTCTGCATGCATAGCTCCATTCATTTTTGCAAGGAATTTAGGACTGATTAATTTTAACAAATTCGGCAGTGATTTTTGATTTGAGGTCATCATTGCCTTTCAACAAGTGTGGGAGATTCATCAAATTTGGCCATATGAATAACAATAAAAATTCGCTCTTCAATTGTAAATGACATACTGCCTGAAAAAAAAAGCACATATGATGATTTACACAAATTTAAATAAATAAAAATAAATATATATAGAAACAAATATATAAACTAAGAAATTTAAAATAACAAATAGCAGTAATTAGAGAGTAAGATAACAATTATCAAAAGGTCATAGTAGGTTTGTGCTTCATATGGTAATCATTTTAAATAGCTAAGTGACTTATGAATCACCCTATATATATATAATTTTCCGCCTGTTTAAAATAAAAAATAACGGACCGTGAAGATTATTTGCCGCGTGTATCGAAGGAAAAATGAATCTATTCAATAGTGAGTCGTTAACATGAATATTCATTTGTCTATAAAATTGAGACTTTATTATTACATTTATGGCAATTAAGTTATACAGAGGCGTCTGCGTTTCGCAGAGGAGAGAGAGAGAGAGAAAGAGAGAGAGAAATCAATTCAAGGGTAGACATAGCCATCTTATGATAATATATTCAAAAATTAAAATATAAAAATAGTACTACATTTAAGAATGTGGGGATAAAAGAGTAAAATATTATCGATGATAATAAGACTAGTAGTAAACATTACTAGTCTTATTCAATGAAGCAATGGACTAATTATCGTTAGGTCATCAATAGTATAGTAAGTTCTTTCTTGATTTCATTATTTTATTTTACATTAAATTACTTTAATGGCGTTTTAAGCTTCGATCAGTCATAAAATTTTGATACTAATTATGTATTTTGTAGTATTTATATTATTCGGACTATTGTTCTCATCTTGTTACTAATTTTGATACTAATTATGTATTTTGTAGTATTTATATTATTCGGACTATTGTTCTCATCTTGTTACTAATTTTGATACTAATTATGTATTTTGTAGTATTTATATTATTCGGACTATTGTTCTCATCTTGTTACTAATTTTGATACTAATTATGTATTTTGTAGTATTTATATTATTCGGACTATTGTTCTCATCTTGTTACTAATTTTGATACTAATTATGTATTTTGTAGTATTTATATTATTCGGACTATTGTTCTCATCTTGTTATCACGTAAATTCAAGAATGTTCTGGTTATAAGAAGAGAAGTAAATTCTAAACGTTCTTGAGATTATTTAACGTGTAGAGGTGAAGGGAATATATAAAAAAAAATAAAATTACAAAGCCTATCCATACAAAAACAATTAAATTTTACTGACAACTTATTAAGACAACGAAGGAAACAAAGTTCGTAATGAATGAGAATGCCGAGTGTTCACAGAACGTTCTAGATGAAAAAAAAGTTGCTTTTTATGTAAGAAGAATTTTAGTAAATATGTTCATTTCGGCTCGCGCCGTGTGTGTTAGTGTGAAAGATATATAAATAAAATATATTAGTAATGCGTTTTGTATTATTTCCATTATTCGGACTACTGTTCTCATCGCAATAGTCCGAATAATCAAAATCATACAAATTATGAATCCTCATCTAAAAGAAAAAGTCCGAAACATTTGTAATGCAATTGTATTTCGTGAGCGTGAGAGAACTAATTTTGTTTCCCTGCGATAATTACCGCCCCGTTCAACCCGATTCCTAATTGTAGGGTTTTAGAAGGTTTAATGTAGAAAACAGGTTCAGAAATTGAAAAACGTGATGATATTTGAGGTACGTAGCGAAATCATTTGGATAGGAATGTCGTATAAGATGTGACATGTCACGTTCAAGTTTAATCAGAAGCCGTTAAGTCACTTGTACGATAACCCGTTAGGGTCTAATTCTTTTTTTTAACTATTGGGTCACGACTTATCAAGGCCAAGAGCCACTCGAGGATAAGAGTTAATGAGACGAAATGAGTGTCAGCCGAGAGATGAGGAACATTATGGGAATACTAATATTGATCAAAAGTCTGAATTGAGTTTGATTACTTATGGAGCAGTTTATGACAAAGAATTTGTTCACATTGGATTTAAAGACGACCACGTTGTAATCAGAAGAGAAGCAGTCCCACGGTATTGTGTTCCAACAGGTGTGAAGGCCTCGGAGAGAAGCTTTGTTTGTGAAAATTTCGCTTGACGTTAGGCACATGAAGGGAGAAAAGAAAGTCACTCTCCGTTGTGGTAGAAGTTTTTTTTTGAATGTCTTATACGGAGAACCATATTTTATTTACGTTGTGGTCGTGGGTTTTTGCGGATAAATAAAACATCGCGGGTTTTGACGTTGAGTAACATAAAAACTCGTTGTGTTTGAAAACAGTTAAGAAGTCTCCATGAATGTGACATTTCTAATTATTCCTTTTCTTCTTCAGGCCCTTAAAGTGAGCGACCATTATCCAGTCGAAATTTCATTTAAAGAAGATTGTTCCGCCGGAAATGCCGAAGGGGAACACATCATTGGATAAAATCACAAGCGTCTCTCATGAGGAATTCCAAAGGGACGAATGAATCGATTCGTAATCTGATAAATCAAGGAATCAATATTACACTTTTTCGAGAAACAATAAAACTGATATCACTCCCTTTCCTAACCCCTCTCTCCCTCTCTTTCTCTCTAACTCCCCCTCTCCCCTCTCCCCCCTCTCTCTCTCCCCCTCTCTCTCTCTCTCTCTCTCTCTCTCTCTCTCTCTCTCTCTCTATATATATATATATATATATATATTTATTTATAGTGAGGTATGAAAATATATTTATGGCAATCAAGCTACACAGACGCGTCCGCATTTCATCTCCATAGGGAATCGCCGGACTAAATTTATGACGATTCCCGATGTGGATGTAACGCGGACGCCTCTGTGTAGCTTAATTGCCATAAATATATTTTCATATCTTACTATCTAGCTCTACTCACGTACCGAGCACTGTTGAAGTAAATACTGAAAATCTATAGATAATATATTATATCTCCTTATAATATACGTGTATACATGAAACAATATATATATATATATATATATATATATATATATATATATATATATATATATATATATATATATATATATATATTCCTTTCTTTTTTTATTGAGCACATGTATATAAACACAATGAGGATACACTGGATTTTACCTTGTAGACGTAAACACTTTGAACTGTTAACATCTCGATTTAGCTGTAAGCACTTTTATCTGTGATCGCAATTCTCTGTACCTCACCCACATGACTCCATGGGAGGTGTTTCAAAAGTGAGGAATCCTGTGAGGAATGTTTTTTTAGCCATAGGCTTCAACCTCTTAAGTTTATAGGTAAATGTGATGTTACCTTATTTTTCTTACTTATTTTTTCCTCTAACACTTTCTATTTTGTTTAAATAAAAAAGATAAAAAGAAACAAATGCTTCTGTTCATTTATTTTTGATATTAGCTAAATACTTGTCCTATAGACAGTTTTGGATCATTAATAGAAGAATTGGATAATTAAAATTTAATAATATTTAGTTAGCTGTTTTGTTTTACGGCATATCAACCATTTTTCGTTAAGCTAATGTCGAATCCAATCATTTTCATAAAAGTTTCTATGCTTCAAATACAGGGTGTTAAGGAGAAATTTGACACTTTGTGGAAATGAAAGATAAAACGTCATATCTTGGCCAATAATTGATGTATTCTCAAAATTCAAAGGTGATCTCTTGGAAGATCTTTTGTCGAATGCAACTCACTGGTAAATGAGGTGCCCAAAGACGTAATCTGAACCTGGAGAACGCGACCTTCACAGTGTTTTTCCAGAAACAATTAATCGTGGCCATCAGCTCGCACTTGGTGTTGCAGGCGGTATTTTACTTACATACGACGTCGTTTCAAGCTTACGGCTCTCACCAGCGTAGGGAAATAACAATCTCAGACGGTCACAGGGCGCGAACCCTGCTCAAAGAGACACGTTGAATCTGTAAACCACTACCGGGAGCGCAGGACCAAGGGCCGGACTTAGAGAAATCGGTGGCAGGGAGTGAAATGAATGTGGATGGCTGTGAATGCAAAAGGGAGGGGTGGGAGTGTTAGTGAATTTGTCTTCACTCCCTGCCACCGCTTCCAGTAGTGGCTACTACTTCTTCTCATTTACCCATCATGTCAACCCAATATTTCTATGTACTTGCATAACATTTTTCTTAAAATTATCATCCTGAGGAAGTCTTACAAATAAAGACGAAACGTTGATGAATACATAAAAAACAAAACAAAAAAACAAACATCTTTTGGTTTTTCCTTTTTCATTTCCCATTACGTCGGATTACCTTTCTCAAATATATATATATATATATATATATATATATATATATAAGTGTACGCGTCTCCTTGGATATTTTTAGGATGAACGTCACACAGAGCATTCCAATTTGTTTCCGTTTTTAACTCATCAGAGGATTAATTGTGGCCTGATTCAACAAATAAACTGGTTGTTGATGATGATGATGATGATGATGAGATAGCCACAAACTTAATGCCTAGTTATAAATAAATAGATCTAAAAATACTAAACTAAAAGTTACAATGGAATATACTTATTTGTCTTTTTCACTTGTTTATTAAAAAAAAATTTTTCTATTCGTTTCTTCTTTTTATCTTGACTTCTGGGAGGAAGAGAGATGAACTCTGACCTTTCTCCAAAGTATTACTGGAATTAATACAATTTCTCACATTCGTGACGGTAAGCTCTGTGCCATGGACATTTATCTATCTTTATTTTTCGCACGAAAAACTTAAAACGCCAACAGAAAGTATTCTAATTTGTCTCCGTCTTTAATCCGAGATCGGTACGAGCTCACACATCTATTTGTAACTAAACAAAGTCGAAACACGTCTATTTTAAATTAGTCAAACCGGCTGGATCCAAATTCGCTCAACAAATATGGCAAACATTTGTGAAATGGGGAGATATCCATTTCTGCTAATTGGCCTTCCACCCTCTTTTCTTTATGAAACTCGCCAAGAGAAAACAGCCAGCCATTAAGTAACAGTTGGCACCGAGGTAAGTACCCAACAATTTCCGTCGTTTTCCTTGCTTCAGATTTGTTAAGTTTACAAAAGATGTAAACGAAATTTTGCCCTCGAAACCCCATTACTTTTAAAATTATCGATCCCTTCATGGTATATTTTATCAATCATCGACCCTTACCCGTGTGTCATACTCAATCGAATATGACACACAGGTAGGAACTTTAGCTAACCTCTTCATCCATATAAACTAAATAAGTAAACAATCTATTAGAAAAGCATCAATCATTCTCACAAATACAAATTGTATTTGACTTCAACCACAACACCAATAAACTACACGACCCAAAAGATATTTGAACAGCTACAACATGATTCCACCCTCAATACAATATATCAGAGCAAAACGGCAGCCCCCGAACCTATATGCTTTACTAACACCCACGAAAATACACAACACATTGGCACCTCAAGGAAACAATACATGCAACAAACCTAAATACCAAATATGCCAACACATCACCACAAATGACATATTCACACCCTAGACATCAACATCCAACTTAAACGCTCCCCTCTCACATGCAATAGCCCCAATATGGTTTACTTAATATACTGCACCAGATGCATAAAAGTCAATTATGTTAGGGAAACAGGTATGAAATTCCATCTACGTCTTAATAATCATAAACAGACTATTAGAGACAAATTTACAGTACCCAGTAGCTATGCATTGCAATCTCCCAAACTGCACCATAGACAATATCAAATGCATCCTCTTTTTAAGACACAGCAACAGAGACGAAAATACGAAACCAAACTTATTCTGGGACTCAACACCAATATCGCAGGAGTGAACAATGATTTATTACCTCTCAACGATTATTCATTCTATAAACACACAAACTGACCAACATTTTCCTACAGGGGAGGATTAGTTTGTGAGGTGGGGGAAAAAATCCTCTTCTCTCATTAGCAATTTTTTTTCAAGTTTTCACTTTCTTCATATCCTCATTTTCGTATAAAATATATTATATTTTACCATTCTCTACAAACACACACACACACACACACACACACACACACACACACACACACACACACACACACACACACACACACATATATATATATGGGTGTGTGTACATGTGTATATAGATGTATATGCTCTCAAATAACACGGACATAGAGCAAATCTATCTAAAAAAGTGTTACGCATCTTCTCCATTGTTAACAATTTTATGACTCCCCCAAGTAAGTAAAATAAAGCCTTTTTTGTCCGGTCAAGATACTGCTAAAGTTAGAACTTTTGACGTTACTTATCTATCTTTTTCTTCCTTTCTCTCTATGTGTATGTACGTGCATATGTATGTTTGTTTATATGTTTATATATATATATATATATATATATATATATATATATATGTATATATATGTATATATATATATGTATATATATATGTATATATATATATATATATATGTATATATATGTATATATATATATATGTATATATATGTATATATATATATATATTTATGTATATACATATATATGTATATATATATATATATATTTATGTATATACATACATATATACACACATACATACGTATGTGTATATATATATGTATGTATATATATACATATATATGTAAATATATATATGTATATATATATATATATATATATATATATATATATATATATATATATATATGTGCACTTTAACATTTTATGGCCCGTCATCTACTTATGTTTTGGAAAAGTTCCACAAGGCCACCCACGTAACTGACCTAGGGATGGGCAGATACGAGTCACATGTAAACACTTCTTCACCTCATAAACTATACTCTTTTCCCCCTGCTTTAAAAAAAAGATATTTTGTATTCCTATACGTCAAACAATAAGAAATAAATAGAAAAAAAGATATAAATATTTATATATTTACGATATTAATTATATTATATTATATATAATTATAAATATATATACATCATAACACTTTGATTTCTATGTTATTCTTTAAATCAATCATTTTGAGGAAGTGTTGGAATACAGAGGAAACGTCGATGAATATATAAATAATTTTCGTATTTTTCATATATATATATATATATATATATATTAATTTATTTATTATCATTATTATTACCCTGCCACACACACACACACACACACACACACACACACACACACACACACGCACACACACACACACACACATATATGTGTGTGTGTAGTGAATAGTTATATCTCTATGTCGACGAGTCCCGATTAAAGGACGAAACGTATACATAAATAGATAATAAACAAAACAAATATATATATATATATATATATATATATATATATATATATATATATATATATATATATACTTCAGAGAAGGAGAGAGGGGGAGAGAGAGAACTATGAAAAGAGTGCTAGACATTCAAAATGAAAGAGATATAAAACGGATAATATTTGCCTTAAAGCTGCTAATAAATCATAAAATGTGAACAACTTCTTTTTTCTGAACCTGTAAAATTTTCTTTTTTTTGAGAAAGGCTGTATCCGTTAAGCTAACCCCTGTCATAGGAGCACCAACAATTTGACTTCGTTGGATGCCTGACAGATCTCTTATTTTAATGAATTTTAATCATCCTTTTCTAATGATATTTGAAAAAAAAACCCCAGCTATTTTAACGATACATATTGAGCAACACTTAAAAAAACCACCAAGGGAGGTAACTTTAATCATTGGAACGTAACTTAATGTGAATTTGAACGAGGCTAAAAGTATATGTTTTACATTATATTTACAGAAATTATGTATATATATATATATATATATATATATATATATATATATATATATATATATATATGTATACAATATCATCAAACATCTTTATACAATAACTGTTTCGTGTACAGCAGCATTGCTTCCAATAAAGCTTTCATGAGATGATGTATCCAGGTTAATGCATGGTTTCGGAGCCGAAGCATTATTACCACTAACCCAGAGCACCCCAGCAGTATCTCACTATACTACCAGACTTTGTTGGATTGTCATCAGTCTATGGGATTGCTAAATCCACGCTGATGCAGATGAAGCATTGTCTTGTATTTTCTTTATGTATTTTTTCTTGTCTGATGGAGAAAAACCAAGATTATTCAAGAATGCGGAGGTTGAGTTGGCAATAAAACCACCGCGTCCAATTTCGATAGGAATTACAATGGTTTTCCAGCCATTTCTGAAACATTGTTCTCGCAGATCTTCATATCCTTCTAACTTGCGCTTGTGTTCCCAGTCAAAATTCTCCTCAAATGAAACCGTTAATTCAATGACAAAAACTTTATTCAAATTAATGGACCAAATGGCAATATCCAGACGCTGATCTTTTAACGTTATTTCAGTTGGAAATACGCACACTCGTTCTCTTTTGTTTGGCTAAGATCAAAGTGTAGTATCTGTTCCGATGGATACTACACCCCATAGACTGGTATTGTCTTGGCCTTCGGGGCTTGATTTACGCCGGTCTATGGGTCTGTCCTGTGCAGTTCCAGGAGGTCCACCCTCCCAGGCTTCGCCTCCCCTCTTTGGGGAGGAGTAAGTTTATTGCTTACTGCCTGAGGCGCCCCTACCGGGGAATGCCGACGGGGCTGCCCAGGCAATTTTTGATGGTCAGAGTGCTCACCTCTCGGGCGCTGGCTTTTCAACCCCCACACTCCGACCCGACCTTGGGTCACATCTTACTTGTGGAAGTAGGATAAAACTGGCCTTGTGCCTAACTCCTGGAGAGGAGTAAATAATACTCGTTCTAAGTCGTATGCAACGTGCTAGTCCGTGCAGCCATCAAACAATGACACTCTCTACTTATTTTTACACAAAGACTTTGAAGTATTCCCTTCTTTAACGAAATAAATCGTTTTACTGGTGACAGTGAGAGCTTTATTGACAGTATCACAACATATCTCGAAGCCTCTGCAAAAATATTCAACACTTCATTGTGTCTCTATGTGTAGCTTATCAGAGCATATTCGCATCCAGTGAGAATATATTTGAAATTGACAGTTTCCCCACATCTTCTGCATCGATTGGATATAGTTAACCCTCAGACATTAAGGTGAACTGGTGTTGGTAAGATATAGTAGAAATAATAATACGCACCCCCCGCACAGCAAATCTATGCAGACTGCTTTATGAAAAAACAAAATTTTTTAAGCTCGATGTATTTGAGGTCGTGCCATCTGATTTCTCGATCTTTTACACTCTCCCACTTGGTCTATGCGCCCTGTTTACTTTGACCTACAGCTGTAGCAATTCGCGTCGATTCCCCAAGATGATGACTTTTTACCGACGAAACCATTTTCCATTTGCTTTACAGGGGATTCTTTGGACAACCAATTCTGTTAGTGGAGGCCTAGACCTGCTCTTCCACGTGCCACAACGCCAATTATTTCTTTCATCCTAACGGACGATTCTGCATCTTATACAGCTTGTCTTGCTTTCCATTTTCTTCACTAGTGGGTCGCGAGAGTCGCCCAGTATCTGGAAAAGTCGCGCTTTACCTAAGTTATATTTCTCAACAAGTGACGACGTCGGAAGTTTTAGCTTCGTTGATGAACTGTATAGTGCAACGTTTGTCAAGATATTAGGCACCTCAATCATTTTTTTTTCATAAACTTACTGATCAGGCGCTCCATTCTCTCAACTTTTGTAAGAGACACCTCATAAACCTGCATCGGCCATGATATCTTGGGAATTAACCCAAAGTAAATGTCACATTTATCAATTGAGCGTAATCCATCCTTACACGCCCCCCCCCCACACATATATATATATTGTTCTTTTCACAATTGTGATGTCCTATATATATATATATATATATATATATATATATATATATATATATATATAGGACATCACACTGTTGAAAGAAACAATCATTCCCACCCCTCGCATTAAGAGTTTAAGATAAATGTTTTTCTAGAAAAATAATTGAATAGTTCAATTATCTGTATAGCAAAAAAATAAAAATATAAATAAAATAAATGGCAACATTTATAAGTGCGATGCATTTATTCCACTACTGGCGGTGTTCGTGGCCCAGTGGTATAGCATTGGGTGTCAGTCCCTGGAGTCCCTGTTTCGAATCTCGCTAGGTCGAGTCAGGCTGATGAGTCGTAGTCCATAGATAATTATATATATATATATATATATATATATATATATAATCATAGTAACACGGGTGCCAGCGCCTTTGGTGTAACGCAGCTTTCTCATTAGACAAAATCAATTTATTTATAATAAATAAATTGATTTTGTCTAAGCATCGAATTGTAAGAGAAGTGTTGGAATTAGTGAATCACCGTAGAAAGATACTATGTTGATGAATAAAGTCGACTTTTATCTAAAAGTGTTTTTCATTAGTTAGTCACTGAACTTATTGAGCGATGTATTACAACAACCGAATGCCGACGAAACGAAAAAAAGTAATTTTGATTAAAAGGATTGAATTAATTATAAAAACACTAGTAAAAATATGCGATCAAACGGAGCATATTAGTGTTAGTCTTTTTAAATTAATTAAATCCTTTAAATCAAAATTACTTTTCTTCGTTTCGTCAGAATTCGGTTATTGTAATACTTCGCTCTTTTGCGACCAGTATATAACAAGAACAAAGAAAACATAAAAACTAACGGAGCACGCATATATTTGTACTTAAATGCGCAAGTTACTATTTTCTTAAAAAAAAATGATTATCCATTTTCGTAAATTTTAGAATTTTTCATTTATGTCTGTTCTTTTACAGTGCCTGCTTCTATCTGCCACAATGATGTCGTTATGTTTATTGATTTTCTACAGTTTGCTGTCTCAAGTGGTGGCATCCACCACAATCTCTTTAGAAGGTAAGTGTTTGTTTAATTTTATGTAATAAATATTAATGTACAACGATTTTATTTACAAACTAGTGAGCACAAAATAACTGAAACATGCTTTACCCGTGTTCGCACTTGCTATTCATCTAGATGTATTACTAATATATTACTAAAATATTCATATAAAATAATAAAATTACGTTTATAATTTAAATCTTTCATTTGTTTTAGAAAGTAATCTTGTCTCATTCCATTAAATGAAGCTGTAAAAAGAAAAGACGTTGGTCTTGAAAAAATATTTTCTGTAGTAAAAAGAATCAGATGTCGGTAGTGCTCTGCTTGATCTTCCATTTCCAGGCCTGAAATACAAGAAAAAAATGTAAGAACTCGGAGGCTTATTACACACTGGCGTCAACATACTCGCTACACCAAATACAGGATTTGAAAAATAGGAATATAACACGATCTTTAGTAGACCGGAAAGATGATATTAAAATAAAACCGTATGAAACTTTTGGCTAACCCAATATATATATATATATATATATATATATATATATATATATATATATATATATATATATATATATATATATATACACAATACGAGGCTAAATGCCAATTACTATTTCTTTATTCAATTTTCATAATCCATATAACTTCACGGTCCGTTTCGTACACACATGGACAGTATAAATTATTTTATTTATACAAACATTATTGGCTACATATGTGCATACATGTTTCAGTTTTGATGGCATGTATCCAGACTAGGCTAGTCCTAATGTCAGATGTCTTATAGGAAGTAAAGCATTTGATCGCCGTAAGTTGAGGAATGAACAGTTGATTCTCAGATGCGTAATTATAACGCAGGATAGAAGGGATAATTGGGAAGGGGGTTACAAGACGATAAAGACAGTAACGCAACAAGAGACGAGTCAGGCAAACAGATGCCAGAGAAATAGATGAACAGGATAAGAGAGGCGACTGATAGCCGATTGTTTGTCAGTCCCTAAGAATTGGTGAAGGAATGCGCGAGTTCTCTGTATGTGTCTCCATTTCCCCATCCAACAATAACGTATGTTCGCGTAAAGTTAAAATAAAGAGCATACTTATTCAAAATACAAAATGTCGTTATTTAAGTTAACAAGCCGCGCGTGCGTGGTCCCCCTTTGTATGTGACTCGATGTGGCGAGTGTAAAATGCAATAAATTTGGGCAATTTGGGGCATTTTTGACTCCCCTATTGTACCCCCTAGGGGTGCGAACCAGAATTGTTCTGAGGTCAAGGATGCTCATTTTATATCCAGAACAATTGCCTCTACATTTTGGCCAAGTTTCAGAAAAATTGAATGGATGGATCAAACGTTATGGGAGAAAAGGGTCATTTTTTGCTATTTTGGGGGCTTTTGACCCCCTGGGGGCGCGAACCAAATTTTTTCCAAGGTCAGCAGTACTTATTTTCTATTAGGAACAATTGCCTCCACATTTTGGCCAAGTTTCAGAGAAATTGAATGGATGGATGAAAAGTTATGGGGCAAAAAATGTCATTTTTTTGCCATTTCGGGGCCTTTTGACCCCCCTGGGGGGGTAACCAGATTTTTTTTCAGAAATCGGAGAATGTCACTTTTTAACCTGACCAAAGTTACAACTTCATGCAAAATTTCAGAGAAATTCAATGGATAGTTGCGGAGAAAAATACGGACAGACGGATGGACATGCCTCAAAACATAAGTCCCCCGATTTTATAAATCGGGGGACCAATTAAACAATGTAAGCGATAACGACACGTTGGACAAATAAGTTCCAAAAAGAACCAAAGATACAAAAAGAAAAAAAACAATGGCAAAAGTCAGGCGAGATGGAATCAACAACTCAACAACAGGAAATACATCGAACCAGCGTCTCTATATATCCGCTCTTAATCCCCCCATACCCCCTGATATAACACTTAGTTTGTTATTGTATTTAAAAAAAACATTACTTTGTTCACTCTAAACCAGGCATATTGCCACTGAAGCGTAACTGTGATAGGGACTAGATTTATAGAGAGGGCCAATCTTGGTGGGGATTTAGGTAGAAAGATGTTTGTTCACATTACATTTAAATTTCTGTTTGTTGGTACTGTCGGAGAAACAGGGAGCAGGGAGGGAATTCCAAAGGCAAGAAGCTATTTAAGTTGAAAATCTTCCGGTATCTAGATACTTCTACAGTGAAGGGTGTTGATTTTGCTGTTTGTCGGGTGGGTCGGAGGTATTTATGTTAAGGGGGTACAAGGGCAGTTCATCGGAGCAAATTCCATAGAAGTACGTGTAAAGTAAGCACAGGTGTGCAACACTGCGTCGATATGACAGAGACTGGTGTTTGGCAGACAGTCCGAGACCTATTAGGTTAGAAATTCTGTTTTTTACACCCTATCCAAGTGGTTGGTGCACTAGCTTAGATGTGGTAACAATACTCCATGCATAAGCAAATGGTGTCTTTGTAGAGATATAGGATACTCGCAGAAGTGAGAAGTTTTCTAGCCCGGTAGAGGGAGCCTACCTTCTTTGCAGCAGACTTGGCAGCATCTTCTATGTAATTATTTCACTTCATGTTGCCTAAGAATCTGAGTCTGTGGAGTTTAAACGTTCGCTTTTCGACCATGACAATTTGTGGTTGGAAATGTTTCTTATAGTTGTTAAAGAAAAAGAGCCTAAAATGTGACCATCCACTTTTGGCCCTATTCAATTCCCGTGTCTTATTTAATCGTATCTTTAAGTTGATTATCATGGTGTTGTCTAAGGCATCGAAATAAAATCAAATTTATTGTCAAAGAATAGCAAAGTGCAACAAACCATGTAAAAGGATAGTTGGAAGATGTGTATATCTATATATCGTCTGAATGTCTTGTCCAAGACGACTTCAATCCTGTATATCAGAGACATCGTAACTACCGCTGCTAGGCTGTTCCACGAAGCAGATACACGGTAAGAGAATGCTGCCTTTCTTCTAATGAAACGAAAAATAAGTATAATACATCTTTTGCTGGGTCCCGTGGAGACTATGACTTTAATTAAACGGGGTGTCCGTAAAATCTGAACACACGTGTAAAAACTAAATCAGTTGGAATTTTCATTATTTCCCGCAGCAGTAAAACGTTGCAGAGGGTCAGGCGATCAGCAATGCCCCCCCCCCCCCTATTGAAAGAAGAGGTGTTGCACGGGAGAATGCAAATACCAAGCCGAACAATGAGGAAACGACATCTTAATAATTTAACTATCAAAATCCTATTAATAATTTAGTTAAAAAAACGGCACAGTTAAAAAAATGTGAAACAAAAATGAAAGTACAAAAGACTCCCGGGCAGTGCACCTAGCAAAATATAATCTAGTACGTTTCTCCATCTCTGCTCAGGCCCAGTCTAATAACACCAAACCAGCAGTGAAAATGGTATATAACATAAATATACTTTTAATGTCCTATCATAGTCTTTTTTTACTCGTTCCTATTCGTATTATTTTATCTCTTCATTCTTTATCCTCCCCCTTCTGCTGGTTTCTATCGACACTCACTCCTTTCTTTCTGTTTTTTTTTTATTTTATAATCATAAAAGGTTTAAATATAACTGTAAATGTAACGGCATTCAGTGCCGAACATTAAAACTCGCTGGGGCCACCCACTAGCTCCACGTTTTTCCTCACTGTTTCTATCCAAGTTTTCAGTTGGCCGCCTCTACGTTTCTTACAGCCGGCGGGTGCGATTAGTACTACCAACGTGCAGATAAATTCTTCCTCAGGGTGTCTGTGAATGTGACCAAACCAGCAAAGTCTCCTTTTATGAAGCGTCTCTGTGATGCTGTTGGTGTTGTATCTTGCACGAATTGTGCGGTTTGGGATTTGGTAAGAGAGACGGGATGTCGAAAACCTTGAGTGTGTGAAGATCTTCTTTGCGCAAGGGGCAACTCTTGCAACCGTACAGCAGTATTGTGTGTATCAGTACTTGGTATATCTTAAATTTTGTTGAGAGTTTTATCTCTTGTTGAGGTCACAATCTACTTTGGAGACGGCAGAAAGCTGTGCGAGAACGATCGCGTAACTTATTCGCATCTATATTTTACATCATACGTCTCTATCCCCGTGTTTGTCTTCATAATTTTCATGCTTAAACTAAATTATTACCGCTTCATTAATTTAAGGGATTCTGTGTGCATGGCACATATATGTTTAATTATACATCCAAATAACATTTACCACTACATTTCAGTAACTTTTAATCACTGACAATGATCATTATCATCTGTTATTTCTCTCGAACAATCCTAAATCGTGTTACTATTATGTGTAGCATTATATATAAAACTTGCAGAGATACCCGGCGTTGCTGGAGCCATAAACAACAAAATAGAAGAGGTTAAAAAGTTTGTAACATCTTTCTTTGAATTAAGCATATACCACTTACCAAATGTAATACTGTATTATTATTATTATCATTCTTCCAGGACAACACCGTCTTTCTTATATGATATACAACACTAAAACGAAACACACTGAACCCGGACAACGCCGAATTACTTGTTTTCCTCCTCTTTTCATCTCTCACAATAATCTGAAGAGAAATGATTTTGACGAAGGCAATACCCCAAAGAGAACATTGAAAAACGTTAAATATCACTCGAGGAATTAGCGTTTCTTAAATTCTTGAGGAATGACTCGGAAAATTACTACAGGATAAGATGAAACAGTCGTTCTAAATCTCGACCTCCGACAAATTCTGTTCCAGTTGATCCCCAAAGAATGAATATGTTTTTAAAATTACATATTATTTGTCCGAGTCAACGCCGAACAAAAATATATCAGCTTTGTAGTGTGCCTTGTGTAGTTTTTGACTTTAGCTAGACAGACAGGCAAATAGACAGACGACTTTTCTTTTATATTATTTTAATGAGCCAATTTACCCCCGTATCTTTATGCTGAATTGCTATTTTACTATAAGGTACATATTTAAATCTTTTTCGTCGGTCATATAAGAAAAATATTGTTCCTTGTTCTAAAAATATAAAAAAAAATGCATTTCCCAAACGATTTTAATATCTTAATATTTAATCCCGTTCTATATTTTATTTTTGATTATTCTTTAGTAACGGAAGAAGGGAGATGTCTTTACCCTCACACTCAGAAGTTCTCCTACTGTCACCCATAACGCAGGAAACAAACTTAATAACTGACAATATTTAGATATTGATTGGTAGTAAATCATATTTTAAGTGTTTTTATTGGCTAATTTAAAGTGAATTCCTTGAAGAACTATTTTTCAATAATAAGTTATTTTTGCCATTTACGGATACCATATTTGACAAATAATTGAGATATAGCTAAAGCCACGATTACAATAATTATAGTCGAACACAATAATATATAAATAACATGAACTAATTTCTCGAGAAACTTGAATCTGAACTCGCTCTGTAATCGCCGGCAAGTGTCGCGTGCAGCGTAACATCCGTTTTCATTTATGTAGTTATTAATAACGACGTTAGTTCGTAATTACCCCGGTTGCTCAATCAGACAGAGGTTGTAAGTTCAAACCTCGGCAGGAGCATAAGTATTTTTATTCTGGTTTTGCCCCCAAATAAATTTAAACATTTAAAATTGCAAAATTAATAGATTTTGTAGTTTTACTTTTATTTTTCTTCCGTGAGCCTCATAATTTACGGAAATTAGGACCCCGGATTAAGCCGGATAGCCCTGTTAGTATCATTTTTTCTTTTTTAAATACGAAGACACAATATAACTTTCTTATATTCAGACACTCTCTTATGCTCGTATATTGGCCTATTTTTGCTATGTTGTTCACTAAACTAAATACTACAAGAAGCTAGAAGACAATTTCTCGAAGACAATTTCTCGCAATATTATCTAGTTGTTCAGCAATTTGATACAACTTGTAAACAATGGTAATGTATAAACAATTCTTTGTCTGATATTTGGCCTCTTATTTCATCTTAAAGTTAAAAATGAAGCCAAAAAATGAATCCCACGCCCTCTATAACCCATAAAAGTGGTATTACATAATACTCGATGTTATCAACTTCAAAAGGTGAAGATTAGTTGATATTAAATATGTTTGAAGTCGGCATCTTGGATTCTGACAATTTCCGATGCTCGTATGTTAACCTACTTATTTTATATTATTTTTTTGGGGGTTAAATGCTACAAGAAAATACAATAACACAATTGCTTAGAATTTATTAAACATTCTTAGTCTGACATTTGACCTCTCATTTCACTTTAAAGTTAACCCTATCCCCAAATTAAATCTAGAAATGGATTAATCAAACTTTAAAACCGCTGAAATGGTAATACATTACACACTCTATGTTATCAACTTCAAAAGTTGAAGATTAGTTAATATTCAATATGGCGGAAGCCGCCATTTTGGATTCTGACCATTTCTGATAGTCGTATGTTGGCATATTGTGTTGTCCATTGGACTAAATATCACATAAATTGAATAAATCAATTTATTGCATTTTTTTTTAGAATGTATGTGTGTGGGGGTGGAGGGTTATTCACTAAATTGACCCGATCGATAACTTAAAGAAAATACCTTGCGAATGATTTTTACCTAGATAAGCTACTTTTCAAACTATTTGATGTTATCGCCACAAATGCAGAAAACAAAACAAATAACTGAATTTAGATAAATAGAAAAAAGAACATTTCTGTCTTTTTCACAGGTTTTAACTGTTAGTGTTTTCTTTGTATATCTCTTTCTATTTCATGCTACATAAAGGAATACCTTATATGTTTAAAAACAGAATTGTCTAAACAGACGCATGATGATTATTATATTTGGTACATAATGTTATTTTGTTTAGACATTTATTGGTACTTCTTCAGTTTACGGACCGTGCTAGGTTTTAGATAGAATTTTGAAGTTAAATTCAATGTTTACGGTATTTTTTGTTTATTAAATTGTTAGATGAAAGTGCAGAATAGTTAACAAAGCCACCTCTCCATGTTAAAAATGGTTTCTAAATAATAACGTTATTATTTCATCACGGTCCGTAAACTGCAGAAGTACCCATTTATTTCCTATATATATTTTACATTAATTTACATGTAATTTACATATTAATTATTATTCAAATCACAAAATATTTGCTTACTCTTTTAATTAAACACTAATTTCGTTAAAAATTATACTTAAAAAAATTACTTAATTTCCAAATACTCTTATCCCTATCTTTCAGTGTTTATGTATAGACACGATTATTTAAAATCCCCGTAATTAAATAATTCCTCGCATCGATATAAATACGTTACTTCCCTTTCGTTATGAAAGAATACGAATATTTAAATGTTCATTATCTAATATATAAAGTTAAGACGATTTTTCCCCTGTACCTTCTCGGAGTATAGGAAAATAACCACACGCATCATAGGCTACTAAACTCACCACTATATTACGCTTATTCACTCTAGCGTGTTATAGTAAATTTGTTATTATTTTTCTCCAGCTAACACTAAATATTACTTTTGGCCCACCATGTTCGACTCTCTTCAAAACATACTCCATAGCAAAAACTTTTCCCCCTAACAATTAAGTACTGACGCTCTCCCCATCAACACCAGGAATTAATAAACAACATCTACTTTAAAAAAAAGTGTCCGTTATTATTTCCTTATTTGTCTGCTATTAATTTACTACATAATACAAAACATTACGCACACATTTAATCCCGCTAATTCCGCTGAATTTCGAGAATATCAGATTACGTTGTTTCTACCTACTGCGTATATATTTATAGTCATTCCAGGTTTTAGAGAATGCAATTAACGAACAATTTTTTTGGCAGTATTTCCTCTTTCAACATTGCTACAGTTTATTATACAATTTGACTTACGAATTAAGTCAATATACGCCAAGATACTGAACAGTCCCATAAAGTGTACATTTTCTGATTCCTACACCTTCACACCCATAATATTCAAAATAAAAAAAAACCCCCATCGATTTCTTGGTATAGAAATAACCCAAAACGTGTGACTGGTGGACCCTACATTCGGTCGTCTTACGGCGGTCGTACGATAACATGCATGCCAGCTACTTTAAATAACGTATTTTTTCGTAGATTTTTATGCTCGCTTCCGTGGTGGAGAGGTTAGCAACGTAGATCCAAGGGCAAGAGGTTTATTGTTCGATCCCAGTCGTCCTACCAAAGTATTCCTTTTTTTTTACATTGTTAAACTTCTGCCTACGAGGGAGGGGGGGGGAAGAGAGGACTCTGGGCCGGATTTTTTCAAATCAACGTTATTAAGTAGTCATTTGAAAAGAAATCAATGTAATATGTAGTACTTTAACTAATGTGAATATTATTCCGATGTGACCTATTTCCGTTCGGTTTGGATGTTGACAAAATGTAATTCATTCTTTTCTATTTCTCCCGTGCAACGCCGGGGGAGGGGGTCCAGCTTGTTATTTATAAATTTATACTTCCAGAACACTACACTCAATATATCATAGGTACGGGTATGAGTTTCTTAGTTTCTTCAATTTTCCAGGACAACGCCCGTGAACGAGTCCCGTTAGTTGTATATATGTTTAATAAATTCAATCCTCTTAATCGAAATTGCTTTTCGTCGCTTTGTCGGCATTCGATTATTGTAATTCTCATACTCTCGCGACCATACACAGGATAAAACAAGAATAAAGAAAACAAAAACAAACGGAAATTCCTAACGGAGCATGCGCATATTCGTATTTGAATGCGCGTTTTCTTTTAATACAATGTCTGTTTCTATCCGTTCAAATGATGTTCTTAAGGTCGATCATTTAAAAACAGAATTTTTTAAAACAGACCCACCATGACTATTATATTTAGTATATAATGTTATCTTCATGTTATCTTTTTTAGTTTGTCAAAAGACGCACAGAGCTCACCCGGAATCGGAGACGAAATTCCAAATGTTGGACGGCAAGTTTTGGATTGAGGTTGATTGTGGTCATTTGGTATGGAATCAAATGCTGTGTCGCTGTATCTACAAGAAAGGAACGAATCGTGCGGCCTGTAGTGATTTTGTATCTGGAGACAAGGCCGGTATCTACAAGAGATGGAACGGGCTGAGATGGGAGGAGCACGATTGCAATCAGTTTAAAAACAGTAATTTCCTTATCTGGAACCAGGAAAAATGCCGCTGTGATTGGGAAACGGATAAACATCTGCCAATGACGGACTTTCCAGAAACCAAACAAGGTAAACACAAAACACACAACTGAATAAATGATAAATACACAATCTTTACAATATAAATTAACGTGTTCTGGTTTCTAACTAATTTCTCTCTATATATCTCTCTCTTTTTCGCTCCCTCTCTCTATATATATTGATTCTAAAAGGGTGGCTGAAAATTAATACTTATGTAGAAGTTGTGGCTACACAAGTAAAATTTACTATGAAAAATTAAAAAAATCACTTCGTTTTTGTCCTTTTTCTCAACACCGACATATTTCTATTTCTTGCATTGTAATAGCCTTTTATTACTTCTTTATATACATTTTTCTTTCTTAGATTAACGAATTTTTAAACACATGTGATTCCTTCACCCAAGTATGAAAATATTTAGTATACTTCTTATCAGGAGATAATTCTGAGTAAAGGGAGATACCTTTTTATATGTGATTTCCTAGAGGTTTCAAACGAGATTGAATTATATCCGATTAATTGGAAGATTTTTCTCTGATTATATTCTTTAATGTGAGTTCTGTGTGTTTTTTGCCTCGCTTTTTTTCATCTTTCTTCTTTTTTCGTCTGTCTTCCTTTTTAATTTTGACCTGTGTGCTTATCTTTTATTACTAAATAAAGATCTCCCATGAGCGTCCTGTGAACGTTAAAGACTATATTTTTGTTTACGGTTGTGAAATGTTCGTAAGACAGGAAAAAATATCAGCATTTGGTAAAAAAATTATGATTGTCAACTGATGTTTTTTCTTGGTTATTGGAATGCAGCCAATTAATATATATGCTCTGAAGCCGGAAACATAACTTCATTGAGATTGAAATCTGAAACAATTTGGATGATATAATAAGGGATATATACCTTAAAATATATATTCTTTGTATAAACACAGAAATACATACTTACACACGCGCATATATATATATATATATATATATATATATATATATATATAATACTATTTCATTTATATACAAATATAAGATGATGCAATATATTGTGTATATACATTTTCAGTATTTACTTCAAAAGTGCGCAGAGCTTACGTGAGTAGAGCTTAGTAGTATAAAAATATATCTATTGTAAGTAAGCTACACAGAGGCGTCCATTTTTCATTCTCGCAGGAAATCATCAGGCTAAACGCGAGAATTTATTGTTTGCGATTTCATTTATATCTAAGTAATGTTTACTCCAGCTAACTCACTAATCGGATTCGTTGTTACTATTACTCCCCGTCAGACTATTATTTGAATTCCTCTCAAGTAAAGGACTGACTGCCTTTTGTTTGATACCTTTTTTGTTTTAGGATCGTTTTGGTGAGATAAGTTAATAGGTAACCTTATTTTAACACGCGGGGACTAAAATAATTCATCTTTTCTACTGTTACTCGTCGCTGCTTTAGATTTATTTAGTTTAGTTTTTATTTATTAATTTATTTAATTTTTAAAATAGTTATCCTAAAGTAAAGTTTATTCAGTGCCTACAGTTAGTTGCTATTTCTCTTCTAGAATTTAGTAAGTCTTTAAGATTTAAAATTTCTAGCTTCTCATCAAAACAGTCTACACAAGTCGTCTTAATATCTGCATGTACTGGTCTATCATAATATTTTCCACTCGATTATTGGCGAGTGTCCGTATTCTTTGGGCTTCCAGTATTGTTGGGTGTTTTTGTTTATTGAATGTGCTTTTGTGGTAATTAAATCTAGTTTAAAATTCCAGTGAAGTGTCTCCTATGTAGTTTTTTTGACATTCGGGGTTTCATGTGAAAATAGTTTGGCTTGTAAACGATGTCTTTGATTAAGCAGTTATTTTTTAGTGGACAAAGTGTACAAGTTCTACAGCTACACATTTTTTTCTAACTTTCTTATTTCTATTTGTGGGTTTGTTATTATTGTTTGAGTTATTACTATTTATTGCGATAACATTATTGTTCTTCTTATTGTTATTGTTGTTAGATTTATCACTTTCTCTACGAATTTTGTTTTACTTTTGTTTTTCTACTCACGTTTATCATTTTGTTATTGTGGGCTTTGGTTATCACTTCTAAGTTTTTGCAGCAACTGTAGGACAGTTTTAATTTTTTATTTTTTATTGAATATTCAATTATAATATATATTTGTTGATCCACACACACATTCTCCATTTATTGGATCCGTTGATCAAACTTACTAAAGTGTGAAGTAAATGGCATAATTCACCCGAAAAATGTCAAAAATAATCGGAAGCTCAAGAAATTAAAAAAAAATCATTAGTTTTTCTAAGTTTTTATTTATGTCACTATTTTGCAACTTTTGAAAGGATGATCAACAGACAGAATTCAAGAAAATATGCTTAACAGAAAAGACGTTAACTACGCATGCACACACATACATAAATATTGCATTACTGTTTCATACATATACTTATAAAATAAAATATTATGTATATAAGATAATATATTATTTTTGTTTCACAATTTACTTCAACAATTCTCAGTTCATGACTAGAGCTACGAAGTAGTATAGAAATTTACTTATGTCAATGAAGTTGCACAGAAACATTTGTGTTTCATTCCGGAAGGAATTCATAAGTCTAAATGCTGGCATTTACATTCTACAATCCTTTATATAATTATATATGCACACCAACCATCAACCAATTAAAATCATTAATTTTATTGCTCAAATTTACACCACTTCCTTCCTATTCAACAAAATCGACTAATAAATTTTCCTCTCTTAACATTTGGACGCGTTTTAGTTTTAAGTAGGTCGAACAAACAAATTAAAATATCGGGTAAAGAAAAGAGGAAATTAATAATAATAATAATGAAAGTGGATAATAAATAAAAGAAAGTATTGGAGGAAAGAAAAACGATAAGAAAGAAAGAATAAAAAGTGCGAGTATATATAAATGCAAAAAAAGGAAAAAAGAAATAAAGAAAGATGAAAATAGAAAAGAACATAACAAAAGAAAAACAATAAAATACAAGAAATAATAATTAACGAATCAACGTAAAAGATAACAGAATAGAAGTAGACTAATAAATGAATGTGCTAAAGCGAACGGCTGAAGTAAAAAATGAAGGACGAAAAGACTAAAGTATAGAAAGAAGGATTTTTCGGGGTAGAAGTAGGTATTTTGTGGGGCTATTTTGGAGGTTATGTATTTGACAGGGGGGCGTATTATTGCTAATCCTTTATGTGCCCTGGTAAGTCCAGTTTATAAGTAGTGATTGTCTCCTTTGTATTTGGATCAATAATGGCCCTTAATATATGATCTTTTTCTGTGTTACACAAACTTTTTAATCTCACATTTCTTTCCCTAAAACAAAATTTAAACAACTCTAATTTAACACCCAAAAGCAAATAACGTATGCAAACGAGAGTGATACGTGAGTTCCGATTTCTTTACCAGGTGACAACGTAAGCTGAAGAGAGCCGGATGGTTCACGCCTTTTGAATTTGAAACCAATGGTACTGATGTTGTTCTGAATTTCTGTACCAATATATATATATATATATATATATATATATATATATATATATAGGTATCTGACATTCTGTAATATATATATATATATATATATATAATATATATATATATATATATATATATATATATATATATATATATATATATATATATATATATATATATTTAATATTAGATAAGTAAAGTCAAATGCTTAGACTTTGGCAGAATTCTATATAGACGATACCTTAAAGATACATGGAATAAAGATGAAGACAAATTTAGCATTTGGGATATTGACGTTTTAAACAATATATTTTATCAAGACCCAATAGCCGTTTTTTAATTTTCTAATTGGTTGTGATAAGATTCTATGGATCATTAATATATTATTGTATATGTATATATGTGTAGTTATATATATATATATATATATATATATATATATATATATATATATATATAAATAAATATTAACCATGTATTTGGTGTTGATTATTTTTGTTGACTTATAATTGTGGTGTATTTGTATTTGTGCAATTATGAGACATTTTAATCAATACATCTTCGTCTCAGAAATGATGGTTCACAGAAATCTTTATTGATGTTGAATTATTGGAACGGATGTACTAAAAATAGATATGTTATAATTTTTGTTTATTTCTAAATTATCATATATTTATATATACATATTTGTATATATATATATATATATATATATATATATATATATATATATATATATATATATATATATATATATATATTGGCATTTTTACATGTTAATTACTATGGATGTTTTCTTCAATTTCAGCCAATTGTCATCTCATGTTGAATTTAACATTTGATACTGGTTTTAACGATGAAGCTCACCAGTCGTCTTTAGAAAGACAAAGCCAAAATAAAAGTTATCTAATCTATGATGATTCAAATGCGATTGGTCGATATGCCGCTTGCTTCAATGACTCACCGATATTAGCTCCGTACTTCAGTGAAAATTCCCTGTCGGATACTTTCCACATTTCTTTACGTTTCCGAATCTGCGAGCAGAGGTCGACGGATAATCGCCTGCAAACACTTTTCCACAATAGTTGTTTCATTGAAGGTGAAGGCGTCAATGATGCTTCTATCGCGATGAGTTTTCAAGCCGGAAGTGGAATGTTTTTAGTCGATATGGATACAGAAGACAGTCTAATTCCACTGACAGATTCTTGTACCACAAAAATAGTAAGTTGAACAGATTCATACCATTTGTTATAAACATTATACACGTGAACTTGTGTTTGTGTGCGTTTACTGCACAGCCCGTCATCGCCTGATCGTTGTCTTCGTCCGAATTCAGTGTTTTATTTCGACACTGGCCGCAGTGTCAATCTCGGCCACTGCTGTAACAAAATAAAATTACAAATTTGAGCAGCAATATTCTATTTTTAAAGATTTTAAATCATCCTATGTTTATCTACCAAACGACAGATTTGAAATTTCAATAAAATATCCGAACCGAACATAAACAACAGTCCTTTAGCTTAGGGCTCAAAGATTCATTTGTCTCTGAACCTATCAAAAACAAAAAATCTCCCTGACGAGCAAAGCCTCTAAGCAGCTCGCCAGCTGGGCCCAAAACGCCAACTCCCCTCCTCTCTGTGTTGCTCAGAATCTCTTTCTTTCTTTCTTTCTTTCTTTCTTTCTTTCAGTCTTTCTTTCTCTCTCTCTCTCTCTCTCTCTCTCTCTCTCTCTCTATATATATATATATATATATATATATATATATATATATATATATATCTAAATGAATAAATGAGAAAGTTTTTTCCATCTATCGTAACTACATTAACATCAAAGCAAGTGGAGCTCCTTTAATTCTATGATTTATTTACCTCCTCTCCAAGAGGTTAGGCACAAGGCCAGTTTTACTTTACTCCCTTAATTCCATGATACAATATAGACTTTTAAAACACCTTACATATCGGAAACTGCAAATACCCTAATTAGCATATTTATTGTATTCTGATGAATTAATATTTTGTAATATACAGTTGTAATTTTGCATGGTCATATTTTCTTATACATACGCAATATTTTCGTCGATAGTAAAACATTTGAGATCGCCCGGATGCTGAGAAACGATATTGAGAACATATACTACACTTTGATCTTAGCCAAACGCCAATTAACGATAAAAATAATGTTTTTATGGCGAGGCATTTTTAAATGAATGAAAAAAAGATTTAATCTATTATTGTATTGTTAATGGAGTAGGGTCGTGTAGTATCGGTTGTGTTGTCATAAGACCGTTCTCCCAGGAATTACCTCCTCTTTTTAAGGATGTAAGGTATAACATTTTCTGACTGACTTCATGTTTTCTATTAATTATGTTATCAATTGATGTTATTATGTGATAAGATTGTAAAATACATAGATTACATATTTTTTAAATTTACCTGGAGAGTATTTTCTGCTCTAGCAATAATAGACCATTTTAATTAGAATGGTCAGTTATTATCTTCTAGTTCTCTAATTTATTTAGTTAATAGAGTAGTTATTTGATATTTTAACATTTGTATTTCTATTTATTTTAGTATTATTAGAGGCTATTATAGTTGAAGCAATTTTTTAAAAATTGAGTATGATGGTTTTACAGTATTTTTATTAATAAGCTTTTCTAATCTACTATTTTTATGGAAATTCTTTTTAATCTTTAGGAATATTATTTAGTATCTGCTTACTATATAGTGGCTAAAACCATATCGAATTTCGCCATCTATTTATCTTCTTATAACTACCATTCATTCGTGCATGGTTATTCGTGTTAATTTTTGCTGTTAGAGTTGATATGCGTTTAGATTTTGGGTTCTGTATAGGCAAATGTTCTGTTTGATTTTCGTTTATTTTTATCTTTTTACTTAAATTTTTTTTATTGATATATTTCTTAATGCCCGTGTTTATACTGGCTATATTATTCGATATTACATGGAGTGGTACCCTATGTTTATATTTTGCATCTGCAATACTCCCTGACGCGTTTTTAACAAATTTCTTTTCTATTTGTATCCAGATATTTTAAATACTTTCTTTTTATATTGTAGGGTTAAAGTTTTTTCATTTAAATTAAATGTTATATTCGGGATATATATATATATATATATATATATATATATATAAAGAGAGAGAGAGAGAGAGAGAGAGAGAGAGAGAGAGAAAGAAAGAGAGACATGAAATGCTGTTCTGTTTGGACCGCACAGATACCACTTGAAAATGATCGGCTGTTCGTAAAACGTAACTAACCAGCAGGGGGTCTATCTGTTGATGTAGACATACCTTCTGTGTGATCTCAAGTGGCTCGCTTTTACAGCATGAAATCCAGGGTGTAAGAGGCAATTACTTTTTTAAAAATATCACCTCATTCTGTGGATGGTCAAATCGAAAGTCAGATTACAGTCGTTTTTAATATGCATGCATTCCACCATTGCTGAATATGCATCGCAGTGCATGTTGAAATAATTCACACGATGTTTATCCAGCAAAAGTGTTCGTGTTTGTGTCAACGTATCTGTTGTCTCCATGACAAAACAATTGCATATTTGTAATAAGCAAAGTAATTCTTAAAAGTTTTTTCTATTAAAATTAAGGAAAATCTTGATATTTTAGATAGATATTTTATTACATCGAAAATCTTGACCCGAAACTTGCTATCACGAATTATTTGTTTAAGATCACAGTTGCCTACTAATTAGCGGGATTTCTACCGTTTATTGATTGATCTATGTGAGAATTATTCAGACGAAAATGAATACTTTTTCCATAATAAAAAGGGGCGAAATTGCCATGTATTCGACTGTTCTTTCATGATTAGTGTTAATAGCACATTTTCAGATCATCCGAATAAATTATTTATTACAAATGTTACTGATATTTTATTGCCTAGGTATATCCCGGGCAAAGCTGAGTGCCCCTGCTGTTACATTATAATGTCGCATACCGTCTAGATTTTTCGGGGTTGATATAACGATGATAATGAATGTCTGAAACCTTATTGAGAAAGAGAGAGAGAGAGGGAGTTTACTTCTGGTTATTTTTAAGAGCTTACATTTTGACACATGCTTTTCGCTTCGCTTCTAAGCGAATTCCCAGCCCCCAGCCCCCGACACGCTTATTGATACTTCAGTTTTGTCTCTCCGATTTACGTGTTCACATGATTGTCACTTTTGACCATTTGAAATCAATGAATTAAGCGCCTTTTTGGCTTCTTAAAGGCCACCTAAATATATAAAACTAATATATAAATGTTAATTGTTACTGTTGGAATTTTCAAGTAAATAGATTTTCTTTCGTATAAACAAGACTAAAAGATACGTAATATGCAATTTAGTCGTAGTTTCATGAATAATTCTGGTAAATAATTAAATTGTCTTTACGTGTGAAGAACTTGGGAGGAAATTGGTAATTTATCAATCAAATATTGTCGTGGTATGAACAATCTTATTTAGCTTTATGTAATGTAACTGGTCTACCTCAGACAGAACATCTAAGAAATAAAATGAAAAACATTATGACATGATTCATTTTCAAAGATCATTATCATCGAAGCTGTTAAATGGGAGTTGGGAAATAATAAAACTTGTTAAAACTTTTTATTTTTAATTAACGAAGCCATTTTCACGAATGGTACTAGTTTTAATGATGGTCATTAATTAATGTTTGTTCTGATATTAATATTGTTTATATTTTCTTATAGGATTCAAAGCAATGGAACCACGTGGAGATGCGTTATCAAGATGGAGTTCTTTCCCTTGTAGTCAATGATAAACCTTGCTTAAATTCAAAATATTTTAAAGGTTTGTTTATTTATCAGATGTTTATTTCTCAATGTTGCACTTCCTTTTCAGCGACTGGCGGAAAAAATATTAAGTAAAAGGCAGCAGTACCCGAAAGATTTGTATTATTTGGATTATTCGGACTACTGTTGTTATCTTGAATGTAATTCTGACAACGTTTCGGCCGATGTAAACTCCGATTATCTTCAGGTGCCTCTTGTCAAACTCTACATGGACTCGTGGCGCAACGAATAAATTGCTAAGTAATAATCAGTTCTAAGTGACAGTTTTATGGAGGTTGAAGGTTCAATCCTCAGTAGAGACGTTACTAAGAGTATAATTAAGAATTAATTAAAACTTCTATCCGGTCATGGCTGACGGAACAAGAACAATTTATGTCTGGGATTAAACAAAGGGTCAGTTTGAAATTCCGTACAGAATACGGAGTTCGATATAAAGATTCAAGAGTTCAACAAAGCGCACCTGAAGAAGCTCGAAGGTTACATCGGCCGAAACGTTGTGAGAATAAATTTCAAGACAAGAACAGTAGTCTGAATAATCGAAATAATACAAATTATAAATCCTTATTTAAAATAACCGGAAACATCCGAAAGATCTAATCAATTTTGTTTATGATCTTGGCATGTAATTGTTGGATATTCCTTTCTATTCCAGATTCGACCCCTCTGTAACCTTATAGTATGATTGCTACATAAATATGACTAGATCACTGAAGCCCTGGTTAAGTCTCACCTTCGAGATGCCTACGTTCTTAATGGGATCATGGCTGTCATTAGTCGTTTCTCTTTCCTCATTCAAGGGACGGCGTTGGCGTTGTTGTTGTTGTGAATTCGGTCGAGAAACCGAAGTATACATAAATATGAAGGAGAACGAAGACAGTTTATCTTAACACATAGGAGTTTATTTACTCCTCTCCAGGAGTTAGGCACAAGGCCAATTTTATCCTACTCCCACAAGTAAGATGTGACCCAAGGTCGGGCCGGAAAGTGGGGGTTGAAAAGCCAGCGCTCGAGGAGTACTTTTTTTTTTTATTGGACTTACTTATTTGGATCCGTTTCACTAACTAAGAGTTATCTATGAGCTGAAATTATTACACACTTCCTCGCTCAAGTCAAGTCGACAGATTGTAGGACGCAACTTATTTTAGAGATATCTGGATGCATCTTAAAATACTATTTCACACTTAAGTATGACAGACCGACATAAATGGAATTTAAACAGGGATGATACAGCGATGGGCAGAGCCTAATATAAAGATTCTTGGACGCATCTATAAATATGTTGATCTCAAGCGTTCCTAGACGAAAGAAATGCTATTTAAAACGAAAGCGTGACAGAACGATCGATGAACAAAATTTCTTATACAGATGCATGGACGTATCTAAGAATTTATTTTTTACATTATTTGTATATTTTCAATCAAGGAATGTTAACTATTGTTAATAAGAGAATATTTGATATTTCGAAGTTTGCACTTATCGTCTGATTATAGGCAGAATACTGGGTAGGCACAGCTAATCTAAAATAAGATATATCCGTAAAATAGAAAGTATCCACTTTATGATGGCCGCCGTTTCTGAAATTGGAAATTGACAACCGGTGTTTATCCTAAAACAATACCCTATTATATTTTAAGCCGGATTCTTTTGGCAAATAATAATAATTTGTTTTCAACAATTTGTTTCATTATTAACAAATAATAAAATCAAACTGTTTTATAATTGGAATCTTTTAAACTTTTTTGCTTTTGAAAATATTTTTTAACAAATACTCAAATCAAATTTTTTTATAATTAAAATATTTTTTTTTATTTCTGAAAATATTTTTATTAATGGAAATTTAACAAAATTTGAATATATTACAACTCCATATTTTTATATAGTGAAACTAAAGCTAAAACTAAAATATTAGTGAAACTAAAACTAAAAATTCCGCCAAAAGCTAACCGGCCTATAATAAGGGGGGATTATTTTTTAATTAACACCGGTTTTCAATTTCTGATTTCATAAACGGCGGCCATGATGAAGTGAATACTTTCTATTTTACCGATGTGTCCATTCACTGAGCGCATTTCGAGATGAAAATGCAATTTCAAACTTAAGCATGACAGACTGATGGGGTGACCGACAGACAACCCCCCTTGCTGAGATACGTGGACGCATCAAAGATGCTATTTCAAGTTTAAGCGTGACAGACCGACAAAGCTACTATTTCAAAATGAAATGTGACTGACCATTCGATTGAACGACGAACAGAGACTCTTTTTGTACTAATGAGTCACCGCTTGTCAAGGCCCAAAGGCGACTCGAGGATAAGGATTAATGATTTTGTCAGGTGAGCAGTGAGGCAAATACCTTGAGGATTGGAGACGATACTTGAAACTGGGCAGAATTTTATTATTTAAGGGGACGGTTCGACAAGAATTTGTTTACATTGGACTTGAAAACGACCCTGTTGTAGTATTCTGGGAAGTAGCCTCGCGAAATTGTGTTCCACGGACAGGTAGTTATCGGAAGGAAACTTTGCACATGGAAGTTCCATTTAGCTTTAGGTACACAGAAGAAGTAGAGGACAATTCTTTACAGTCGTTGTAGCTAGACGAGTTTTTGCTGTGAATGTTTTACTGGGGAGGGGGCAGAGGTTAGAGCTCAGTCGAACACCTACCATGAAAATGTTACAGAGATGGTTGGACGCATCTAAAATAAGATGCGTCCATTCAGTCGCGTTTAGCGATAAAATGCTGCTCCAAACGTGACAAATCGAGGGACGTACGGATAACATTCTATTTCAAACTTCGGCGTGACAGACCAACGGACGGACTGACCGACCGACCGAGCCCCCTATAGATATGTGTGGACGTATCTAAAAGTAAACGTTTCTTTTTGAAAGTCGCGCTTCCATTTGTTAGAGTGTAAGAGAGGGTGGCTGAGAAATACGAAGCTGTAATTGGTCAACTGTAGCCTGATAGGTTAAGGCGAAAAGTATTTTTTTTAAATTACTGAGGCAATCAGGAGTTGGCGAGACATAATGTAACGAGCTTTCCCCTGCCGGGTGGAGGGGGAGGGAGAGGCTAAGGTAAGTAGGAGGGAAATTTGGGAATTTAGTGAAGAATGAACTGATGGAATTCGAATACAATATTGTGATATTTTGAAAATAAACAAAAGTGGTTTCTGGGTTAATTAAGGTATTAAACAGACGATAGTGGTGATGATATTCGGACGGAGGGTGCAGTTATATGTAAATTGTTATCATAATATTATATTTCTTTTTATTAAAAAAAAAATGTATTTGCAAATATAATTGACCTCAGATTTTCATTTTGATTCTCTACGCTTGTTCACAGGTCCAGTGAAGCGTTTTAAGTGCCCGCTTATCATTCCAGGAGAAGATTTCTGTGGATGTCTCGATGAAGTAAGTTCTAAGAAACAATACAAGTTATTCCTTGAAATATACAAGAGTGGTGTCTGAAAAGTAACGGGACATGATGTCACAAATAATTTATTTAAATTCCAAACAAAAAGAACAGTAGGTCAGTAGAGAGATTCCTTAAAGTTGGACAGTGTCCGAGTGAGGAAAGGCAAAGTTAGAAAGTTCTTTGGGTTGTGAAAAGTCTCTGGACAGTTATTTTCAGGCGAAGATAGTCGATGCTTTGGCGTCCAGTGGACAGAGACAAAAGAGAGAAAATTTTTCCTCGTTGTTTTCAGGAATCTCTCTGTTGACCGACCGTGATTCCCAAAAGGGCTGGAGTAGTTCTTCAGGGGGACAGATGAAATCAATGCGCCTTGCAAGCTGATTGGCCAGTGTGTGAGTAAATTGCGTAACAAGGACATTTCTCAGACAGAGAAAATAAGCAATTTTTTATGACTGCTACAAAGTTATTAGATTCATTATAAAATCAAATTTACTTCAATAACAATGTAATAAAATCGTTAACAAAAGATCAATAGCTATGAGGGAACAAATAACAAACACTCATTTAAATAAATATCTTATTTAAATAAATTTCATTTATATAACCAATGCAATATGTATCAACAAACGTCTGATTTACAATTAAATGTGACAATTACAAAAAATGAACAATTAGGAAAAGAAAAAATAGAAGACAATTAGGTGAAAACATACATTAAATTAACGAAAAGAGTTTTTTTTTTATATTTGAAGAAATTCAAAACCCCAAACAGCCATTTTGCATTGACGATCAGACGAAAAAATATTTATAAGCAAATGTGTTATAATATTAATTTAATATTTAACTAAATAATAAATTTTATATTTTAATTTTAAATGATAATTATTAATGCCAAGGTACTCCATATCTATACGTTGTGTGTCCTAAATGTTTGAATTTTGGCCTTGAGGACTCTGAGAAAATCAACGGCAGCATAAGGTCCCCCGTTGCAAAACCTTGTTATGCATTACGAGTATATGTTGAACATTATTTGTTTAGAATCTTGTTCAAAAGTTAATATATTTCAATGGTTTAAATTTAATTAATTAACTAATTATTCTGGTCTAGGTGTTTTGTTATGTTTATTAATGTTCTAAAATTAAACGATTTTTATGAGATTAAACCACCCAAGTTAGTTTAAAATAAAAATGAATCAATTCACAACCATTGCCTATTTTTCAGGTTTTCGTCACGAGAGGATGCCGAGTCTAATATGAAAGGAAAAGGCACATAGTAATAATATATATGAAAATAAACCAAACACATCTAAGAATGGAAGACAAGATCGCTGGCCTCTTTCCAAGTCATAGTGGAGGTGGAATTCGTTGACGATGTCATTTCTACTGTTGTCTTATCTGACCCGAAAATCAGTTAAAATTAACTGTAAATGAATCCTAAAAAAACGGTTGACTCTATTTAAAACAGTCTTATTATTACATAAACAATTATAGTTAATGTTTTTTTAATTCACTTCCCAAAGAGCCAGTAAGTTATCGCAATTTGAATCGAACACATGAAATACAGGGTTATCTCCCTTGTAGAAGGCTTAATTCCCTTACGTCCCGCATCATTTATTTACATCAACCAAATTTAAAACTAACGAGACATTTTTTTTAGCATTTCGAGTGTTTGATTCAAAATGTCTATAAATTACTGTTTTTTTTAACCATTAAATATAGATTATTTCATGCAATAATAAGCTGTTTTAAAATAGCAGAGAGGGGCACTTTTTAGGGATCTCTGTTAAGTTAATATTAACCCAGGACACCAGTAATACATTTAAGACAATGTTTTACTTAGAACCAGGCGAAAAAACAGAAAAAAAAGAAAACACAAAGTACATTTTCTCGTTCACCGGCACGTAAAAATACACGTACAAAAGCACAAACAGGGACACCCATACACACACATACAAATACACGTACAAAAGCACAAACAGGGACACCCATACACACACATACAAATACACGTACAAAAGCACAAACAGGGACACCCATACACACACATACAAATACACGTACAAAAGCACAAACAGGGACACCCATACACACACATACAAATACACGTACAAAAGCACAAACAGGGACACCCATACACACACATACAAATACACGTACAAAAGCACAAACAGGGACACCCATACACACACATACAAATACACGTACAAAAGCACAAACAGGGACACCCATACACACACATACAAATACACGTACAAAAGCACAAACAGGGACACCCATACACACATACAAATACACGTACAAAAGCACAAACAGGGACACCCATACACACATACAAATACACGTACAAAAGCACAAACAGGGACACCCATACACACATACAAATACACGTACAAAAGCACAAACAGGGACACCCATACACACACATACAAATACACGCATTATTGATTACGAATTTAATGAATTCGAATAAAATATTGTTTACAATACTCAATAAAATATTTCGTCTTCCTTAATTTTGTTGTTATTGTTGCGCCTGTGAAGGCAACCGTAAACCACGAGTTGAGATCGACAAATTAATGAGGTACTCATTTTTCAAGTGCTTTCTTATTTGTTTGAGATGTTGAGAACATTTGTATGATTTTAGGGAAGCTTCATACAGCAGGGGGTTCTTTAAGTGATGCAACAATAAGACTTAATTGGCCATCTTACTAGGTTTTCATCGACCAGATAGAAATTTTAGACCATCCATAAAAAAGGTTAGACCATTTTCTTCCCTAAAATAATTCTCTTCTTACCCATCACGACACACCCTTCTATTCTGAAAAAAACCCAAAAACAAACTATTTGATTGGTCAAGACGATTCTCCTTGACCAATCGACAGAAACTTAATTTGGCGGGCTGAATAAAATAAAACTTATTATTCCTCTTGTGAAAATCCTCCTTAATTGAATGCGACGACTTGAATCAAAACATTTCTAGGAACCGTCTATTTCTTGGACGTTAAAATACCCATTTAGTATTAGTTGGACTTCTTAAAGCCGCAAACACAATTAGTTATGCAAAACTTTTCTGTATTGTTATTTAATTTAACAATATTAATACATATTATCCCTTATCCCCGTCTTCTGTGTCGTCACTCTTTCTTTCAGCATTTTTCTGACTTAAGCAAGCGACAACTGAATCGTTTCCTTTCCAAATCACTTTACATCTTCTGTACATTATGTCATTCAGGCATTCTTCTCAGGAATCTGAGTAGATATTTGGAGCCTCTTTTTTTTTAAAAACCCATAAAGCATAAATCGACTCAAATGCCCTTGAATGCTATTATGTTTTAAAGACTTTCAACAGTAACATTTGAATTACTATTTCCCGTAAAATGTGCCAACACACACACACACACACACACACACACACACACACACACACACACACACACACACACACACACACACACACACACACACACACACACACACACACACACACACATATGAATCGGAGTTTGTAAGTTTTAGAAGCTTACAATTCTTTTTTCTCTCTCACTCATATATATATATATATATATATATATATATATATATATATATATATATATATATATAACTGTCCTTTTTTTAAATCTCCGAAACAGTTTCATGGTAAACAGCTGATGATCCCCGTGTTAATATTAGATGCTTACGTTAAGGTCTCCTGTTTTTGTTTCACTGTTAGATACTTA
>OY744527.1:110159621-110202121 GCA_963556195.1 Sepiola atlantica
TTACTTATTCTAAAAAAAAAATTAAAAAAAATCAATAAATAAAAAAGTTATGAATTTTTAAAAATAGGACCCTTATTTTTGCCCACCCTGTATATATATATATATATATATATATATATATATATATATATATATATATATATATATATATATACATTTCTTTAAGTTCAAACAAATGGTTTATATAGTAGCTTAATAGTGTATAATACGGCTAGAACTCTTAATCTAACATGATATAATTCTATTTCATTAAAAATAATTTTATTTACAAATAATTGTTTTTGCCCATTTCGTAAACATACAAAAGCATGGCATACACAATTTACCAAATATTCACAAGTGCATGATTCCCTTTCCCTTTCTTTTAATCACTCCCATCAAAGAGAAACGTTCTTTAGACTGTTTTATTTGCATTTAAGAGTTCATAATACATTATTCCCACCATATTTGTTTTTCCTTCCGATAAAATGCTCATATTTGACTAACAAAAAACCCAAAATGAACACAGAATAGAATAATTAATAAACACTAACCATTATTGTCTTTATTTAACCACTTTTTTTATTTGTCCTTTTCTTTTTCTTCATTTTCACTCCTTTTTGTTTTATCTTTCTCTTAAGGCATATAAATCTATCATGTCGCCATCTTTCAATTTCATATAAGTCACTTCCAGTATAGTAATTTGAGTAAATCGCTAATTTATATCTAAAATATCTTTCTATCTCATTACGTCATCAAAAAATAATTGTTATGTGTGTTTAGCATGTAGGTGGTATCATAGTTGTAGAAAAATATTCTTTCAAACACACTTATGCTCACACATTCCTGACATAGCCACCGGGTCAATATTCTCCCTCCCTCCTCCCTCAAAAAAGAAGAAAAAAAATCACCCAAAGTACCGAATTTTCCGAGAATTATAAATAAAAAAGGTCATATGAAAGAAAAAATATATAATGAGGTTTTGCGTTTGTTTGAATAATGGTCGATAAGTACGGATGGTCAAAATTTAAACAATTTACCTGTTTTGTGTGTGTTTTTATTACTGGCCAGTGTAGTGGACGAAAGCTATTACCGGTGTATATGAGCAATTGTATGCTTTTTAACCGTTGACCGCTGTTCATTTTACGCTGTGAATTGTTTTAAATTCAATTATAATACTTAAAAGTGTTATGGATGAAATTTGAATCAATGTACGAAAGAATTTATTCAGTTCGTTGATGTAAACCGGAAATTCTGGAATGAGTTTAAGTGTGTGTTTAATAGTTATAAGTAACGACGGACAATAAATAAGTATATGTAATCCGATATTCTGTAATTTTGAAGGAATATTAGGTAGCGGTTATTAATTTATTTAGCAATCTTGTATATTATGCATGAAATTATTAGAAGAATTAAATGAAATATTTACGGTGATGATTCTATAAATTATCCGATGTAATTTATTTATCGGCGTTAAGTAGGAGAGTAGGACTAGATAAAGATTAGAGGGAAAAGATTTTGCTACAATCTGTATGGAGTATGTTTTTGTGAGAGTCTGTGATGGCGGTCTAAAAGTAGCATTTTTTGTTAGATGTGGAAACTAGGCATACATTTTTTTAAACACGTTCGAGTGAATAAAGTGAATAGAGTGGTGAGTTTAGTAGTCTATGATGCATGTTGTTATTTTCTTACTCTCGCCAAAGGTACAGGGGGAAAATCATATCTACTTTATATATATAGATAATTAATTGACAAGTGCCATTGTAGACCAATGGACTATTTTTCATGATTTTTCCTTGGGGTTTTCTTTTGTCTTCGTGCAAATTTACTTATTTCTGGGTCTAATGAATATAGAAAGAACCTAAGATTTACTTTCCTAACCCTAACCCTAACGCATCTTCGGCGAGTTGTTTGCTGTTGTTATTTTAATACGGTTATGTGTTGCGTTTTTATTAATTTCAGCAGAAAACCATATTATGGAAGAATTTATTATTATCTAGGATTAATTTAGTTTATATAGTTAATGAGATTATTTATTGAACATATTTAATATGTCGGTATTTAATTTTTATTTATTTATGTTAGTTTAAAAAAAAAAAAATATCGTTATTGTTACTGTGTTTAGTAGCAATGTGTCTTTTTATTGAGCTGCCATTTGAGAGATGGTAAGTAAGTCGCGTCAGAATTACCGAGGCAGATTTGTCACATAACGAGGCCCGTTGTTTCAACGGAAAAGTTTGAGTGACACCTTAAAGGTCAAAGGTGACCCCCAGAACGGAAGTCGACAAAACTACGTGACTTTCAGACAGATATTTTCTGTTTATTTTCCTTACGAGATTTTAGGCAAAGTTGACGTGTCCAGGAGGCCGTTCGCAGTGTGAAGCGGACGCGCACAATATGACTATATATATATATATATATATATATATATATATATATATATATATATATATGTGTGTTATATAATCGATATACATCTATACAAACAAAAGAATCCGGCAAGCAAACGGTAAACAGATAAACAAATGGAAATATATAGAAACGATAAAATAAATGAAAAATATATAGGCCAAATTAAAAAAAAGAAATAAATAAACGAGAGAACTGACTCATGTATAACAATAATAATAATAAAAAAATAATAAAAATAATAATAATGATAATAATAATTATAATAATAATAAGAAGAAGAAAAAGAAGAAGAAAAAGAAGACAAAGAAGAAGAGGTATTTTACATATATTTACTCAAAAATAATTTAATATGCAGATTTAGTTCGATTTTAGTTTTTATTTATCTGTTTTTACAGCATATCATGCATCTTTGGATAATTTAATGTCGAAACACAATATCTATTGTAATAAATGATTAATCGTATACGATTAGTTAAATACAACTTACAATTTTTCCCATGGTATCAGTGTGTAAGTGTATACAATAGACCCGACGGGATTTGAACTCAATATAGTCAATTTCATACTCTGTGACGGAATATATTATCCTAATCACCCCCAACACACACACACACACACACACACACACACACACACACACACACACACACACACACACACACACACACACATATACCAATTTTTCTAAAGGTCTGAGGAAGTTGGTTCTCGAAAGAAGACACAACGGAAACATGTATGCACATATGTAATTAAAACTGTTTGTATAAATAAAAATGTATACTACAGATATATATATATATATATATATATATATATATATATATATATATATATATATATATATAGTTTTTGGATGCATTTAAAGAATATTAATCCCATCTCAAATCTGTGACGTGCAATAAAACACACCAACTAACACCAGTTTTAATTCTTCTACGTCTAAATACCAACATCTCCAAAATTAATTCTTTGTGCCCAGGCGGCTATTACATAGTATTCAAATCGCTAAGAGAAAACAAGTCAATATTAAGAGAAAGCCTGCCAATTTTCTTTTCTAATTAATATTTTCGAATTGCTATAGAAACAAAACACGATTAAAAGAAAACAAAAAACAAAACAAGAAGACAATAAGATATATTAAAAGTTAAAAAATTTATTTCTTTAATCGAAAAATGCACAATTCTAATTATTTTTTCCGGTCAATAGATGAAGAGAAATTAAAAATGCAACGCTGCAAGAAATTGAGAGCAGGCACGCAATGGGTTTGTTGACGGAAGTATTATACTATGACGTCATCGTTGATTTCCGGTTTAACAGGACACTGACGCCATAAAAGAATCTAAAGGACAAAATGATGATATTTTTATAGCATTAAAAAGCATTACAAATTCATTAATAACACAAAGTATTAAACTTATTAAAGCATGACAAAATATATTGTTAAACGCATGATGCTCTGAAGTCGGTCATTAGTGATTGGCTTTACTCGGGGTTTCGGGTTTTTAATCATCAGACACGCTTCACCAGCAACTCAAGCTTATCCTGAAACGACCCCCGCCGCCGAATGCCACGTTTTGCTACACACCATATAAACATTGCAGACAGAATGCATTAGTCAGAAGAAAGAAAAAGACAGACTACACGTGACGGGGACAATCAGCATCAGCCAATGAAAATCGTTTCCGCCACTCCTCGGGTTGAACACTGTCGTTAGTGATATTACCAACTATTATAAGCGTGATATAAAGCTATTTGTTAATCAACAAATTGAGCACTGTCATAGTGGTTGACAATGGTTATCAAACAGCGCACACTTCGTAGTCAAGTGGTTAGAATCGCCAACTATCAACTAGATGGTTGTAGGTTCAATACCGACTTGAAGCGGGCGCAAGGATTTATATAAAGTTAGCTATGCGAATGTGCTTATACGTTTCTATTATAAGATTAATTCCTAAACTAATTAAAAAATCGTTATGAATTTTGGAACACAGCTGCTAGGCGTAAAGATAGATTGTGTGGGCTATATTTAGTTTAATTTAGTCTAATACTAAGAGGGCAAAGAGGGGTGGAAGCCCTTCGTTAAAATTTAGATACTTCCGATTATTGTTAAATTTTCACAATAAGTATAATCACCATTTAATAAATATTCCACAAATTTCAGTTTCATTAGAGTAATTTAAAGGGGTTTAGTGCACATAGTTTGGACACAACCTTCCGTTTGAAAATGAAAATATTTCAGATTTGCATTCAATTTGATACATAGCCATTAGACACCAATAAGGTAAGATTTCTTAAATTTCACTTTTTCCTAAGTTTCCTTAAGCCTAAGCCTTAGATTTTCGACATTTTGTAGAATCAAAATCATGTAATAGATTTTGATCAAAATTGCAATAAGAATTCTAGACATATGGTTTAGTATAATTATCTCTTGTTTTTAATCTTCGTAAGGGCACATAGAAGTGGAGCAAAACTGTTCTGTCCGGAGAATTAATTTTACCCATCCTGGGACGGGTATTCTTCTAGTGTATTTATGGCAAATAAGAATTCAAAGATTTTTTTTTGAAATCTAATTTTCACAGAAAAATCTTATAAATGTCGATATGCGCTTATAACGCTAAGCGTTCATTTATGAAAAGTTTTTTTTAAGATACAGAGGCCATACTTATAATCGCATACGTTTATTTAGCTATCATGTACGTAATCTCAGTCTAATAATAATAAACTAATAGTAACATGTGTGTATATTTGTAACGTATTAGCCCATAATTTCTTCTTATGGGGAGATTCAAATATGTTGTAATTTTAAATTTGTTTCCCGACTAAATACAATTTTCTTCATCTCTGAAAAATAAAAATAAATTTATGGAAAACATAAAAACATGTTCATGCATTAAAAAAAATTCAGACAGTCTTTAGTCCTTTTTAAAAAGATGTATTTCTTGATGAAAATATTAAACTTTTATAAATCAGATATATTAGGGTTTTATTTATTTACAACTTTTTTCCATAGCGTTACGTTCGTTTTTTTTTTAAACTATGAACAACGCTTATACTAACTGTACTTTGGTAACGTTCTCGAGTGTTCATGTGTCCAACTGCTTTACATGAAATTGTATGTTTGATCGAAAAGAAAAGTTCGTTTAAGTATTATCAATACATAGTCCTTAATGTATACATGTTCGTATTTTGGCTAAGATCAAAGTGTAGTATCTGTTCCGATGGATACTGCACGCCTGTCCTGTGCAGTTCTAGGAGGTCCACCCTCCCAGGCTTTGCCTCCCCTCTTTGGGGAAGAGTAAGTTTATTGCTTACTGTCTGAGGCGCCCCTACCGGGGAATGCCGACGGGGCTGCCCAGGCAATTTTTAAATGGCCAGAGTGCTCACCTCTCGAGCGCTGGCTTTTCTAACCCCACTTTCTCGACCCGATCTTGGGTCACATCTTACTTGTGGGAGTAAGATAAAACTGTCCTTGTGCCTAACTCCTGGGGAGGAGTAAATAAAATCTTAGCCCGTAAAAGTGTATTCTTTTAAGTAATTCAACATATATATATATATATATATATATATATATATATATATATATATATATATATATATATATATATATAGTACTTAAAAATTACGTTTTTAATATATCATAACTATGATTTCACATTCTTTGCGATCTTTAGATGGCTTAATGCATGAATTTCTGATCAAATTCGGGTTTGTTTGAATTCTCTCTGTTCTTACATCCGGTGACTCATCCCGCAGTCGAATTTTTCTGCTGATCATTCTATTCTATTCTAGAGAGTATTATTTAATGTCTTCTGAAAAAGTATGTTCTTATTTATTTATTTATTTATTATTTATTATTTTATTTTAATATCGATGCCTTTGCATATACTTTTTTATTTATCTATTTGTTTTTCTATTTCAATTTGTCTGTTTTTACTTGTTATTTTTATCTTATTTCATGGTTGGAGGGGGACTCACACACACACACACACACACACACACACACACACACACACACATATATATATATATATATATATATATATAACTATCAGTATATGTGCATATCATGTCTATTTTTATTTATTATTTTTTATTTGGGTATCATACACTACTGACTTTCTGCAATACCTTATTATGTTTGTCATTTTCAGAGATGTGTATATATTGCTGGGCAAAGTTCAATGCATCTTTTATTTTATTTTGATTATAGACGGGTAGAAATAATTTATATCAAACTATACGAAGGTGCATATCTTTATTGTTGATATTGTTGAACCATTTTATGGTAATTTCATATACTATATTGAGTTGAAGTTTAGTTACAGGTTCAATCCGAATTTAAATCTCAGTGTAATATCAAATTCAAATAGAATATAGATATAAATACACATCAAACGTCATATTCCCGACTGGAGAGTTCAATGTATTTAAAGTACAGATCAACTATTTATGAATAAAGAATAACACACCTTAGCACATACTATATGCTTTAGGCATACTGGCCATTTTAGGTATGGAAATAAAATATCTCTATTTTCGTTTTCACCTTAATTACAAATTTTTCAAAAACTCATCATCAGAGAACTTCACTCTTTTCTATTTTCTTGCCACCACGAAAGGAGAGTTCGAAACAAAAGAAGAAAGCATACAAAACACCCAAATATACAAGAACTGTCTTTGTTAGCAATTTTCTTCTGCGGGTCCCATTCTAATCGAGACTGAACAGCATTGATGAGGAGCTGCGTACTCATTCGGCGATCTTCTCTGTCATTAACCCATATTAATGTTCTAACTCTTGCCTCATATAATGTTGTTCCTCTTTGAGGTTGCATTCAATGCTTTTAATAGCATAACATGTCCACATTTAATTGCAGTTTGTAATGAGATGCCCGAGCAAGGTTCCTGTCTTTTCAGTTTCTGAGTATTCGGTTCCCGGTGTTCAGCTCTGGGTATTTAGTCAATAAAAACTGCCATTCAACGCCGCACAGATTCATGTAGCAAAACATCTTTGGGAATATTTAATTTGTAACAGATACGAATCCCCATTCTTATGAAATTGGGTCTGAACTACGAAGGTCATGGTGCCATAACCAAAGAAGAAGGAGGTACTCACAGAATCGACGGAACCATGGAAATTTTGTGTCGCGTCGGTTGGGTCACCACCAATTGACAATGGACATTCCGAATGGTTGACAATTTCTAAAACACACAGAAAAGAGATTGAAGATCGGTAAAAAAGTTGTAAACAAAATTAGCGGTTTTGTTGAAAGTAACGGATAACTCATAACGGTTGCGTTTTATATAAACTTTTTCACTGATCTAACAATTTTTCTCAATTCTTGAAACAAAGAATAAAGGAAACATCAACAATTCATTATGTTCACATGTATTGAAGGTATAGAAAATACTTGGTGGACAGGCCTACTACTACTACTACTACTACTACTACTACTACTACTACTACTACTACTGAGATGAACAATTATAACAATAATAATAACAACAAATAAATGACTAAAAACAAGATATCCTTTATATATATATATATATATATATATATATATATATATATATATATATATATACGCTTGCTATCGAACTAAGTAGATACTGCAAAATATTGAAAGAACAAAAACCAAAATGCATTTATCGTCTGACTGAATTAAAATTAGCAGTATAATAACAACAACACACGGCGCCTGTCAGTCGAAGTAAATTGGTATGAATCAGCATGGTACGATATTTTGACCTGCTTGATTCTGCTATTAGCATTGGTTTCCCCGATAAGAGACCACGTGGAGGTTGCCAACACCCATAGGTGAAAGTGGTTCTATGGAACCCACAGGATTCGAACTTGGCACATTCAGGTCGTCATTTTGCGTCGTTATCCACTTCTCCATCGCCATCCTTTCAAACTGGTGACACCCCTGAAGATTGGCGAAGAGCGACTACTTGCCCAATCTTTAAGAAGGGTGACAGAGCTTATCCAGTCAACTATAGAATTGTGTTATTCATCTCTGTTGTCTGCAAAGTATTTGAGACTCTTTTAAAGTCAGCCACATCATCAATCTATCAAGTCCAACACGGCTTTGTACCGAATAGATTCTACTTAACCAATCTCCTGATTATGGATCACTAAAATCATGGATGATGGCGATCCAACCGACATTGTCTTACTTTACTTTGCCAAAGTTGTTGACGCAGTGAATCATAGATTTCTGCTCTACAAGCTGTAGTCTAATGACTTTAAACCATACGATGGATTGGACTCTCTCTTTTTGATCGTAGCTTTCGAGTGCAAGTCAACGTTTCTTTGTTTAGTGTTTCTAATGTAGTTAATGGCGTCCCCCGGTATGGGTCCCTTGCTGTCCCTGGTGTTCGTCAATAATCTGCCGGAGGGTATCTCCCAGAAAGCCATTCTTTTTGCTGACGACGTCAAGATCATTACTCGCAGAAAAGACTTTGAAGGTCTCCGTAGATGTCTCAATAAAGTTTGGAGATAGTGAAACTAAACCTCTTTGATTTGTCTCTCAATGTGAACAAATGCAAACACCTTTCAACCTGTTCTTCACCTAACACACCACTTGATTTCGAACCTGGGCGATTGATTTTGGACAGGACCACACTGTCCAAGACAACCGTGACAGCCGACATCTTCATACTGTTTTACGTTACTCTGGTGAGACCCATTCTGGAATATGGCATCAAGGCTTCAGTCCTATCTCGTTCGGAATATCCAACACACCCCGCGAGTTATGAAGCCTGCCACACGGATGGACCACAGGCTCCACACAAAATCCTACGAACAACGATTGAAGGCCATCAACCTGTACTCGCTGGAATGTATGCGGTGGCATGGTAACCTTATTCTCGTCTTTAACATCATGGGCGGCTACTATAATGTTCCTCGTGACCTCTTTTTAACACCAGCTCCAAAGAGAGGGCTTCGTGAAAACTCAGAGAAGCTGTACTTGAGACAATTTCGCCCGAATCGTCTGAAAGCTTCGTTTTTGGTTAGGGTTGCTGTACTGTGGTCAGCTTGTAGACGTATAAACAGTTCAAGGCAGCACAGGATGCATCATAGCTGCTGATCTCTGAATGAATACATCACACTTGAGCAGTGAAAGATGTGAGGGGACCCGATTTTGGTGTACAACAGAAAGTTAAATATACCTTTCGAGGGGGTTTTCACCCCAGGGCCAACTTGTGTTCACCACGAGCCCCAACAAAAGATGTATCATAGGCGCGTTCGCCTTAATGGAAGAAAAGCAGCATTCTCTGTCCGTATTTCTGCTCCGTGGGACAGACTGATAAAGGAGATACTGATAATGTCTACGATATCCAGATTTAACTCTGCATTGGGAAAACATTCAGACTGTTTATAGACGTACACATCCTCTAGCTGCTGTCTTTTTACATGGTTTATTGCACTTTGCTATTTTTTGCCAACAACTTTGATTTGATTTGAACTCTAGGGCGCATTTTAAAACTGTCATATTTACACTATCCATTGTTCATTCAGATCAGTTCGTCTTCTAACAAAATATTGAACAAGATACTGAAGTATATACATACTTTACTGTAATGAGTTCGATTCTGACAATATTCTTCATAGCTGTGGCGTTTTACTATGAAGTTGATTTTTAATGAGGGATTTGTATGTGATATGACCGTGTTGCCTGAATACTTTTTTCTATCGGATAGCTGGACACCCATGGAAGAAGGACGACATAGACAATTCAAACTTTGAACATACTGCATTAACTTAGCTATGGATCTCTTTTCTTATTTAAGAGTTGCTTTTGGCTATCTTCACAGAGGCTCGAAAGAAATAAACGCTCTTATCTATCTGGATTTTTATGTTATAACCATTACTCATCTAACTTTAAATCCTTTAACGTGATATGATCAAATCGACTGATCCTCTATGGAGCCCCGTATCAGGCGATAGGTGAATATGGCCTAAAACTTTATATTACATATCGGTCTCTGCAGCGTGTATATATCATTATACACATTGGTTTATACTCCAAGTCACCAACGTCGTCTCACCAATTTCACATGGTTATTTTAAATGGAATATTTATTAGCAGACAGAGTGGAAAATTAGAGGTGACCGGATATATATATATATATATATATATATATATATATATATATATATATATATATATATATATATATATAGGCTGCCACATAAGAGAGAGAGAGAGAGAGAGAGAGAAAGAGAGAGAGACAGAGAGACAGAGAGAGAGAGAGAGAGAGAAAGAGAGAGAGAGAGAGTTGGGTCGCCCTCTATTTGGTTTATATCGCACTCCCGCCCCTACCAACTGGGTTTCTTGAAGACAACAACTTTTTAGCGTAACTGTACCGCCGAGAGTTCTGTCCGAAAAGACAGAATACCCTTTCTCTAGAAATCACGTGGTTTCGTCACATCTGTTTACTCGCTAAGGTCAATCTTTTTACTTTTAATCCGTAAATCATTCTCCCCGCCGAAGTTTGCGGCTATCGCTGTGCAACTCATTTAGCAAATCCTACCGCGCTCCAAAAACATATTACTAAAAGGCAATATGTAACATTATAAATGTATCAGTTAGGTTTTACATTGGAATATCTGTGAAGAAAAATACCTGGGTAAGCCGTTGAATTTAAAATTCCTTGACCATTATCCATTATGTGAACGGTTCCTTTTACAAAAGAAACTTCAAGTTTGTGCCATTCATGAATATTCTGTAGAGAAATAAAAAAACAAAAAAACATATTGGTTCAAAATGATTAAGCATCAGATTGATTTTATATCTGGTAAAGGCGTCTTAATCTTAGTAAAATTCTCCCCTAAAGAAGATCTTATTTCAGCTAACATACGCCAGAAAAGCATCGGTAAAATTGAAAATTACAGTACCATTTTATAATGTACATAAATTATTAAAAAATTATTTAAGCAATATAAGCCGTTAACAATATTTACCCAAATTTATATAAGGTTCTATTGCTTAAATAATTTAAAATTAGACATTGTTAAATGAATAACTTCTTTATTTTTAACTTTCCTGCGAGCCAACGCCATGTTTAAACATTTAAGATTGATACAAATTTAAAAGCTTCCGTTACGGCATCGTAGCCAATAACAGCCCGAAAAAAGACTACAGAAAATGAAACAATTCTTAATATCTCTGAAGAATGCATTTTTTTCCCAAAAAATTAGATTAAAAAATTGCACTGTTAATGGCTTCTATTGCTTAAATGATTTCAAATTAAACAATGCTTCTTAAAAGAACAACTTCTTTATTTATGAATTATAGATTTCATTGTACGTATAATTTTGCTGCTATGTTCAATGAACTGTAATACACGTATTTGAATAAATGATAATGGGTATCACACTAAAAAAGAGGGCGAAAAATAGATTCGTGAAGCGCCCAATGTCCAAAGAGTGACCGTGGTTTTGTGCGCAAAGATGGCTGACACCCGTAACTTTATTATGTATCAAGTAAAATGTCAAATAAAATATAACTATTAGGTTATCCGATGGGTGCTATCCAGATTACAATTCTCTGAAATTTAATGTGAATGTCTAATAGTATTAAATAACATCTATATAATCTAATCTGATATATATATATATAGGGTGGGCAAAAATAAGGGTCCTATTTTTAAAAATTCATAACTTTTTTATTTATTGATTTTTTAAATTTTTTTTTAGAATAATTAAAGGACCCCTTCCGAAGCAAGCATGAGCCGTATTAGCCCTAAGGAACGTACCCTCATTTAGAAAACATTATTTTTGCTTAAAAAACTCAAAACAGTGTAAAAAACAATACTTTAGTTTTTGTAAGTTTTAAGAAGTGTTTTTCGGCTAAAATTTGTTTTGTTTATTTCAAAAAATCTCGGAAGGGTCAGTCTACACACACATAAAGTTTGGTGAGTTTAACTTTTATTTTGTGGAAGTTATTCAAATTCAAGTTATTCAAATTTAAAGATAGGACCCTTATTTTGGCCCACCCTGTATATATAAAGTTAAGTCAGTCTCTTCTTAAAGTTTTATCATCGATAGCTTCCTTCTTACAACTCAATATTTGTTTCTGACTAGCTGCCTGTGGAACTTTGACCCATATTGTTAAGAACAATCAAATGTAATTCGATTGAATTTCTTTGAAAATATATTTTACCATGCTCGGGATATCTTTGCCCTCAGCAGAAAATGTAACTACTAATAGTAATTAATTATAATAATACGTTCGTTCATTTATTATTAATGAATCATAGTTAAATATTATATTTTATTCGTATAGAACTAGAGGTGGAAAGAAAGTCTTTCTCTTTTTACCCGGTGTTGTGCGAGAGTCTTTTAAAATATATTAGCTTTTTAATGTTATATTTTCGTTCTTACTAAAACATGGCTTAATTAAAAATATGTGGAGAAATAAGATTTAACCGCCCCCCCCCAACATTGTTAAATAATAGAAAAATGCATAGTAGGTAAGTAAAAGAAAGTGATACGTTCAAAAACTCCCGAGCAACTCCGAATAATAACAGCTAGTATAATATATATAAGTATTTCGACACATTTAATTTTATAAAATTTTATTTTACGGAAAACTCTTAAAACGTGATAGTATCTAAGGAGCATTTGGAGAACATAATGGTTTACGAGTTTTAAAAGGTAACTCTGTAGTCGAAGCAACTCAAAATATTCACTCAGCTGATAGAGAAAAACGCGAAGATGCTTTCCAAAATTCAGAAATAGAAATTTTTCCCTTGAATATGGAGATCTCCTTGTGGAATTACTTAAAGAAAACCTCGCAGTATCAGTTGAAAATTACTAATGAAGTTTTTCCTGAAACCATACAACTGTTCAGCGTCATCTTCAACAGGTTTGACAACCGGAAACAATTCATGTCATTTCGGAGTTTTTAATTCTTCTATGATTAATTTCCCTACCAAGTCTTGAGAATCTCGCCTATCTTTTACTATTTCCCTGACAGCCGGGGGAAAATAGATGAATCCATAACTTGACCAATGACATCAGAGAAATGAATTTTGCATACCACTTCCGAACTTACGGAAGCTGATATTCTGAAATGGTAACCCATCTCAGTACCGACAAAGCACAACGTTGCTTAACTTTGGTAATCCGACGAGAACCGTCGTAAGTTGTAATAAAATAACTAATAAATAAAAATAAATTAACCTGAACAAAAATCTAGCGCGAGATTTAAACGAAAGTTGATTGAATGCAACTTGTATTCAATTAACCGTATATAATGAATAGTTGGTTATTGTGTTTTGGTATAAAATGAAACAACAACAAATCGTTGATATCACGTAAAACGGACAAACCAAACAAAAATTATATGGTTTCTGAATTTCTTTAGATGAGGATGGATAATTTAGATTATTTGGATTATTCGGACTACTGTTCTCACCTTGAGTGTTATTCTCACAAAATTCGAGCCGATGTAACCTCTAACCTTCTTCAGATGTATCTAGTCAAACTCGGGAATCTTTCTGTCGAACTCTGGAATCTGTACAGAATTTCGAACGGAACTCTCTATATAATCCACGCTGTCGTTCCGTCAACCATGACTGGCCGGGCAGAAGTCTTATGTAATTCGCAATTAAACATTCTTAGTATCGCTCGCATTAAGGATTAAACAGTCAACCTCCGTGGCGTAACGGATAAAGTACTAAGTGAAATTCAGTTCTAAGTGACACTCTTTTGGAGGTTGAAAGTTCAATCCTCAGCGCGGGCGATACTAAGAATACAATTGTGAATTACGTAAGGCTTCTACCCGGTAATGGCTGACGGAACGACAGCATGCTATCCACATGGATTAAATAAAGGGTTCCATTCGAAATTCCATACAGATTCCTGAATTCAACAGAAAGATTTGCGGAGGTTACATCGGCCGAAACGTTGTTACAATAACACTCAAGATGAGAACAGTAGTCCGAATAATCCAGATAACACAAAAAACAATTATTCACTAATCGTACCGTACCAACATGCAGGCATTTAAGGTAAGGTGAAAAACATCTCGCTGCCCAACTCCCCATCTCATGTTCCGCCTTATAAATCTGGCCACTGTCACAGTAGTCCTGTCACAGTGACAATATACCTTGTTTGGGGTGAACAAATGTAAAAAGAACACTGATCCAGTCTTTGTCATGGTGATCTACCCTATTACGCCACTTTATCTGCCTCTACGAATAAAGTCGTTATGATCAATCAGTAGAAGTGAGAAGAGAAGCGAAGTGAGGAAGCAGCCTCTGTCAACCCATTACTTCTGTACTTTCTGTTAATACAATTTATTGTATATGAACTTCTGTTCGTGTTATTTCTTTCGACCCCATAAGGCCACGACAGTTTTGATGGTATAATCACGGCACTGGCACTTTCCGCTACCATCTCGCATGAAAAAAATAATCTGCAACAATTCCGAATACTATTTTTATTTCGAGAGATTCTACTTGAAATCGTTGGCAAGAAAATGCATGTCTGTCTCGAAGCACCAACATGTTCTTACTTGTCTGCGTTTATTTTTTTTGTAGGTCGTAATTGCTTATTCAGTTTTAAGTTGTAAAACATTTTTGAGCGAAAGAAACGTTATTATTATCTTTACTTTAAAAAAATTGTTTCACAGAAAAAGTAAGTGTCGAAAGGAATTGTATATGGACACTAAAACAACTATTTTTAGTTTTTAAATTTTTTTTTGTTCATCACACCTTTGGTTCGGATTTATTTCGCTATTTGGGTGTGTCTGCATTTCATTGACATAAGTAAAATAGTTTTTTTTTCTCTCTCTTTTCCCATCTTGCGTACTTTTCATCACAAGTTGTCTAGTTAAGAGCGAGTTTCACCTGGCCCGTATATGTCACATACATAGGTTCATTACCTTCATCGAAGAGGTTGTGTTTTAACCGACGTTTGTCTAAAAGTATGTCTGTTCACAACTTCACATAATGAAAACAGATCTGATCTGATCTGATCTGATCTTCTTAAAATATATACAAGTTTTCTTTATTTGGCGAAGGACACCGTTTATTTTCTGTTACGGGGAATGTAATTATTATTACTGGTGTATACTCTCTCTTTGATAGGTCTTAGCACAGTACCTGTGTATATCAATTTCCGTCTTTACCTAGCTTCTACCGAATTATACATAGTACGAAGAAAAATGTTTGTGAAATTTCGTGAAAAATATACGCTACTTATTATTTTCATGAGAGAGTAAGTAACCACGATGAATTGCATGTACGTTGTGTTTTTCTATTGACAAAAACATTAGAAATTATGTTTTAAGCAAAAAATAATTCGTTTTGAACTCTTTAACCCTTAAATGCTTTTTGTTTCAAATATGACTTATTCCCCCCAAAAAATGCCTATTTAATATAATATTCAACGAAAATTTGTCAAACTCCAACTTGTTTCACATCTGCAACGAGCCTGTTGGTAAGTGTGAGTAGGTATTAGTATGATGTTCTAATAGTTCACCCGCTAAATAGGCAATCAGTATATTCGATGTCAAACCAATATACAAAGTAAAGCATTTAAGGGTTAAGTCTACTTTTCGTGCGGATTATAAAAAAAAGACTACTTCGCTTTCTTAAAATTTATAAAACACGCATCCAGTTAAAAAAATCCTTTAAATTTATGTGAGATTTGAACTCATGTATTGAAATCGTAAAATATACTGCCTTAGTAATGTGTACTCTGCCGGTTCCTTTTTATCAACCAATCACATGTTTCTATTTGCGTACAATAGACAAACTCGAAAACACCATAACTTTTAATAGTATACAGATATGTTTGTTATGCCTAGTTGGACATCTCTTATTTTTAACTATTTATTTAACTCAACTCTGTTAAATATTCCATCTAATAGTTTGCAAAAATGCCTATTCAATTCATTGTTTAACCATTATTTCTGAATTCATGTAACTTGCTCCCAAAATATGTTACTCTTTTAGCAAAAGAAATTCAATTGCTTAATAGATTTAGTTTAAAAAAAAAAATCTGCATTGACATTAAATTTTAATAATAAAGAAAACAATATTAAAATGTTTTATTATATTTAGAAATTCCCATAAGTATTTTGAAAGTTTCAATTAAATTACCCCGCATTCTTCTCTCGAGTAAAGTAACTAATCCTATTTTTTTCAATCTCTCACTATAACTATAAGTATTTGTGTACATGACGAACCAACATATACTACACTTCCCCCAAAGGAGGATGTAATGCCTGAGAGGATAGTATCATGACCACAGAAGAGATACTACATCTCCCCCCCAACAAAGAAGGAGGTAATCCCTGAGAGAATGGTATCATGACCACAGAAGAAATACTACACTACCACCCTCTCAAAAGGAGGAGGTAAGACCTGGGAGGATGGTATAATAAAAACAGAACAGATACTACACTAACACCCCCCCCACACGCTGTATTGAGCATTTATAGTAAATTAGTCTGAAATAGTATAGTAAACTGAATTTAGCATTGAAAGATAGTCATAGTATAGTTTCGGCTTCAGACAAACAGATAACAAATCCCCATTAGTAATAGATTATTAATCCTAAGGGGATACATTTCACTAATTATATTATTGAATTTCCTGAAATGGAAATGGGTTCACATTGTGAACATCGAAAAGAAAATAAATTAATTGGATTCCCTTAATGAATTCTGGCATTAAAGAGGTTAATCTGTCTTTCGACGTCCATGTTTCGTTTATTTAGTACTAACGGTATTCAACCGACGTTGCCCGTTATAAGATATATTGTTTCTCAGACATAATTTAAAATAAAGTCATCTTTACAATGTTTGCATAGAATAAAAAGTTAAAAATTACATTTGCAATATGAGATCAAGTAATAAAAAAAATGTTAACGCGGTGCTGTTTTCTAAAACAAACTACTTGTTGACGCTGCGTTTTTAACAGACAGTTGTAAAATGGCAAATGGCTTTACCAAATCGAAACTAATTCGTTTTGATTTAATTATTTGAAATCTTAAAAATACCAATTAAAAATAAGTATTTAAGTTGTTAAACCCTTTTAAATACATTATTCACTGAGATATTGTTTGCTTAATTTTATTTTTGTTTTATGAAACAAAGAAAATCTATTAAAAATTGGATTTCATTTCTTTACGTTCTAATATATTTCAGTTATTTTATGGACCAAACCGATAATTACCCCTAGTGACTCCAGATAGAATCGAAGGGAAATTTCAATAGTGTCTTTAGATTCTGTGAACAATTGAACTTTCATTGAGACTTATTTAAAGGCTCTGTTAACACATCGATTTCTATAACACTCACATACAAAGAAACATTGAATTTTATACATAGAGAAGATACTGATCTAGTTTGAAAACAAAATACTCTTTATTAAAAAATATGTACGAATACTTAAAATATTCGTAAAAATAATGAACACATGAATGTAACTCACTGCGTTTAAATTTGCATGTTCAACGTGGTCGTTTACAATGAAGGAGAGTTGTTGCTGTATAGAGTTGATCTTCAAAGCAATTGTTGCCTCAGTGTCGTTTAGGTCAATCACGCATGCGTTGGTTATCAAAGTGACTTCCTGTGAAGAATTCAAAGCGTTTTCTTCCGTTTTGAAACCTACGCTCAGTTGGAACATGTCACTGTATGAATTGCCAGCGAAGAAATGAATGGTAAGGCGACCAGGAGCGAAGTGACCGCTCTGAACTCTTGATGATCGATCATCTCTCGCGTTCTCTTGGATCAAAACGATCGGTCCGACTTGAATGTAAGTATTCTTTGCGTAGTCTCTCACAAGGCCACCGTCAAAAGTTATATTCAAAGTTAGATCACACTCACTTTGACTTGATTCTGAAAATATGAGTTAGCTTAAACGTTTAACTTCATGTATAATCATGTATCATAGATGAATTCATTTCTACATATATTTACAGCTAAACTGTGTACACCCACATTTGAAAAGAATATATACAATTTTATATGTCATTAACAAACTTAAAGCCGCTTTATGTGCGAACGTTAAAACATATAACAAAAGGTTTAAATAAAAGCGAAATTTTTATGCGGAACGAATTTAACAGAATAAAAATGAAAACTATAAAATATAACTATTACATCATAAATAAAGGTTTCCACTTTGCGTAAAGTAACAATCTCCTGTAAACAATAGATTTCTCGGGTTATTGTAGTGTGTTAAAATATATGTAGACAAACAAAGTAAATATAGCGCTACGTCTAGCTACACTGATGAGCTTTTTTTTAGATTAAGAGTTATGATTTAGTTGCTGTTTTTAGAGTTTATTATTTCACTATTACTACTTGCATTGTTTTTTTTTCGGACTATTTCCCCATGGACGTCGATATTTATATTTATGCTTCATTTCGGCCGATATGCTCTCCGACTTTCTTTATTTTCATTCTTTATTTACGGGGATAGTTTTCGCGTATTATGTTTAGATATGATGAAAATATCACCGTAAATAAACAATATATTATATAGCGGTTTAGAAGAGAGACAGTGAATAATACACACGAAGACAGCCGTATGAATATATATTTATTTGAAAATTCTTTACTAATGCGTTCGTCACTCTTAGAGAAAGAAACTTAAATTTAGATCAAGTACTTCTATTCATTTACCACAATACACCAAGCGCCGTTAAAACGAGTATTTACATTGTGTCTTATTCGTTAACAGTCTATGGAGCCCCTGTTGTTCTATCTTTATTTATGAATGTTACTCCTATGCAAATTGTATAAAAACAGAAATACCAATTTATGAAAAACCTTCACATGCATTATGAAATACCAAGTTCTTATGTACGACATGAAAAGAAAACTGGAATCATTCCAGTAATTATAAGAGCCACCGGTGAAAAAGAATTAAAAAAACTACCTGGGAATATACCCGGTTAGCCAAGTGCAAGAAAGATCCAAACAATTTCACTTTAAGGGACAGTTAGAACCCTAAAAAGATCTCTCAGTTGAAGGCTCTGAAATAGTGGGTGAATGTCTAGCATCCGGTAGGATGACCAATCCTCAGAAAAAACGAAGAGAAAAGGAAATGTTAAAAAAGAGGGATACAAATATTTGATATGTCTGATTCCAACTGACAGCAACTTCCGATACCTTCGTCGACTCTTCATTGTGGCTAATAAATCGTCTTGCTTAGCGTGTCTAAGTTTTTAAAATCTTTGTGTAACCCTTAAAATCAATTACATGCCTCATGCCATTCCTTCACAAAAACATTGTGATTCACGTAGTGTATGGTTTACGGAAAAATGAATGCTTCTTTGTCATTTTTTTCGGTAATGCTAAATCAAATTCATACTTCTTTTTTTTTACTGATGGGTCACCAATTATCAAGGTCCGAGGGCAACTCGAGGATAAGGGTTAAAGAGATTGTCAGTTGGACGATGATCACTATCATGAGAGGATTAGAAAAAATGGGTGGAATAGGTAGAAGATTATTTCAGAGGAATTGATTACTCAAGAGGACAGCTCAACAAGCATTAGACTTGATGACGACCATGCTGTAGTCGGTTGGGAAGCAGACTCGTGGTATAATGTTCGACAGATGGGATAGGAAAGACACTTTGTTTATGGATGTTCCGTTTGGTTTTCAGAGAGAGAGAGAGAGAGAGAGAGAGAGAGAGAGAGAGACAGAGAGAGAGAGAGAGAGAGAGTGGTTTTAGATATACGGGTTCTTACTGTGAATGTTTTACAGGGAGGGGGGGCAAAGATTGTTTGTAGCTCAGTCGAGCACCTACCATGAACATATCGATACAGTAAAGAGGCTAGCAACATCCCTTTTGTGTATTATGGGCTGTAGAGACAGGAATAAATCATCCGCACCGGATAGCGAAGTCAATTTTGTACTCTGTCAAGGAAAGAAAGTGCTCCGAGCTGCAGCCCCGCAGATATGACAGCAGTACTCCATCTTAGGACGTATCTGGCTCAACTTTAGCAAGATATTTAATGTGAGTCTTAATTTCAGATATTGGGTGAAAGGCAGTACCATGAAGAGAAAGCCATTAATTTCGACTGGGGAGACGTGAGGATCCGAGCGTAAGTCGTGAAAAAGAGAGAAGTTTGGTCTTCGAGGCGTTAAAAGTAACAAGCCATTTTTTCACCCATTACATCATATGCTCTAAGTCTGAAGAGAGAGAGAGAGAGAGAGAGAGAGAGAGAGAGAGAAAGAGAAAGAGAAAGAGAAAGAGAAAGGGAGAGGGGGACAGAGGGAGAGAGAGATTCATAAAGATCTTGATCATTAATTCTCTTTGCAGTGCTGCCATTAATAGTTGCATGTCTGCATAGATATCAATGAATGATATCAGAATATGACTTGGAAGATCATTTATGAAAATCAGAAAGAGGGTTGGCCCTAGAATGGATCATTGAGACAAGCCGACATTGGTGCTATGTGCTTCGGACTTTTGCCCGTCAACAACTAATTTTATAGACTTAACAGAAAGAATTGATTTGATGGTTGAGAGGGCATTTCCAGATATTCGATAGTTAACGCTTTTGTTGAGCAAACCTTTATGCCAAACCCTATCGAAGGCCTTTGACACACCAAGGGCGATCGCCCGAGAAACAAAGCGCCTGTCGATAGATCCACTGCTCCTGTGCAATATCACAGTCAGCACGTCAGCTTTTTATCTTGCAGGACAAAAATCGTTTCTAATATTTAATCTGAAAGTTTTCATTTCCACAAAAAATTCTAACGTAAAAATTAACATATAGAATCTATATCACATATCTATAATATAAATAAAGAAAACATAATTCTATAATCAGTTTATTATTTATTTATCTTTTACTGGCAATGTTGAAGAGACATAAGATAAATAAAAGCAATGGAGGCGGTTACACACGTTCTGGTCCCGTCTGCTGAGTTGGCGCTGCGCAGTGAAGGCAATTTCACACTGCACCGCGCAGACATTACTAAATACATGTCCAATGATTGTTATATTTTCTAATACCATAATAGGTTAAATATGATGATGTCTAATTACAATATTGCAACAATCTAGAATATATTGTGTGTGTTTAGTAATATTATGCATATGAAATTAAATAAAAAATTAAAAAGTACATTAGTTTATCTCATTTGTCCGTGCGGAACGCTAAAAGGCGTTTTACAGAACCTTAATGTTCCCGAGAAGTCCGGTTGAGAAACGTTGGTCTAGTGGGTGTTGATTAACTTTGTGAGATTAAAAACTCTCGGAACTGAACTCTGACGAAATGAGGGCTTTTTGGCTTGAGAATTGTTAGTGCTGAAATGTTAAAAAAAAAAATGAAAACTTCTCGCTGAAATAAGCAAACTCAATTTTTATTAATTAAAATTAATAGAACAAACTCTGAGATGATTTTCAAATTGACAGCCTGTTGCTTATTCGAGTTCTCTTAATGCACGTCGGCATGGTTAGGGGGGGGGGAAGATAACTTCAGCTTGTTTTAAGTACTCATTCTTAAGACCGCATTTTATTACGTTTACTTCTGCTCGCTTCCTAGCAAGTTTCGTACTTAGAAAATACTTTGTAACATTTTTGGTGACGTCACGCAATTCACACTTTCTCACTTCCCCTTTTCTGTTCACACGTTTTGTCACAACTGACCGTCTGAGCTCGTCAGAAAATTATTTGTCCCTGCTGTCTTTGAATTCTTCTAAGGAGCTTCACACCATAATAATTATTTTACACAGCTTAAATAGCCAAACCTTGCATATACAACATAAGTATGGCATTAGGAATGATCGATAAATGCCGAGAGCGGACATCATCTTCCAAAACGTAATATAAATATAAATATCCACATTAATAAGAACAATAGTCCAAAGAGAATGTAAATTTATAATTAATGAAGATTTGGTATCTATCTGTCTGAAGCCGGAACTATACTATTACTTCTATTAATTGTACTATTGTACTATCTCTTAATGCTCAATTCAGTTTACTATACTATTTCGAACTAATGTACTATCTTTCAATGATCAATCCAAGGGGGTAGTGTAGTATTTGTTCTCTTTTCATGATACCAGCCTCCCAGATATTATCCCCTCCTTCTTTTAGGGGAGTAGGGTAGTATTTGTTCTTTTGTCATGAGACCATCCATTCCAGAGCTTACCTCCTCCTGTTTTGGGAAGGTAGTGTAGTATCTATTCTGTTGTTATGAGACCATTCTCTCAGGCATTACCTCCTCTTTTGAAGGACGGGCAGTGTAGTATATGTTCGTTCGTCATGATACAAACCGTCATAGGCTAGCAAAAATATGTAACCGTTTATCATGATACCATCGGAAGGTGACAGTGGCTCAGTGGTTAACGACACGGACTGACAACCTGGGTGTGCCAAGTTCAAATCCAGTTCGTTCCACAGAAACACTTTCACTTAGGATGTTGTCAACCTTCACGTGGTCCCTCCTGTAAGTACCCGATGTCTTTCTAGAAAGAATTTTGACTAGAAAGATATCGGGTAAACCAATGCCAACAATAGAATCATCTGATTCATACGAAATAAATGAATTAATGATACCATCATTCCAGGTATTGTCTCCTCCAATTTTTTTTTTTTGGGGGGGGGGGGGGTAGTGTTATATCTGTTCTCTGATCATGATACCATTCTCCTTTTTTGGAACGGGGAGTGATATACTAGCAAAAATCTGGTCACGTAGTAATAATAACTAACTAACTAATTAATTAACTAACTAACTAACTTACTATATAGCAATTAAAAACAAAATAATTAAATAAAAATAAATAAATGAATATACGGCAAAGCAGAAGAGTAGCAATGTCAGCAACAAACGGTGTACGGTCAGATTTAGTTCCTGATATTAAACTTCATCCGTAATATTTTTTACTTATACCTAACAATTTAATAAATAAATTAATAAATAAAAATTGGTATAAAACAGGAAGTCTTTAATATCAGGAACTAAATCTGACCGAACACCGTTTGCTGTTGGCATTGAGTCGAGTACTCTTCTGGTTTGCCGAATATGCTAACCTTCTAAGGCTGTGATTATTCCTTCGTTCCAATCACATTGACATTTTTCCTGGTTCCAAACCAATCCATAATGGCATTTCCGCGTCACCCAATTACCAAAGACAAACACCTGGTAATTGTTAATATTAATTGCATCTGCTTGATACCCGTTGCATTTTGGTATCAGTTCGGGTGCCAATTCGTCTTTATCTATCAGCATTGTAGAAGGCGGTAACAGATGTTCATTTCGTGGACTCGTTTGGAAACCCGGATCTGCAAATGGAATTCATTTTTAATTAAAAAAACATAAAACACGTTGTGATATCTATATATATTAAGTCAGGTATGTGTATATGTTTATATATTTATATCTACAAGATTCTCTCCTAAACTAATTAACCGATGATTATGATTTTTGGAGCACAGCTGCTAGATGTATGGGTAGGTAATGTTGGCTATATCTAGTATAATTGCTTCATACAAAGAAGGCAAACATTGACAGTAAAATATAAATAAATACTAAACTGATGCAGCAATTGTTTTCGTTCTGTTTACGTTTATAGTATAAGTATTTTATGATATTGGCTACTTATGTTTATTTTTTACGTTTGAGTTTTGGATTTTTGTGGAAATGAAAACTTTTAGACTATGAAGCTGTTCGTGAAAATTCAAGCACCTCCAATTTTTTGTGAAAATTTTAGAATAGGTATCAGACATCAATTAATAAATATTCTGAAAATTTCATTTAGAGAAATTAAAGGTTTTTTAGGAGGGCATAATATGAGCACAACCTTCCATTTAGAAAATTTAAATATTTCAGATTTGCATTGAATTTGGTCCATCCTCATTAGACACCAATTTAGCAAGATTTCATGAATTTCAATTTTCATCTGTGAGCTTATGCCTTTAATTTTAGACATTTTTTTAAAATCAAAATCATTTAACGAATTTTGATCCTAATTGGGAGAAGGATTCTAGACATAAGGTTTTAGTAGCATTATTTCTTGATTTTAATTTTACCTGTCCTGGGCCGGGTATTATTTTAGTTAAATATATAATTATTGAACTATTATTAAATACTGTCTGTATGTGTTGAATAAAATAATAACTCGGTTAAACTATTTAAAAAAAAACTGATATCCTTTTACTGCGTTTTAAAAATCAGTGTTGCAACACACATTTAAACAAATCACCGGCCTCCCCATGGGTTCTAGACTTTCCGGTCTCTTAGCCATCACCTTCATGAACCGGCTAGAGCAACGAACACTAATCACCTGCCTCTCCTACATATTCTTCTCCAGATACATAGATGACATACTTATCCTCACATCCTCTCGTGATTAAGCCACTCAAATATTAAACATCTTAAACAACACCGACCCCCACATACAATTCACCATAGAAGACGCCAACGATTCCGGTTCACTCTCTCTTTGACTTCAACCATAATATCACCGAAGACGGCTCCATACATACCAAATCCTATAGGAAACCCGCCTGCAAAAACCTTTTTATGCATTTTAAGTCTGCCCTGCCCATAAAAGCCAAAATAGGTCATGCCCACAATGAGATCACCCGCATACAAAACAAATGCGCTTCTACTGCTGACAAAATAACACAAAATAACAACTTCCGTCAACCCTCCAAATTAATGGCTACCCCGCTTCCACCATAGCCCGCCTAAATAAGTCCAAACACACAGACACCGCACCCTCTCCAAAACCTTTTTCTTAAAACTCCCCTTTTTAGTGATAAAATTACCATCTCCATCCGCAAGGCTATACACAAAGAATACCTTTATATCCAACTAACTCACACTGGCACCTCCTTACGCCAGCATCTATCTAAGGAACATACTAACCACACATCAGAACCCTGCTCCCTGACCAATTGCCCTATCCCAACACTGATCTATTTCACCGCACAAACTGTGTATACAAATTACAGTGCATCAAATGCAACAAATTCTGCATAGGAAACACAACAAGACCGCTACACCTACGCATTAAAGATCATATGAACGCCCGTATATCCTCTTTCCACACTCACACAACCCTATGCCACACTACTCAACGCGACATCCACGTCTCTATCCTTGTCTCTATCAGAAACATTGGGGACCTAAGAATCATAGAATCAATCCCCATCTCCAGATTAAACCCCTCACTCAATCAACATCACGAGCTCCACTCACCGTTCATTCTATTATAATCTACCCTCTCATCCACTGACCAACCCTCATATTTCACTCCCCCTCTCAATTTCCTCATTACTTAACTCCTATATTAAGCCATCCACTACTACCACCACCACACACCCAAATAATCAAGTAGGCCCCTCCCCATACACACATTTATCTCAACACACTCTCAGTCACATGAGAATAACAACCACTAACAACCAAAACCCATAATTGACCTATTCTTACTATCCCACAAAATAATTCACCTCATAACCTGGCATTATTAATTAATTTAACAACTTGCTCCCTATTACCCCACATCTAAATACATATAAAATGTATAAAATGAAAAAAAATAATATACAAAAAAAAAATGAAAAAAAAAAAAAAAAATATAATAAAAAAAATTAAATAAAAAACAAGAAGAGAAAATAAAGAATAAATAAATAAACAATAATACACATATTTATAAATAAAATAACTTAATATACAGACTTCTATCGACTGAATCTATAAATTTATTCCCATTCACGACCCAATTTAGTAACAGGCAGAGTTATTCCTCTTACACTGTCTTACGGTTAAAATCTGAATTTAACTAGATTCAATTAAGCCTAAACTAAATTTAAAATCCCCTAATAAGTAACAAATTACATTAATTCAATAAACTAATTTAATGAAACCCACAATTAATGATACTTTTTGAATATATGATAACCAATAACATTTAATAAAATTTAATAATAATAAAAAGAGATTAATTTATTACCTAAAACAAAATTTAAAAAATGCGAAAATAAAACAACACGCAGAAAAAATAAAAATATTAAATAAAAATATATTATCAAAACTAACAGTTAATTAATAACCATGCAATACCTATCATTTATCTAATATTACACACATATTTTTAGATACTACATTTATATACAAAACATAATTTAAAAATTTATTAAATTTATTAATTTCTATTCTCTGCGGGACTGGTTTTCCCCTACCCTACTCTCTAGCATCCATTTTGGTGAATTCTCTACACAGACGGATTTCTCCTTTGGTGTTTATTATTTTTGACAAAGGGAAGATTTTCCCGAAATATTAAATAAATGATTTTTAATAATTATCTGGACTACACACAAACAGACAACATCACACTGGCTGTTATGTAAGATTTTAAGAAAAAATAAATAGTAAGTCCCACTTCGATTTATTATTTTTGTTCCTTCCAGCTTACAACCTACCCGACACTCTGCCTTCTTAAACATACTATTATTATTTCCAGCAATGCTTCAAGCAAACTACCATTCTCTCTCTCTCTCTCTCTCTCTCTATATATATATATATATTGTTGTATAAGGTTGCTATAGGAGAGTTCTCTATATTAATGATATAGTGTATGCAGACCTGCCAACTTGGCATAAATAGTTAAAGTGTTCGCTAATAAGCTAGGTGATCAGGGTCGAGTCATATCAAAGACTCAAAATTGGTATTTGATACCTCCTTTCTAAACATCCATCATTATAAGATGAGGACCAAGGATAAAAGGAGTAATCCTGGGAAAGAAGTGGCGCTGTCTTCTATATCTCGGTGTAATAGCTAATGAGATGGGAGCCTTCGGGTTGCTCTCGACTACAGTCGACTCTTCTACTTTATTTTACTTTATTAAATCCAAGTTTGAAGAGCGTAGATACATGTATGAGCATTTGCTATATGGATGACCAAACTTCATAAAATCTGTCTATTATCAAGAATAGCGCCAAGTGTAAAACACATAGTCATATGATGACAAAACTCAAACAGCAACGATAATTAGCTTTAGAAAATTTATAATGAAACAAAACACTTACGTTTTCTTTGATCAGGTGAAAATGTTATTGTATCCGTATTTCGGGTTTGGTGTGAACATTGGCCACCAGACAGAAACATAACAATCACAATCAACATTGGCGTTAATTTGGTTTTCGACATCTTCACTATATGAAACTGTAAACAAACAAAAATGGATATTTTATATACGCGTACATCCAATCTGCGTGCGTTTAGCGATGAAAATGCTTTGCAAGCTTAAGTGACCGATGGACGAACGGGCGGACTGGTCGACCTACCGACTGACGGGGGTTACCAATTTGTAGCGGGAGCGGCGCAGATGGATGATGCTATTAGTGGTAGAAAGAATGAAACTGTCGTAAATGTTGTTGTGGTGGTGTTGGTGGTGATAATGATTATGATGATGGTAAGCGGCCAGACTACTGTTACAATCCCTATCGTCGTTGTCATTGTTGACGTGGGCTGTATAAGAAAGGGTTGGACTTGCCGTTTCTACTGTTGACTGACATTGTTGTCGTCGAAGTGAATCGCCGTTCTGTCTGACATGGATTCTGAGGAAAAGGTTATTGGCGAAGACGGGGCCTTGTCAAGTGACAAAACTATGAACAGGAGCCCGAGTGTATTTTGAGGGAAGAAACGTAGCCTTTATATACGCCTGGGTCGGCTACTGCCGATGAAAACACTTTGATGAGATCTGATTGATCGGCAGAATGACGATGAGTGCAGAAAGAATGAAATTGTGTTTATTTCTGCCAGTCGAGCTGAATACATCCGGTTTTGTTAGGGGCGCCGAGTTGTAAACGTGGAGGGAGACACAACAGAATCATAATATAGAGATCCGTGGACATACATAAAGAGCAGAACCTCTCCAGAACTCAAGTAAAAACATTGTTCATTTATTTAAATAAGTAAACAAAATTGAATTTACAAATTTATTTAAATATAATTAAAGATTAACAAATCATAAAACAATGAATAACTTAACGACGATTAGAACTAAGCAAAACCGTGAGATGCTTCCACTTTCAAACATTCATCCCCATTCTTAACTATTACTGTGTCGTGCCCCGGTTGCAACTCGGCAGTCTCCTGTAACAATATAGGATGTTAATCTTTCAACAGCTTCGGCGCTTATTGTGAAGCTAGTTAGCATCAACAGCAACTCTGTTGCTAGCACCCTTTGCTACATTCTAAACACCGTTGTACGGATGACAATGCATCACGGCAAACTCTCCCTTACTCCACTTCGTGATGGCTGGCGACCTTCCACTACTGCCGCCGCCGCCGCCATCATCATCATCATCATCATCATCATCATCATCATCATCATCATCATCATCATCATCATCATCATCATCATCATCATCATCATCATCTATAATGGCTCTGGTCCTATTTACAACTAACAGTATCGACTATGCTCTCTATAATTAGCAGCAGTTTCCGGTCATTCCCACGACGACGATGACGACGACGACGACGACGACCACCACCACCACCACCATCACCACCACCACCACCACCACCACCATCACCACCACCACCACCACCATTACCAGCAGCAATAGAAATGCTATTACAAACCTAAACGTAACAAACGGACAGACAAAGTCTCTTATAGAGATGTGTAGGCGTAAATAAAACGCATTCCCATAAAGACGTATACGTTATTGTTCGGAGTGGAGTGTAGTTGATTAAAAAATAATAATTAAACGTTGTCGATTAGAGGTAATGGGAAAAATATCAATAATTGAAATATCATTCTTTTTTCAAGACATAAAAAGTTGCCCTCCAGGGGTGTTTTCGACTGGTCCCCATGCATTCCAGCACCATGCAACGCGCTTCTCCATAGTGGATGATCGTCCGTGTGTTGTGAGGAGCCACACTCTTCTCGAGGTTACCCTGTTAATATGCATGCGCACAGACAGAACACGGCGGATCTAGAAGAGTAAACCTTGACCACAGATCCTTATATTCCACAGGTAGCAGTAGTTTTAGTTGCATTCATCGACAGACCTATGATGGTTTTAAGAACAGCATGGCTTCACATATATATTTGACAATAGAAAGGCATAACTGGTCCAGTCAGTAGAGTACCATGGACTATGTGCAAGTTTGGCGCGCTGCATATACAATGAGCCTTAAGAAAAAAACATACTAACTGTTTCACCATCAATTGGTGGATGCGTTAAGAAAAAGACAAGAAAATGATGCTTGAATATAAATTTTGATTAAATAAATTCACTGGTAAATTCATTATGGAGTTTAAATCAGTTTGGTCTCATGCATGAATATTGTTAGTTAATAAATATATATTTAAATACATGAAAAATGTAATGAATAACGTGATTTTTGCATACCGGAATATTTTACAAGAATCGTTTTTAGAAGTAAAAGTACCTTTGTCTGTTGAAGGCAGCGTAATGTTTCGTCGGAAAACAAAGTCCACGTATTTAACTATTGAACAAAAAGATGCGATTTAAATTCACACAATTTCCATCGTAAAACTAAAAAAAAAGGTATTATCTTGACCAGCTTTCCGTCCACCATACATAACCTTGTAGGCCAACTCTTGAGTATACCGTCCTAACAACAAATCCGTATCTTTAAAAAGATATCGCACACTTGGAGCGTGTTCAACGATTGGCAAGCAGAATTGTGACGGGATTCTCCACGTTTACCTACAAAGAACGGCTCCAAAAACTAAATCTGTTCCCATTTGAGTAGCGAAGGGTGCGAGGAGACTTGATTCTGGTATACAGCATTATCAACGGGTAATGTAAATCTAATTTTAGAAGACATTTTTCGCCCCAAAACCTAGTCACGGTCTCCGCGATCAACTGCAGAAGATGTGCCATCGTCGCTTCCGCATCAACAGAAGAAATGCAGCATTCTCTGTCCGTATTTCTTCTTCGTGGGACAGCCTGCCAGAGGAAGTCGTGATGATGCCTACCCTATCCAGGTTTAAAGTCGCCTTGGACAAACATGCAGACGGTATATCGATGCAATATCTTCTAATTGTCTTTTTACATGGCTTGCTGCACTTTACTATTTTTTTGTTGCTAATAAAATTGATTGATTGATCTTGGTTGTAAGATTCACAATGTAACCTTTTTCAGGTGCATCTTTTCGAACCTTCTAGTCAAACTTGGTAATCTTTATGTTGAACTCGGGAATCTGTACGGAATTTCGAACTGAACCTTTTATTTAATCTATGGGGGTAGATTGTTCTCATTCTGTCAGCCATGACCGGGTAGAAGTGTTCATTTATGCTATTGTTAGTTATTATCGTCTGTAGTAAAGATTGAAACCCTAAAACTCCAGATGATTGTCACTTAGAACTTCCTTAGCCTATTAGCTAGGAGCAAAGTGTAGTATCTGTTCTGATACTACACTTCATCTTTTTGTCTTCGGTCAGTGAAGGAGAAATTCTTCCAGATTGAGGAATTCTTATTTTTTCCCCAATACATTGTGTCCCTTTTTGGAGAGTTAGATTGTCTCCACATTAAAAACCGGCCTTATGTCTAACTTGGCCTCGTGTGGAGGTAAGTAAATAGGGATTGTCACTTAGAATTAGTTGTTAATTTTACAGATTTTCGAGTTCGACTAGAAGGTTCCAAAGTTCAAAAAGATGCCGAAGAAGATCGGAGGTTACATCGACCGAAACGTTGCGAATATTACAATCAAGATGAGAATAGTAGTCCGAATAATTCAAATAATACACATTATCAATTTTCATAAAAAAATTCGAAAACGTAAAACAAAAAGAGTCAGCATATTTTGCCATAAAAGATATAAACACAACGGACAGAAAATAAATAATGAAGAACAAAAAAACGGAATCTTACCGAAAGGAAGCCGGATTCTTTTTTAGTTTAATAAACGCGACGTCACACGAAATATTTTATCAAGCAGAAGTAAGCCGTCCTTATATTACCCTATTCCACGTACGTGGTTTACCCAATTACCTGCAACACCGAACAATTGAGTAAAGAATGCAATCTCCACAAACCTATGAGAATATACCTTATTATGTATAAAAACAATTATATATATATTTTATTATGTGTTGTGTTGGCGCTTTTGTTTTAACGCGTTTACTTTTGAATGTACGCGTAACTTGAGTGCTTAATTCAATTTGATGTATGAGCACGTTTCGTTGGCTTCTGTTTGGATAGCATTATTTACAAAACTCTCGGTATGCGCACTGTTAAATAAATAAGTGTCTGCACATGTCTGAGGGTTTTCCGTGTCGAATATTTGACGAGAGATATGTGATTTTTGAATGTGTGCGTGTTTTTGAGTATGTACTTTTTCAACATACGCACCCCCCCCCACACACACATATATATATATATATATATATATATATATATATATATATATATATAATTATTATTTCATGTATACACATAAAATGTGGATATAATTTTTTATGTATCAATTTTCAGTATTTACTTCAACAGTGCTCAATACGTGAGTAGAGCTAGGTAGTAAGTTATGAAAATATATTTATGGCAATTAAGCTACACAGAGGCTTCCGCGTTTCATCCCCGGGGGGAATCGTCAGGATATATATATATATATATATATATATATATATATATATATATATATATATATACGTATTTATATATATTAATATATATATATATTTATATATATATATGTATTTATATATATATGTATTTATATATATGTATATATATATATATATATATATATATATATATATATATATGTATTTATATATATATGTATTTATATATATGTATATATATATATATATATATATATATATATATATATATATATATATGTATTTATATATAATTATATACTGTAGTCAAATGCTGTCTACTAATGAATTTTCTTGTTTCTGGCGGAAACTGGCCGATGTATCCGCCATAATCGCTATTTATCCGAATGTATTCTGATCCATCATCAGGGGAGGGTATCAGTAAAGGTACGTGGAACTAGGATATTTATAGGGGTGATAGTGCTACCAACAAACAAAAACTTCATATACTACAAGCTCTATACATTAAAAAAACAAAAAAAAACTATCAACAAAATAGATTCTAATTATAGTGACATCCTTAAATGCCTTTAACATTTATATAGTGCTCTATTAGTATAGTAAATAATACGTGATTTCCTGAAGAAAAAGAAAACTATCACTTCCTATAAATATTTTGATACTACTGACCTTTACTGATCGCCATCTCTGATGATACCTCCTGACGGATCAGAAAGTACTCGAGTAAATAGCGATTATTGCGGATACATCGACCAGTTCCCGCCAGAAACAAGAAAATTCATTAGGAAAGAAGGAATGCTGCCCCCTTCTATATATATATATATATATATATATATATATATATATATATATATATATATATATATATATATGACAGACTTGCTTAGGAACGCCCTTAGATGCATAGGGCAGTTGATTTGGTAACGTTAATTACTATGCTAGATACTTTAAAATGTTGTGACTAGTTTCGTAATTCACCTTATTGATTGTGGGATGTTTAGTTTTTATGTAGAGGGCTTGAATATTTAAAAAATCTTTTGATGTTGGTATCGTGGTGTATTATTTAGTATTGTTAACTAGTATGTGTTTATATTGAGAAGAGAAACGTTCATGCATTTTTTAGGTGTTGAAAAATGAAGCTAGTGTTGGAGAGATGCAAGGCAAGTCCTCAAGAAAGTGTTATAGTAGTGAAACCGATGTAACAATTAGTTTTATTGTCGGAGATACATTCTCCCATGGATCATTTAAACTGATATATTACATATGTTCTGTTCTGACTCTTCCCAGGGCCATTTGTACACAGAGCAGAACAACAGGTGACTAGCCTGCAGTTTGCACGAAGTCTCTTGCGCAACGAAGACCAAGTTCCTTCAAACTGTGGTGGCCTTTGGGTATATTTCCAGCGAAGGCCACATTATGTCGCCCTACATAACTGCAAAGGGAATTAGGGGGTTATATTGAGTTGCTGTCTAGCTTCGTCTCATTCTTCCGGGTAAAGTGTCTGTCTGAGAACTTCCACGATTTCACCAGTCCCAACATCCACCCTAACTTACCTGATTGCAACCCCATGTACTATTATGTGGGACGCAGTTGCGACAAACACCAACCGTACCGCCTGCAACATCAGCGGGCGAACTTATTCCCAGAATCAAATCGGTGTTTGGGCGTTTTCGAAGGACACTGTGAAGGCCGCGTGCCCCAGGTTCAGGTCCAGCTTGGAGATGTAGGCGAAGTTTCAGAGCGACTTCTCGAATTGAGCTGTGTTAGGCAAAAGATTAGCTAAGTGATGCACTTTAAATTTTGAAAATAGACTAATTATTGACCATGATATGACGCTTTTCTTCTCTTTTCCAAAAAGTTTGAAATTTGTTTCCCCACCTTCGTAGGTTGAACATTCTGATAAGTTAGATCGCCTATTGATATTAACGACAATGTATAACTCTGGCTAAAAAGAATAGAGCATTCTCGGCAACTGATAATGTTTACTATAAGCATTATGATTTCATTTACTTTGTTTAGTTCATAGATTGTTTCTATAGCGTAAACAAAATGGCCGGGCTTTGATCTTAGTCTTAGGTTCTCGTTTGTTTAGCCACATTCAATAGGTATGATATGGCGAAACTGTCTGTCTCTGCATGATTATATATAAATACATATAAATACTAGATCTACCTATCCGGTATTACCGAGGAGTTTTCTACCAATTCAGTATTTATAAAAATGAGTAAAAATAAGTTATTTGGAAGTAATGCTAAAGCCATTTGATTCTAATAAATTTAGGTGACTGAAATAGGAATGTACCCAATGTTTATTTTATTCTATCCAGAGTTACCTCTTTTTGTTATTGGGGAGATGTTTATCTCCCACAGTAAAAAACACCGACCATTTCCCTAACTTAACGCTTGACGAGAAGCATGTACGTAGGAGGTACAAAACCAATGAATTTATATAAAAAGTAATCATTGAAAAAAGTAACCAGTACCAAAGTTTAAATTTGTTCTTACCCAACAAAAATATTTACATACGCAATTGAAAGAAATTGTATATTTATCTGAAGCCGACAATGTAAATCAATACCCGTAATCAAACATACAATAAACGACAATTTAATTCGATCTCTGGTAAAAGAGAGTAATAATAAGTATTGTAATATTTATTTTAAACGAAAGTCTGGGGAACTGTGAGCATTTCTGAATAAGTAATGAGAAAATGGTTGAAAAAGTAAAAAATTGTATATTCGTAGACATTTAAAACTTATTCACAAAGATGTGCATAAACAAATGAGAGCAACTGGATATCTACCCGGAAATGTTTGTTTATATTTTGTAATTCCTTCTAAGATAAAAGTCAATGAATGTCAACTGAATTCATTTTTCGATAAATAAAAGTTTGCCAAAAAATAGTAATACGAATATTTGTTAATAGTTTAGTTTTACAAATGATTACGTACGAAATTTGCAAGTATCTTTTTATCTTAACGTTTCTATGTAAATAAATAATTTGAAAGAAGTAGTCATTCATAATGTGATTGATAATGTGACGTCTTACAACTAAAAAAATAAATGTTTAAAACTTAGTCATCTATAAATTGTCTATATATATTCCATGAAAAATGCCAGTATACTGAAATCATATGCCTTTAATAGTGTTAAGATGAAAATTTATATACACTAAATGTACAAAAGCAAGGAAATTCCCAAATTACTACATATCAACCAAACCATTTCATTATCACATCACTACAGTATAAATCTCTATGCATGAGTAGATTAAGTGTGTGAGGTGCGCTGAAGAAAAATTCCTACCAGTAAAATACATAGCCCTGTTGTGCTAGCATACCCTTAATGATAATAAAAGTGTAAAAATTTGGGAATTTCCTTGCTTTTGTACATTTAGTGTATATGAATTTTCATTTTAACCCTATTAATGACATATGATTTCACTATACTGGCATTTTTCATGGAATGTCACTACTTTTGTAAAGGCTATGCCTCAGTACAATGGTCATTTTTAAGGTTTTTGGAATTTTCTGGAAAACTAAGGTATATGGTAAACTGAAATTAAAATGCCATCAACTAGACCATAGAACCTCGATCTGAGCCAAAAATCAGCAAAATCCATCAAATAGTTGATGAGATGCAGGGTGGCACACACGTACGTACACACAGATAACACAAAATCATGCCTGACCTTTCTGGATCTCTGGGTTGCCTTGACTAATGATGCTGAAATTCTACACACTTATAGAACCTATCAAAAAAAAAATTGTGCAAAGTTTTAACTAATTTGGTTTATTGGTTTTTGAGTTATGATTGATCAAATAAATGAGATTTCTAGCACAGGCTGTTTTTGAAGTCTATTAAGGGATAGAGCGCTCTCGCGCCTCCATTGATTACACCCAATACTTCAATCAAACTACACCACCCTCTTATTTAAAAATATCTGTCTTTTATGAGTGAATAGTTTTTTTTTTTAAATAACGAATATATTATGAAATGTTTTGCGACGTCTTACCTGTGAAAATTTTTAAAAATAGAATTACAATAACCGCAACAATTTCCCTTCACGGAATTCATCTTATTGGACATATAAAGTTAATTTAAACAAAAGAAGTATTTTTAGATATGAGGTAATGTTTTTTTAGGTACAGGTGAAAAAAGTCTCAGATATGAGGTATTTTTATATTCACCGATAACAAAATAACTGTGACGTTACCCAAGGTAAATGCAAAATTTCAAAACTTTCAAATATTTTCTATTTTTTCCACCCCAGTTCTTATATGAATAAAAATATATAATTGAAATGTCATACATTAATAATAAATGCAATAATATATTGTTGGTAGTATTTACTATTAATATTTTTATTTGCTGCTGAGTATATAGATGGTGTCTAGTGTAAATTAAAGTTGCTGCTGATAAAAAAGATGGCATCGATCTTAAAAATATTCCTAGCCGCGTTGCACCATGATGACCAATGCTTTGATTCCCACGGATTATCCGGACGAAAGTTCACCTCGTAGACAGCTTGAGTTTTGTCGGTAGACGACATGTAGCAGTAATTAATTCCCTCTCCCCTTCTCTCTTGTTGTAGTCGTCTTCTTCGTTTTTTAATAACAGGCCTCGTTAATGTTATTAAAAACAGCACAAATACACCGGGGTCTTATTTTTTCTCGACAGTATAATGTATACCCATATAATGTGCGTAACTCCTACTCCTAAACCCTCCTCTCTGCCGATTCAGTGAAAAGAGATATGTTTTCTACTCATTCGCCACGTAACACTAGCGACTTTCTGTTTGTGACGTAACTGCCGAAACACGTAGCTCTTACTCGACTTTTAATCGAAAATTCGACTCTACTTAATTTTAAACTTACTATGGAAATTCCCCTTTTTGGCACATCCGCATCTAAATATTATTACATTCGTCCCTTCCCGATAAATCAAACTTCATGCTGCATAAATCTTTAAATAACATTGAGAACCCTAACCATAACCCGTTGAGAAAAGACCCGCGATCTCAGCAAATATACCATGAAATTACCAAAACTAACTACCCATCAATATTCTAACAGGAACTCATCTCTAACAAAAACAACAACAAAATATTCCCTAAACTTCTAAAATTACATGACGGGGTTCTCCTAATCCCTCAGCACCCTCTCTCTGGCCTAGGGAACATGTAGCTTCTCCTTGTATTTTATTCCCAAATTGTTGGCTTATAACACCATGAGATACAGAATAAAATCATTACGCTAAATTCAGTTGAGCCCTGTAGACAACTGGTAAGTAAGACTCACATATTGGAAACCATAGCAAATCGCATTCGCTCAAAATCACCCCTCTCTGATTTTAGACGCTATCTAAGACTATTAATGTCGCGTTTTATCTCATTCGCGTGTCCTGCTTAATTACTCACGAGAGATAACACTAAAACGACACAGAAATTAACGGTGTCCTTATTGCGCCTCCACATCACACAAAAACAACAAAAAAACTCCATAGCCAAACCCGTTTTCTTCACATGTAAAAAGAATACACGTTATGTAGATCTCGAAATCTACATAACGTGTATTCTTTTTACAGACATATTTGACCCCCAAATCATCAACAAGATAACACAGAAACACCTACATCTACTGTAAGATGAAACAGGAAAACAAATAAATTAGTTGACGCGACACGAACCCCACTACTATATATACTAACAACCCTCCATCCTCTAGTATCTATAGAGTGGTCCAAAAGTATGTGGAATAGGTTATGTATTAGTTATATTATTACAGCTGTGTTCATAATAACTATTGTTTCAACAAGATGGGGCTCCTCCACATTATTCAAGAGCAGTCCGTTAGTATCTTGATGAAACACTTCCTGAAAAATGGATTGGGAGAAGAGGTCCAATTAACTTGACTCCGATGAATTTTTCTTTTGGGTAGTACTCAAGGACAAAGTTTATAGTCGAAAACCAAGAAGTGAGTAATTTACTCCTCTCCAGGAGTTAGGCACAAGGCCAGTTTTTATCCTACTCCCACAAGTAAGATGTGACCCAAGCTCGGGTCGGAAAGTGGGGGTTGAAAAGCCAGCGCCCGAGAGGTGAGCACTCTGACCATCAAAAATTGCCTGGGCAGCCCCGTCGGCATTCCCCGGTAGGGGCGCCTCAAGCAGTAAGCAATTAACTTACTCCTCCCCAAAGAGGGGAGGCAAAGCCTGGGAGGGTGGACCTCCTAGAACTGCACAGGACAATCCCATAGACCGGCGTAAATCAAGCCCCGAAGGCCAAGACAATACCAGTCTATAGGGTGCAGTATCCATCGGAACAGATACTACACTTTGATCTCGACCAAAAGGCCGAGATTTGAAAAGAGATGCATTTCAAGAAATTAATACCAAGACAGACTTGTGCAAAACTTTTTGTGGAAGCGTATGAGGCAGACTCTAAAGTTGTGTAAATTGTGATGGAAAACAGTTTGAGCATCTCCGTTGATAACATTTAAGGGCTTTTGTATAATTGTTCACAATAACATTCAATTTTCAGTGTAATAATTATGTTTCATTTTACTTCAGTTGAAGTTCTCAGAAATCAAAACTTGAGCTCTATATGAGATACATAGATATTCAAATGTTCTATTCTCTTTTATCTCTCAAACGTTGAGTTAGTAAATAAGTTAAGCACATTCTTCACAACCGAAGCAAGTTATTTATTAGTGTCAGTAAGCACAATTAGCAACTGTCTTTCTTTTTACTTACTTTACGCCTCTTCTCTAAAACTAAAAACAAATGACTGTTCATTTCTACATTTAAGAAATGTCTATCATTTAAGTATTCTTTCTTACCCTTTCTTAAGTATTTTTTCTGATTGTTATATTCGTTTTTTTTCTCCATTATTCGTAATTAATTAGAATTCTTTTTATCTTTTCAATTTCCTTCTTTTTTTAAATTTTATATGTTTAAGTCTTTTTCGGTTTTAAAATCGTGAGTATGCGTGTAATATTTGACGACTTTTGTACCTATTATTTTATATCTTATTAAAGAATCCAACAAAAAACGCCGTATACCAATTTTGATGACTCGAGTTAAAAATATAATTTTCAGTTTTCGTACGCCATTTTCAACGTGTTCTCACCTTTACATTTTTCATTTAACACACACCTTTTTATTATACAAATAGTATACACCCTCTGTCAAAAATGACGAAAAAATTATACTTCGCCACTGTTCACAATAATATTCATATAAAATCATAGAATGATGTCGATAATTTAATTTTTCATATATAAGTTATCATTTCTGGTGACCTAAAGAAAAAACCCAGCAACCGTTGACTGTTTATTTAGAGTGGATGATTTATTTCCGAATTTATTTCAGGCAGCGGGAGTTACGATTTGATTTTTCGTTTCTCTCATCACTGAATAGTTTCGTTCGCAAGAAAAAGGCATGTTTTTACTCAATAACTCTTGTGTGACGGTACGGATTTATATTTATTTATATACAAATAAATATACATTGATTTTTATTATAGAGTGGAGGATACCATAGTTATAGTAAAATAAAATGGAAAAGTGGAGAAACCAAAAAATCTAAAAGGCAAATTCATTAACAGAAACTTCGTCAGAGGGTTAATAAACGAAACGTAACATGATGAAACTGATGGATTTCTGATTTGCCTGTTATATTGTGTGGTTTGTTATTATTTTTTCTATACATTCTGTTAATTCTATCCTTATATCAATTTTATACAATATATATATATATATATATATATATATATATATATATATATATATATATATATATATATATATATATGTGTCTTCTGGCAGCCATTTTGTTTTTGTCAGATTCTCTGCACAGTCAGAGTCTTCCTCTGGTGTTAATTATTTTTGACAAAGGGAAGTTTCTTTTCCCGAAATATTAAATAAATGATTTTTATAATCTACGGACATCACACAAACAGCTAACACCACACTTGCTGTTATGTAAGATTTTAAGAAAAAATAAATAGTAAGTCACATTTCGTATTCGATTTATTATTTTTGTTCTTTTCAGCTTACATCTTACCCGGAATTTGCATTACCCACGGCTTTTGAAAAAACATACTACTAATATATATATATATATATATATATATATATATATATATATATATATATATATATATATATATATATATATATATATATAGAGAGAGAGAGAGAGAGAGAGAGAGAGAGAGAGACTATAGTTAACTGAAAGTGACATACACGATCAACAATAAATTCCACAAAGTTTTATATATACTAATATATTGATTAAAAATATAATTAATTACCGAATAAATGCTGAATATTTGTTTACATTTAAAATGTGACATTTTATTTTGCCATCACTGTATCCTTCTTCCAACCGACACCGACCAGGTAAGTACAGGGCCCAAAAGAAGAAGGAAAAAACCAAACCCAAAAAAAAACAACAACACATTTATTTTATTTGGACCATTTTTCTTATCTTGGATGTTATTCTCACAACGTTTCAGCCGCTGTAATCTTCGAACTTTTTCAGGTGCACCTTTTCGAGCTCTGGAATCTTTATGTCAAATAGAGAATCTGTACAGAATTTCGAACAGGCATGGCTTGTTCTGGTTCTGTCAACAATGACCTGGTACAAGCCTTAAGTAATTCGTAATTGTATTTTTGGTATCGCCCATACTGAGGATTGAACCTTCAACCTTCTGAAGATTATCACTTAGTACTGATTATCACTTAGCACTTTATCCGATTCGCCACAGGTATGATCTAAAAATTCCGAAACATAAAACAACTTATTCTGAAAAGAATTAAAATTAACGTACGAATAAATGTAACTTTTGTTTAAATTCCAGGATTAATATTGATTTAATGCTTTTTTTTTGTTTTTTCTTGTAGAGTAATTTAGCAATATTTAGATGCAAATATGTAAAGATTAGAATCGGAAATTTTCCACATAAGTTTAGAATTATGTACGAGAATTGAAAATCTCCATTAAAAGTTAAGAGTAAATGAGAGCTACGTGTACAGAAAGTTGAATCATGGGTGAAAGTTCGAAGTGATACGTAACGAGAAAGGAGAAGTCTTGCTCTTTGGCAGATGAATCGATTGTGCTCAGTCGCAGTTAACGACGCTCCATCTTCGTTTACTCCCAATTCGGGTCACGGGTCGTCTATAAAGGAATTATATATATATATATATATATATATATATATATATATATATATATATATATATATATATATATATATCCTCGTTTACACACATACACACACATAACATGGAAATAATATTCTAACGAAGTCGCAAATGACAAAAGGAAAAACCAAAAATATTAGTTGTGCATTTTAGTTACCTCCTCACCTGTGATTTTGTAAATGATGTCTAATCATCTCTTCGCGTGAATACAACCTCTATCCAAAAGAAAACCTGTGTCCTGTAATTTGATCGAAGACAAAGACGGCAACAACAGTATTTACACAAACAAATGAAAACAAATAAGACAATAAAAAGCGAAATCTGTTCATTTTTAAAACAGTTATATTATGCACTGATAGTATTTTATTCATATACAAATAAACATCCTATATTTTCTTTCATACAAAAGGAAAGCAGTTAAAACAAGAACTAACACTCAAAGGCAACAACAATTTTCTATTTTATCACGTAAAAAATGGTGGTATCTTCTGAAGTAGAAGTTAAGACAAAACGCTTACTTTAAAATCAACGTGCATTTTCATCAACAAAATTATGAATATCATTTGCGATATTTTTCATGAGCATTAAGATTAAAATGTATTTTATTGATTTCTTAAAATCAATATTTTCAAATTTAATTGAGTGATTTATTTTTACAATAGGTATACGTGAATAGAAGAAAATAATCTATTATTTAATTAACTTAATTTTAAAAAATGTTCAATAATTAACACGTGGTGTGATCTAGTGGTTTGTGTTTCAACTTCTCAAAATAGTTACTATGATTCGATTTACTGCCTTTGAAAAAAAGGTAATTTCAAAAGTGTATTACAAGTGTATTACCTAATTAATTAATTAAAATTAATTAGGTCTTATGGAACGAAAAAATCAAAATAAAGTAACACCTACATGAAGTTTAGATATTTTAATTTCCATTTATCAGAGCGCTTTCGACCATTCTAAGAAATTATATGTCATAAAAAACAATGTAATGATAATATTCGATGTTTTTTGTGTCCACATTTAAATGATATGTTTTTTTTGTATTGAGGGCGTTTTTAATTTTGTAAGGAGAGATTCGTAAATTAAAAAAAATCCTTTTGGTAATTCAATCTTTGTATGATTATATATTGTTGATACAAATTTATTCTTATTTTATTTCAAAGTATGTTATACGTATTTATATGTAGAGGAATTGCAAGTGGTTTCTTATTCTCTTTGATGTTAGTACTTGTGAGAACACATGAAAGGTTATTGTGAAAAAAAAACTAAACAATTTCACGTCGGTCCTCTCACCTACGGACTATTATCCTAAGAACCAAAATGATGAACACTATAGGTGTGATCTCATGCTTTTTATTGG
>OY744527.1:110207121-110252121 GCA_963556195.1 Sepiola atlantica
GGGAAACAGTGAGTAAGAAAGGAATTCCAAAGGCAAGCGGTTGGAGAAAAGAAGCTATCAGAGTAGAAAATCTTCCGACATCTGAGGACTTCTACAGTGAAGGAGTGGGATTTAGCAGCTCGTCGAGGTATATTTATTTAAGAGGGTAAACGTGCAGTAAGTTTTCTTTTATTTATCTCCTTCCCACAGCAGTCAGAAAAATAGTATTTGAAAAGCCAGCGCTCTAGAGGACGAACAAAAATTTATCCGTTGGAATTCCCCGGTAGGGGCAACTCAGGCGATTAGCAATACACTAAACCCTTTTCAAAGTGTGCAAAGGTAAATACTGGGTAGGCGCACTTCCTAGTACTGCACAGGAACATAACTCAGACCGTCAGAAAAAGAAGCCATTCTTGAAAAAAATGGCAGAGACTTTGCCGGTCTGATTTTTGTATGAACTAACCCCGTCGTGCAGTAAGTTAATCGGAGCACATTACGCGAGGGTACTTCTAAAACAAGCGTTGGGATGCAACTTCGGCGATACGACAGGGGCAGGTGCTTGGCAGACAGTACGAGATCTATTATTTTTAAAAATTCTTTTGTTTTATCGCTGTGCAGTGATAGCCACACCTGTATACGACGTGTAAGTGTGTCGATAACTTTGACACTCCCCCCTCTTGGCACTGTTCTGATTTTTGCTGTGATGTTCCCCTTTTGTTAGGAAATAGTCTGGGGACTGGTTCGATATACACTGTCTTTGAGATAACCCCAAAGATAAAAATCTGGGGATTTAAGATTCGATGAATGTGAACATGATTCAGGATCATACCTCTTACTGATGAAACGATCATGAAAGTGTCCCCCGCATGTCATTGAACAGCGATAAAATAAGGATTGTTGGACGTTCATGACCGAAACTTGGTGGACAAGTAAGATGTATACTGTAATTTATTTGTACCAAATATGGTTGGATTAAAGATTGAAGTCAATTTTATTAACGATACCATGTGTGGCATTTGTGTGTGTGTGTGTGGGGGGGTCTCCCTGTAGCATTTTTATCACAAAATGCGCAGATTGAATGAACGCATTTTATTTTAGATGCGTGAAAACATCTCTAGTAGGTCTGTCATACTTACTTCGGTCTGTCACACTTAAGTTTGAAATAGTATTTTCGTAGGTCAATAGCGCTTAAGTTTTAAATAGCCTGTTTAGATGAGTCGACGCATCTCTAAACAAGGTTCTGTCGGTCGGTCGGTCAGGCGGTTCAAAATAGCATTTCCGCACTAAACGCGCAGATTGCTTGGACGCATCTTAAGAATGGACCCGTTCTTGGTTCTCTCTCTCTTTTTTTTTTAGGTTTTATCATTTCATATTTTCCATGTTTTTTTTTATATTTGATCGTCTGTTGATGTATTTCTGCTGAAAATTGATGTTACTTGAAAAAAAAACAAAAAAAAACAACAGAAAATGGCGGACAATTATGTGACGACAGAAACGCAATACTAGTTTCCCACGCTTCTTATTTACGACTCAGTCTTGGAGGAGAAAGGCAGAGTCTCGCATGCCTTTCTCAGCATCAGCATCAACACTTGCTAGCGTCTAAGTTTTTCAACCGTTGATTGTATAGATGTACGTTGTATGCGAAACATTCTGAAAGTTGAATATCGCATTCACATATGATAGATCCACACTTCCTCGGATCTGAAATAAAGCATAAAATAAACAAATTATGTATTTGAATATCATGTTCGCATCTACAAAAATACATTCATTAATATATTAGCTAGAATAACCGTCCCATGACTTATCCATAATATTGAAACATTCTTGGAGCCTTTAATATGAGCAGAAAAGAAAAGAAGAAAATGAAAACTTGAAAATGACAGAAAGATGGTAATATAGGGGTTAGGGCTGGGAACAGGAGCACACAGTGTTACTTATTCATTCCCGGGCAACGCCACATGTGCCTTCCAGTTCAATCTCGTACGACTAATAGTGTAACCGTAAGAACGTACACAGACAAACTGACGGACAGACACAAGTCTCCTTTATTAGTATAGTTTAGACTTTATTGTCTATTTATTTTATACTAATAGGCACCTATAGCGTTGCTAAAAAATAATGAGGACCTCTGTGTACACTTGATCCTATATTACCATTTGTATTCGTATTTACTCTGTTTGTATTCCTTCCAAACTTTATAACTATATATAAGAAGATAAATGATGAGAATAAAAATTGGATGAAATACAATATTTATTGAATCATCAACTAATTTAAACAAAGACTATAATTTTTTAAATTCATTAATCCATAGATTTTCAAAGATATGCGCTTATCATCAGAGGAAAATAAGATGGATGAATCAGTAAAGTTTATATTACTGTTAAGCAAACATTTGAAAATATAAAAAATATAAAAGATATTAAAATATAAAAATACTTAAAAAAATGTAAAAAAATATATGCAAAGATAATAATCTTCATTGAAGAAGCATAGAATGTCCGTGTAAGCATATCCGAGGATTCGGAAATATGAAGCAAATGTAGGGCGAAGCATAGAGGGCAATCCAGAGAATCCGAAGTAGTGAAAAGTTCCGGTTTAAAGGATGGAGGTATTCAAGTCCAAGGTAAAAGTTCATTGGCAGTGAAGTGAATCACCAAACGAATGCAAATATATATGTCCCGAGAAAATTGGTAATTTTGATATATATATATATATATATATATATATATATATATATATATATATATATATATATATATATATATATATATATATATATATATATATATATATAAAAGAGGGTAGTGCAGTATTAGTGCAGTTCCAACGAGAGAAAAGTATATATGTAAAGGAGTAAGGCTACCAACATTTGTAGAATGTTTTTTTCAACATTTATTTATTATTTTGTTGTTTTTTTCAACATTTATTTATTATTTTGTTGTTTTACCATTTTATGATTTTATATATAACGCGTTTCAAGCGGTGGCCCGCTTTCATCAGATATGAAAATCCATATATATATATATATATATATATATATATATATATATATATATATATATATATATATATATATATATATACAAAAAGGGATTCCTAACTGATTTTCAACTATTATGTAATCAGGGGGTAATCGATGGTGTTTAAAAAATTTTAAACAACGCGAAGAAAGGCGTTAACTGTTTCGTTTGAAAACGTTAAAAGTAAATGGGGAAAATAAAATAAAATAAATGTCTTCAAACAAGTCTTATAAACCTTTTACAGAGAGAAGGTTTGAGTTAGGACAACCGTAACGGATTCTAAAAACTTCAAATGATTAGAAAAGCTCCACAAAATTAAGGAGCTCTTTGTGGATGATGTATATCCTTTATATATTGTCGACAAGTGTATCAACAATAAACTCCTTAATAAAAAAAAGACACAATTTTTCACCCTCTAAGTAACCTGTTAATTTATCATAACTTTGGTTGGGTGGCACTTGTCAGAAACGAGGGAAACAAATAATAAATAGTATCAATAATTGTTTTCCTTGTGTTTCATTCCATATTATCCAGAGTATAAGGTCTGCTTTTTCGTGCTATCAGAAAGATATGATGCTTCATACCAACTTAGTAATGTAGAATATAAATGTACTTGTCAGTATGAAGCGAAATATATTTAGCAAACAAGTCTTTTTTTCTAAAAATTAGTGGTACAACCCATCGCTTTAATCCCACCAATAATAATGTAGATTCAGCCATTCGACAACGATTATTGTCTGATGTACATTCTGCCTCCGACAATAAAACGTTTCCATAAGAATTTTTTTTCACGCTGGCTCTTCTAATCACTGCAAATTTTTAGAATACGTTGCGATTGTCTAACTAAAACATTCTCTCTATCGGCAGAAAAGTTTTATTAGATTTCTCGATGTGTTGGGAGACATTTGATTTCACACCTTTACTTTTAAGCGAATAATTAACCCTTTTATTCACGTTGTTTTAGATGTTAAAAGCTCCATCGATTATTACCCCATGATTATATGATGATTCAACGTCTTTTTAATTTAATATATCAATTTTGAACACCACCCTATATATATATATATATATATATATATATATATATATATATATATACATAATTCAAGATGGCGGTCCGACTGCAATTCTTTTATACTATTATCGGGGGCATTGTGAGTGTTATATGATTTGTGTTTTTTTTTTCTCCACGAACTCTGTACTGGATATGACACTTTATGTATGCCTTTCATTTAGGTCTCTGACGAACAACGAGGAAATGATATTAATCGCTGCATTTTATTCGCTGAGAAACAATTTAAAGACCACAAGCAATTCTGCCATAAAAAAATAAAAATAAATGCCTTGATTAAAGACTGAAGTTTTGGCCATTGGAATATAAACAATCACCATATATATATATATATATATATATATATATATATATATATATATATATATATATATATATATATATATATATATATATAACACGATCTTTGTAACATAACGTTAAATTGCATTAAGATAAGAAGATTCTTGTATCTAATGATGTATTAGAGAGTTATCACAGATGCAGAAGCGCCTGGACTGCTGCCGCCGGATTGCGAGCAGGAATTTGATAACCTCTTGTTGGGTGGCCATAGTGTCAAGAGGTCCGAAAGTTACAAATTTATCAAACTAACGATGCCATTCAGTGCATGTATTTTCAACCCTGTTCAGATATATATTAGAAAGATTGGAGCGGTTGATTATTCGTAATTTTCTTTATCATTTTGGGATATGCAAGAAAGTGAAAGTGAAAGTGAACATTCGTTCCTTTCCGAATCGAAGAGGAAGAAACTTGTTTGCATACTCACTCGATGTACACATGCAGTATTCCGAATTGCAATGGTAATCATACTGCACCATAGGATAATAAAACCAATGGCAGTGAAAAGAGCCGTAACAAAGATCATGATCGTAACAGCATCTGAAAGAGAAAACAACAAACAAATATGCATTTATGTAGTGATGTTTTTCAATGCATGCGACACATAAGGCAGTCAAAATAAACCATCGTTTTCTGGTCTGAAGCGAGCCCTCCAGCTTCTTTCCGTTACGATCAAATCTCTCTCGATTGTTTGCTTCCAGTTCATTTTTGGTCTTCTTCTTTTTTTTCCATCGGGTTCCACTGAAGAATTTTGTTTACAAATCTCTCTGGGACCAATCGTAAGGCATATCCGAGCCAGCCTAGACGTCGTTTGCAGATTATTGACGATGCCGCCGTTGGTTAGTGCGATCTCTGATATCTTGGGTAGTAATTCTATCGTTCCATTTGATCTTTAGAATCTTTCTAAGACATTTGAAATCAAACGCGTCTAATTTCCCCTCTTGGCTGATTTTGAGATGCATAGTTTCCCTTCCATATAACAGTGTGGACAAAACGTTGCTTAAAAAAAAAAATCCTAATTTAGATCTGAGGATAAAAATTAACGAAACCATCAAAGATTATCAACCCAGATATTTATACGGCAATGTTAAAATTCACAAAAATGATTCTACAGATAGACCGAAGGTTTAAAACATGCAGCTCACAAACCGTATACGACCCGTCAACTATAGTTCTGACTCCTACTACAAAACATTATTGTGACCAATATCTTCTTCAAACTTGAATAGGTCCAATTATTTTGTCACTCGTCTTATTAAATTTTCGTATTAGAAACATTGAAATTGACCTATGCACCAGTGCCCCAGGCAGTAATCTAAACGGATTATGTTTCAGTTCCTTTGTTTGGAAAAGAATCACTCGACATTCCCACCACTCCATATTCTTCATAAAGTACCAGTCAAGAGGGGAACAGTGGATTTTATGACAATGTCTCAGTCTGTGATTTTTTAAATTTATAAGAAATAAATTAGATAACTCATATTAAGAAACGGGAAATAAATATCTAATTTTTATATACATTAAAACTCTAGCGAAGTGTAACATGATTATGGCTTTTATTAGGAGAAGATTGAGATGCGATGCAATTAACGCTGACAACAAAAAGATGGAAATATTTGTTTGTTTTTTTATAAGGTTAAAAACGGATTTGGTGGGTTTCTAGCTAAAAAATAGTAAAGTGGTCGACATTAATCGAGGGTGACCCGAAAGTTCCCTTTTCATACTAAAATATAAGGGAGGGCGCCACTCCTTTCTCAGGATTACTCCACTTACCCTTGATCCTCACTTTATAATGCTGAGTGTTTAGCACAAGGGGCATCAAGTACCATTTTTAAGTATTTGGCATTCCTCGACCGAGGATTGAACCCTGGTCTTCCGGCTCATTAGCGAACACTCATGCCATTATGCGAAAATGGGCCTGTTTTCTAGCTATGATGATGAAAATTAATGTTCACACGAAAATACTCTCGTTACTTCGTTCCCGTTTAGCTGGCCGGAGTTTACTCCGGGTCGTTCGAGCAGTATGATGTCTTGCAGAAGAGTTCGCATTCTGTTAACCAATTCTGTTCAATCTGTTCGTAGTACAGGTTACCTTCATGGTTCGACCATCCAAAACGAACTTGTAATCAATTATTCCCTCATAATTTTCACCAGTCTATCAAAGTAGCACGTGTAAAAATATCGCAGAGCTGTTGACCCACCCTTGTATATTTAGCCCGGATTGATCTGGCTTTGAACGGATACATAATTTGATTGATTAACAATGCTGTCTGTCACACTATAAGACAAATCTGTTGTCTAGATCATACAATAAATAACCCGGCTTTTAATTGTCGACGTTTCTGAACAGATTTGATCTTTTCTCGGTCGTTTGAAGAGTCTCAAATAGAATTGGTTTTGGAGACACTCATAAAGGCTTACATATGACGATGATTATTAATGGGATTTGCCATTTATCAAGCTGAGACTATTAGATAGAATAGTGGTAAATCAAGTTGACCTCCTTCTGTCGTTTGTAATTTCAAATAAGCAGTCTGTCGGAAATGAAGAAGCAAATACAACACAGTTTTATAAACATACAAGTATTTCTTTATTAGCTGTACCCAGAACCATGAGACAAAGTATTACTACAAATATGACGAATAAAGAAATACATTTATTTTTTTTAGATTTGTTATATTATTAAAGACACGAGTGTACACCCTCAGTCAAGAATGACGGAAAAAATTATGCATCGCTAGTGTTCCCACTAATATTGATACAAAATAGCGTCTCAATTAGTCAAGTTTAAAAATACGATGAAAAGAAAGAAAATTAAACGTATCAATCGGTATAGAAAGAAGAAAGGAAAAAATAAAGAAACGCCTCATTATAGAAATAGAGTGGAATATTTCTTTCCGATTTCATTTCAGACGGTGGTAGTTATTTGCTTTCTCCCTCCCCCTTATCACTTTAAACGGTTTCGTCCGACAGATTGTTTTTACTCGCTTGGCGGGAATAAAATACATTATATTATATATATAAATACATATATTTATATAGAATAAATATGCATGGGTTCTTATATTTATGGACGAGGCACCCCACGCTTAGCATAATTTGGCTCTTATCCGTTTCTTATATAAGGGCCGAATTATGATAATACGCAGCGAAAACTAAAACGGATGCAAATATTTCCAAATTTCGACTCACTTTTTATTTATATATGTTCTCTTCAAGTGGCATTTACAGAAGCGTGAACCATTTTCGAATTCGTACTCTCGCTTGTCGCGTTCTGGAGTTATCTGACTTAGCGCCTTTATTTCTTACCTTTATAAATCCTTATGCTCGTGTGTATTTTGGCCTTGATGAGTAAATCAAATACGGTAAGTCTACGCTTAACGTGATTCGGGATGCTGTCTCCTGATATGTTATCCATCCTAAAATTGATTCGGATAATATTGACTATTCGTTTCTAAACTCACCGTGGTCAAAGTCTGACTTTCTCTAAAACGTACGGAATTAGGATCTGTTCAGGCTAGAACATTCAATATTTTACAAAAAGTCCAAAAAGGCAAAACTCGTACATAAACAAAAAAACAGAAAGAAAAACAAGAGCTGATGATGCATGCCTCCAAAATATCCATCATTCTCTTCGCTTGGTGCATTCAATCTAACAAGACGTATTTCTATTGGTTTTTCTCCCCACGTAGCCATAGCAAGACATATTATTGTGGTGGAAATAAAAAAAGGCAAATGTGGTCTTTCTTCTATCTACAAAGTTTGGTTTGGTAGTTTAACATCAACCCAACTGTTTGGGAGCTATTTTATGCAGAAACCAAATAAATATTGCGAACGATTCATCGTATATAATTAATTGAGCATTGATGTTTTACCCATAACTGGCAGGCAGTTCATGTTATATTTTGTTAGATTTCAATTACGGCATATCAACACTTCAGGTTATTTAATGCTGGATCCAGACATTTTGGTAAATGTTTATATGCTTCAAGTTCTAATTTATACTAAAGAATTACCATTTACATAGGCCACAGTGAATCGAGGATAAGGGTTAATGAGATTGCCAATTGGATGATGAACACTATGTTGAAAATTATGTTGAAAATGATGGACGGAGTGTTTGCTTTTACGAGTTATTCATGATATAAATGTATGTGTCTACCTTCAAATACAATTGAATGTCATACCAGAACTAATAATATTTAAGACATAGATGCGAACTTCACATATGATATTTCTCCGGATCGGGAGGGACCTTAGAATAATGATTACAAAGGGGTAATTCCAAACTCTCAAAAATTCTCAAATTGGGGTATCATTACCGGATGTAGTTTTGTATCATACTCACAACAGATAAGTGTCTTAATACCTTCCCGAACTCTGTTAATACATAAATTATCACAAGAGATCCGAGCGGATTTGATATCTTATAGCTTATTTCGTGGGAAGTGACGGTGGTTAAGTGGATAACGACACGAACTGAAGACTTGAGTGTTCCAAGTTCGAATCCAGTCGGATCTACAGTACCACTTAAGGATATTGACAACCTTCTCGTGGTCATTTCCGTAAGTACCCGATGTCTTTCCAGAAAGATTCCTAACTACAAAAGCATCGGGGAAACTAATCTGATTCACACGAAAGAAGAAGAAGCTTATTTAGTAGTCTGCGACGGTACCTCTATTTAAAAAGCATCCTAAGTTTACATCTCTCTCTCTTATATATATATATATATATATATATATATATATATATATATATATATATATATGTATATATATATATATATATATATATTGATGTATCCACATAAAATTTTAAAAGAGGATATAATTTTTTATGTATCAATTTTCAGTATTTATTTCAACAGTGCTCGATACGTAAGTAGAGCTAGATAGTAAGCTATTAAAATATATTTATGGCAATTAAGCTACATAGGGGGAATCTTCAGGCTAAAATGCATGGAGTTAGTTTTGCCGGGTATTTTTATATACGCGGCTAGCTAGTTAACCAATCAGATTATTTGTTGTTCTCTTAACTAATCGTTGGGCCGGTTAGTTTTACTTCCTATATCCTGTTCTATTGTTCTGTTTTCTATAGAGTAGCGTATATCCTGTTTCTTTGTTGTGTCAATATAAGGGGTGAATTTATTTTAACACGTGGTTCCTTGTATTTCTATTTAAAGTTTTAGTTTTTAAATTGTTAGGTTTTAGTTTAGTTTAGTTTATTTATTTATTTCTGTATTTATAAACCTAAGGTAAATTTAATTCTGTGCAGGCAGCTGTTTGCTATCTCACTTCTACAGTTTAATAGATTTTGGGGGTCTAAAGTTTAGGATTTCAATTGTTTCATTCAGACATAATCTACACGGGTCGTCTAAATTTCTACATGTACTGGCCTGTCGTATTATCTTCCATTCAATTATTGGTGAGCGTCCATTTTCTTTTAGCTCCCAATAGTGGTTTGCTAGTTCAAAAATGGACGCTTGAAAATAAAAGTGAAAAAGTACGTTGTCGAAGTTATCGTCTGCTAGCCTTCGCGTTGGCACCGCTCGTAGTATAGTATTCCAAACATTAGTTTTATTCAAAAATATTCTAAATATATTTCAAGAACAGATATTGGCTTTTATATACGCAGAGGTTTATGTTTAAATTCGTAGAACTTTCCTTAATTTTTGATAATGTTTTAAAGTTGCATGGGGTCAAATGTTTCACCGAACAAAAAAGTGCATAAACTTTTTAGTTTATTGTGAAATTCCTTATTTATATAATTCGTTTTACTTTCTATTTATACTATTCTTAGAGCAAATATTCTGCAATTCTTTGATTGTCAATACGTGTGATGATATCTTTTGCACTTCGCGAGTAGAAATCTAAATAACGATGCCTCGACCCACTCCACTCTCACAATGTCGTTTCCTCCTCCTTCCACATATTTTTTTTTTATTAAAATTCATTTAATTTTCTTTTCTTTTGACTTGTTTTTATTTATTAATTTAGAACAAACGAAATTTCCGAAATGTATAAGAAAAAAGTCAAGAAAAAAAAAATTAAATGATTTTTTATAAAAAATATTGGCATCTTAAAACGTGGTTTACAGAGGCATTTTGTCTGTTTTTCAAAGTTTTAAATTTCTTAAAAGAAGATTCTAGAACTTTTGCCAAATTTGATTATCTTATAAGCGACCACGCGCTTCCAAAAAGCTCATATATTAGGAGACGTTGCTGATCGTACACCGTTCGGCAACACCTGACCGTCACTTCATGCACGTCGAAGTAAACACCCTATTATCACGGAAAAAATAAAGGTATAACCTTTAATTTTGTTTTGATTCGGACTCTCTTTTATCTGAAGATTTTATTGATCGAAATTTATAGGACAAAAAGCTAAAGAAAAACATTTTAAAAATGATCTTTAATAAAAATATTCGTATCTTAAAACGTAGTTTACTAAGGCATTTTGTTTGGTTTTCAAAGTTTTAAATTTCTAAAAAGATCCTTCTAGAACGTTTGCTTAATTTTATTATATATATATATATATATATGTATGTATGTATATATATATATATATGTATGTATATATATATATATATATATATATATATATGTATGTATGTATATATATATATATATATATATATATATATATATATATATATAAGTTGTAGTGTTTTTCTGTTTGTTTGTTCATGAAACCCTGCTAGGAGGTCGGATATGGACCCACATAATCATATATATATAAAAATGCTTATACTTCTGACAAGGGTATTTATTACCGAAAGTACTCAAGTTTAAAAAATAAAAGAAGTTTTTAAAGTAAATAAATAATTTATTTAAAAAAAAACAAATATCTGCGTTGTTCAGGTTTCAAAATATTTTAAAAAAATATTCTCCTTATTATTGCCATTTCATCGACGTTTCAATGTGTCACTTTTCAAACTACCTTATTCACGTAACCGCGTGCTACACACAAGGACATTTCAACTGTTGTCGTCGATAACATCAGGACGAATTTCAACTTGACTGCGGTAGATATGTCTCAGTCAGGGAGAAAGAGGAAGAGAAAAAAATGCTTATACTTCTGACAAGAGTATTTATTACCGAAAGTACTCAAGTTAAAAAAAAGAAGTTTTTAAAGTAAATAAATAATTTATTTAAAAAAAACAAATATCTGCGTTGTTCAGGTTTCAAAATATTAAAAAAAAAATTCTCCTTATTATTGCCATTTCATCAACGTTTCAGTGTGTGGCTTTTCAAACTAATATATATATATATATATATATATATATATATATATATATATATATATATATATATATATATTCTAAATCAGAGTTCCCAAAGTATTTTGATAAGTATATTTCATTTTGATCAAAAGAGATAATTTGTATCTGCGTTCGCGGTTCACATCCATAAAAAGGAAATACGATTTTTACGTTATTTTATTTAAAAGTTGAAAATTATATAAATAAAAAAAATAAGAATAGAAATGTTAATAAGGGGTACAGTAATTGGAGCAGAAGTAGGTGTCCTTATTCATTCCCGGGAAACGCCGGGCGCGCCTCTATGGTGTTAAATACTATAAATTGACCGACATCTATTTCAGTTAATATTACTATACTTACACCGCTCCTTACCTAATCAATGCTGAATCATCGTTCGGCCCCGTCCCCCCTAAAGTGAATATTATAAAATGTTATAACTGAGAATAAAATTAGGTAATATGATGCTATGAGCTGAGCGAAAAGGATCTAAGATCTTCATTCACTCCCGGACAACGCCGGGCCTTCTTACTACTATATTTATAAAGAAGGAAGTAGACACTTAAAACGTTCTGGTAAAATAAGACGAAACGCGAATCGTTACTTTTGACATTTATTTCACTTCTTCAACTGGAGATATTCCAGGTTAACTACAAGTAATCGCAAAAAAAGACGGATCACTCAAGTGATCGTTCTTATACTAAAACGTAAAAAAATAAAATATTTTTTCACGTTTTATTTTACGTCATCGTATTAACGATGATAACACAGAGCAATACTAATAAATAAATAAATCCACATCTGTTTAAAAGCTGAGTCTTTGTCTGTGTGAGTGATTAGACTCTCTTGAATAACTGTTCTATTGTCGATTCTGTTTCCTTATAGTCTTCTGGCGCGTATCCGATCTCATTCTTTTTTGTCTTCGTGATGATTTATCTTCACATTATGAAGACACATGGAATGCCAAAGAAAACAACAACAACAACAATACAAACAAAACTAACAGTTATTCTTTTTTCTATCATAAGTAAAAGGATTAATTGAGTATGTCTGTTATTCACTTAACAGAGTACAACACGCTCCGTCAAAAAATAGCGGCGATAAAAGTTATATCTTTAAAACAAAGCAATCAAACATTACAAAAAAATCGTCAACATTTTTTGATATATAAAAATAACATTTATTTAAATTCAAACAACGAACTATTTACAACATCAGTTTATTCTCGGATATGGTTTATTTCTGGAATTTAATTTTTTTTAGTGTTAAGTCACCACTTATCAAGGCCAAAACCATTCGAGGATAAATGTTAATGAGATGGATGGATTGACAGCCAAAATTGATAAATTCAGTGAACTAAGTTTGATAACTTATGGGACGGTTTATGACAAGTTATTGTTGACATTGGATTTTAAGACGACTATGTTGTAGTTTGCGAAGAGGCAGTGCCACGATAATATGTTCTACAGACGGAAAGTCCTCGCAAAGAAACTCTGCCCATGAAAAATAAAATGTACTACCCTGTACAGGAACTGAACTTACAATATATAGATTATGAGAATTCTGTGTTTAATACACCTTTCCCCTATTACCCTTCTACAATAACTTCATCCGTCATTCAGCTTTCATTGTCACCTGTTAAATAATGTTCGGTATTGATCGACGGATAAACGCTTATCTCGTCATTATGATCATGGATCAATCCATCTCTGATTACATGACTTATCCACGTCCAGATGAGGAATCGAAACATGGCATGACCTCATTACAGTGTTCACTTTGTAAACGTATCAGATTGTCAGGAAACCTCTGCCCGTTTTTTATGAAACGCTATGTAACTATAACGAGGTTACACCAATGAGAACCTAGATGGTAATAAGATGCAGTTCAATAGTGTGGGTAGACTTATCAAAACAATCACAGTCGAATTCTAATTCGACTGTGATTGTTTTGATAAGTTCAAAGTTGAGACGAAAATGAAAATATAAACATTTGATTTCTTGTATTTTGAAGTATCTCCATTCAGGGATATGTTAAGAAAAACAATTTTCAGAATTACGTCATCGATCGAAAGAGAATCGGCGAAAACAGGAGAGAGAGAGTTATGATCGAAGTGAGGGAAGGTTCCGTTTTTTTTTGCTCCCTCCAGTGGGACGCTGGGGAGTTGACTGTATCTCTAAAGCATATTGTACCAAGAGAATATCGACATACTATTACAATAAATTGCAAGTAATAAAAACCTTTCTTGTTTCGATCTTTTTTGCATTTTGTGACCAGTAAAGAGCAAACGCCATAACGTGACATAAAAACACAATGTTAATAAAATTCCTTCGGTTTGAACGGAAAAAGAAACCAATTCATTTTCGTCCTCTACTTGAAGTGATGGTAATCTGTTGGTGCGAAGTCCGGAGAATATAGGGAATGAAGCATAATATCACATGAGAGTTTTGATATTCTATTCAGTGTGAGGCTGAACATCATCTTTCATATAAGTTTAAAAAAATCAATTAAACGTTATATTTCTTCTTCTTTTTTTAGATGAAGATTGATAATTTGCAATATTTGAATTATTCGGACTACTGCTCTCATCTTAGATTTTATTCTCACAACATTTCAGGAGATGTAACCTCCAATCTTCATCTTGTCAAACTCGGAAATCATGTCGAACTCCGTAATCCTTTACGGAAGTTCGAATGGAACTCTTTATATAATCCATGATTGACGGAATAAGAACAATCTCCCACGTGGATTAAATAAAGGATTCCGTTCCAAATCCTGTACAGATTCCAGAGTTCGGCATAAAGATTCCCGAGTTCGAAAAGATGTACCTGAGGAAGTTTCAAGGTTACATCGGCCGAAACGTTGTGAGGATAACATCCAAAATGAGAACAGTAGTCCGAATAATCCAAATAATCCAAATTAAAACTTACTTCAAAAAATGAAAGCGAAAATGAATTAGTTCCATTTTTCAGTTGAAAATAGACGTTGAATTGAAAGGCTTATTCACAAATATACAAAGATCATAGAGAAGAATGGTGACTGCATTAGAGATTCAATAAATCTGATCAAAAACATTATTCGTCTGTCACTCTGGCTGTCCGTTTTCAGGCTTCGTCCATCCAATGCAAACTTAAAATCCATAACCAATTATAAGTCATCATAACACGAGGATTGTTTATAGTAAGGGAAAAATAAATCCATCTTTGGATTTGAATAGTTTCACATACAAAAACTGGAGACAAAACTCATGTCTGATTAAGCTTTGTAACGACTCTGCATTTTCACGATCGTGCGAATATTTTTTCAGATATTTACATATTGAACATAGAAGCCGATTTTTTTTTCATCCTGAAATCAGATCCGAAATTGAATTAATTTCTGTAACTCGGATTGGTCGCAAAATGTCGTGTTTTGTGTTTCGCACTCAGTCCATATATGTTTAGTTTTTTAGACACTCCTTTTATTGATTAAAGCCATTCAATATGTTACAGCCGTAATGTATTTTTGTCATTTGCTTTACGGCGAGTAAAGCTAATCTGAAAGATAAGTTTCGTGTAAAAATAGATTTAGAAATTAGTAACACTGATATTCTGCTGCACCACACCCCAAGAAATTCTAATGAGATTTACCCTGTGCAATGACGTACTGAATCTGTTACAGTCTATTTGCCTCTTTTCCTTCCACGATACAAATACCAAAGTTTGTTTAAGCTCTGAGGAATACGATTTAGTATTTTAAGACTATCTGTATAAAATACGATTTTTGGACCGACTTTAAATTGTTAAACCATTTCCACTAACTTTCTAAAAACGTTCTTGTTGAATTTATTTACAAAAAACACGAATTTTCACGATCATAGAAATAAAATTATTTAAAAATATGCATGTTCGGATCTGTCAGAATGTATTATTCAATTCGCCATTAGATATCGAAGTGCTAATATGTAGATATGTTTATATTCCATGATAAATGCCAGTACACTGAAACTATATGACCTTAATAGGGTTAAGATTAAAATTCATATACACTAAATGTACAAAAGCAAGGAAATTCCCAAATTTTTACACTTTTATTGTCATTAAGGGTATGCAAGCACAACAGGGCTATGTATTTTACTGGTAGGAATTTTTCTTCAGTGCACCTCACACACTTCATCCACTCATGCATAGAGATTTATACTGTAGTGATGTGATAATGAAATGGTTTGGTTGATATGTAGTCATACCCTTAATGACAATAAAAGTGTAAAAATTTGGGAATTTCCTTGCTTTTGTACATTTAGTGTATATGAATATTCATCTTAACCCTATTAAGGGCATATGATTTCAGTATACTGGCATTTATCATGGAATGTCACTACTTTTGTAAAGGCTATGCCTCAAGACAATGGTCTTTTTAAAGGTTTTTTGGAATTTTCTGGAAAACTAAGGTATATAGTAAACTGAAATTAAAATGCCATCAACTAGACCCTAGAACCTCTATCTCTGCCAAAAATCAGCTGAATCCATCAAATAGTTGATGAGATACAGGGTGTCACGCACGTACGTACGTACACACGGATAACAGAAAATACCTCCTGACCTTTCTGGATCTCTGGGTTGCCTTGACTAATGATGCTGAAATTCTACACTCTTATAGAACCTATCAAATGAAAATTTTATGCAAAATTTTAACTAATTTAGTCTATTGGTTTTTGAGTTATGACTGATCAAAGAAATGAGATTTCTAGCATAGGTCGTTTTTGAAGTCTATTAAGGGATAGAGCGCCATCGCGCCTCCCTTGATTTACAAATTAAAAAGCAAATACGATGATACAGTTCTATAACAAGGGTGATACTGTGTTACCTGTAACATGCGTTTATTTCTTTTTACATCTTTAATTGGCCGATATTTCGAACAACAGTCCTTGTATTAAGTGCATGGAATTATTGATTAAACATGTATGTTTATTTTAAAATGGTTACTCATTTAAACACCGGTGCAAATATTTAAAAGTACATACTCAGAATTAAGTCCAGGATTAAGAAGTAACAAAAGTAACGCGGTATAACGGTTTAGACAACTTCCAAAATGTAACTCCTGTTTTAAAATAGATCATTCTACGGTATACTTAAGTGGCAACATGAGCTTCCATGTAAATATTAAGTTATTTTTTTTAGACGTTTTTTTCTTCTTCTGTAATCTGAACATGGGTACGTATTTTGTAATGATCGATTGAACTAAAAAGAAATCGGTATGAAAAAATGTAAGGTTGGGATTAACTATTCAAAGACCGCCAATTGGTGTGATAAAAAGAATCATCGTTTTTTACTGGTGGCGATTTGAATATGATGGGCTTGAACAATACTAAAACGTGGGGCCACAAAAACAAAAGGTGAATACAAAAAGAAACGGGCGTTTTATGCTTATCTTGATGAAAATTATAACAATGAAAAACGGGTGATGAAAAAAAAACGCATAAAACAACAACACAAAACAAACAAACAAACAAAAAAACAAATAAAGAATGAAAAAGCAAAAATGTTCTTGAAGAGGAAATAAATTAATTAGCTGACAAGTAGTGATAAGTGTTCTTAAAAAATGATGAAGAAAATGAAGTGAGAGACACGAGAGAGGGGGGGGGGGTAATAATATATAAGTATATATGCAGTAGATTGTGGCTGCCCATGCTCATCATATACCTACTAGTACACACTCTCCGCCAGAAATAACAGAAAAAATATGCGTCGCTAGTGTTCACGCGCGCTATTAATCTTAATATATTACTAAAATATTCATATAAAATAATAGAATTACGTCAGTAATTTTGTTTTTCCTATATACATTATTATTATCATTTCTGATGACCTACAGAAAAACAAAACACTCACCGTTGGCTAAATTAGAGTGGAGGATTTCTGTTCGAATTCATTTAAGATAGGGTAAGTCGAGCTTGCTATTTGCTTTCTTGCTTCTCTTCATAACTAAAAATTCGTTACGTCCAGCTATATAAAGGCACGTTTTTTACTCGCTAACTTTTGCGTGTCGCCAAGGAAGTATATATATATATATATATATATATATATATATATATATATATATATATTTAAATAAATTTTTCGTGGTACAAAATTTGATAACGGCGAGGAATACGGACGTTTGGGACATTTTTTGGAGGGTCGAATGAGATTAAACAAATATAAAAACGAGAGAAAACGATTAAAAAGAAATGAATTAATGTACTGAACCGGTTTTCGTCCACACTCATCAGAGTAAAACGTGGAAGTGATTGAATATGACTAAAACCTAAAAATAATTTGTAATCAAAACTAGTGACAAGTTTAGGAGAAAAAAAAAAAAATTATGGGGAGGAGAGTCATAAGTTGATCACATTAAGTCCTAAAAGCCATTCCTTTTGCTTACAAAGGGAATGTTTGATTGACTTGATATATATGGCTTCCAGGACTTTGAGGTGGAATAGAGAATGCGATCTACTTATGACAGAAAACCAGTCACTAGTGTACGTCGACGCACATTCGGCGCTATTTATGAGATGGGCAGCAATAGAAGACCCGGATGTATTAACTAAATTATTTAAATTATTTAGTCGGCCCTGGCGTATGGCATATATATGTTAATGAATACACATTAGTCTTTATTATAGAGTGAAGGATATAAAAGTCGACTTTAGCCAAGAATATGAGCATGTACAGGTATCTCTAATCAGGAAGCCTAATTTGAAATATTGACACACAATTATCAGATTTTAATCTGTAAATAAAATATCAGTGAGTTATCCGATTTCAATGAAATTATCAGTACTTATAAAATAATTACTATAATAACGAGCATTTGATTCTTTATTAAAGTAGGTTTCAAGATTTTACTCATTGTTAGCCACGCCCTCCTTAACCGCCTAAACGAAATTAAAACACTGTCATTTTATTCTAGTCCCAATTTTTTTTATTTCTAGAAAGCAAAACCCAAGAAAAATATTTCACATTACCCCCCCCCGCCCTCAACACGCTATGATAAAGACCAATGTGTATTTATTTGTATGTAATTACACATACGTCCTCCCCGTCACCCAAAAGTAAACGAGTAAAACCGTGCCTTTTTCTAAGAAAAAAACATTCCAAGTCGTGATGAGAAGCGAGAAAGCAGATAGAAAGTTAGACAACCCCTTCCGCCTGAAATAAATTCGGAAAGAAATCATCTACTCTGAATAAAAATAGTCAACGGTGTGTATTTTTTTTTAAATAATCAAAAATGATAATGAACATTTTTACCAAGAGAAATAAAAATAATGTACGTAATTCTATGATTTTATATGAATATTAGTACGAACACTGGCGAAGAATAATTTTTCTCCGTAAATTTTAACGGAGGGTGTGCATTAGTATATTTATAAAACGAAAAGCCAACACATCGAAAATATGTCCTAAAATTGAAAATAAACTAAAAATATATTTTTATAGAGAGATGATGTAAAAATTATTTTTAATAAGGATGCTATTTTCTTTCGATTGTTATAGATAAATATGACATTCGACTTGTATTATATGGCTAAGCAAGAACATAATTCACTCGGGAGACTGAATATCTCCGCTTGACAACGTAAGGATGGGCCAAAGTCTTATATCGACCTTACTTCTCCATATTGTATGGAGTAACCACAAAGTTAAGCCATGGAAACGTCGATGAATCAAAAACTATTCATCTGATCAAGCTGAAATTTTGTCATCGTGTTTATCTAAAAGTATCAGATGTATACACCAAATTAACAAAAATCCGTCAAAGTTTTGATTGAACTAACTTTTAAAGGTCAATACCAAGCGAAGATGAGGTGTGGAACTTCATTGACTACACTATGGGCAAAGTAGCGAGTGTCTACGATGAACGGAACCGAAGTTATCGCCACAAATGTGTGTCTTTGTCATTTTCTGTAACCATGACCATAACCTTTAACCAAATATCTCCAAATTAAATCAGTTTTAAATTAGACCATGCCCAATATTTTGATAAAGTATGGTGACGATTGGTCAAGCGATGTGGACGTTAGGGCTGTACATAACAAAGAAACAAAGTTGCAAACTCGACCGAAAACATAACCTCCTTGCCAATGGTAATTAATTAACTTGTAAATATATGGTGACATTTCAAATGCAATATTTTACTAGAATTTTATTTTTATATTCATTTTATAAACAATTGAATCTGTCTTATACTTCCACACACAGACTTTATCATGCACTTGTGGTTCCAATAGCTACATATGCATCAGAAAAGTGGCTGTTAAAAGCAGACGATGAACGCAGGCTCCCAGCGTTTGAAAGTGACTGTTTGAAGAACCATGGTTGCCGACAACCGTCTGGATAGCTGTAGGATAACCCAAATTAATGACACTTTTGGGTTTAGAAATTACATCATAAAGGTTATCAAGAAAAGAAGAACGAACGGGTTTGGCCACGTCGTCAGAAGAGGTCATGAACACCATGTATACGGTGAATTCAACGAAGGATTTCCAGGTAAAAGACATTATGGTAGGCCCCCAAAGCGCTGGACCGATCAGATTCGCAGTGATATAGAGTTTTTTTGCTAATCGTGGAAAGATCGGCAAAGTTCCACGCAATATGGAAGGATTGTGTATCCAGAAAGTGTGCGAATATTCTCTGTGTATTATGCAATGAATGAAAAGGTCAGGAATAGTTTATCTGCGTAAAACCAATCTTACAAAATTTATCTTTTCTCGAGTTCAAGTAATAGCATGCATTTAATAATTTTAAGAAATTTAAATAAAACATTTTCAATAGTATAGGATACCCACACAACAGAGAAAATTTAGAACAATTATTTGACACGTGCATATGTGAAATGTTGGAAGCAGAAAACAAATGTTGATAATAGAAACATTGTTAAACAGGAGAAAACATTGCTATAACAAGAAAAAATACGTATGTTTCATAAGATTTTCAAGTGCGCTTTTCCGTAACCCCTTTTTTATTTTTTAAATGCGAATAAATTCATACTTTTAACAGGGAAACAAAAACGTTTCTGTGTAGTTAAACTCTACTCAGATATTAAACACCGTTGAAGTAAATACCGAAACAACAAAAAATATATACGTAATATATTATTATATATTATAAGATATATGAAATAGAAATTATCTTAAGGAATAGATGCGAAAGTTATTTTTATTCAATCACACCTATATTACCATAAAAAAGCTTTTTCTTGTTTAAAAGAATACATTGTTCTCTGAAATACTGTCTCTCTCTCTCTCTCTCTCTCTCTCTCTCTCTCTCTCTCTATATATATATATATATATATATATATATATATATATATATATATATATACTAGAGAACAAAGATCAAAACACCACCATTATCATTTTCATATTTTTTAAAGTTTATAATAAATTAATCTTTCGTGTTATTCATTTCTAATTTTATTGTCCTATTGTTCCCATATATATGCATTAGTTTTGTCGATATAACAGTAATTAATTAAACTGATTCAATAATAAAAAGAATAAATTACTAAAATGTTTTTAAAAATGTTATTTTCATTAATTTTTTGCTGCTGTTTTATTAATCTTTTAAAATTATATAAAAAAGATTATACTTATTAAAGTCTACATTAAGTTTTTATTTTATGTTTTTGTGTTTAATAATAAAAAGGAAAAACACAAAGTAACCATTTTAAACAACTCAGGAATATATAATTGTTTTATTTTACTAGTTGACGTTACGCGTTTTCGTTTATTCCTTCCATTATATAACCAGTTTTTATGGGAATTTCATTTTTTATTACAAAATCAAATTTCAACATTGAGATATATCAAATAGCACAATCACAATCATCATTTTGTTAATTTCCTCCAAATTACCCAAAATGCGAGATGAAAATTATTTATTTTTCTGTAAAGAAAGTTACATCTAGATTAATTGCTGCTCGGGTAGTTTCCTGCTGGTATAAATAATAAAGTAATATCAGTCTGCATATCGATTTTAGTCATCGATATTTTTTGTCCTGCAAAATCAATGTTTCGTTTTGATATGTCAGTTGTTTTTTGTTCTTTGCAAAAAAAAAATGTAATTCGATTTAATTCGTTTGAAAAATTATTTTATTTCACCGGTACACTTTTCAAAATGATGCCGTCTTAAGAAAAAAAGGAAGAAACTCTATATTAACGAATACAGAGTTCTTTCCCTTTGGACGCAAAATATTTGTTAACATTTCAGTCACATAAATTATTAATTAAAGTACAAAAATCCCAAGCAACACCGAGTAAAGGGAGTATATATATAATTAATTAAGTTCAAATATTAACTAAATGAACAAAACCATTACTTTTCAAAAGTGCTAAATATATATTAGAGCTTTTACATTAAAATAAACATAGTTTGAGTACATACATATATACACATATATATACATATATATATACACACACATATATACACATATATATGTATACACATATATACGCACACATATATACATATATATATACACCCACATATATACATATATATATATATATACACATACATATATATATATACACACACACATATATATATATATAAACAAGTAAATGATGACAATACAAATTGTGCAAAATAAAATATCTATTAAGTCATCAATTGTTAAAAACAAGGGGTTTTAAATGTTACATTTTATTATTATTATACAGGGATGATGACATTTATCTTATTTAAACCCTTTGTTTTAAACAATTGATGCCTTAATCGATACTGTATTTTACACAATTTTTATTTCCATAATTTACTTGTTTATATAACAACTCCTCATAATAGGTATATATATATATATATATATATATATATATATATATATATATATATATATATATATCTCAATGTATATATATCTATCTCTCTCTCTCTATATATATATATATCTATCTATATCTATCTTTATATATCTATATATCTATATATCTATATATCTATATATATATATATCTATATCTATTTATCTAGCTATCTATATACATCTCCCCCTCCCTTGTTTCGAACCCCGACGTTAACTGCTTCAAATTACTACTAATCCTAGACTTTTGACGTTCTCAATCCGAATTGGATTTCAATCAGCAGGCGATATCCAAGCACTGATTTTTTCTCTCTCTCTTTTTAGGCTTTAGTAGCTTTCGACAGTCAAATGTCGATTTACCCTTTCTTACGTTTGCTCCTCCTCCTCCTTCTTCTTCTTCTTCTTCTTCTTCTTCTTCTTCTTCTTCTTCAACTGACGTTCTACAGACACTGGTTGATTGGGCTCTCTTTCTTCTTCTTCCTCTTCTTCATCTTCTTTTTCTTTCTCTTTTCATAACATTCCTCGCGTCCCTATTCCCCTTTTTTGTTATTCTCTGCACGTGACATTTTCTTCCAATCGCATTCTTTGTATATATTTGAAAACGTTTCCGTTTTGAAATAAAGTTTACTAACCGAACGAAAATGGTCGTATCTTGACGGCCGAAATATCTCGGTAGAACTTTACAACATGAGTTTTTGAGTTTATTTTTGTTAGTTGTTGAATTGCTTATTCTTAATTCCATTTTTATTTTTACATATTGTCTGAAACATTGTTTCTTTTTTCTCATATATATATATATATATATATATATATATATATATATATATAGAGAGAGAGAGAGAGAGAGAGAGAGAGAGAGTGTGTTTTTTAGCCTTGATAAGTGGTAAATCATTAGCACTATATATATATATATATATATATATATATATATATATATGTATATATATATATATATATATATATATATATATATATATATGTGTGTAGGTAGGTAGGTTGTGTCGTGTAGAAAGTTTCAATTACATTAATTATGGGAGGTAACATATGAGGTAAAAGAAAAACATTATAGTCACTCTTACCACCTTTAGAAGAAATACAAGATGGACAATGAAGATTGACGTTGTGGAAGAAGAAAAAAACGAAACTAAAACAATACTCATTTTATTCTAGTCCCCAATTTTTTATTTATAGAAAGTGAAACCGAAGAAAAATATTTCACGTTAACCTCACCCCCCTCACTATAATAAAGACCAATGTGTATTTATTTGTATGTAATTACGTATAAGTCCGTCTCGTCACACAAAAGTTAACAAATAAAAACCGTGCCTTTTTCTAGCCCCGGACAAAACCATTTCAAGTCGTGATGGGAAGCGATATATATATATATATATATATATATATATATATATATATATATATATATATATATATATATATATATATATATATATAAACAAGTAAATGATGAAAATAAAAATTGTTTAAAATAAAATATCTATTAAGTTCTCAATTGTTCAAAACAAGGGGTTTTAAATAAGAGAAAACTTATTATTATTAGGAAGGAATACTAACATTTCTCTTATTCAAAAGCATTTCTTTTGAACAATAGATGACTTAATATATATTTTATTTTCCACAATGATGAAAATAAAAATATCCTCAGCATTTACTTGTTCATTTAATTGGTCGTATCTGAGGTAAAAGAAAAAAAAGTCACTTTTACCGCCTTTAGAAGAATGACGAGATGGACAAGAAAGATTGACGTTGTGAGAGAAGAAAAACACATTTCAATATTTATGAACGAATTAACGAAAATTAATGATTTCAACTATTTTCAAACTATTTTCTAACATTTATTTTATGTTTCGTCAATTCAGGGTTAATTTAGTAGAAACAGTAAAAGTGGAAATATCATGATGGCTTTCCTCATTCATCTATACAATTTACTGTTAATGATAATATTACCCTTAAAATAATACATGTATGATAATGTTTTATAATATTAAGGAAAATTGTCTCGTTCTTCTGTAAAAATAAAATAAATAATCGTTATTGTCAGCTAAATATTCTTTAACCTCTTCACTTTGTTATAATTACCCGTCAAAAACAAGGCAGGTTTTCTATTTGATTAATTATTCTTTTTATAATTGATTAAGTGAATTTGAAAATATTCTTTTTATAAAATGATAAAAATTTTGGAAGTTATATGGGTTTGAAATTTGTCCTGTTATTATTATCCCGAGTATTCTCAGTATGGGCATATCTCGCGCACATGCGCGCGCGCGCGCACACACACACACACACACACACACACACACACACACACACACACACACACACACACACACACACACACACACACACACACACACACACACCCACACACACACACCCCACACACACACACACATGTTTTATTTATAATTATGCCAAAAATAATGGTTTAATTTATATTTCTCACAGTATTAGGTTTGTAAAGTTAAATTTTACTTTCAAATGAAATCAATCTATCTATCATTAACATTCATTAAAAAAAAGCTATATTTTTTCAGTATCCGTTTCAATTTGGAATTTTGAAATATATCAAATAGCACAATGACAACCATCATCATTTTGTTAATTTTCTCCAAATTACCCAAAATGCGAAATGCAAGTGAAAAAGTGTTATTTTGTATTTTGAAAATACTAACTGAAAAATAGTGACTTGTATTTAGACATACACATAAGGAAAAAAGAGCAAGACTTATCACACTGAATAAAGAACTAACAGTTCTGGAGACTTATAGAAAACGGTAAATTAGCGGCAAACGAAGTGTCTTGGACTAGTAAATATAGTTTCAGTGATAGAACGTAAAACTGGAGATTAATAAACAGTGTTCAGAATATCTATCCGGTGAATATTTGGTATAATCAAGGAAGATGTCAAATAAAACGTATATGTCTCAATTTTATTAATTTATTGAAACTAGTAAAACCTAAAATATTTTCAACCAATTGATATTCTTTTTCTTATTTCTGTTCAAATAATTCTACGTAAAAACTTTTTAAATAAATAAATCGAGCGTTGTAACCTTTTAATTTATTTATTGCAACAATTTAAATCCTTTAAAGAAATAATCTATTTCTTCTAACCGTAAAATAATTGTCAGCTAAATATTCTTTAAATAAATAAAACGAATGTCTCTTTTTAAGGTTTATTTATGTGAAATTGTAACAATTAGATGGGTATTTAAATTACGTTAAAATTAAAAAAAAATAAAGGCAGTATTTTTTAAAAAACTGGTTATTTCGACGGGACGATGAAATTCGATTTTTTGACAAATTCATTTTAAAATGTCGGACATTTTAAACTTAGCAACATCAGTTAATTTATAGATTGAACGATATCATTTTTATTTAAAAAATGTGCGGAAAGTGATGATATTATATATATATATATATATATATATATATATATATATATATATATATATATATATATATATTTCTCTCTCTCTCTCTATATATATTTTTTCTCTCTCTATATATATATCTCTCTCTCTATATATTTTTCTCTCTCTCTATATATATATCTCTATATATATTTTTCTCTCTCTATATTTCTATATATATATATATTTCTATATATATATATTTCTATATATAGTCTCGGAAGTTTCTCAACCATTAAAACTATATATAAAAAAAAATTATATATAAAAAAAAACAAAACAAAAAACAACAACTTATAGTCTCAAGTCTTCCAGTGGAAAATCACTCATGTAAGTCAATTTATTTTTTACAGTTATTATATTAGTTAGTTTCTAACACTATTTTAAGGGATCATCAGTTGTTTACCATGAAAAACTGTTTCGGTTCTTCTCTCTCTCTATATATATTTCTATATATATATGTATATATATTTCTCTCTCTCTCTCTCTCATATATATATATATATATATATATATATATATATATATATATATATATATATATATACACACACGTGAATAGCGTATAGAGATGATTGTACTTACCTATCAATGGCGTCTAAGGGTTTCGAACCGTAGGAGCCGATGCCACAAAAACAGCCATATTGGTTGAAATCTGTGCAGGACCGATTTGTGTACGTGTGTATCATGTCGCAAATTGCAAGAATGGAACGCTTTGATACTCGACTCACTCGCTTCATATTGAAGCCAACTGAAAGAAAAGAAGCAAAAAGGAAATAAAACAGATAAGTAATTACTAGTTTATACCCGTTTCCTTGCGTGGTGATGGATTTTAATTTCAACCTTTACCTCTTTATAGCTAGCACGAAGAAAACTGTTTGTGAAATTCCGTGAAAAAATACGCTACTTAGTATTGTCATTGGAGAGTAACTAACTTCGATAAACGTATTTACGTATTGTTTTTATTAGTAAAAAATATCAGAAATAATATTTGAAAAAAAAATCGATTTGGACTAATGCCTAACAGCTTTTATGTCTATTTTTCGAGGATTTTCTTTTTCTCATAATCCAAATACAGTTTAAAAAATAATATCATGTTTTTTATGTGTTTTTATGCTATAAGAATTTTGTTAAATTTATAAAACAAGTATCCAGTTAAAAAAATCCTTTAGACTTACACGAGATTGAAACTATGCTATTTACATCGTCAAACCTACTGCCTTAGTAATGTGTACTCTGCCTATTCATTTTTTTGTCAACCAATCACACGTTTCTGTTGCACGAGTATTTAAGATAACCAACTCGATTCATAGCGTTGGTGTAAGGTTGTTTTTTATTTTTAGTTGGAGTCATTTTTTATCTTCTCTGATATCGAGATATCCAAAATTTGTCTTTAAAATGATATTCGTACAGCAGGGCCACCAAGTTTTGTAGAGGAACGATATTTGTCTTGTTTTAGTGACGTATATTAACGTCTTTAAGTATCTATCTTGCATGTTGTATATTGGATATGAAAGAGACGAAAATATATTCATTTAATATAAACAACTTATCAAGGCAACGTAAAAATAAAGTGTTGGAAATGAATGAGAGTTCAGAGAATACCAAAAATGTTATGATGTATGAGGAAATGTTTTGTGTGTTAAGAGAAAATGAGTACACGTGTTCATTTCGACTGAAACCGTGTGCGTTTGTGCGTATGTAAATGGACTAGGGATGAAGGTGCGTGTATATTAGCGAGCCTGTTTTGTTCGTGAGAGAATGTATGTATAAACTGTGTATGTGAGTTCGGTGAGCGGCGTGTGTATGCTTCACTGGACGCTGTGTTTAGCAATTCGTGAAAGTCTCTCGTTGTGTCTGCCGTTATGCACTCAGCATGCGGTGTGAAAGTCGTTCTTACATGTGTTGACTGTAAAAAAAAAAACGGTAAAAGAGAAAGAAAGCTTGTGTGTTTATGTTTTTATAGTGCGCGCGAGATTGCACTGCTATTGGCGGAAGAAACAGCTGATTTGAGCTCCACATGGGCTGTGCACCTATTGTTATATAGCGTGAATATTCAAGAACGTTGGTTCGATTCTGTCTCGTAGTCTTGTTCCTTAAAGAGGTAGGGAGTCGTCTTCTAGGGAGAGAAATATGGGTCGTCGAATATTCTTTGCAACCACTACCGTTTTCGTACCTCTGTATCAGGCGTTCACATTTATTAACAGCATAATTCTAGTTCCTATATAGGAATACACGTGCGTAAATCTACAACAAAATCTTATCCGGAAAATGCAATACGTATTTTACGGTTCACAGGTTTATTGCTGTTATATATCTGTCTGGCCAGAATTTCGTAAAACCGTACTTGTTAGTCGGCCAGAATTAAATGATTCTTAAGCTGGCTTTTGGGAGAGAGGGAAGATTGTCACGAACCCTAATACACGTCTGCTTCAGACGCTCGCTGCTGGAAAAAGGTCTGACTGCTATTTCTTTAACTATTTCCATGACGTCACTCAAAAAATCTTGTCCCCCCCCCACCCTCGCTAATTATGCAACAATATTAATTGTACGGGAAAAAGATTACAAATAAATGTGACGAGATTACCACGTCGTGATCAGAAAAGGTAAGATAGTAAATAAAAATGATAACCTAGATTGTAACGATATGCAGGTCAGTGTAGACGTCCTGTTTGGAATAAGACTGTGATTGTTTTGATGATTGCAAGATTTAAACTAAAATTGAAATTGTAGACATTGTATTGTTTTTTTTTTAAAGTATTTTATTTACCTCCTCGTCAGGAGGTTAGACACAAGGTCAAAGTATTTTTTATTTACTTTCCTCCAGGGACTAGACACAATGTCAGATATGAAAGCGCGCCCTGGCCTACCAAAAATGCTTGAGCAGCCCCCTCGGCATTCCCCGGTAGGTGCGCCTCAGGCGATTAGAAATAAACTAACCCCTTCTCAAAGAGAAGGTAAAACCTGGGAGGGTGGATCTCATGAGACTCAATAGAACCATACCTCAGTCCGACAGTAACAAAGTGACTGTCAGACAGTCGTGTATCAAAGGAATGTTGACATTCTACTTCAAATAAATTGTAAGCTATATAAAACAAATTCTTCTTTCGATTTCTTCATTTCATCTGCAACAACTTTCGCATTTGGGGATCAGCAAAAGAGAGGGGGCAGCGTTACATAAAGACTTTCTCATGAATATAAATGTGCTAAAATGAAACCGCCTTTATCAGTGTGGTGTAAGCAATCGTATGTAATGTAAGTAAAAACAAAATAAATAATAAATATAAATGTAACGGTCTACGCATTTAGATCTGTTAATTTATTTTTGAAATTTTTTTATTTATGATGATGATGATGATGATGATGATGATGATAATGATGATGTAAATAATATAAGTAATGGTTCATCATTTTGGGTGCGAGCCACCAGTACGCAGTCATTTAAAAAATAAAACAAACATTCTATCTCCTTAATGTCTTCATGTTTTCTTCAGAATATATCAGACGTGAAGCAATTACTTACCGATAGAAAAAAGGACGATGAGAAAGAGAAGTGTCAGAGAGCCAACTACAAGTATTAGCCGACAGTTAAACGTACGCGTCTTCTTCTCCGGCATTTCTGAAAATGGAAAAGAAAAAAAAAGAAATCTTTATATACAGGTAGAAGTAAAAACTAGTTGAAATACTCGTCTTCAGATGGGCTCATAATTATCATATTTTTTTTTTGGGGGGGGATAGTTTCTTGCATTCACTTATGTGGTCTAGTGTTTCGTCTCGTTGTACACAGAGTCTACATTTACTATTTTACTGTTTTTTTTTGTTGTCTATTTTGGCTTTTATATAATTCGTTCTGATTTCGTTGTTTTGTGCGGCTGTCAGTAGCGATTCCGTTTCTTTGTTGAAGTGTCTTTTTGTAGCCATTTCTATGCGTTTTGGCAAGAGATTTCTTTAACCAGTCTAATGAATCGTCCATGTAGCTGTTTCTCTTCATATTTTTCTTCTTTTGCTGTTTTGTTTCCAGTTTCATTGCGGTTATCAGTCTTTCTATATTTTAGGTTATGCATTTTTATAGCATCATTCAAGCAGTCTTCTATACTTACCAGACCTCTTCCACCTTATTTCCTTTTTACATTGATTCGGTCGGTGTCATCGTTCTGATATAGTTCATTTTGAATGGTCACAAGTACCCTTGTTCTTTGGTTTATGTGTCTTATTTTGTCTAGCTGATGAAGGATTCAGAGTATCTTATTATGGATAATGCCCACATATTTATTATTATTATTATTATTATTATTATTATTATTATTATTATTATTATTATTATTATTATTATTATTATTATTATTATTATTATTATTATTATTATTATTATCGTTGTTGTTGTTGTTGTTGTTTACTCACTAGGAGTTCTCACACAAGTTATCGTCCGTGATTGCTCACCGAAAAAACCCAGTGGTGTCCCCTGAAGTCTGAGTGACAACAAGCCTCATCAGAGTTCCAGTATTCGCCACCTCTTTTTAACAACCACCGCAAATGACCTTACGGTATCGCAACAGCCGCCTACTATTGATTACTCGCTGGCAACGACCATTGGTCTCCCCTGGGATTTGGGTGGTAATAAGTTTCTCCAACGCCCCAGCACTCTCCACACTCTTTCATTGGAGGTCTCGTTAGTGCTATCTCTCCTCGGTCTTTCCATCCTCCTTGACCCCCTCCCCATCCTCCTACTTACTTATTTACTAATTCTCACACAAGCCATTATCAATAATCGTTCACTAGCAATAATAGTTGTGTATCATGAAGTCTCCTCAAATTTCCAGTACTCATTGCTACTTCTGACCACCGTTGCAAATCACATTGAGTTATCGCAACATCCATTCACCATTGTGTTCTCGATTTCGAAAACATATGCATCCTTCTAGTGCAATTATCTATTATTTTCTAAATGCATATAACACTATAAGATTCCTTCGTCTTACTTTCATCGCAATGCATCTCGTCGAAAATTTGCACACACTTATTGCTTTTATGTATGTAAATAAAACAATGAAATAAAAGAAATCAATTATATAAAAAATTTAGTTATTGAAACTTACCTTTGAAATTGTTATCTAAATTAGTAAGGCTTGTTCGGTTTACTTTGGCAAGCGTAATTTTGTTCATATGTATGCTACTCATTCGTGGGCCTTTTGGCTAAGATTAAAGTGTAGTATCTGTTCCGATGGATACTGCACCCCATAGACTGGTATTATCTTGGCCTTCGGGGCTTGATTTACGCCGGTCTATGGGTCTGTCCTGTGCAGTTCTAGGAGGTCCACCCTCCCATGCTTCGCCTCCCCTCTTTGGGGAGGAGTAAGTTTATTGCTTACTGCCTGAGGCGCCCCTACCGGGGAATGCCGACGGGGCTGTCCAGGCAATTTTTAACCCCCACTTTCCCGACCCGACCTTGGGTCACATCTTACTTGTGGGAGTAAGATAAAAACTGGCCTTGTGCCTAACTCCTGGAGAGGAGTAAATCAATACTCATTACATATACTAATTTTGTTCGTATGTATGCTACTCATTACATATACTAATTGTGTTCATATGTATGCTACTCATTGCATATACTAATTTTGTTCATATGTATGCTACTCATTACATATACTAATTTTGTTCATATGTTTGCTACTCATTACATATACTAATTTTGTTCATATGTTTGCTACTCATTACATATACTAATTTTGTTCATATGTATGCTACTCATTACATATACTAATTAGGTTCATATGTATGCTACTCATTACATATACTAATTTTGTTCATATGTATGCTACTCATTACATACACTAATTTTGTCCATATGTTTGCTACTCATTACATATACTAATTGTGTTCATATGTTTGCTACTCATTACATATACTAATTGTGTTCATATGTATGCTACTCATTACATATACTAATTTTGTTCATATGTATGCTACTCATTACATATACTAATTAGGTTCATATGTATGCTACTCATTACATATACTAATTTTGTTCATATGTATGCTACTCATTGCATACACTAATTTTGTTCATATGTTTGCTACTCATTACATATACTAATTTTGTTCATATGTATGCTACTCATTACATATACTAATTAGGTTCATATGTATGCTACTCATTACATATACTAATTTTGTTCATATGTATGCTACTCATTGCATACACTAATTTTGTTCATATGTATGCTACATATTACATATACTAATTGTGTTCATATGTATGATACTCATTACATATACTAATTTTGTTCATATGTATGCTACTCATTACATACACTAATTTTGTCCATATGTTTGCTACTCATTACATATACTAATTTTGTTCATATGTTTGCTACTCATTACATAAACTAATTTTGTCCATATGTATGCTACTCATTACATATACTAATTTTGTTCATATGTATGCTACTCATTACATATACTAATTTTGTTCATATGTATGCTACTCATTACATATACTAATTTTGTTCATATGTATGCTACATATTACATATACTAATTGTGTTCATATGTATGATACTCATTACATATACTAATTGTGTTCATATGTATGCTACTCATTACATATACTAATTTTGTCCATATGTATGCTACTCATTACATATACTAATTTTGTTCATATGTATGCTACTCATTACATATACTAATTTTGTTCATATGTATGCTACTCATTACATATACTAATTTTGTTCATATGAATGCTACTCATTACATAAACTAATTTTGTTCATATGTATGCTACATATTACATATACTAATTGTGTTCATATGTATGCTACTCATTACATATACTAATTGTGTTCATATGTATGCTACTCATTACATATACTAATTTTGTTCATATGTATGCTACTCATTACATATACTAATTTTGTTCATATGTATGCTACTCATTACATATACTAATTGTGTTCATATGTATGCTACTCATTACATATACGAACAAGAAAATACGTCAGTCGTGAGACTGCCTACCCCCGCCTAACAACGTAAGGATGAGCCAAATTTTTATTTGGGCCTTACTTTCTCAAACTGTATAAAGTATTCTTGACATTATGCGATGGAAATATTGATAACTTAAAAACGAATTATTCGATCAAGCTGAAAATTTTACATTGTTGTTATTGTTATTAACGAGCATCAGATTCATACATTAAATTATGAAAGATCAGAAGTTGAAATTCCGTCAGAATTGCAACTTGAACTGTTAAAAGTCAAGGTCAGAGTCAATGTCATATAAGATGCAGAATTGTATTGACTACAATATGGAGTAAATAGCGAATCACTACGATGAACAGAACCAAAGTTATCACCAAAAGTGTCACTTTAATCTGTTTCTGTGACCTTGACCTTGCCATTTGACCTAGATATCCAAAAATTCAAGCAATTATAAATTATACCATGATCGATATTTTGACCAACTCTGCTGACAATTGGTGAAGCGATATGGACGTTAGTCTCTACACAAACAAACATAGTAACAAACTCGACGGAAAACATAACCTCCTTGGCGGAGGTAATGAATGAGAGCGTATGATTTAAATGGAATGTATTAAAGAGCGAACGTAGATAGTAGCAGCGATATTAATATTAAAATAGAACACTAATGATTAGTGTTTTAGGATAAAATACTATTTGGTGGAAACGACGTAATATCTTTGAAAAATTGTGACACCGAATCTCCATTATAACTATATTTCTCTTCTTCTTTCTATTATTATTATTATTATGATTGTAAGCTGGTATTTGATCGTCATAATCACGTTTATCCAGCAGTTCTCATTAGATCACTGAAGTTAAGCGGTGTTGAATCTAGCCAGTATCAGATGGGTGACTATTTGGGAATACCGTGAATTGTATATGAGAGGACGACGAAACCTCCCTGCAAAAAATACAGCCCTGAAAATACTTTTAACAAGTATTTTAGTATAACCTGCTAGTCCAGCATGTGTTGACACAACGGAACAGCCGCTCCCTAGGCGGAAGTTCTGTTCCTAATCATGTAGCGAAGCTCTCAGCAGAGAGTATGTAATAAAGAAGATAGACTATTTAATCGATATCAGCTGTATGATGGGGACTGATGAGGCATGACGAGGCGTAACCCTTAATTATCTCGAGCACACATCGATACCGATGATGCGAATCAAAACAGCTGGACGATAGATTTCACAACACTGTAAGAAATAAAAAAGAATTTGAAACTTGTTAAATCAGTCAGGATGTTCAGTTAAAAAATGTAAATATACTTTGAGAGCGAGAAAAGTGTAATGCTGTTACACGAAAAGGAAGAATTAACCCTTAAATGTTTTTTGTTTAAAATATGACACATTCCAACAAAAGTTCTTTTTAATGGAATATTCAACGAAAATGTGTCAAACTGCAACTTGTTTCACATCTGCAACGAGCATGTTGGCAAGTGTGAGTAGGTATTAGTATGATGCTGCATCAGCACACCCGCTACATATGTAATCAGTATCTTCGATGGTATTTTTTTGTTGCAAACCAATATAAAAAATAAAGCATTTAAGGGTTAAAACGTCAGCTGGTAAATAATTGTTCCAAACGTGTAAGTCATGAAGACACGCAACCAGAGCAATGAATTATTACCTGTTCATTTGGGAGCAAACGAAAAATGGAGAAAGGAAATTGCAGAAGAATGAGGAAGATATTTTAAACAAGGAAACTTTTGTGGAAATTTGATTCAGGAAATTAAAACGCAGGCAGACACATATACGCATCAGGTACTTAAGACATTTATTTGTCATTCTTCTCCAGAAATATAAGTAAGGTATGTATATATCATACCTTTTTTTACATGACGTCACACTATTGAGCTTTTAATTTTTTTTGTCGCGCCACACCTATCACAGAAAATGAATATTTTCTACTCATGAAGCTTTTTTTGTAATTGTTGTGGTGGCAACCACTCATTTGCATATACGAATAACGTTACACTATAAATGGCAAGCCTAGGTTGGCCTTAGTGTGTGTTACCTAAATGCCACCGGAAGTGACGCCGAAGAGCGTACATGTCCTCCCACCAAGACTCTCTGACTCGACACCTTCATTTGTACATACTGTAACTATACCTTTTCTTTAATACACTTATTATTGCATTCTTCCTTGTTGTTTGCGTCTTCATTGTATTCCTCACTAATTATGGTTCAACCTTTGCAACCACAACAGTAATAAAAGAATAAATATAAAGAAAATCATATATGGAAATTTTTTATTCATATAAATAAAACATATTAAGTATTCAGTACCGGGTAAAGAATAATAATGGTGAATGCCAGTGGGACAGTTGTGCCTGATACCTCCTTACGACTGCTGCCATGTGTTGGCGAATATAAGAGAGATATACTCTTAACTCTTTTTCAATCTTTTTAAGTCTTTCACGTTTTTTTTAATGTTAGGTAAGAAAACCCTAGTTCTCATAGGTACGAAGTTGAAAATTGCAGTAAGATTGTGATGGCTTTTTACTTAAAGTTTGATACTCTTCCATAACAGAAACCCAAAAGGCATCTAAGGGCAGTTGTGCGTACTTCAATTTGAATCCGCAATCATTGAAAAGGCTTACCAATTCTTCTTTTTCACATGATTAAAAAATTGAAGAAAAAAATGATAATTTAGGAAAGTATTGTGAATCCAATCAAATTCTTCAATGCTGATTGATGGAAAATATTCTTTAATTTTATTTTCTAGAGATGTCAAATGATCACGAATAATGGGAATCACGTTGGTAATGCAAGTTTTGCGAACTGGTAGAAACATATTCAAAGCGTCTACCTTCATTCTATTTTTCTATAATCGAATTTCTTTTTTAAAAGTAACTAATTTATCTGTCACCGTAAAATTATTTTTATTTTTATTTGCACATTACTATCCAAATATTTCACTTAAGTACTCTATTTTGGACATCCACACTTCACTTTTGAGCTATTTAAAAAAATCTATCAAGTTTTTCGTTGTCAAAGAAAATTAAAAAAATGTCTTTCTGGAGCTTTTTTACGCGAGATGGGACCTTTCCTTTTGACAACCAGCTCACTTCTGTGTGCAATAGTAAACGAAAGTTTAAAGAATCCATATATTTGTACAGCAACTAAAAAATTCTAGACTTCTTCTGGCGAGTCTTTATGAAATTAACCATTTAAATCACTTGATTAAACACCTCTTTTACTTGATTTTGTGTTACCTTTAAAACTAAAGCTTCGCACAATGTTTTTCCACTAAAGATGCGAAACCTTTTACATAACCAACCATTGATGGTGCTCGATCGGTAAATATTCCCACGCATAAATCCCATAAGCCATATTCTCCGAGACATATTGTAATTGTATCAAAAATATCTTGACCAAAAGGTCAATATATTTTGTTGTGGGTAACTGTTTGCAGCATAGAAATGAATTAATTATGGCATCTTCATCAATGTCACGTATAAATGCAATTAACTGTGCATGATTACTGATGTCAGTGAGTTCATCGATTTGGAGAGCAAACAGACTATCTTGAAACTTGGCTATTACACTTTCCTCAATATTATTAGACAAGTCAAGAATCTTCCTTTGAATTGTATTGTTTGAAAGAGGGAACTTGATAACTTATCGCCAAGCATAATTTTCGTAATTTTTACATGCTGGAATGATCACTGATTCTGCAAGAATATGAGACTTCGATTTTAGAGCAATAATTTCTGCCAATTCAAATGAAGCTAATTTAACTTTTTCGGACATAGTTATTTTTTTTTTTTAAATAGTTGATTTTCCGTTGCATTTAATTCTAACAACCGTTGGAAATGTCCGGCACTCAATTTAAAGGCTAGAATGATTAGTAGTAAGGTGTTTTTTCATCTTACTTGGAACCATTGCTTCTTTAGACAGCGTTTGACCGCACACAACACACAACGGAGAAGGAATCTGTGTATCTTCAATGCAGTGAAATCCAAATTTCAAGTAATCCTCACTATGCAACTAGTGGAGTTCTGCTTATTTTATAACATTATAGAATTATTGTCGTCATCATCACCTTTTCTTTTTAGAAACTTATCCATAGTTAAGGGTGAATTGAATCTAAAATTGAACAAAATAATCAATCAAAGAGGATTTTTATAATTTTTTTATTCCCCCGATTCAAACCTTAATTTACAACACCTAAAAGTTTCTGATAAATAATACCTACAAAGAATCTGTTAATATTGTAAGCAATGATATAAAACATAACATCGTTTACCAATGTTTATTATTATCAAAAAATTCAAAATATCAAACAATTTAAATAAACGATGTATTACACATTTTATTTCTTCATTCATGATAATAATGTGTTCGTTAGTATTTATTAATACAAACACCTCCGGTTATGACGATATGAAAGCTGTTTTCCACCTATAACAACTTGTAACTTAAACTTATAACCTTAATATAAACTTATTACACCAGTAATCATTCCGCGGCACACCAATGTGCCGTGGCACGGGGGTTAGGAACCACTGGTATATAGGTTTATATATACATGTTTCTGAGGAATAAAAACCGAAACCAATTAACCAATCATTATGAATTTTGGAACATAGCTGCTAGGCGTAAGGGTGCTTAATGTAAGTTATATTTAGTTTAATTTACTTTCATGCAAAGAGGATAAAAAGGAAAAGGGCTAGAAGACCTTCATGAAAATTCAGATGCCTCCGATTCTGATGGAATTTTAACCATAGGTATTAGACACCAATTGATAAATATCCGTTAAATCTTTTCACCCATTGCTTCCAATCCTTTCATGATATTGTTGTGCATCCAATTGACAATCACATTAACCACTTATACTCGAGTAGCCTTTGGGCTTGATAAGTGGTGACTCATTAGTATAAAACATGAATAAAACGCAGAAATATAGAGTATAGAACAAAAAACTTACGACGATGCATGAGTCGATGGTGGCAGATAATACATGAAAAGAAAGGATGAATGTAGACTCATTAGAATCGAAAATTGAAATGTATGGAGAAACACCTACGACGATGACGGAAAACGTAAAGCATAGAATAAAACCAAACAACGAAATAAATAAATAAAAAAAAAAACCAAAAAACAAAAAACAAAACTGACACCCCCCGAAATGTCTGAACATCACAATACTAATAAATAATCATTATAATGCTATGTGTATCAGCGTGCTTGGGGTGGGTGGAATCCTTGGTAGTGGCAGGAATTTTTGGAGCTTAATAGATTCACAAGAAAAATAATGCACGAACTTGGTGCTTTGCGCAAGAAAGCAAATGTATTCAAATGATATACACTACGAAATCTGCGAGGAGGGAGCTTTGTCAGCATGGAGGAGTGTGTTGCTAGTGAACGCATATATTTTTTTAATATTTAACTGACAGGAAGTGAGGAGCTACTTGTTGAGTAAGTGCCGAATAAACGGAACGTATTAAAGGAAAAGAGAACGGGTTATTGACACACAAGTTTGAGTTGGTGTTAGACAGTAAACTAGGCTCTGTTTAGTCGAGCATATGGTTAGAGATAGGGAAGTTTCGAAATAGTAAGTTTAGTTAGTTGATGAGTGCCAATGCTCGTGCGAGAAGATTGTTATTTTCTCACTAGGAGTTATCACACTGGTCATCGTCAGTGATCACCCACTGCCAACAACCTGTGGTATTCCCTGGAGTCTGAGTGACAACAAGTCTCCTCAGACTTCCAGTATGCTCCACCTCTTTTCGTTCATCACCGCTGATGACCTTGCGGTATCGCAACAGCCACCTACCACCGATTTCACAGTGATAAGGGCCATTGGTCTCCTCTGGGGCCCGGGTGGCAACAAGCCTCCCCACGGTCCCAGAGCTGTCCGCGCTCTTCCAGGGGAGGTCTGGTTTGCGCTTTCCCTCCTCGACCCTCTATCCATAATTTTCGTGGTGTCAGCCTATGCTTGCGCCTCTCTCTCGCGGTTGTATTTTCCCCGGTTCTGTTGTCTTGTGCTTCCATGTGTTTGTACTCCATTCGTTGCTTATGTGGGTTGGTTTCCGCATTCGAGGACATTTCTCAGGATTGTAGCTGTTTTGATCATTACTGTCCTTTGTATGGTCTCAGTTATCCCTTTGATTCCTATTTCTCCTAGTCTTTTCTCCATATTTTTGGGGACTGTTCCTAGTGCTCCTATGATTATTGGTGTTATACTGAGTGCTCCTATGATTATTATTATTATTATTATTATTATTATTATTATTATTATTATTATTATTATTATTATTATTATTATTATTATTAATTTTTAATTTTATTTTATTTTATTTCATTTTTTTTATTTTAATTTTATTTTTTATGCCTTTTCGGGCATCTCTCTTTTAGCTATCTTCTCAAAAGTCAATCTTTAAAAAATCACCCTATAATTTCCCAAATGACCCATAATTTCTTTTTCTGACCATTATTTAGGAATTCATCTGATTCAATCTAAATTTTGTTCACACTATTGTTGTTCTAATATACATACGGCATAATCACGTTGACACACTGGGGACACTATTCTCATATTGGATTTTATTCTCACAACATTTCGACCGATGTAACCTCTGACCTTTTTTAGTCGCGTTTTACCGAACTCAGCAATCTATGTCAAACTAGGGAATCTTTATGGTAGTTCAAACTTTTTTCTAAAATTTCGCCTTGCACTATAACTGTACCAAGACATGGCTTCTTTTCTTTAGCAACTATAAAAATCCTTTCGAACCATTGATTGTCATGGCCGATAGCACTCTTCCCGCCTTACATTCTCAGGTAACATGAATTGTTATTATGCGAAAAATATGAAACAGAACGTAGAAAATAATAAAAAAAGAAAATAGGATTATGTTCTAAGAATAATAAAAAGCGATTATTTATTTCACCGCGGAATTGCGTAAGCACTTGAAAATCGATAACTGAAGAGGTGAAATAAATGGCTTAATCTTCTCGGCATGAAATCAGAATATATTAGTTTTACATAAATCATATGACTTGAACATTTTTTAAAGGAAATTATATAAAAAGAAATTAAGAGTTAAAAGCATTAATTACGTAAGTGACTGCTAACGAACGATTTATGTATTTACTCCGAAGACAGCTATGTGTTATTTGAATGTCAATTTGCTACTTGTTTGTTCCATCAATCGGGAATGTGAAAGAATGTATTTGGAATAGCCAATCAAAACACCACTCTCCAAAAGAAAGTGTAATCGAAGTGAGGGTTCCGCATTTAGGGTGAAAATATCGTGCAATTAACAGACAATGGCAAGAATGAAATAATGAAATAATGAAATAATGAAGGTTCTAGGGGAAAATAGTTGTCTTATGAAGATGGCCGTGGTAGTATATCTGAGCATAAGAATGAAAATTCCTCTGACATTTTGCATAGATGACTATGTTAGGAGAAGCTGTCGAGTCGGATAAAATATAAAAATTATTGAAAGCGAACGAAAAGAAAAGAAACGCATATTTTCCGAATACACGCATGAAGAATTAGCCTAAATAGCTGCTAAAGCCGATTCGCATATGCAGCTTCTGGATAGAAACTTACAGTCGCCAATGAAATAGGAGAATCATCACTTTATATTATTATAAAGATGTGATGACTGCAATTAATGCCAAAGTATTGCCATCGCCTGACATTTTTTAATGAAACGTGTGTAAAGTGACGTATCCTTTTAGCGCTGCCAATGACTTACACTCTCTGGTATAAATATGATTGCGTCATTGTTTTAGTATAAATTAAATTCTGCGCAATAACTCCATTAAAGAATTTCAATTTCAATTTCACTTATGTACATTTGCCAACATGTACTCAGTATTAAATATCGTTGGTGAAACAGTTCCAGCCTCCTTAGATGCTTTCGATAAATGACCCAAGTCTTGCATTCATAAATCAAAGGAAACCAATATACATATGTTGTATACCTTCATTTACGTCATAAATAAAATACCACACCGACTCCAAAATTTCCAAAATGCGTTAATTGCATTTTTAATTCTAAGAATATTATAAGTGTAAGTTTGTGAAAATAAGGAATTGCGCTTAAAGTGGCGGTTAGAATCATAAAAATATCTCTTGGTTGGAGACTCTAAAGTAGCAGGTGAATGTCTGGCATCCGGTATGATGCCCCATCCCTAGCAAAATCAAAACTATAAGAAAATTAAAAAGAAAAGGATTATATATATATATATATATATATATATATATATATATATATATATATATATATATATATATAAGCCTGACGATTCTCCTACAGGGATGACACGCCGAAGCCTCTGTGTAGCTTAATTGCCATAAATATATTTTCATAACTTACTACCTAGCTCTATTAACGTATTAAGAACTGTTGAAGTAAATACTGAAATAGACGCATAAAAGATTATATCTCATTATAACATTTTATGTGGATATATGAAATCATATATATATATATGCATATATAGTTTGAATTTTTTTATTTATTAATAGTTAAAATTATTGATAAAAATAAGAAATGCATAATGATAAATAGACTAAAAAGAGTTAATATGCTGGCGAACAGACGAACCAAATTTCATCGGAGCACAATATTTTTATGCGCTATTCAATAACATATGGTATTATGTCATAAACTTTTAGAAATTGAGGGAATGCCACATTTTATATATATATATTTTTAATTAGGAGACGATAACATTTGATTAAATCCGAGCATAGAGTGTTACAAGTAAACGCAGATCTCTAGATATGTTTCAGGCATGAGAGGAAGAACTACTTCTTGAGTACGTGGCGAAGAAAAATAACCAAGTAAATAAAACCATTGAGGAGTACAAGAACAGATAGATAATTATTAAAACACGAACACAGTGATACTAAACTGTATAATTATTACTGTTATTATTAAACGTTTTCTCCATTAGCTGCAGAATACGCACTAACATGAATGAGTGTCCTCCAAGCCTTAATATCTTGGATGAAGGTGTTCGTTTAGTTCATGTTTGTTCTTTCACAAACGTTGTCTATCCATCTTTTCTTTTGTCTGCCTTTCGACCAGCTTCCTTGTATTATACCTTCAACACATATTTTGCATAGCCTTACACTGGAACATGATCAAACAATCTCAAGACTTTACATTTGATGACAGAGGATATTGATGGGATGTCAGTGAGTTTTCACAACTCTGCGATATTAATGTGATCAGATTGTTTACAATCAGTAATGAAGCGCATTATGTGGCTTTGGAAAGTTTCTACTTTCTGACATGATTTTACAGTCCAGTTGACACATTCAAGTCTGTATAAGACAACAGGAAGGACGCGTTATAGATTTTTTCACACAACGTTCATAAAGGAGCCAACTAGAATATATATATATATATATATATATATATATATATATATATATATATATATATATATATAAGTATGTATATAAAAAAATAAAATAATAATGTGAAAAAAAAGTTTATATTGTGTTATAACTTTTTATTATTTATTTTTCTATTTATTTATTTTGTGACGTGTAGGAATATAAATTGTTCTGTAAAGAAAAATAGTTTTTTCTTGTTGATGGTATGGAGAACAAAATTTTCGACTGATCCTTAAGTCTTTATCGGTGTTTGGGGTTTGCGTGTGTACGGTGGGAGGTTTTCCCAGGCAATATATATATAGTTCAGCAGCAAGTCGTTGTTTATGCACGCTTCATTGAAGACCACGGAGCTCTCTCTTTTCACGATCTTTCGTGTCAATCTCTCGACGCAGCGAACAATTCTGCGGTTCTCATGTGTTAACCGGTAGAGTATGGTACATAGCGTTGTGTCGTGGGCCATTTCTCTAGTGCTTTCGGTCTCTCGACCGTCTTCAAGAGGTTGTGTCTTATCGTTACTAAGAGCCATTATTTATAATAAAACTATAAAAATAGCATTCAAAAGTCAAGGTGGGCTCACACGTGGAAGTAGGATGCCCGAGCACTAGAGAAAAGTTTGGGCCATGTCGTCAACTGTGTCATCCGTTTACAATCTTGCCATGCAAGAACTTACCGCACGAAGTTACACAACAAGCGAACAACGTAAGGAGTTGTCTGCCTCTCGGGTGAGAAGAGATGAGGCAGAGCAACTAGACAGCTTTAAACAGTTTTAAGGCGATGAACCGTAACACAATATTATCACAGTGATTACTGCAAACGAGGATGTCAATGTTCAGGCCCTTTTCGAAATCGGAAAAGACATTGTACAGAAGATGGACGGATAATCAGTTTTCGCCTACTCTCACAAACGGAGTTTGAAGGTTAAAACTCTAGCATCGAGCAAGAACGTCAAAGTTTCTGCAGATCGTAGCATTGACCCAGAACCTTTATTCCAGAGGTTTCTCGTTGTCTCACAGACGGGGTATCTAAGACTAGATGATGTCATGTCCTATGAAGTGTTTTTTCTACCCGATATCGTTGTTCGAAGGAAAAGACATCTTATGTCAAGCGGACAAATCGTAGCCGGCAGCGGCTCTCAGAAATTATGTTGAAACAAAATCGGACAGTGCTGTGACACAAACCGTTCCAGTCACGGAGCACAACGTACTAGATGGGGCATTTCTTCTTAATCGTCTGAAATAGATGGAGGGGAGTACCTACAGATCGATTGCAAACGATTATGCCTCATTTACTGCCGCACACTATAGGAGAGCAACTGTCGTGTTTGATGGTTATAAAGTTGGACCAAGTATAAAAGACTGTACTCGTCAGCGGCGAAGTCGAAAGCTGAATGCAAGAAAGGTAAACATTATCGAGGTGACAAAATTTGCTGGGAAAAAGGAGGACTTCTTGTCGAATGCAGCAAACAAGCGAGCGCTGCTCCAGCTGATCATGGAACGAATGCGGCAGAAAGGCTGTGACTTTATTCAAGCGAAGAAGATGCCGACGTTGACATAGCAAAGGCAGCGATCAATATGTCTGCTTTCAAATCAACCGCTCTCATCGGAGAAGACACGGATCTTCTTGTTCTTTTGCCGTTCCATGCATATGTTTCCCAATGTACTGCACTTTATTAGGTGAAAATCCGAGATGTATTGATTTATTATGTTTTCCGATCTGACAAGGCGAAATCCTACGTCTACAATATCAAGGTTCCCAAGCAGGTGCGCTGTGAAGCAGTTTGTAATAATCTGTTGTTCTTGTATGCCTTTACGGGTTGCGATTCCGTGTCCAGCGTATTCGGAATAGTAAAGACATTGGGATTCCAACGAATCGTCAAGAGAAAAAAGACAATGACAGACTGTTCAAAAACATTCTCTCTACCAAAGCAAAACCAGGATTTTATGGAAACCAATGGTTATAAAGCGATGGGAGCAGTGTTCAATGCGGATCAGAAGGCTCCCTGGCATCTATTAGATGCAATATGCCCTGCAAGAAAGTCGCGAGAGCTAAGACATTCGTCACGCCAGAACGACTCCCACCAACGCCCCCTGCTCCAGATGCACTGATTCAGATAATTCATTGCAAATGTTCGGAAGGATGCAATACTCTAAGGTGTATTTGCAGAAGGCGTGGACTACAATATACCAGTGCGTGTGGACATTACCAAGACGAAAATTGTGACAATATGAAAAATGATCCGGTGGAAGATGATGATAAAGAGCGAAAAGTTTTGAAAAAGTACTGTGATGTAAGTGAATCAGGATGGATGAAGCAAAGGGAATGGGTGTAGGGGTACCCATTGATATTGTATAAAGGTTTATGTGACATATACTGGTAACCCTTTCATGTGAAAGATTGACCATGAAAACCTGGGTGAAAATCCGAGATGTATTGATTTATCATGAAAACTGACAGAGTTAGTGCCTCACATGTAAATGGAAAATAACTTGTCAACCCAAAAAAAGTCATATTCGAAATTTGACACCTTGTCATACTCCGGTCTTGTACAACTTTAATAATGTTGTAAACTAGACACAATCTAGCACAAAACCACCAAAAAACAAAATTTTGCATTTGTTTTTTTTTGGGGGGGGGGGGGGGTCGATCAGTATATTGACTCGTCTAGTCTTACGACTCATCAGCCTGG
>OY744527.1:110254621-110302121 GCA_963556195.1 Sepiola atlantica
ATATTTCACATTACAATATTACGCAGGTTGTTTTTTTTTTAACTTCTATTTATTTCTATAATCTTATGTACTTACGGGGCGTCGCCGTGTAGCTCTGCTAGTCTTTCATATAGCTTAGGGTCCCAGTGTGTGAAAGTCAAGCCCTGATTGGAGAAGCTATAAGATAAGTCTGCCCAGATAATGTCCCCTTTAAGCATTCCAGATGAACTTCAAATAGTTCTGATGACTTGAATCAGGCACATTGTTTGTCTTTCTGTGATTATATTATTGACCGTTGTGGACCCCGTGTGTCTGTTTCACGGAAATAAAAACATCGTGTCTGTTTTTATTACATCTCTTTGTTTTTGTTAGGAAAGAAGAATAAGCCAATAACCTTACTTACAATACGAGGTTGTTGATCATTGCGATACGCTAAGTTTAACCTAGCGACATCAAAGGGGTTAAGACGAAGGTAAGATGTATACCGGGGTCAAACACATGCCGTGGAGGTTATAAAGCACCCGAGGACAAAGGTTAAATAGTACAGAATTTCATTTGACCTAGGTTACTATTTGAAGTTTACTTAGACTCATGCGCCATAATATTTTTTTCATTTCCCTTTGAAAAACTCAATCATGTTCCGCAAAGCCGAAAACAAAAACAGCAATTTTCCTTTACAAAATAACTAAACCAAACACTATGAATAGATATTTGCAGATATAAAGAACTTGAAACATAAAAACTTTCACCAAAATGACCGTATTTGGCAGGGTTGGTATGCCGTAAAACATAACAACCTAACCAAACCAAACTTAGAATACGTGAAAACTTGACTTTTAAAAGTTAATTTATAAGCACCATTTCGTGTAAGATACAGTTTATTATTATTACTACTCACTTGGGGTTCTCACATGAGCTCCTATTTATTTGTCTCCTCACGAGGACAGAATTACACACAAGATCTGTTGTTAATGTGGTAAAAATCCAGCTCCCCAAAAGCAGTACTCTGGTTTGGAACAAAAATAATAATTGCATCAGTCTGGATATATTACTTCTTCATCGACTGAAGACAGAACAGATACGAGAATTCTATCTCAGTCCGAACACCGAGGTATTTCTCGCTAATAACAACCGATGACTTTCCGTGATGTCTGAGTGACAGAAATCTCCAAAGATATTCAAAAAACTTCCTCTTCCACTCCATTATCATTGTAACTAACTTGGTGTTTTTTCGCATCAGACGTTTACAAGTGATTTATCGCTGATAATGTCCGGTGGTTTTATTGGAAATTTGAATGGTAGTATGCCCCCAGTGCTACCCGTTGCCTTCCAGCCGAGGTCTGGTTTGTGCTATTTCTACTTGGTTTTTCCATTCTCTCAGATACTCCATGGTTACTTTCCATGGTATTAACAGATGTTAGTGTCACTCCGGTATTTTATTGGAGGTGAAAGGTCAGTTTATTATTTAATATTTTCAAAGTTAAAAGTTTGAAGTATTTTTATCACATATATTGACTTTTTGCAAGCTTTTATCATGAAGTTATTTTAATATTTCTAACGTCAAGCTTTTCTGTTCAAAATGAATAAATAAAATATATTTCCCGCTCGCACCCCTCTCTCTAAGACGAAAATAAAAATTGCTCCAGTAAAAATAAAAAAAAAGATTCTTTCTTTGACCGAGTATAAAACAAATTTATTTATTTGCCAAATCTATATAATTATACAATTTTAACAAGAAATACCCCAAAAGTGTGGGAAGTGAGGGGTGGTGCGTATGATCTGTCTATCCTACTTTTAATTAGACTAATTAGAAATTATTACACTTACTCTATTAGCAACCCTATCTAAAATATCCCCAATAGTTTTAATATAATAGTATTTATAAATATATACACAAGTTTACAACATATTACAAAAAGGTTTCTTTATGTATTTATAAAACAAATAAATTAATGAAGTCTTTAGTCAAACAATCAGATAAAAAAAATCAATAAAAATATCCTAAAAAGAAAAACCAATATTTAATAACGCAAAATATTTACAAGATTTCGTAGTGTACCCGTTATTGCTAATTACAACATGTAGACATTTAGAGTAGTTCCTTACAAATTTCTTTCATGTTTCTTGGCTAATATTTTTTTATACTTTTCAAGAAAAGATTCATTTAGTTCATGCAGGTTTTGCATATTATCAGTTTCAGTTCTCTTCATAAATGTTCAATCGGTATGACTTAGCAATTTTTGAACGTCTATTTTATTTGAACTAAATTTTTGAGCTTTGCAGTAATTTTGGGATAGTTATCGTTTTGAAAGACTCAACCTTGTTTCAAGCCAAGCGGATGTACACTGACGTAGATTTCTCTCCAAAATATCCTCATAATATGCTCTATTAATCCTCCCCTTTATTATGCCAATTTTCCCTACACCTTGCAGATTAAAGCAATCACAAATCATAATTGATTCGCTTCAATTTTTTTCTTTTTGAATAGTATTCTTCGGCGATTATTTACTACCTATCTTTCTCCAAACCTTTGCCACAAAATTTCTGCTAAAAAGTTCAATTTTCGTTTCGTCTGATTAAAGTACATTTTCCCAAAATGCTGCAGGTTTATTGTACAGGGTGGGCCAAAATAAGGGTCCTATCTTTAAATTTGAATAACTTGAATTTGAATAACTTCCACAAAATAAAAGTTAAACTCACCAAACTTTATGTGTGTGTAGACTGACCCTTCCGAGATTTTTTGAAATAAACAAAACAAATTTTAGCCGAAAAACACTTCTTAAAACTTACAAAAACTAAAGTATTGTTTTTTACACTGTTTTGAGTTTTTTAAGCAAAAATAATGTTTTCTAAATGAGGGTACGTTCCTTAGGGCTAATACGGCTCATGCTTGCTTCGGAAGGGGTCCTTACTTATTCTAAAAAAAAAAAAAAAATCAATAAATAAAAAAGTTATGAATTTTTAAAAATAGGACCCTTATTTTTGCCCACCCTATACAATGCTCGTTTGCAACATCCAGTCTAGGACGAACGTGTTTTAGCTTCGAAGTGTGTTTTTCCTTCGAGTCTTCAAACATGCTCCATTAATCCTCCCCTTTATTATGTCAATTTTCCCTACACCTTGCAGATTAAAGCAACCACAAAACATAATTGATTCGCTTCCATTTTTTTCTTTTTGAATAGTATTCTTCGGCGATTATTTACTACCCATCTTTCTCCAAACTTTTGCCACAAAATTTCTGCTAAAAAGTTCAATTTTTGTTTCGTCTGATCAAACTACATTTTCCCAAAATGCTGCAGGTTTAATGTACAATGCTCGTTTGCAACATCCAGTCTAGGACGAACGTGTTTTAGCTTCGAAGTGTGTTTTTCCTTCGAGTCTTCAAACATATGTCATATCAACGAAGTAAACGAATAATTATATCCGTACTCACTTTTAATCCACTAACTTCTGGACCTTCCTGAAGTTCTGTAAGCGTAGCTCGGGGCTATTAGTCAACTTTTCTAGCTGATAATCTTGCCGTACGTTCCGTAACCGTTTTAGGACGACAAGAGCTTTTCGTGGTGGGGGGATGAAATGACACGTCTTTTTGTGACGAACTATCGCACCAAAGACAAATTTAACTGACTTAGATATCTTCCTATAACCAAGTCAATTTGTATTAAGGTCATATGGAGGTCTTGGTCAATTATTTTGCTTTTCCCTATTTTTCAGATCCCAACCCGCGTTAAAATTTATAGAGAGAGAGCTGAAACTGAGAAGTCAACGAAGAAACATGCAAAACTAAAACTGAACTAAAGAATTATTTCCTTGAAGAACGGAAAAATATAAGCCAAGAATCATGCAAAAAATTCATAGGGGACTACTTTAAAATTGCTGCATGCTGTAATTAGCAATAACGGTTACATTACCGAACATTAATAGATGATTAAAAAAAAATCTGAGCGTTGACTAAAGGCTTCAACGTATGTATCATTAACATTAAACTATCATAAATCTAACTGTGTTATAAATACACGAAGAAACCTTTTTATACTGTGTTGTAAACTTTTTTGCGTCATTGTATATATACACATTTATTGGACAACATTGAGTTGGACAGAAAAAAACAAGTTTTTAAGACCCTCCTAACCCGTTCTAAAAAAATAGACATCCATGTTTTTTTATTTGTTTGAAACTGTAAACAAGCGAGTCAGACTCTAAAAATGAGTGAGATTTAAGTAGGACTAAATGAAAAGGGGCGGAGTTTATGAATAGATGGCGTCATTGCAAGATATTACTCTTTGACCCCGACTCGAAACTCAGGTTCGCTAAGAACTTTTAGGTTGATTTAGAGTTATTGGAAACACGGCTTCTTAAGTGTCTATTAAATTAATATGTGCGTGTACGGAGAATGGGAAAAGCATCACAAGCGTTTTGAAGGCTTGCAGTTTGATCCTTGAAGAACCGTAATGCCTCTCGCCCCTCAGGGCAAACCGAGAGTGCACAAGGCTATCGTAATTTAAACACCACTGGACATCTACAAGTCCTATTGTTTGTGTGATGATGATAGTTGAGGGTCACCATTTAGCAATTGCTGATGTCAATTTGGTACTTGTTTACATGAATCCTTGTTTGGATGAGATATAAACGGTAGTCCCGCCTTTGGCACGACAAAAATCAACGTTTACCATTAATATGAAATAAATGGCATTATGGACAAAATATGTATGTTATGAATGAAAGAGTTAAAAACATGATTAACGAACAAAAAATATTTATATATATATTATTTTTAATGGAAATCGCTCCAGACAAGGCATGAAGCCACTTGATGTAACGAGCTAACAAGAACAAAAGATGATTATCGCAAATACAGGAGATGCTTATTGACCCTTGGAAAGACAAAGACGAAAGGTAGGAGAAAAACAGTCAACAGGAAGAGTGTTCAACAAGCATGCAGTTCTTGGAAAGAAGCTACCGGAATAGGAAGCTGTATTACAATGAGATATCAAAACAACGAATTGATAAAGGGCCACTAGACTAACGAGTCAAGCGAGCTGGAACAAAGAAATCAAAGAATAAATCAGACAATTCTGAACAACACATGCGATAATAGTATTTATAAAAAAGACTGAGACTAGCAACATCACGTCTGTGAGAGAGATGGCGCAGAGATTAAGAAAGGGTGTGGGGGGGGGGGTCAATCAAATTAATGATACGTTTCTGCACCTTATCAAGTACAGCTCAAATATGACAACAGTACTCCATACATGGTCTTATATTTACAAATTTACAGCTGATTGAAAGATATTTCGCGTGAGAGAATTGTTCATGTCTGTGTTTGAAAAGTTAAATGTTCTCGTTTGTAGAAAGTGCGAAGTGAGAAAAAAGCCACGAGCGTTAGATATGCACGTGTTTGTTGAGAGTTCCATTTGTGTGTGTCCTTACCTTTTTCGCTGGTTGTAACTTCAGCAAAAGCAGCAGTATTAGTGATCGTTAAAGGATCTTCAGTGAGCCATAGGTAGCGGTTCTTGAGTGCGTCCTCACCGTGGCGCCATTGTTGTTGTTATTTGTTGTCTTCGTCATCTCCTCGCATTAACGGCGACGCGGCTGTCAGCTTGAACAACTCACTTTTTGGTTAACAAGCGGCTGTTTATATTAGAACCAGCTGACTCTCGGAAAATCCCAGGCAAGCTGTTCCAAACGAGCGCTATTTCTTTAAATTGGCAAGATCATACTTACATGTGAGTTAATGATTTTTTATTTTTTATTTCGGAACTTCATGTTGTGATGTACATAGCAATTCATTTAAGTACGCCTCATTTGCACTCGGTACAGAAAGAGGAAGAAGTGAAAAGTAAAGAAGAGGAAGGAATAAGTCGAACGAATGGAGAAAGATAGAGAGTGGCTTATACAAGCTAGTATCTTTTCCACGTTCACTCGTCTCAGACCTAAGTACACGAATTCCAAATATTTCTGACAAGACATTTAATGATTAAATGTAAGAAGGTCTCAACGTAGTGCATGCATATTATCCAAGGTGGAAATATGCATGGACTTCTTATTCAACATAATTTGCAGTGGGCAGTTGACAGTGGACACGTGATACGGATGGAAAAGGACAGGTTCCATCATCAAATCTTATTTTTCTCAATGGGCAAGAAGACAGCTAGAATTGGGGAAGACTTAAACTAAAAAAGAAAGATACAATTAAGAGAAATCTCAAAGACATTCAAATCTCGACAGATGGATGATAGTATCTGTCAGAGACAGAGGTACCTGGAGATCGACAAATTATAGATCAGTCAGAGTCGCTAATGACGGACTAGATAGTTGTGCGGACTTCGGGCTAGGATCAAGGTCTAGTATCTGTTCTGTCCTCAGTCAGAGGAAGAGTAATATCCCTAGATTGAGATAATTTTTGTTGTTTTCTTTCCTTAGTGATGATTTGACTGGTTTCATCCACTATCTGAACTCTTACTCAACGTGATGACAGCGCCAACACCTTGGTTTTAATCTCTTCGTAATCAGAGGTTGCTTTTGGATATGCTAATCACCACTTACCAAGTCCAAAAGCCACGCGAGGATAAGGGTTAATGAGATTGTCAGCTTGGCTGCTGAAATATAATACGACAGGATTAAAAATAATGAACAGAAGGGACAACCTTTGATTACTTAAGAGCACGGTTCAACTTGCGTTTTTTGACATGTGACTTGAATACGAATATGTTGTAGTCTGCACGGAAGCAGCCCCGTTGCATGGTTTTCCACTAACTTGGATGTTCTTGGAAAGACACTCTGTTAATAGAAACTCCGTTTGATTCCAGTTACACAGAATGATTGGAAGTTCTTCCTTACCATAGAAATAACGATAGAGTAGAGAAAGACTTGGTATGAATGGACGAATACAAACACCGTTTAACATTGATTTATTTATTCAATTCTGAAAACCATCATCATAAGTGTCTCATAAATTCTTAGGGCGTTACATTAAAATAACTCTCTCTCCTAACACGTGTACTACTTGATCAGTGGTATATCTCGCCCCTTTATTATATAACATGTCTCTCTCTCTCTCTCTCTCATATATATATATATATATATATATATATATATATATATATATATATATATATATATATATATATATATATATATCGTACATGTATGGTATTAGTTTCTGTAAATGTAAATCCGTAGAAACTCAAGTGTTTATAAAAAGTGCTCAATACCAAGTAGAGCTGTTTATAAGTATAAATTTTTATTTATACAAACATTATTGGTTACATATGTGCATACATGTTTCGGTTGCACTTTTCCAAGAAAGTCAACCTCATAAGACCAAGAATTTTTCAGGAATGGAATGGATCCATTCCTGAAAAATTCTTGGTCTTATATGTTTGTATAAATAAAAATTTATACTATATATATATATATATATATATATATATATATATATATATATATATATATATATATATATATATATATAATCCTGGTAAAACATCCACAGGGTAGTTATCCAAAGAATTTAAACCGGGTTTATAAAAAGTGCTCAATACAATATCAAATAGAGCTTTTATATATGATTATTTTTATTTACACAGACATGTACAAAATCTGCGACACTGGCATGTCGATGTTATCGATCAACAGTTATTATAAACTGAGATCTCATCAGGAAGAGTTAGAATCCGATCTTAACATTAGATCATATTTGGAAAGAATGAAATGGGGGGAAAAGAAGAAGAAAAGAAATTTAAAATTTCAAAATTTGGGAAGTCACGTGGTTGAGACCGTTAAGAATCAAAATGTTAAAATCAAAATCAAAACCCAAGGAAGAACGATAACTTTCATAATTTTCTAGTTAAAAAGGACACGTTCATTATAAACTTGAGTTATCGTTCTTCCTTAGCTAGTATTATGGTGAACGAACATATACTACACTGACCCCCCTGACAGAGGATAATATCATGATAAACGAACATTACTTCCCTCCACCCAAAAAGGAGGAAGTCATTCTTGAGTGGACCAATACTACCCCCCCCTTCACCCCCTTCAATAGATATTCTGACTAAATCGAGTCGGGGGGGGGGGGTCATTCTGAGGTGATTCCCCCTACACACCCTTAAAACGGAGGAGGTAATTTCTGGGAGGACAGTCTTATGACAACAGAACTGATACTATACTACACTGTTCTCGACATCTCAGCAATATTTGACACTTTACTGAGACCGGAAGTAAATTATCTTCCTTGAAAATCAAATTCTAAATAAGTATTTAAAAGCTATAATCTTTTTGATAAAATCTCTTTATCTTATTTTATTTATGATTAAAATAATAGTACTATCGATAAAACGATTCCGTGTGTACAAGAAAATTTGACAATACAAAGTAGAAAGGTATATTACAGAATATTAATTTATTAAAAACTTAAAAATAAATAAATATGTAAATGAGCAAAGTCAAGATTTGTTGGAGAGGCTTATATATAGGGTATTTCAATATATGCGTATATCATTAGACTGAAATAATCCTAACATGTTTTGATGTCAATATATTTAGGATAGACGGAAAAAACTTACGCATTAATTCATATATATATATATATATATATATATTTATTCCGCTGTTCGGTCATAACGGTCTGGAAAATCGTTTTGAAAACCTAATATTAAACGCGTTCTAACACACCCAACTCTCTCTCTCTCTGCTCTCTCTCTCTCTCTCTCTCTCTCTCTCTCTCTATATATATATATATATATATATAACTTCTTTGTAATATAGCAGGAAAAATCCCAGCAGAGTGCTCGATTAATTGAGAATTAAAGTTAAAAATTAAGAATGTAATACTTATGTATTATGGTACAGAAAAATTAGTACAACATTCGTACCGTCGGTTTCAAGCACAGAAGGACTTAGCCATCCGGCTCTCTTCAGCTTCTGTTGTCATCTGTTATATATATATTCACAGACTTCTGACATTTTAATCATATATATATATATATATATATATATATATATATATATATATATATATATATATATATATTAGATGAATACCCGTTTTTATGTTATCTTTACGAAGATTAAAATGAAGATATAATGATACTACACCTTATGTCACAAATCTTTATTCGAATTTTAATTAAAATCCATTGCATAATATTTAGTTTAGAAAAATTCTAAAATTTAAGGCTGAAGTTTAAGGGTCTTAAGAATGTTAAATTCAGGCAATCTTGCATAATTGATGTCTAATGACTATGGATCAAATTCAATGTAAATCTGAAATACTTTAATTTTCTAAATCGGAGGTTGCGTCCATATCATGCCCACTTAAAACCCTTTAAATTCTCTAAAGAAACTGAAATTTAGGAATATTTATTAATTGATGTCTAATACCTATTGTTAAAACATCACAAAATTCGGAGGTATCTGAATTTTCACGAAGAGCTTCCACCTCGTCTTTGCCCCATTTAGATAAAACTAAATTAAACTACGCCCATATTACTTATCGTGGTGCCTAAAATATAATATATTCCAAAATTCATAATGATCTGTTCATTGGTTTAGGAGATTATTTCGTACATATAAATATATACACATACTTAACTTTATATATAAGGAGATGTACCCAATTATAAATCGATATATCATATTAGGGGTGGGACGTAATGGGTGAAAATTTCAGATTCATGCGAGTAGTATTTTTTTGTGTTCATTTATACATAAATAACACTAAACAATCAAACATTTTGAACATTTTGCAAAATTCAAAAGGTGCAGGCCAAAAATAGCCGTTAGGGCTCCACAGGACTCAAAATCCATCATTTTTCGGTGAACAAGTGGTTTCATCCGACATTGCAGGTCCTGACACATCCTCAAAAGCTGTGAATGGATATAGATGGTTAAATCTGATATAGTACAGGGTGTTTCAAAAGTCTTGGGAACATTACAAATGCGTATATCTCATGAACTATTCCAGGTAGAAAAATGAAACTGGTGCCATTTTAAAGCTTGCTTAATCAAGTTTTTGGTCATACTAATGATTTTCGTGTTATCTTTCCAGGTGCAGTAATGGCGTTCTCTAAACAAGACAAGGCATTTTGCGTCCTCCAATTTGCAAAGACTGAATCGTGGACATGTGTTCAGCGTGCATTTCGCAGGAAATTTAAAAAAGAAGCCCCTGAAAGGAAATCCATTGTCAGATGGCATGCTAAATTTGTGAAAGATGGGTGTTTGTGCCCAAGTAAGCGAACAGGTCGCCCTTCAACTTCAGAAGATGCAGTTGAGCAAGTTCGGACAGCCTTTCAGTGGAGCCCCCGTAAATCAGTGAGAAGAGCCAGCAGGGAACTTCAGCTTGCTCCAGCAACTGTCTGGCGTGTCTTAAGGAAACGACTGCAAATGGTACCTTACAAGCTCAAGTTGGTCCAAAAGTTGAAGGACACTGATAAGCCACTTCGCCGTGACTTTTGCATTGCAATGCAAGAGAAGTTGGAAGATAACGGCTTTGATGACCGGCTTGTTTTTAGCGATGAGGCGACCTTCCATCTGAATGGCAAAGTTAACAAGCATAACACTCGCATATGGGGTACTGAGAATCCTCATGAACTTCTTGAGCACGAGCGAGATTCACCAAAAGTGAACGTGTTTTGTGCAATTTCCAAGAAAGGTGTCTATGGACCGTTCTTCTTTGAAGAGGCAACTATCACTGGTGAATCCTATCTCAACATGCTGGAAGACTGGTTAATGGCTCAGTTGGAACAAGCAGAATCTGATGACTTCATTTTTCAACAAGATGGTGCACCACCACACTGGAGTCTTAGAGTAAGGCAGTTTCTTAACACAAGGCTGCCTGGTAGATGGATTGGGAGATCTGGGCGAGGTGATGACGTTCTCATGCCCTGGCCTCCTAGGTCTCCAGATCTTACCCCGTGTGACTTTTTCCTTTGGGGCTTTGTCAAGCAACAAGTCTATGTGCCGCCCCTTCCAAGAGATATTGACGAACTAAAGGCTCGAGTAACGGCAGTTGTGGGAACCATTGACGTCAAGATGCTGGAACGCGTTTGGCAGGAAATGGACTATCGACTAGATGTCTGCCGTGTGACGAATGGTGCTCATATTGAGCAACTTTGAAGATTCCCCACAAAACTTGAAACTTTAACCTTTCCAACGGTACCAATTTCATTTTTCAACTCCTAATAGTTTTTGAGTTATTAAAAATCGTTATGTTCCCAAGACTTTTGAAACACCCTGTACTTTAATTTAGGACCATTTTCAGGCTGTGAAAGGGGTTTCATGAATGTAAAATAGCCAAAAACTATTGGCCTGCACTTTCTTATGTATAAATGAACATAAAAAATACTAATCGCATGAATCTGAAATTTTCACCCATTACGTCCCACCCCTAATCATATTTAAAGTTAGTTTCAGAAAGAAATATGTGTATAAGTCTTGTTACAAGTGTTTCAATGTTTTTATTATTCCAGGTTGGTACAAGGCTAACAGATAGGCAGCCATATTCCTCTCTATACACCATAATTATAAGCTATTGAAGCTCTAAAATAAGAAATACAGTTATACATTTTCGTAAGTTCATTAAAATAAAAATTCCTTGAGAAAAGTCAGTCATTCAATTTGAAAGAATACGTTTTGAAAAGAATAAACACGTTTCAACGATGTCGACATCCTCAATTTGTATTTACCACAGAGTGTTACTTCGTAAGTTACTGAAGGTCGGAGGTTACATCAGCCGAAACGTTGTAAAAATTACTTCCAAGATAAAAACAGTAGTCCGAGTAATTCAAATAAAAGAATATTTTTCCCGTTAAACTTTATAATGTTAACAATTCGATTTTTTTTCAATTCATCATTATTTTTATATTATACACGGACAACGCCGGGTAGCCATGCTAGTTTATTTATATAGCCGTATCCCTGACTGTTGCCCTCTATTTTGCCTTTGGTGACTGGTTATCTAAACACATTTAGATGAAAACACTAACTTTAGCTGACAACGATAATAATGTAAACGACTATATATCAATGAACTGCGCAGATCAAATCAGGTGACGTCATAACATGGCCCATTGACCGATTTATATATCGAAAGAAAATCACCCTGATAAAGGAATTTGTGCTCAATTAAATTTTATAGGTAATTTAAAGAATACTCGCTCCAGGGCGGGTAAAATAAAAAAAAATAAAAATGGGATAGAGGCCCTTCGTGTAAATTCAGATACTTCTAATTTTTCTGAAATGTTCACAATGATTTTATAAAAATTGGAACAAGGTTTCTAGACATGAGGTTTAGTATTATTATATCTTGAATTTAATCTTCATAAGGGGACAAAAAAGTGGTGCAAAACTGTTTTGTTCGGGAATTAATTTTAGCTGTCCTGGGACTAGTATTCTAGCCATGTGTGAAACGAGAGATCTTTTACGTTAGCCTGTGCCAAACATACAATTGGTTCAGATTTGATCCGAAACTTATAAAATGCACCCATAAAATATCCAAGAGAGATTACTACGATTTGTTTTAAAAAGGAACTATTACTATGTATGCACAAGTTCTAAATAAAAATAAAATTAGTCAAATGGCCTTCATTTTGTATTTGAAAATATTTCTAATATAGCAATTATTCTTTTAATAATATATATGCTAAAATATTCAAATTTGTTGAAAGTTTAAAAAATTATATTTTTAGTTTATTATTTCAATATTTTTGCTTTGATGGAAAATGAAACTTTTTTCGGACTTTGTTGGTCGTAAAAAGTGCTGAAATAGCTTTTTGAACAATTTTATTATATATTGTATAACTAAAAATAAATATCGACTTGAAACAGCTCTAAACAACTTTAATACATTTGAGCATACTCTTTATTTAGAGTTAATTTAGAAAATAATTCAAATTGGTAAAAATACACACACACACACAGACACACACACACACACACACACACACATATATATATGCGTTTCGACCCCGGCTTGAGACACTAACTGTTCTAGCCGCACTGATGAGCTGTGAAACAGCGAAACAGGCTGTATGTTAAAGTACTATATATATATATATATATATGTTTAAAGAAAGACTGAGTTCAAATACTATAACTTTAGTTATATCACAAAAAGACAAAACACCGATTTTATTATATACATATAAAATATGAAATATTCCAAATCTCCATGATACAAGTAAATACTGCAGGTGAAGTTTAGCTCAATGATTAGGACATAAAGGCCAACAGAGCTCATATATTATAAATCAGTAGAATTCCAAATTCATGACATAAATAATATTTTGTAATCAGACTCAGAAAAATTCAACACCAACATATATTATTTATCTTTGTGTTCACATGTTTCAGAAATTTATTGTCTACTCAACCTTACGGTAGATAACAACAATTATAAGTATATAATCTTCAGCACATAAATTCTTTATCAATTCGTTGCAGGAAAAAATAACAATGGTATTGCTCTATGATCACAAGCACAAAAAAAACAAGAAACACAGAAATCTTATTTTCTTTTTATGGCCGGCTAAAATAATTGGATTAAAAGTAATATATATATATATATATATATATATATATATATATATATATATATATATATATATATATATATATATATATATATATATATATACTTTTTAGTTATATTCCAATGACTAAAGGAAAATTCATTTTCCGACTTCGACCAATACCCGTGTTTTTTCCTTCGTCTTAGAAACAGAATTTATATATATTCTTTTTCCAATTTTTTTTTTTTTCATATCTTATGCTCGTTTCACAACTCAGTCAAGAAAATATATATAGCCTTTATTTTAACATCGCTAATCATCAGATAAATTGTTCATTTAATAGTAATTGAAAATGATATCAATCCAGAACAGAAGAAAAGAAGATTAGAAAAGCCCAAGAAGAAGGCTTGATAAAAACAATTGAAAGTTAAAAGGCATGAAAAAACTCACATCAAAAGTTGACATATATCTCGAATCTTGCCCCCCAAAGGCGTTTCACCCGAAACTTGAAACGATTTTCATATCGTCATATAGGATTCAAAACCAGTCGAGCCAGTTTCAACTAACTTTTCCCAAAACAGTATACGGATGGACAAAAAAAGTAAACAATATTTTATTAATCGGGATTTTCAATGTTTTTGTGGGGAGTTTTTCAAATTTGAAACAATTTCGGGGATTATAAACAGTATATACCTAAATATATATATTTTTATAAAAAACTCACACACACATACACCCTCATACCCCCCCCCACACACACATATATATATATATATATATATATATATATATATATATATATATATATATATATATATATATATATATGGGAAGAGAAGGATGAAAGTAATCCGACGTGATGGGAAAATGAAAAAGGAAAACAAAAAAAATGGATGTTTTTTATGTGTACATCAACGTTTCGTCTTTATTTATAAGACTTCATCAGGATGATGAAATAGAGAAAAAATGTCATGCAAGTGCAGATACATGTAGGGTAGACATATTGGGAGGAAAAATAGAATGAAATAGTGGCCACTGCTGGGTGGACGTCCGTATTTGTTGTTCATTTCTATTTCTCCAACAAATACGGACGTCCACCCAGCAGTGGCCACTATTTCATTCTATTTTTCCTCCCAATATGTCTACCCTACATGTATCTGCACTTGCATGACATTTTTTCTCTATTTTATCATCCTGATGAAGTCTTATAAATAAAGACGAAACGTTGATGTACACATAAAAAACATTCATTTTTTTGGTTTTCCTTTTTCATTTTCCCATATATATATATATATATATATATATATATATATATATATATATATATATATATATATATATATATATATATATATATATATATATATAATGTTAAAAGATGGATTCAATCTCCAAAGAAGGCGGATGTTGCTAGTATCTAAAAAGTACTATGAAATATCATATTTTAATAAACGATGCTTAATTTCTTTCGAAAAAATGTATAAGCTGAATAGTAAATAATTTTCAACTTTAAAATACCTATGGGTGCAGAAGGAGCAAAATAAATAAAAACTGGTTATATTGCAAGAAATTAATTATTTATCCATGAAAGTTTTCGAAAATAACCGTTATGAAATGCAAACGTAACTAGTAAACACTAATGGAAATCTTCTAAATCAGGGGAAAATAATTCAACCCTACGTTTATGCCAAGATGAACTAATCGAATTCAATTTTCATATTAGTTAAATCGACTAGTTAAGGGGAGGCAACTCGAATTAAACTTCATAATTCATATATGTATTAGACAATCCCCATTCCCAACTTTTTACCTAATCTATAAGCATCTACGTTTAGAGCCTAATTATATAATAGATGATAGGAGAAGTATTTATTTTATAATATCTTAGGCCAATGAGGTGAGAAAAACTAAGTTAGTATAATTAATTCTGTTAATTTCCTGCAATAGGATAAGATGTTTCCTTTGAGTCATCAGTTCGCGCTGGTATCTATTTCATCACCACCTCCCATATGCATTCTGTTTCGGCATCTGATAACTCGAAAAACCGACAGACCAAACCTAATCGCAAGGTTGTGGCCCTGGTTTGGAAACCCTTATTAAACATTTGTTGAGCGGAAAAAAAAGATAAAAGTGTACATAAGTATTGGGTGTGTTTAAAAATGACCTTTTTTGTGTTTTCTTTTTTAAAATAAAATAAAAGTAAATTGCCAGTTTTGTATTCGCCCTCTCCATGTAATAATAAAAAAAGATGTCGTAAGGTTTACCCCCCGCGATAATAACATTAATCGACTTACCCGGAATCAAAGCGAAGATTCTTCCATCTAAATGCAGACACTATTCATGTTTTCGTTATGAACACGGGGTTACCAATTTCGATATGTAAGTAAAACGCATTAGCGTGGCCTTCCCGGTGTTTGTAATGTCAAAGATATTCCAATCAACGAGTTGGGGGTTAAGTAATTATCCAGATGACTTGCCAAATAGGGAGGATGGATACTTTTAGCTTCGTCATTCGTCTGCAACGAAGCTAGAAACCACGTGTCGTGGAAGGCCACGTCTCGCCCGTCTGCCCTCTTTATCACCAACATGTTTTGATAGCGCCCACTTCAGGCTCTTCACTACTGTCATTCATGTTAACGCGTGATGTGTACTCGAATCCAAGTACAAAAAAAAGTCACGTAAAAAAGTCTGACTAAAAAAAAAAGAAAGAAATAGAATAATATTAGTACAACTAGTGTATAACCTCCGTCAAAAATGACGAAAAATAGATGCTTCTCCAGCATTCGCACTCGCTATTTATTTAGAAGTATTACTAAAATATTCATATAAAATCATAGAATTACGTCAGTAACTTAATTTTTCATATATAAATTATCATTATAATTGTTGATGGCCTAAAGTAAAAAAAAAACAAAAAAAAACAAAAGCGAAAAAACAAAACAAAAACAACAACAAAAAGAAACACCCACCGTTGAAGTGAAGGATGCGTTTCCGAATTCTTTTCAGGCGCCGAAGTAAGGCATAATGTTGTTGTTTGATTTGCTATTTCCTTTCTCGTTTCCCCTCACCACTTGAAATGCTTTCGTTCGAGGATTAAAAAAGGCACGTGTTTTACTCGCTAAGCTTTTTATAACAGGATGGAAGTACATATATTTATTTATATACAAATAAGTACACATTGGTCTTTATTATAGAGTGGAGGATTTTAGCATTAGCAGAACGGTTAACGGTCGAATTCTCATTAAAAAATCTGTTTTAGGTATGAACTCTAACCCTAAATGACTGACTTAAATATTTTTGTGTGATTACTGTGTTCAAGATATTCTGTATTTATTATATTAATTGATTACTAGCGAGAATAGTGGAAAGTACACAGTTATAACCTCTATATTTTCCATTCTATGGACGTCCGGCGCGAACGAAGACCCCAATAATATTATTGTACCACCTTTGTTAAAACTTAAACATACTTGCCTAAGTAGTCTGCTTAACGTAGTTTCAGAATATATCTGGTTATGGTGGTCTATCTCCAAAACTCTTGTAGGAGTTTGTGACATTTTTCTATTTTATGGACGTCCAGAGCTTACGCAGACCTCACGATATTATTGTACCCTCTTTGGACAGAACAGATACTACACTTTGATCGTAGCCCAAACGCCAAGGAAGTGTATTTTAGTTTAGGTTTCACATTCGACACAACAGAACATCGGATGAAATCTAAAAACAAATACTTTTCTTTGCATTCCATCTTCGGCGATCGGGCGATCCCATCTAAAAATGGGTGAAGGGTGATAACGTACGCACGAACATGAAATTGCCTGGGCGTAATATTAAATCAATACCCCTTAAATAAATTTCTTTCCGAGCAAAAATTGCGACCTTTATCCCGAGACTTTATAACCGGTCATAGTATACCGAACAAACGTGTTGAAAACAAATATATACAGCTGTTTCCCGCTCATTAAAAAAAAATTGTTATTTAATCTAAAAAATAAATCTTCGAGTTATTACCAATTAAATCTAACATTTTCATATTATAAAATGTAATTTTATTGAAATAAATGTGTTCAAATTTTAGGTTGGAATTCAATTTATTTAATTTATGTGGTATCTCATAATTACTATATCGATCCAACACTAAATCCTCAGATTATTAAACATTAAAAAAAATGATCTGTTCAGTATTTAGAGGGGTGTTCAGCTTGCTATGTAAGCTGAACGTAAAATGATTCCCATCAGCTTGAAATTCCGAAAAGCGTTTATAAACGAGATTATTTAGGCATGTTGTGGGCTGCCGCGCTGGTCGCCATTCCTTGTTAGTAACAAAACCGGATGTTGTTGAACTTCAACCATATTAAACGGAAGCGACTTTCAACTTGATAAAAAAAAAAAAAAATTTCTGGTTGATTTATAATTAAAACTAAATTTTAAAATCAAATCAACACGCAGTGAAGAAAGAGATTAGTCTAGGTGACATATAATACGACACCGCAGGGTATTAAATATGTCTGATTACGTTATCGTGGTGTAAAAATTAAATATTATGGCCCCTCTTCACTAACCTGTCTGCTTTCAAATGTATTCAGCGACTCAGAGCCGGAAAATGATTTCATACCAACCAAGGTTCGCCTCGGCAATCATTCAGACACATTAGGGGGTAATTAACAGCACTGAACTCTTTTTTTTTTGTCGAGATGAGATGTCCGACTCGGCCCTAAGAGACGTACATTCCCAGGACAGTTGACTTCCTATTTTGTGAGGTCGTCGACTGAACAGGTAGCGATCGACGTGCCCTCATCCCAGACACTGGAATTTCTATTCGCCCATTCCAGTACAATTCTATACTTTTCAGGGCAATTCATCTACATTTTTTTATGCGAACAAAACTTCCCCTTTCAGAGCAACCCATAGGGAAGTAAAACTGCCCTGTTCAAGGCAACTCACCTACTGCATGTGCATTGCGTTAAGTGTCGTTCTCAAGACACTTGCTCTTCAGTCTACCTACGTCTATACCTGACCAGACATACCGAACTGCTTTCCCAACCTCAGTGACGTTCACGTTCAATCATCAACGTTGGAAGTCACTCGACCAGACATTCATCGTCGATCCTTCATGTGACGTCGGCAGTTTGAAGCAATCCTCTTTCATCTACCTGTACCTGTACGTTTCAATAAACCTGTTATTTGTTATTGACGCATTTTAACTTCTATGTTTGTTTATCTTTTTGTCATATTGCTGTATTTGTCTTTTGTCTCTAACAAGTTGTAAGATGTATAACCATCATATATTCTACGGTTTTATTGCCAGTAAACTTCTCACACCTGACATTATCCTGTATCTCTACAAAGCCATCATCCGCCCATGCATGGAGTATTGTTGCCACATCTGGGCTAGTGCATCATCCGCTAATCTCTCCCTCTTAGACAAGGTCCAAAAAAGAGTCGCCAACTTGATAGGCCCTTCACTGTCGCAATATTGCTTCGTGTGCCTGTTTTACAAGTACTTCAATGGATTGTGCTTACAAGTACTTCAATGGATTGTGCTTTGATGAGCTTGCTGCTCTGGTACACCCACGACGTAAATTCACTAGACCAACCCGATAATCTGCCAAATCACATCCATACACTGTGGAGGTCCCCAGATGCCGACGATTCCCCCCGGGGATGAAACACGGGAGCCTCTGTGTAGCTTGATTGCCATATATATTTTCATTGCTTACTACCTAGCTCTACTTACGTATCGAGCACTGTTGAAGTAAATACTGAAAACTGACACATAAAAAATTATATCTCCTTATAATATTTTATGTGGATACATGAAGTACCAATATATATATATATATATATATATATATATATATATATATATATATATATATATATATATATATATATATATATATATATATATATATGTGCTTCTGTCTGTCTCCGTCTATTGAAATCTATGCATATCATATTCAGATCTATCTATCTATCTATCTATCTATCTATCTATCTATCTATCTATCTATCTGCAGAATTGTTAGAATAGCCGACTGTCAACTGGATGGTCATAGGGTTGATCCAGGTTTGAAGCAAATGACTGTCTAACCATACTGAAGATTAATGATATGGTGAAACAGTCTGTCTGTGGATCACAATATACGGTTGGGGAAAATAAATATTGGTGAACATTAAAAATAGAATTTAAAAATATTTCAAAGAATTAACTGAACAATTTTTTCACACATTTACTGTATAAGATTACACACTACTAATATATGCAAATAAACTTCAATTATATTTGATTGTACAGAAGACAGTCATTTTAATGGCTGAAAAAGGTACAATACAAAATAATGTATTATCGTCATTTAATACTTTGTTGAATAGCCTTTATTTAGTTCAATTGCGATCAGTCTCTTCTTGTAGTCTTTAATGAATGATTTGCAAATATTAGTATGTATTTGTACAATTCTATCTGACACATTGTATTCAGATTTTTGATATTTGTTGGTGCTTTTCCGGATTTGAATTTTCAAACATCATCACAAGTTCTCGAATGATTCTTCCTCGTAGAATTTTCCGTGTGCTTGGGATCATTATTCCGTTGGAAAATCAAATCAGGAGGTAGCTGCAAAACACTCAGCAGAAGGCGCTAAATTTTATTCTAGGATTTAAAAATATGTTTCAGCCATCATTTTACTTTCTATCATTGATATTTTACGAACAATTTTCGCAAAAAACGAAAAAAAACAAAACAGTCACAAATTATGATACTGCCATCACTAAATATGACAGTTGATACGGTGTTGTTTGGTAAATTGACCTCGCCATCTTTCTTTCACACATGATCTCGATACTTGTGACCAAGCGACGCAATTTCAATTTTGTCTGTCTATGAAACTCTGTTCCAATACGAACTTTACTTATGCTTATGTCTTCTAACGAATTTCAACTTCGCATCCTCGTGTCGTTTCAATAGAAGTGGAGTTATCGTTGTTGTTCGTGACTTTAGACTGTTGCATAGCCCCCCCCCCCCCCCGCTTGGGCCGCGGCAGTTCTCGTTTAATCACTCGTCATTTTTAAAACCATAAGTCATATAATTTGCATACCTTTAAATGTCTCGCACCCTCAATCTTTCCTCGCCGCGTGGAGGGGTGCGTCGTCTAGTGGTTGAATTCTTTCTTCCTGCCGTGGACCACGCCGCTGCAACACAAAGCTCCATGACCGACTCAATCGACAAACAATCTTTTAAACTTTCAATTCTTTTTATTACAGGCGTTAGTTATCCATCGGCTTGGATATATTCAATAACGTCGAGAGAGAGAGAGAGAGAGAGAGAGAGAGAGAGAGAGAGAGAGAGAGAGAGAGAGAGAGAGAGAGAGCAAATTACTGCTTTCGTAATTACTTATCAATTAAGTCCTTAACCATTCGTGGAGGGTTGAAAAGAGATCTTTCGCCTGTATTTCCTTAGGGAATCAATTCCCCTAATCTTGTTGCGGACTACATCCTAAATCACGTCTCAAAGGCTCGCCTCCAAAACCTAGACTAGCAAAACTCTCAGTTTCTCACGAAGAAGGAGTGACGTCACGGATCCGCACGTGCGACACTCATGCGCAAATATTTCCTTCACTCATGTTTTCTGACCTCTTAACCCGGTGCTCGTGAGAACAGCCCTATTCTGCACTCGACTGCACGGGCCGACCCGCACTAAATCACGCAAGTCAAACCAACGATTTCCAACAGATACGTCTACCTCAAGATGCATCCGTTCCCATTATACAACAAGACTGTTGCTGTGAATTTCATTAATTATTGATAGCTGGGTTACACTCATTCCCGATCAACGCAAATCGTCCTGCAGTTTTTCAAAAGTAACCATTGGATTTTGTTGAATCTGGCGTCATAATTTTCTCAACAATCTTTGAGAAATTTACTTTAGAACATCTTTTCATCTTCATTACGTTTATGAGTCTATCAGAAGTATTGTGTGTATCAGTTAGGTTTAAATCTCGGTCATATATATCTTGTTATTTTGTTTAAGGGTATTCGATACATATGTTTCTAGGTATTTAACTAAATATTTCTATCTATCGAATACCTTTAAACAAAACAACAATATATATATATATGACCAATATTTAAACCTAACCAATATGCACCGGCCCTCTGATACACTCATAAGCGTAATTAGATAAAGTCAACAGAATAATTAAAATCCAAGGGCCCCACATAGTCCCATACAGTTACCAACACATATATTATGATAGTAGCAAGTCTATAATGACCCATTCGCTTGATTTAATACTCCTTTGTCACTGATAAGGATAAACCCCTCCTCCATTAGACACTAAGGTCTCCCTTAACCAATAAACTACAATTATAATAAAAGTTTTATACTAAAAAAATAAATATATATATATATAGCACATAAACCTTTAAATAACAGTAATACACTCCCACCCGGTAAATTAATAATAGTCGACTACCTCAGAATTTAACCAACACGCATATCAATAAATTACACTACACACCATCACCCTTTTATATAAATACACCATAGAAACAGACAGACATACAGTATCAATAATCAATATTTAAATTATTTCTAAATAATAGTAAGTTAGGATCAGGACGCGTACAACCATATAGACCTCCTCCGTAAACTCGGTACTTTCCCCAAAAGGGGCACTTGAACGTATTCACTGGACGATGAAACCGGTGATCATCGAATTCTATTTTTTGAACTGTCTTCATTTCGTGAGTCGCCGAAGATTTTGGATGGATTATAAGAACCTTTTCTAAACAGTAAAAGTCTATTCATGTCAATGAAACCACGGTACGTCTCTGGAATATGTAACGCATAGTTTTTAAATAAATAATTTGTATTTTAGCTCTCACATTCTGACGATCGAGCACTTTATTGATTTCTTTTCAACATAGCCCGACGCACTATATATATATATATATATATATATATATATATATATATATATATATATATATATATAAACTTCTTATATAATATAGTGAGGAAATCCCAGCAGAGTACTCGATTAATAGAGAATCAAAATTAACAGCGTAATATTTCTTTATTTTTTGGTACACAAAACCAAAGTTAACGGCCCAATAAATATTGATTCACTGGACTCGTTTTGAGATTTTTTAAAAATTGTCCTATTTTAAATCTTAACTGTTACATCCCACCCCCTTTCTTCGAACTTTATTAAACTTTATAGCCCCACTTCACCTTCCCAACACAAATTTTAGACAAATATACATGACACTCTAAAGCAAACAAGGTATCCGAACGAGAGTGATACGTGGATTCACATTTCTAAAACAGGTGACAACATAAGCTGAAGAGAGCCGGAGCGTTAAGTCCTTCTGAGCTTGAAACCGACGGTACTAATGTTGTACTCATTTTTCTGTACCAATATATATATATATATATATATATATATATATATATATATATATATAGAGAGAGAGAGAGAGAGAGAGAGAGAGAGAGAGAGAAGAAAAAAGAGTGATAAATATGAGACGATTGTCCAGATTTATTTCAAATTTCAATTGTTCAGTGCAAGGTGTATTCAGTAATAAACTAGTGTTTATTATTCTTTCCTTGAAAAGCCTTGGCTTAAGGAAAGAATAATAAACACTAGTTTATACTGAATACACCTTGCACTGAACAATTGAAATTTGAAATAAATCTGGACAATCGTCTCATATTTATCACTCTTTTTTCTTCTATCTCTACTATTGCTCTATCTCGTATATTGAGCTAATCCTTTTCACAATAGGTTACATCTACTAAAAGTTTTCACTTTGGTTTATTTTGATCCTATATATACAGGGTGGGCCAAAATAAGGGTCCTATCTTTAAATTTGAATAACTTGAATTTGAATAACTTCCACAAAATAAAAGTTAAACTCACCAAACTTTATGTGTGTGTAGACTGACCCTTCCGAGATTTTTTGAAATAAACAAAACAAATTTTAACCGAAAAACACTTCTTAAAACTTACAAAAACTAAAGTATTGTTTTTTACACTGTTTTGAGTTTTTTAAGCAAAAATAATGTTTTCTAAATGAGGGTACGTTCCTTAGGGCTAATACGGCTCATGCTTGCTTCGGAAGGGGTTCTTTACTTATTCTAAAAAAAAAAAAATCAATAAATAAAAAAGTTATGAATTTTTAAAAATAGGACCCTTAATTTTGCCCACCCTGTATATATATATATATATATATATATATATATATATATATATATATATATATATATATATATATATATATATATATATATATACGTGTGTGTGTGTGCACTTTGTGTAAGCATGGGTTAAGTATGTATGTGCGTATACGTACGCATCTATGTCTGAACACTAACTCACATTTAGACTTAATAGCAGTGGTCTCTGGGAACGCACTATACTCTTGAAGTAGACAATTAAAAATAACCTTCTGTTCAAGACAGAAAAAAACATTTTAAAAGGAAAAAGATGAGGATGAAAGGGATTCCCTCCACCCATTTGAGAATAATCAGGACATCCGGATCCTTGGTGTGGGGGAGGTATTGATTCCATCATTAGCTGTTTTTTCTTTAGATGCTTCCTCGCATCTCTTTGAAAGGCTTTGTCCGTCATTCAGCATATCAGTTTGAAATAACATTTTTAACACGCAGATTGAATGGACGCATCTTACTTTAGATGCATCCAAGTATCTTGATAGCATCTTGGCTGTCGGTCGGCCTGCTACTCCTCAGTTTGAAATATAATTTTCTTTGGTCCGTCACGCGTAAGTTTGAAATAACATTTTTGTTGGTCTGTCACGCTTAAGTTTGAAATAGAATTCTTGATTGTCAGTTATGCTTAAGTTTGAAATAGTATTTCCGTTGGGCTGTCACACTCAAGTTTGAAATAACATTTTTGTTGGTCTGGTATGCTAAGTTTTAAAATTTTTCGTTGATCTGTCACACTTCAGTATCCAATAGAATTTTCTGTGGTCTGTCAGACTCAAATTTGAAATAGCGTTTTCATTGTTAAACGCTCAGATTGATAGGACGCATCTTAAGAATATATGTTCTTGTTTCTCTTCCTGGCAGGTAATTATTCTCTCTCTTTTTTGTAGGTAATTATTCTCTCTCTTTTTTGTAGGTAATTATTTCCTATTCCATCCTAGAGTCGGGGCCATCTTCTTTTTTTGCGAAATAAAAAACGACACTTTTTTTTTTATTGGGATGCGAGTATCATTTTCTAGATAATCGCACGATTCTTTCTTTCGATCAATGCAACGCATACCTACCTGCACCGAATTCCCCGACCAGGATGAGCTTAAGAATGCTGGAGGCTGGGGAGTTTTATTATGTGACCCATTACTGAAAATGTCGTCGAAAAAAGATGTAAGTTTGCTTTTAACAGTAACAACATATAAAATATCCAACTGAAACGTTACTGCACGTGCGTATAAATCTGGCTCTAAATTAATACCCTTTTAACTTCCATTTTTTATGATGTTAAATTTGAAAACTTATTTGTTTGTTTACAAAGAATGGCCAGTATTATTTAATACTCTTAAAAAAAAACTTTTATTAACCCTAAAAAAGGCGTATTGCCTATGAGACGTAAGGGGCTGCTGTGATTTGTGGATATATTTATAGGGGCATGCTAAATGGGGAGTTGTGTAGCAAGATATATTTTAACATTACATTTTAAATTTCTGCATGTTGTTACAATTCCAAAAGGCAAGCGGCTCGAGAAAATAAGCTATTGGAGAAGAAAGTTTTCCAGCATCTGGAAACCTCTACAGTGAAGGGGTGGGATTTTGCTGCTAGTCGGGTTTGTCAGAGGGATTTTTGTTGAGTGATACACGTGCAGTAAGTTCATCAGAGCACATTCCGTAGAAGTACTTGTAAAATAAGTACAACGATGCAGCACTACGGTGATGTGACATGAGCTGGAGCTTGGCAGACAGTGCAGGATCTATTAGGTTAATGACTCTTTTTGCACCCTATCCTTAGTAAGCACTGTCATTTTTTTTATTTTGTAGGGGCTACCTTTTTTTGCACCCTGTCTTTAGGGGCTTTACATTAGCTGTGGTTACCTATATTATATTTTATTATTAGCTATTTGTAAAAGAGAACACAATATCTGATTGTTAAAATCTTGTTTTTTTTCTGTTTAATGGCCGCCACCTGATATTTTTTTTCATAATATCTGTTTATTGGTCATGATACCATCCGCCAAGGCAGGATCTCCTTTTGTTCGTCAGGATACCATCTTCCCAGGCATTCCCCCCTCCTGTGAGTGAGTACTGAAGTATATGTTCGTTCGTCATGATACCATCCACCAAGGCAGGATCTCCTCCTTTAGAGAGCAGTGTAATATATTTTCGTTCGTCATGATACCATCTCCCTAGGTATTATCTCCTGCTTTATTGTAGTATATTTTCGTTCGTCATGATACCAGCCTCTCAGGCATTACCTCCTCTTTGGGGATAAGGTTAGTTAGGATTAGAGGTTAGGTTTAGGGGAAGTGTAGTAACAAGATTTCCACGAGTTGCGGGAATTAAACAGAAAAGATCCCAAATCTTTAATCATTTTTAAGTCGAAATCAAACATTCAACTAATAGAAGAGAAGAGACGTTTTAATAATCAATGAATATAAAGTCAGTTTCGATAAACTACTCAAATATATTGCAAGAAAGACAAAATAAACTATCACAATCAAATAAACGTTTTAAACAAGGCAGTACACCGACATAGCTTACCGTGGATCAAATTTGTAGCGTGGATCCTGGCTTAGATAGGATATAGACGACGCCCGTGTCTTCAGAAATGTACCGAAACCCACGCTGACAGTAAAAGTGTAATAAATATTGAAAATGGATAACGACAGGAATGTTATTAATTAAATATTTACTCAGTCAAAATATATTTACACCACTGTAAATTTGTAATAAATATAAAGATGTGATTGTTCGTAAACCATGTTTTTATTTTCATTCACAACACCCTTTTGGTGAATTTAGCACTTGCTAAATGGTGACACACACACATGTTGATCTTACCTTCAGTAATATTATGAAAAGATAAATATTACACTCATATTAAATAATCGAGAAATCACACACACACACACACACACACACACACACACACACACACAAACACACACACACACACATATATATAGATCCCCGTGTTAATATTAGATGCTTACGTTAAGGTCTCCTGCTTTTGTTTCACTGTTAGATACTAAATCCCCCTTTTTATTTTATTTACTTACTATTATATATTATTTATTTATTAATTTTCCAACAAATGTTAAGTCTACACTATTTCGGATTTAGTTAGTTTCTCTGGGAATTTAAACTGCATTTTCCTTTTTTTTGTCTTTTTGTTTAAAATAACTCAAAGCTTCTTTAGACTATATATATATATATATATATATATATATATATATATATATATATATATATATATATATATATATATATGTTTCATTTTACTTCAGTCGAAGTTCTCAGAAATCAAAGGGCCTCTTCCTGGGGCTAACACTTGATCTCTATATGAGATACATGGATATTCGAATATTCTATTAAAATTCTCCTTTATTTATCAAACGTTGAGTTAGTAAAGAAATTCAAAACATTAATGTTCTTCTCTCTAATGTGCCAGTTAACTATGTTATAGTATATCTTGCTTGTGGTCTCTTGGTCTTACCGGATTCCAGGACAAGAATTAATCTAGTCTGGTGGACTATCCAGCTACATGGTGTTACTTAAGGTAACATAAGTAGGAGAAGGTCACTATTCCTCGTATGAGCAAGTGTATAGCCGTGCTGAGGGAGCTTATTCGTGCTGCGAATACTATTTTATTTTGAATATTTTGTCAGGGTTTACTTGTAGGGTGAAGTATCCTCATGTCAGGTTGTGCTGACAAACACTTGTACAGAGAGACCGAAGACACTCGAGGATAGTGTCTAGTAGGTAATTCAAACTATATATATATATATATATATATATATATATATATGTGTGTGTGTGTGTGTGTGCATTTTGAAAAATTTAAATTATTTTCAAATCATATTTATAATAAAGAGTACATACAATGCTATTCAATCGTTTACAACTGTTTGCAGACGATGCTTATTTTCAGTTATACAATATAACACAACATTTGTTTAAACAGCATATTTCTTCAGATTCCTAGAACATTCTTCATTTATACCTCCCCCCCAAAACAAATAATAACGATGTCCCAAACAATATTATTTCCGACCCCCACCCCCCAAAAAACAAACTGCAAGTGTAGATATAATGTTAAATACTCCTGTAAAATATTAAATTATAGGAACATCATAGTATTATGTAATGTACGAATGAGACGCGGTGTCAAAGCGGTCCGTGATTCCGATTCTACAAGTACTATATATATATATATATATATATATATATATATATATGAAAAAGTCAACAATTGTACCATTGTATATTTTAGGTAATAATTTATTTCATCCACTCTTGGCAAATTCTTCAGATCACAACAACTTAAACTGAATACACCTGGGACATTTTCAGATCATGGGGGGGTATTTCACTTTCTTATTTGTGGAGTTTTATTTATTACTTCATCAATATGTCTCTCGCTTTTTCTTTTCCTTTCATCTCTTTGTTAAGAAATTGCACGTCTTCCACTAGAGATTAGAGTAAATATAGTTCACGTGTACACGTGAACACGTTGAAAGTTCAGTGTGAACGAATTTCCTACCTGCATAAATTGCACCTTGGATTGGATAAAGTTTTTAGGTGTGTGAGACTCGCAAGAGACTGGCTGAAAAACTGTTAGTGTACAATTCCCCCTCCCTTCAATAACTAATAAAGCCGTTTGGTGTTTTGATGTAGGTTTAGAGAAAAAGTACTTATGGTAGTTATATATTTGTTTATAATTTCCGGAGGAAACTCCGATGTAGATAATCCTGTTACTGCTATCCTCACTCGGGAAAATGGTTGCATCGCTTAAGCTACGATTATCTTCCATCGGGTAGTCATTTTCTATTCTAAAATTGCACCTGTAAATGTTGGTACTAGTTCCATTTCCTTTTACTTTCTGTGTTTGTAATAATGGCCATTGGTTATGTTGCCCATATTTCTAGTGTACGAGCAGCTAAGTTTTAGGATTTTCCTGTTAAATATTTTGTATAGTGGGTCATTTGTGTTAACATTTTTATCTACTATTCTTAAGAAGAATTGTCCAATATTGATATTAGATAGCTGACAGAAAGCGGTCTTGAACCAGATTATCTTTCTGTTTCTAGGTTAGGTTTGATGTTGTGACCTTATTCCATACATCTTAGTGCAGCACCTTCTTAGTAATGTGTTTTTTTTTGTATACGATTTAATTCGTATTAAATAATTTTTCACTGAGATAGGTTGCTAATTCTAGTGTTGATAATTGTTGGTACTTGCTTAATTATGGAAATATGGTGATTAGATTTTGTGTTGATGTATATGGGTATATGATATTTCTTTGTTAAAATCTTTAACATGTATATATTTGTTGTTCCTGAGATTCAATAAATTGTCCAGAAATGTACTTTATTACAATTAGTGTAATTTCTATTCTAAAGTTTAGATATCTAAAAGTCCTGGTTATTCTTTATGAATGCTCGACAATAAGGATTCAGCAGTGATTAAACCGCCATCTCTGTATTAACCTATTTCACTGAAGTTTTCTATTCTACTTAAAGTATGTAGGATACAAATGGCCACTAGGTCTGCAATTTGTGCACAGTCATATGATCCCATTAGAATATCAAGGTAACTATTACTCGGTTTTAAAAATTAATTTTGCATCAGTTTTAACCAGAATGAATTTACGACAAGCAACCTGTTCTTCTGAAATGTCCACGTTATTTCTCGTATAGTTTATACTATCAATTAGGATGTCACGCTCTCGAGTTTATGTCAAATTGAATAAACAAATTCAAATCGAGTTCATTTCAATTTTTAAGTGCCTTAATAATTTGTCATCATAATAAGAATAATGAGAAATGTATCCTGATAATACAGTTAAGAACTGGATGAACTCATCTCTTTACCCTCTATGGGCAATATAGACTCTCTCTAGTCTGAGTTAGCAACTGAATGATAGTCACTTTTTAAACCGACAACCACTGTGAAAGGAATTGGTAGACTGGACCTGAAAACCAGCGCCGTAATATGTCTAGGGAATAGACATTCTAAATAAAAGTAAATTGAAACAGGATTGGATGCACCAAACCAAAAATCGACTAATCTATAAGGATGCGTTCGAAATGACAAACAAATGTGTTCAAAGCAGTCATTATATTTTCGGTGACACATAATGTATTTTTATCAGTACCGGCAAGAGTTTGTAGAAAATGCCAACTTCAACAGATTACTTTAATAAATAATAGTATTTACTCATTGTTTAGATAGAAGTTTAACAACCCAGAGACAGATTGTCCAATTTTAATCTCTCATTAACTCTCTCCAAGAAGGAAAAATAAAATCCTTACCTAGGGAGTTCGTGATCGAAGAAATGGATAACGACGGAGTTTATACAATTTGTTGAGCCGAGTTCAAATTCGATTGAATCCATTAAATTAAATTACGCACTTATATAATTGAGAAAGGTATCTACCCACAACTTTTGTATGGGTAAAATAGCAATTTGTGTTCCATGTATCGTCAACAATTTATCCTTTACAATGTCTTGTGTTTCGCCATTAAGCACACAGAAAGAGATGATATGATGTAAAAAAAAAAACAAACTTACCTTCCGAATCAGACCGGGTATATATATATATATATATATATATATATATATATATATATATATATATATATATATATATATATATATATATATATATATATATATAAACTTAAAGAAAGAGGCAAAATGTCTTCAAAATCATGTGTTAGATGCAGATATTTTTTATTAAAATCAAAATAAAAACATTTTTTCTTCTTTTTATTTTCATCTTGACTTTTTTTTTCTAATATTTCGCTTGATATAACAAGCCTCGACAGAGCTTTAGATAAATAAAAAGGTATTAACCCTTTTTATCGTAATAATCCTTCCTGGTCTTCTAGAAGTGACGTCCGATGTTGTGTGGACTAACTGTGTAAATATCTCTTTTAAATTGAACTTAAATCACGCATGGTCACTGGTAGGTATACATTTGGGAAAGTTCATTTTTTTAAACATCTTTAGAATTTTAAACTTAAAGATATATATATATATATATATATATATATATATATATATATATATATATATATATATATATATAGAAATAAAAATGGAATAAAGAATAAGCAATTCAACAACTAACAAAAATAAACTCAAAAACTCATGTTGTAAAGTTCCACCGAGATATTTCGGTCGTAGATACGGCCATTTTCTATCGGATAATAAACTTTATTTCAAAACGGAAAAGTTTTCAAATTTATACAGAGAATGCAATTGGAAGAAAATATCACGTGCAGAGAACAACAAAAGGGGAGAGAAAAAGGAATGCGAGGAATGTTATGAAAAGAGAAAGAAAAAGAAGATGAAGAAGAATAAAGAGAGACCGACCAACCAGTGTCTTTAGAACGTCAGTTGAAGAAGAAGAAAAGAAGAAGAGAAAGCAAGAGTAAAAAGAGTAAACGTGAGAAAGGGTAAATCGACATTTTGCTGTCGAGAACTATTAAAGAAGAAAAAGAGAGAGACAGAAAAAATCAGTGCTAAGATATCCCAAAAGATACATCACAGCATTACGTAATTTAGCCGCCATATCAAACATTGTTATATCCCCAGCTGATAAAACAGGTGGCGTTGTTATCCTCAATAGAAGTGATTACCACGACAAAATCATGGATATACTCAATGATAGGTCAACATACGAATCCACCAATCTCAAAATCATCAACAAAAACAATGAAACATTTATCAAATTCTTCAAAATCTCTACTAATCAAGCCAACGAATGGACTTCCCTTATCTCATATCACTTTACCATACCAACACTTCACGGTCTTCCTAAAACCCACAAACATAACATGCCCCTACGTCCTATCATTTCCAGTATTGGAAGTGTCTCCCACAATATAGCTAAATCACTGGCAAAAATTCTATCACCACTACTAGGCACTATCAGTAACGCACACATAACGAATTCAGGTCATCTCCTAAAAAAATTACAAGATATTACTTTACACAATCAGACTATTCACAGCCTTGATATTACTTCCTTATACACAAATATACCCGTAAAAAAATGCATCAACCTACTTTCCAAACATTTAAACAAAATAAATTTCTCTTGTTCTCTCCCAATCAAAAGCATTATAGATATCATTAGGAACATAACTTCTCTTACTTTCTTTAAATACAACAATGACTATTATAGACAGAAATTCGGCTTACCTATGGGGAACCCCCTCAGTCCCGTATTAGCGTGTCTATTTTTAGAATTCCTCGAAATTGGTCCTTTTTCTTACCGTATCCCTAAAAATGCTACCTACTTCAGATATATTGACGATATTTTAATCTTTCTACCTGATAGTCATAAAATAGAAACATTAGCACAAGCACTCAACAAAGTTGAACCTTCCATTAAGTTCACTTTCGAAAGTGAACAAAAAAATTCTTTAGCTTTCCTTGATATTCTCATCCTCAAAAACAATAACAGCCTTTCATTTCAAGTCCATCGCAAACCAACCAACAAAAATGATTACTTACATTATTATTCACATCATAATAACTATATAAAAATAGCATGATAATCGGTTTTTATCTACGGGCTCTGCGTATTTGCAGCCCTGAACATCTCTCTCAGGAATATAATAAAATAGAATCCTCTCTCACTACTTTAACATATCCCAAACATGTCATTCTTTCCGCTAAAAAGAAAGCTTTTCAAATACATCTAAAAAAGATAAAAAATACTCATACACCTCCTAATACTACACAATTCATATCAAGGAATGTTTTCCTTCCTACCAACTTCCGTAACACACATATCTTTTCTTCGCTTTCCCAACATAGTTTCAGAATTATCCACACTACCTCACTCACCATCAAAACATTTTACAAAGGCATAAACACAAAAATAAAGTGCTTTCATCACCCACTACAGCTGGAATTTACACTATTCCTAACGCCAACTGTGGCAAAATATATTTCGGCGAAACACAAGGTCCGTTACAGAAACGAATATATGAACATAATCGTGCCATAAAAAAACGGCGATACCTCTAATGCACTATGCACTCATATGATCTCTTCCGGCCACCACTTCAATACCCATAAGGCAATCTCTATCAAACATATTCATGACACCAAACTTCGACCTCTTACAGAATCCTGTCTGATCCTATGTCATATATATATATATTCTTTTATACTAATGGGTCACCACTTATCAAAGTCAAAACCACTCGAGGATAAGATATATGTAATTGTCAGTTGGATGATAAAAAATATTATGAGCTTAATCAATGAGACAGACTCACATAAAAAGGCAAAACAAGGATCTGAGCGTTGGTGGTGAAAGGGGAGAAGCTTCGTTTTAGACGTATTAAGCTAATTTTCCCCCTATTGAACCACGTGCCCCAGGTCGGAAGAGAGAGAATCAACAAGATCTTATATCACAAATGCGCTTCGAAGTGCTGCCATAAGCAGTTTATATCTATATTATTTCTATATAATTGTATTCCTATATAATAATAATAATAATAATAATAATAATAATAATAATAATAATAATAATATATATATATATATATATATATATATATATATATATATATATATATATATATATATATATATATTATTCATATATAATTTTATTGCTAGCTACCATATCGCAGAATGGTTCTTGGGTATAGTGTTTGGATAATATTATTTTTGTTAGAATTAATGTTATTTGATATGCAAATTACCATACCACACGGTAGTCTTAAGGGTATTATTATTATTATTATTATTATTATTATTATTATTATTATTATTATTATTATTATTATTATTATTATTATTATTATTATTATTATTATTATTATTTATGTATATATTAGTGAAATTTAAGCTGAATTATTTCTGCACTTAATTATTAGGGGAAATCGTCGTTTGATCAGTACCATTGGAGAGCCATGGATATTATAACTGCCCTGTTTTTAAATCTCCGAAACAGTTACATGGTAAACAGCTGATGATCCCCGTTTTAGTATTTCACGCTTAAGTTGAGGTCCCCTGTTTTTGTTTTCATGTTAGATACGTGAATCCCCTTTTTTAATTCATGAATTTTCCCACGAATGCTAAGTCTGCGATATCTTGGATTTAGTTAGTTTGTCTGGGAATTTAAACTGCATTTTCATTTTTATTTTATTTTATTTTTTAACTTTTGTTTAAAATGACTCAAAGTTTCTTTAGACTATATATATATATATATATATATATATATATATATATATATATATATATATATATATATATATATATATATATATATATATGCGTCTTTGTGTGTAAGATCTATATAAAGATAATATATATAAATGTATATAAAATGACAGATTTAAATAAAAACATATCAGTAGACAATTATTTCGTTTGTTAACAGAAACTTTATCAAAGTGACTAACAATTTTATTTCCACAATGTTTCTAAAATGGTTTCACATTCAAATATACCCACAGTTTAACTCGAAACAAAACATTTGCATTATTTTAATTGATTTTAAAGACTATTCCATATAATACAGTTGTCATCCCTGTCTGTTTTTTGTTTGTTCACGGATTCCGTCAAAGCTTTTGAAGATAGACCCCCATAACCAGATATATTAGTAAATGACAATACACCGTTCACGTGTATCAGTATATCATTGTGATCAAACGGGACACAACATTGTCGGATCTTCGTTCGCGTTTGCATAAAAAGAAAATGTGACGTTTTACTTTATTTATAACTTGAAAATAAAAGAATAAAAAAGATATAAGAATGGAAATGTTAATAAGGGTGTAATGTTTGAATCCAGAGTCCACAGGTGTCCTCATTGATTCCAGATAATAGCTGGGTGCGCTTAAAAGGGGGTTAAATAGAAAATAATTTTAATTAATGTCACTTTAGTTAACCTCATGCCACTCTAAGTCCTACAGCTACATACATAGTAAACGAAGCTATTAAACCTGACATAGTGGTATGAGAAAAGAGAAAGAAAGAAAGAGAAAGAGAGAGAGAGAGTAGCAACCCTAGTTGAAGTCAGTGCCCTTAATGACGTTGGCTTAAACCGAGCTGAGCGGGATAGATAACGAAATACCAAGGTCTTATGTATAACATGAAAAGAAACTGGAATCTTAGGAAGATCTCCATAATTCCAGTAATTATAGGAGCAACCGGGCCCATGAAAAATAATTTTTAAAATTACCGGGCGAATATACCAGGTGAAGCAAGTGCAAGTGAGATACCAACAATTGTTCTTAAGGGTACAGTTAAAATCTTAAAAAATATCTCTCTGAAATGCCCCATTTCCAGCAATAACAAAAGGCTAAGAAAATAAAGAAAAAAGAGCATATCCCGCGATCACACCTCATTAATTTAATATTATAAAATGTAAAATATAAGAATTAAAAATAATCGTATTATGGATATTGGATGAAAAAGAACGTATAATTCCTCATTCAATCCCATACAACGCCGGATAGCACTGTTAGTAATTATAAAGAAGTCTGTGAACATCCTTAACGGTCACTTGTAATATGTCGAAATGCGAGTTTTAACGAATGCATATTTGTGGTAGTTTCTATCGTGCTAATGAATGGGGTCATCTAACAACGTAACTCCAGCGAATGTAAACACGTGGTTTCCAGTTCCGGCCTGGTTTCGAGCTTTACTGAAAGAAATAACAACGTTCTCCTCAGGCGGTAATTGCGAAGGGTCAAGCAATTCGGGCGGTTAATGACCAGGTCAGCGGGTTAGCAAGGTCAAATGAAGAGGGACAAGGACATTCAAAAATATAAATATATATGTAAGGGTTATTCTATTACTACCTAATTGGATCTTGTTTTTCTTGTAAATATTCAACTAAACAATATTAAATGAGTAAATACATCCACACATATATACACACACACCAATAATATATATATATATATATATATATATATATATATATATATATATATATATATATATATATATATATACATATATATATATATATATATATTAAAAATCTTTAGTCATTAATATATAGAGAAAAACGATATATATGTATTCAAGATTAATAATATAATTCAAGCTCCTCTCAAATTATATAAAGGGTGGGGAAGCAAAATTTTCAATAAGTCGACTAAGATCCAATCTCTGATTGCTCCCTGTCAAACATTCACAGCAAAAACTCATCTTCTTACCACCATTGCAAACCACGTCTATGTACTTAAAACAAACGAAATTCCCATGAAAAGTTTCTTCTCAAGAACTTTCCATCTTACAAACACATTTCTACGGGACTGCTTCCCTACAGACTACAACATGGTCGTCTTTAAGTCCAATGTCAACAATACTTGTCGAGCCGTCCTCTTCAATAATCAACTTTTAGTTGATCCCATTCATCGGTTTCAAGACTCTCATAATATTGTTCACCATCCAACTGGCAATCTCACTAATCCTTCTGCTCGACTTGCTTTTGCCATTTGTAAATGGTGACTCATTAGTATAAACAAACCGCCAGATTGTAATTTCGCCGTTACAGCAGATCACACGGCGAAAGTCAAAGAAGCAGAAAAACTAAGCAAATTAATGGAACTTGCCAGAGAGCTGTTGGAATATGAATAAAATTACGGTAATACTAATAATTGTAGAAGCACTAGGAACAGTTCCGAAAAACCTGAAAACAGACATTGGAATAAAAGGGAGGATTACAACTTCACAACGCACAGCACCGATTAAAATAACTATAATGTTAAGTCCGGAAACTAAATCACATGACGAGATGACGTCAACTAATCGCATGAACTATATAACAAAAATATAAATAGAACATTACACGAATCCAAGGGAATTGAAACCGACAGAAATGACATAAAGTAGAGATATCAGCCTAGGTTCGTAGCGCAAAAAATGGTCATAAAAGGACGAGGAGGGTAGACGGCAACGCCAAGATCTCCACTGGAAGTGCTCAGAGAGTATTGCAATCTTGGGAAGGATTATTGTCACCTAAGTTCCAGATAAGGCAACAGTCGTTATTAGCGATAATTTAATGGTAAACGGCTGCTGCGATTATACAAAGTGATTTTCAATGGTTCTCGAAAAAGGCCGAGAATGCTGGATATTTGGGCGACTTATTGTAACTATGAAATCCACTTGTTATTACCAGTGAGTACTCACTGATAATGACTCGTGTGAAAACTTCTTGTGAGTAAATAATAATAATAATAATGATAATAATAATGATGATAATAATAATGATAATAATAATAATAATAATAAAACAAAAATAAAAAGAGTAATGACCTTTAAAGAAATAACAATAGTTCTGGTAGAAATAAGAATATTAAAAATGCGAACAAAATGTAATAGCAACTTAAGGATTAATTGCCCCCTAAAAATAATTGTTAAACAAAAAGCATAATCTACCAAGTTACACTGTATACTAATGTAAACCTGAATTATAAAAACATATTACACTAGACTTTAAAAAAGAATCATAAAAGTATATATATTAAAAAAATAATAACTATAGTATATCATTGTCAAGCCATTTTGAGAAACTTAAAAAATTTGAGTAGAAACATTTTAGTTGACTTGAGGTTTTTAAATGTTTAGATGATGCGTATAGATTATTCTGAGCGAGAAACTAGAAATCTTAAAGTTTAAAGACGTTAAAAACTTACGAATCGAAATAGAAGAAACGCATGTATGAAATGTTTATTATTTAAAAGTTTGATTTTGCGAAACAAACGCGAACTGGCAAAGCGAAATATATTCAATAAAACAACATAATTATTCATGTTTATTGCAATCACGGTGAACAAAAATTCAGCGTTCTTAATTCTCTTCAAAAGACCGTCATTCGAATTTTAGTTTTAAAATTACATTGCGATTTAAGGTGTAATAACAAAGTAAAGAATAACCATAAAGATTTAATTTGATATCGATTCTTTTTTAAAGAGAACTTATTTTCTTTCATATATTTAGCATATATATTTTTATCGTCCTTCCATGTATATGTGATGTAAGAGTGTTTTTTTCTAATATTGTTTTTGAGAGAAGATGACCTCTGTGGCAGGCTTTGTATTGATTTACTCCTCTCCAGGAGTTAGGCACAAGGCCAGTTTTTATCTTACTCCCACAAGTAAGATGTGACCCAATGTCGGGTCGGGAAAGTGAGGTTTAAAAATTGCCTGGGCAGCCCCGTCGGCATTCCCCGGTAGTGGCGCCTCAGGCAGTAAGCAATAAACTTACTCCTCCCCAAAGAGGGGATGCGAAGCCTCAGAGGGTGGACTTCCTAGAACTTCACAGGACAGACCCATAGACCGACGTAAATCAAGCCCCGAAGGCCAAGACAATGCCAGTCTATGGGGTGCAGTATCCATCGGAACAGATACTACACTTTGATATTAGCCAAAAGGCCAAGGCTTTGTAGGGTCAGGGTTAAATTGCATTTTCCACTTTGATGCCCATTCTGATATTTTGGCCAGATCTTTAATTAGCACTTGATATGTTGCATTCGGGTCAGAAACTTTTCCAAATAGCGCGACATCGTCGGCAAAGAGTCGTATATTTGATGAGATACCTTCAGCAAGGTCATTTATGAAAATAAGAAATAAAAGAGGGCCTAGAACCGATCCTTGTGGAACTCCTGAACTTATGTTTTGCCAACCTGATGAGACACCATTGAGAACAACACGCTGCTTTCTGTTATTGAGGAAACTATCGAAAAGATTGTATGATTTTCCTCTTATTCCATTTGCTATTAATTTTTTCTTTAACCTGGCACGCCAAACCTTGTCAAAGGCTTTAGATAGGTCCAAGAATAGGGCACGAGTTTCACAAAAATCTTCAAAAGATTTGTAGATTGAATCAACAATGGATAGGAGTTGGTAAATAATGGAATCGCCTGGCTTGAAACCTGATTGGTGTGATGAAATGAGTTGATTAGCAATTAAAAATTGATACATTTGGTCAAAGATAAGTTTTTCAATTATTTTGCTGCATATTGGCAGAAGACGGTAATTTTTTTTATTAGTTGACGACTACTTTTTTTGTGAACAGGTTGAACGTTGGCCATTTTCCACGCATCAGGAAATTTGTCTGCTTAAAGAATTTTGTTATATTAACAAAAAGCTAACAAAAAAAGCTAGCAAAACAAAATACTAAGTTCTCTCAAAAGAGAATCGATATTAAATCTTCTAAATGAATAAATGCGAAGGTTTTTTTCCATTTATCTGAACTATATTTATATCAGAATAATTTATTTAAAAACAACAACTCAGCATTGCATTTTTAAAACTAAATTTCTTGTTGTTGTTGTTTTTGTTGATGATGATGACTATCAAATTTTCAAAAATAAAGACAAAAGAAAAACCCCCTTCTCTCAGCATTTTAAATTACAAAAAACAAAAAACAAAAACAAAAACAAACAAATATTTAAAAAAAATCTTCATTAAGTTTTTTGTCTTTAATAAAAAGTAACCATTTTAAATTACTCAAAAATATATAATAGTTTTATTTAACCAATTGACATTCCACTTTTTCGTTTATTCCTTTAATTATATAACCAGTTTTTCACGAGGAATTCATTTTTATTTAAGATTGTTGGTTTTTATTACTTATATAACACATACACCCATCTTATCATACTCTCATCGCTCACTAAAGTTCAACCGACTTAAAAAAAACACAAATTTTATTCACCCAAAACAAAGTATATTATCACAGAGACGTAAATGGCTACAGTGATTAGGGGACAGATTTATGGTTGTGCAGCAAGATGTTTGCTCACATCACATTAAAATTATGAATCTTGATACAGTCGGGGAAACAGGAAGCAGGGAGGGAATTTCAACTGCAGGTAGTCCAAGGAAAGAAGCTACTAGAGTAGAAAGTTTTCCGGCATCTGGAGACCTCTACAGTGAAGAGATGGGATTTTACTGCTAGTCAGCTTGGTTGGGGGTATTTATGTTGAGGGGCACAAGTAAGTTCGCCAGAGCATATTCCGTGGAATTACTTGTAAAACAAGCACAGGGATACAACATTGCAGCGATGTGATAGGGGTTAGAGCTTAACAGACAGTTCAGGACTTATTAGGTTAAACAATCTTTTTGCACCCTATCCTTAGTAAGCACTGTCTTTTTTTAATTTTGTAGGTGCTGCCTTTTTTGCACCCTATCTTTAGCAGGCGCTCTACCAGCGGGGCTGTACTTTGGCTGTGGTCACCTATATTCTATTCGATTATTAGCTATTTGTAAAAGAGAACACAATGTCTGATTGTTAAAATATTGGTTCTTTTTTGTTTAATGGCCGCCACCTGATATTTTATTTCATAATATCTGCTTAGTGGTCATGATACCATCCGCCAAGGCAGGATCTCCTTTTGTTGGCAGTGTAGTATATATTCGTTCGTCAGGATACCATCTTCCCAGGCATTACATTTTGCATCTTGTCCAAAGGGGAGAGGCCACAGGTTGGTGCACCAGCCCAGATGTGGCAACAATACTTCATGCACATGCGAGTGGTGGTTTTATAGAGATATAGGATACTGGCAAATGTAAGAAATTTTACCAGCCCGATAGAAGGAGCCCACCGTCTTTGAATCAGACTTGGCAATATCTACTATGTGTTTATTCCAATTTTGTTAATACATTGATATCTATGTCACAAATAGATAAATCAGACTCCGTTAATATCAACCATTGCGATATGTGATTCATTCTGCAACTCTGGCGATGACTGCTGCATTCGACAAATGAAGATACCAGATGGATACAAGAAAAGTGAAAGATTTACAGCAGATTGAAGTTCTTTATTGTCCCTAAATCGACAATTCAGAGCATTATCAAGACGTGTAGCGAGACGTATAGCGTTGACTAAATTCTAGAATTGATATAAAACAGTACGTTTCTAATAGAATATAAATAAAATTTGTTAGAGATGCACCGAAGAATTATCACCACGGCAAAGTGTTGCATCGGCCCTGCTCTGTCATATGTGCATTTCCGCCATATGTTAGGATGCAACAGATGGTGTGCGTCATTTTAACATCATTTTTATTAAAACTAACGTTTTTAATAACAAATCTTCAACAACGGATGATGCAATCTCAGTAGAATACAATTCATTTCTGCTTAAATCTTTTTTATTTTGAGTAATCTCCCTTTTTTACAGACTGCGTACTTTTGTATGATTAAAACTAGATGCCCTTCTAAGGATGTCTTAGGTTTCCTGGGACACAAATCAGGAAATGTTGACAAACAGTGGCGGATACGACGGTGGTGGTCTAGACATGGCGGCTCTGTGACAGCATGCAATTGCGGCCACATGGTCCCAAGACGACGCTAGAGTCGCAGATGACGCCCTTTCCCAATAAAAACCTTATATTCTCTTTGAAACGTATTTCTTAGAAAATACTTTTCTCTGCCTATTCCAATTAGGCAAAAGACGCCACAGCTTAACCGATTGTATCTGACATGTGATCACGCGTACATACGTACTCATATGTTCATATTGCTACAGCAGTTTCATGCTCAAGCTGTCCATCAGACAAACCTTCAATTGGCGGACTTTATTTAATTGTATTTGAATTTTTTTATTTTTATTAATTGTGATTTCTATCAACAAGTCAAATATTTGGGCAAACAAACGTGATGCAAAAATGATACAAGAAACCTCGTGTTTGCTATTTATCTTGTAAGTGTTTTTCTGTCTGCCCTATTAGACGTCCTCCACATCTGATTGATTCAATTGTGTGTTCCTTAGTCTTTCTCCATTATCTCAACATCCATCGAAAAGCATACGTAAATTAATCATATATATATATATAATTTATAGAAGGTCATATCATATAGAGGTGTAACGGATAAACACGAACTAAAGAAAATTAAGACACATACAGGTGGAATGAGTTTTGCAGTCTATACCTATTATTAATATAATTGTTAAAATTCGTTTTTTTCTTTTTATATTACAATCTTAATTGTCATCAGTGCGATTAGATAGAGATTCTGAATAACATAATATTTCGGAAAAAATTCCCTCCTTAGACGTGTGTGCGTTCAGTTTTAATTCAAACGTTCAAGAGAATCAGTTTTATTTTAGTTCAGCAAAAATGAAATGAATTTAAATATTTAAAAAATGTTTTTCAAATGTTTTGTTTGTCTTTCATTAAAGATATGAAATTCATTGTGAAAAGTTACAAAACATAGGAAAAGATACGTGAAACACTATATTTTAGCACATACGTAACTATTTGAAAATATACAGCCTGCGCGAAAAGACGTTAATTAAAAAATAGAAAAAGAAAAAGAAAAAATAGAAAAAGAAAAATTGGAAAACACAAATAATAGCGAAAGAATAACCAGTACTTTACAAGGATCGGAGTTGATTATTAAAGATGTTTTATTAAGGAGTATAAGCCAAGCGTGAGGTTAATGTAAGATAGTGGTGAGAGAAGGATGTAAGCACTTTCGATGCACTTGCGGCGTGAGAGCGAGGATGCAGTCTTAAATCTTATATATATATCCACTCGGCCTACAGAAACTGTCACGTAATTAAGGATAATTAAAATCTGTATGTACCTAGAAGCGGGCACAGATAGAAGACTAGTCGAGAGTGTTCTACGAACGTATTCGGAACTTAGGGCTTTTTGACAGTCTATTTTTAACATCCCCTAGGGTGCTCAACTTTCATTTCTTAAAGGGGCCTAGTATAATATTTATGAATAAATATTAAATTATTAATACCGGCAGACGTTAGAGTTTCAAGCTTATTGCTCTCATCAGTGCAGGAAAGTAACACTATATATAAGGCTATTTTTTATTCGTCAAATGTACAGAAATACATCATTTTTAGCCATGAAACGGATTATATATATATATATATATATATATATATATATATATATATATATATATCGGCATTGTTTCCAGTCGTCTTGAACTGCTTGCCATTGGAATCAAGCAGTGCCGACACAGGAGAGGTGTTGTTCAGATTGTGCACCCCTTGTTTCACAATTACACGCGCGGCCAGCCCCTTGCGAGACACGCATACGTCGAAATCGACGGAAGAGTTCATCATATATATATATATATATATATATATATATATATATATATATATATTTTGATTTTATTCCATTAATTGCGACAAAACAGGTTTTGTGTCATTGGTGCGAGTAGCTACCAACTCATCGGGCGAAAGGAATTCAAATGGCATAAAATTTTAAGTTCCCTCTAACGGGAGATTGAAAATTGAAAATACATTGGAGGGGGAGGGGGATAGAGTTGGGGCTTTGTCTATAACGGCGACATGGGACATGAGAGGGGAGGGGGGGGACTCCAACAAGTCGTGTTTCAAATTATTACGTGGGAGGTTTTGCACGTGTCAGTGCTGTGTCAATCTCAATCTCGGCCGGGGTGAGAGGAGGGGGATGGGGCGACGGCCGGAGTGAGTTAAATTTAAAATGAGAATTATGGTTACAACCGTCATTCTCATTTTATTTTAATTCTAATAAGTAATTATCATGTGGATAAAAATGTTTGATAATTTTAATTTAGGGTATTAATTGCTACTTTTGCATTTTATTTATTTTATTTTAATGTTTTGTTTACTATTTGTAGTGAATTTTGTTGTGATTATATTTTTTTATTTATTCCCTCTACTTTTTTTTTATATTTTTTATTTTTTTTTATTTTTTATTTTTTAAATTGTGATTATATTATACCGAGATCAATACTAGTGGAATCATTTTATAAGAGAGGTTTTCTGGTGTTACCAGTCTTATCAATAACAAAACCGATTATGCCAATGGTAACGCCTGCCAATCATGCCTACGGTAGTCGCAGTGATAACCGCCTTATGTAAAAGCCTTAATAAAAATGAAATAAAAAATAAATAAAGATAAATATAAATAAAATTAGAATAAAAATAGAAATAGAAATAACAAGTTTGTAAGAATATTAATGATAATAACAATAATAATAATAATAATAATAATAATAATAATAAAAATAGTAATAATAATAATAATAATAATAATAATAATAATAATAATAATAATAATAGTAATACTGATAAATACCGCCATATATATATATATATATATATATATGATAAAGAATTCCGACGTAATGGAAATTGAAAGACTAAAACTAAAAATGTATTCATCAACGTTTCGTCTTTATTATTAGATTTTATCAGGGTGATTGTTTGAAGAAAAAACAAAATACAAGTACCAATGTTTGAAACACGATTTCCATATATATATATATATATATATATATATATATATATATATATATATATATATATATATATATATATGAGTAGGAAGTAACTGTGTTGTCGAATATTAAATTAGGAAAATTAGGAACCCTACATTTTATCCATAAACAATTACCGTTTTTTTCTGTTTTTTTTTACATTTGATAATATTCAGTTTTTGAGATGAGCCTCAAGCTTGTATTCAGTATTGATTTATTGATTGGCTGGGATAATTAGTGCAATTAAAGTGATATTCATTAAAATAAATTTCGGAAAGTTTATAATACTTAATAACCTAGCGAAAATACCTAACATTTCGCAGGAATAAATGAAGACCCTACCGCATTCTTAACATTTATATTCTTACTTTTTAATGCCTATAATTTTTGATGTTTTAAATAAAACAAAATAAATTAAAACGTAGGTATTTCATTATTAGTGATGTTAAGCGCGAACGAAGATCTCACGATAATATTGTAGGTTCTTTGATCAAAATGAAATATACTTATCCATGTTTTTCTTGTACCATAGATAATGTAGTTTCGAAATGTATATGTTATGAGAGCCTTTAAAAATCATAGGAGGAGTTCTTGAACAAACAAATAAGCAAGCAAAAAAAAAAAAAATGAACTAAAACTTAAAGATATTGAACGCAAACGTCAAATTAAATATTTCTTTCCAAATTCTAGTTATATTCTGTGGAAAAGTTCGGTATATTTGAACTTCAGATGCGATTCAAATGTTGCCGTAGTTATTTTGAGGCTAGTTTTTCTGACCAACACCCTTTAAGAGCTAATGTGGCTACTATCCCAAGTTGTACACTCTAAAAGAGATACTTGGACGATTCCAACTTGGTGTTAATGTACCTAATTTATTTTTCATGGTTGAACGTTTGGGTAGAATATCGCTGATAATACATTTTGACTGATTGAAACCTAACTGTGAAGAGCAAAAATAGAAATGCATAATTAAAAGCAAATCTTTGTATATTGTTACATGCACACGCGATCGTCTCCCATAACGTTGGAATTATGTCGTTTCATTTATTCGCATATCTTACAATGGTTTAATCTTGCGAAAGTAGTTTAATAGATTATTTCCATTGTACATTTCTTATGCAAGCTCTTCGTTGCTGATTATAAGTCCTATACAAAGAGTTTAGTAAAGTCTCACCTAAATAATCTTCATTTTTGTACTTAAGGCTATATATATATATATATATATATATATATATATATATATATATATATATATATATATATATATATATATATATATTATGTGTCAGGTTATGTTGAAAAGAAATCATAAAGTGCTCAATCGCAGAGGAGTGAGAGCTATATGTTACATATTTCAGAAACGTACTGCGGTTTCATCCAGATGGGTTGACTTTTTACACTTAAGAAAAAAAAATCTCTATGCTCAGTGGAATCGTCGGCGTTCTGAATGAGGTTAAACCACGATGAGAAAAAAATATATATATACTAGCAAGACCCGTGCCCCGGCCTTGCCAGGGGAGGATAGAAAATAATTATTTTCCTGTAAAAAAGTAAATATTACTGCATCAAGCAACCCATCTGAGTAATTTTTTATGTTTTTTATGCTTAGTTTGCGTTTTGGCTAAGATCAAAGTTTACGTGCTCCCTGACTAAGCTTGGCACACGCGGTTCTTGGTCCTGTTGGATCATATCATATTGTAGTATTCGCCTTCCCATAATGGAAGCGTTGTTCCTTCGTATAAATACACCTAATACCAACCATTCTGCGAAAAATAAACCAAAGGTTTACTTTCTATGCTACCACACTGTGCTAAGTCGAACTATAATCTCAATATTATACCTAGCCTGTGTAGAAAAAGATTTTGAAACATTAGTTGGAGATCTTCTACGATTCAGACCCAAAATAACGTTGAGAGATTTACCTTTTTTCTCTTTCAATTGATTTCACCAACTTAAACAATTTTCCCCTCATTTCTCATCCGATTTTCTTAGTTTTTAATTTATGATTCTTTCATTTAGGCAAACATTGTTGAAATTTACAGAATTCTTTAGCTTAATCATACCTTTTTATTTTTACAATTTTTCTAATTATTTTTTTGTGTTATAATAAAAAAGATTAATGTATGTTCCATATGTATCACGAACGTTTTCGATTCATCGTCGAATCATCTTCATGTAACAAAAAGTAATGAACAAAAAAGCTGGAGAAAAAGAGAGAATTTCAAAAGATAGCCGAGAACAAAAAAAGATCATAAGAAAAATTTAAAATGTATATATATATATATATATATATATATATATATATATATATATATATATATATACATATCCCCCCATATATATATATATATATATATTTATATATATATATATATATATATATATATATATATATATATATATATATATATATATATATATATATATATATATATATATATTTCTGCGTGTTTTTTAATCTGTAGTTTTACAGACAACGTGATATATTGTCTTAAATGTTCATATTTTATTTCATAGTAAGTGTACCTTCGGATAATGTCATTTGATGTATAGAAAAAGAATTTTAACACGTGTAATGGATGAAGAGTGAATATAAAAATTTAAAGAATGTAAAGAATTTTAAAGAATTGTCGATGTTTTATTTGAAATATCCATTAATTTCAACTGTCTTTGAATACATATATACACACACACCTTCACACGCACGAGCATGCGCGCACATACATATATATTAATTAATCCAATAGAACTCGATTATCGTATAAAAGCGTAATAGTTATTTATTAAGGATTTCACAGTTTAGATCGTCTCATGATATCACAGTTTCACGAATTTGCCAGCTGTTATTCGCCGTGTCGGACGTAAACCGTGTTTTATTTGCGTAATTTCTTTTACGATAATCGATTACTCTATTAGATTTCTTTACCCCACCCCAACAAAATAAGCACGCACACACATTGAAATACAATAATACTAAACCTTATGTCAAGAATCCTTATTCTAATTTTGAGGAACATTCATTAAATGATTTTAGTTCTAGAAAATGTCTGAAATTAAAGGCTGAACAGGTCTTAAGAAGAAATTGAATTTCATGGAAATTTTGCTTAATTGGTGTCTATGGATCAAAATTAATAGAAATCTGATATATTTGAATTTTCCAATGGAAGGTTGCGCTCATATTATGCCAACTAAAACTCTTTAGAATACTCCAAACAAACTGAAATTTGAGGAATATTTATTAATTAATGTTTAATACATGTTAACATTTCACAAACATCGGAGGTATCAGAATTTTCACAAAACGATTCCAGCCTTCTTTTACCCTCTTTGCATAAATATAAATTGAAATAAATATAGCCCACATTTGGACTCCTTACATCTAAAAGATGGGTTTCAAAATTCATAATAATCGGTTAATTAGTTTAGGAATGAATCCTGCACAGAAAAAAATATATATACATACCTAACTTCCTAAAGATATATATATATATATATATATATATATATATATATATATATATATATAT
>OY744527.1:110307121-110324621 GCA_963556195.1 Sepiola atlantica
AATGATATCTATAATATCTATTTGCACTAACCGCCGCTTCACCGTACGCAATTTGTTTATTTACAAAGAACTTCACATTACGCTAAGAAGCAGCAAGAGACATCACCCAACGACAGGTCTCAACCTGAGAAAGTGAATCGGTTACATATGTGCATACATGTTTCGGCTGCACTTTCCCAAGAAAGTCAACCTCATCAGACCGAGAATCTTTCCTGAAAGATTCTTGGTCTGATGAGGTTGACTTTCTTGGGAAAGTGCAGCCGAAACTTGTATGCACATATGTAACCGATAATGTTTGTATAAATAAAAATGTATACTTATAAACAGCTCTACTTGGTATTGAGCACTTTTTATAAACACTTGAGTTTCTACGGATTTACATTTACAGAAACCAATACATATACGATATATATATATATATATATATATATATATATATATATATATATATATATATATATATACTAGAACGGATAAAATTAACTCTCAGAACAGATTTGCACCAAAAATTAAAATCAAGATATAATGCTACTAAAGCTTAAGTCTTGAATTTTCATTCCAATATTGATGAACATCCATTACATGATTTTGATAGGGTTTTAAGAAGAAATTGAAATTGAAGAAATCTTTATTAATTGCGCTCTAACGATTATGGATCAAATATAATTCAAATCTGAAATATTTGAATTTTCAAATGGGATGTTGTTCACATATTATGCCCCCCCCCAAACCATTTAAAATACTCCAAAGAAACTGAAATTTGGCGAAAATTTATTAATCGATGTCTTCTACCTATTGTTAAAATTTCTTAAAAATCAGAAATATCTAGATTTCCATGAAAGGCGTTCATCTATTATTTAAGTCTAACTTTTAGTTTTATTTGAAGATTTGTCTTACTTACTTAACTTATTTGTATACTTTAGATAGTTGGGTTACATGCTCGAAAGCAAAATTCCACCACAGCTGTCAGGAGCGGCATGCCAGTCTCAACCCTTATCTGGTGGTCGTCCTCTCGACTTGCTGATCTATCTCGCAATGTTACTCTAAGTATCGCTGTTAAGCATTTAATTCCAAACACATTGAGCTTCCTTTCATGCGCTGCCAGTATAGTATGTTACACTTGTATATACATCAATAGGAACCATAAGTGCATTGTAAAGTCTTAACTCAAGAGGTGTTGATATCTTATTCTTGCTCCATATCTTTTCTTTGAGACGCTTTTATTTGATGAATTGTAGCTTAATCATAACCAATTAAAAAGAAATACAGAGTGCCCATAAAGTCTGTTTATAATTTAAAAAAATATTACGAAAAAAAAAATTGATGAGATATCTTAGCCAGATTTTCAGTGTTAATGAAGTTTTATTAACAAAAAGATTTTGTATTTCAGATATTTTCTTGATGGAAAGACAACTGCTAAGTGAACCCGTATAAAATGGCTACTCTTCAAATTAAGGCGCAATGGGTATTCTGGTTTATGGAGACAAAATCGGATCTGCAGACTTAACGAAACTATAGAACGTTAGTACGGTAAAGATCCACAATCACGTCCTTCAATTTGTGAATGGTACAAGAAATTTATGGAGACAGGGTCAGTGTTGGATTAAGGGAGGGGTGGGCGACCAAAAACATCTGAAGAAGTCATGGAGTACCGTCTTGATGCCATTTGTGCAACTAATGGTTCACATAAAGAGGTTTATTAAATGAGTTAAAAAATTTACTAAACATTAATTCAAACAAACACATGTAGTCAAGATATCTCAACTGTCTTCTTCATAATTGTTCTGTCTAGTGTAGAATAAATCCCTTAGAATTATCCGCCTTTGCCGGCCCTTTTTTCTTAAGTTCATTTAACGTCCTTTCACTCGACCCTCATGGAGTGTTTTAATCTCTTTAAATATCCCCACATTTCTGAGCATTTCCAATAAGAATAGAATTAAATAATGCAAGTATTATTTTCTTTTTATATTTCTTTTATCTAACGAACTTTGTTTACCTTTTTTCCCACGTATAGCCTATGTCTCGTCGTTTGTAACTCGCCTATTTATCAGCATAATTGTATTTCTTCCTTTCTAGTATTATCTTTTGTGCTCCAATATTTTCTATTCTGTAATTTCATATACCTTACGACTGTCTTTAAATTTTTAGTAAACTCCTCGTTCCTGCATCGTCTCCATTTTGTTTTTATTCCTTTTCAGTTTTTACCTTTGTCGAGGATCCATAAACTTTTGCTTAAAATATACTATGCCTCAGAGTCTTGATTGCCGGTAAAAATTTATGCTAGTTATCTAAGGGTTGCACGTTTTCTACGAAACAAACGCATCCGGGAGACAGCATAATAATAAACTTTTTAAAATTGTAAAGAGACTTTATGGACACTATGTATAGTATTATATATCTAATTAATATCTAATATATTTAAAACATTTAAATTCGTTAAAAAGTCGCAACCTTGCAACCTCGCACTAGCTAACGATTACGTAAATGAATTAATTTTAATGAAAATTCTAAAAAAACTTTGAACTTAACAAAAATGAAAATAGTAACTAAACATATTAACAAACCATTCTAAGTAAAATGTTATTCACCAAATGCCGAATATATTCTTAAAATCAAAACAATATTACACGCTACTTCAACATGCCACTTATCACAGTGGAAACAATACGGGATCATTTTGGAACGGAAACATTTTTTAGCTACAGATACAGAGACGGACCAAAACACATACTTAGCATATAGGAAATTGTATCTATAGTAGTTTATGTTTTGTAATTACCTAAAAAAGAAATGTGAACACGTATAACGTTACAAATAAAACGATCGTTACTAAATCGTTCTTATACAGTTCGCATTAACGTTTCCCGAAAGTCGAAAAGTTTGAAACGTTTCTATAAAGTCTTTCGATTTTACACAGGTTTGTAGAAGTAGTAAACTTTTTAGTGTCTTTTCTTTTTTACTTTTGCGTCGGGTGAGCGTTCCTTTACAAATACGTGCGTGGGTGTGTTTTAAATGTGATTCTACCGCCGTAGTTGCGTATCTTACACTGTTTTCAAATGTCTATTATTATTTTTATGTATGTTTGCGTGTGTATTCAGTATCATGTGTGCCGTGGTAACCTTTAACTCAAATTCTTTTCTTTTCAATACAAAAATTCATTTCAAATCAATGTCATAGTTTACCTGTTACTTTTTTCGCTTTTTACATAATTTTCCGTCATTGTCGTCTTCTGCGGCATATCGCCCCGTTTATTTTTTCTCTATTCATTCGTCGTGATTCGTCTTTGTTGTGTCGTGGATATTTTCACTTTCTTCGTCGTGATGCGGCTAGTGGACTTATCTCCTGGCCCGCGATCATCATAGTGGTGTATGTGGATAAACGTTTTATACGACAAAGGAATTCGGAAAGCCAGATTTTCTTTTGAGACAAGTTCTGAGGTTTTATTCGTCTTTTCTTTAGATAACGCCTGGGAGAGAGACCGCCGTTTCCCAGATTAATTTATCTGTTCTTCTAAGTTTCTAACTTAGCTAATTAATAACTTCTGACTGGGAGAGGGGAGAGATGGGGTGGACTCATTTCCGTCCCATCGGGCACAGCTTAAAGTTTCAGACCATACCTTCTAGGCCTGTATCGCGTGAGATACATCCACGAATTACATGGCGGACACTTTTGCTTAAAGTTTCCAGATCATATTCTTCTGTATCCGTCCCGCATCGAATCCATGGACTTACTGATAAAAACTATGCGTTTTTCACACAGTCACAAGTGTGACGCCATAGATCCTTTTCTCGTCAACCAATCACGAGACCGCATTCACTTTCGCTTTGTTTTTACCCCTGCTGACGTTCAATCTTTGATCTCGGCCCAACTGTTTATTCTGTTATTTCATGGAGAATAATTCATTCACCAAAATCTATGTCAGTTTAACTTGCACTTAATTTATTAATTTCACAATTTATACTTTTCATAAATATAATAATAATACGTAGGCTTATTGTCACCCAAATTCCATTGAAGATCAATGGTCCTTGTCAGCGAGAAATCAATAGTAAGCCGTTGTTGCGATAACACAAAGTTATTTGCAGAGGTTATCGAAAGAGGTGGAGATTACTGGAAATATAGGGAGACTTCTTGTCACGCAGAGTCCAGGGAACACCAACGGTTATTATCAGTCGGTAATCTCTGATGATGACCTGTATGAGAACTCCTAGTGACCACAAATACTACTACTACTACTACTACTACTACTACTACTACTACTACTACTACTACTACTACTACTAATAATAATAATAATTAATAATTAATAAGATAATAATTATAATAATAATGACAACAAACTTGCTTGTTCCTTCGATATTAGAGTGCAAGAGAAAGAACAGGAAAATAGATAAGTATAAAAATCTAAAATCGGAATTAGTTCGACTATGGAAATGTAAAGAAGTCAAAGTGATCCCCATTGTAATCGGAACGCTTGGGACCATAACTAAAAGCATTGATAAATAGCTTAAACAGATTAACGAGACAATTTCCTTTCTAATTCTGCAAAAGGCTTGCATGTTAGAAACGGCAAAAGTGTTAATGTCCAGCTTAAATGTCTAAAGGAAAACGAATTGACCTGATGTTCAAACCTTTTCACACTCTTTTCAAGTCAATTTTCAAACGTCAAGTTTACAAAACGTCATATGCCTGTCTCTCCAGTATCCATAACTTCGGCTAGGCGAGATGAAAGACCCAGACTCAAAATCATTTTTTATAGTACATGAATATCTACTGACCCAACATATTTTTGCATTCTTGTCTACATAAGTTTTCCAGATCAGGTCTGTTGTGTTGATGAAACTGTATGAATAAAACTTGATTAACATTTTAGAAGAAGTTTGTTCTTATAACCAAACTATGGAAACCCGTTTTTCTTCAAACCCAGCAAGGCAAGAAGAATGGTAACTATGCAGTAACCCTTTCTTCATATAATTTACGACTCTTCTTCATTCCCTACAAATAGGACATCTCTTTCTCTCTCACTACACTAGCAACTTCTCTTCTATGAGAAAAGCAATGTAGGGAAACGAAAAGATAATCTTTTACTAGATTTCGAAGTCGGCTTTATACTCTCTCAAGGAAGGAAAGTGCTGTGAACACAGATTTGGTGACAGTACTCAATTTTAGGACGTATCTGGCTCTTATTCAGTTAGCTATACTTTGTGGAGCGGTAGAATGATCAAACCATTTTTCCAGCGAACTAAGTAATTGATTCATCTATTTCAGATCTTGAATAAAGATTAGTCTTAGTGGCTTATCAACGCAAGGGTCTACCTTAAAGATAGAACCATTCATTTCAACTGGGGCAAAGCGAGGATCAGCGCATTGGTAATGAAACGAGCGAAGCTTTATTTTAGAGATATTAAAAATAACGAGCCATTTTTGCCCATTGAACCACATGTTCCCAGTCGAAAAATAGAGAATCAGCAAGATCTTGATCATCAATGCTCTTTAGAGTGCTGCCATAGATGGTTGTGTCGTCTGCGTAGATTTCAACGAATAATCTGAGAATATGATTTGGAAGATCATTAATGCATATCAGAAAGACGGGTGGAGCCAGAATTGATACTTGAGGCACGTCTGCATTGATACCATGTGATTTTGACTTCTACCCAGCAACAACTACCGTTATAGATCCATCAGAGAGAAATGATGTGATGATTAAGAGGACATTTCCAGATATTCCATAGCTACCAAGCTTGTGAAGCAAACTTTTCTGCCAAACCTTATTAAAGGCCTTTGATATATCACGTACTATCGCACTAGAAACCAAACCCCGTCGATAAATTCACTGATTCTGTGCGATATTACAGTCAGCACGTCAGCACGTCAGCTGCTGATCCTGCAGAACAAAATCCATATTGCTGGTCACTTACTCGATTATTTTCCTGAGATGGTTAACAACGTCTTAATTTATCACAGATTCAAACGACTTACTCATGACGCACAGAAGACTCATTGGTCTGTACCGAGACACAGAAGACTGACAGTCAGTTCTATTTATCTTCCTCCCACAAGGTAAGATGTGACACAAGGTCGGGAAAGTGGGAAATAACCAGCGCTCGAGAATTTGAGCACTCTGGTTGTTTAAAAATTGCCTGGGCAGCCCCGTCGACATTCCCTGGTAGGGGCGCCTCAGACAGTAAGCAATAAATATACTCCTCCCCAAAGAGGGGAGGCAAAGCCTGGGAGGGTGCACCTCCTAGAACTGCACAGGACCGATTACCACCAATAGACCGGCGTAAATCCAGACCTAAAGGCCCGGACGATACCGGGGTAAAAACAGTCAGTATTTTTAAATACTGGGCAGACTGACAGAAGCTTTCCAAGGTAATGGCGATGTATTTCTCCCTTAAATAACGATTGAACGGCTTTGTAAGAATAGAAGCTATTCCTGTTTCAGTTTCTTTAACACTATGACTGAAATGTTGCCAGGATAAGTCGCCTTGCTGGCATAAATGTTCTAAGTTTTGCAACATTCCGGACAGATGTATGGATGTCGCTTAGAGTATTTTCGGTCATAAAAGGGGAATTTTGGAGGTAGGTGGCCTCGATCGCAAAGGGTGGAATCTGATGCAAAGTTCTCCCCGAAAAGTTTAGCTTTATTAGATGCTGATGATATTCCTTCTGATCTATTGATGATGGAATGGAAGTCTTACATCTGTTCAGGAGCCTGTTTGTTATCTGCCAAAACACGTGGGAACCAACCTAGGGATACTAGTAAAACTATCGTTCTATATATTTCTGAGAAATATGCATATCGACCATAAATGGCGCAGAGCTAACATTAAGTGACTAAAAAAACTGCGATCTTTTAAAATAAAATAATACATAAATAATATTTATTAAACACTAAAATAAAAAAGAGAATGTTTTTAAATAATGATGTTTTCGTTAAATGGCATGACGCCAGGGTGAATGTTTTCGCTATAATTAATATATATATATATATATATATATATATATATATATATATATATATATATGTATATCTATCTTCTAGCTTTTTTATATATATTAAATATTGTTTGTTTTTGTGTCATAGAAATCGATATGTTGACAGTTACAACATTCCAATTAGTTTCAATAAGGATTATATTTTTCACAGAATCTAAAGACCATATTAAAATTTAGAGTCACTACGGGCAATTATCGGTTAGGTCGATAAAATAACTGAAATATATTACAGCGTAAAGAAACGAAAATCATTATTTAAAAATAGATTTTTTCGTTTCATGAAACAAGAATAAAACAAAACAAAGAATGTCTCAGTGTAGAAGGTATTTAATAATGGATGAAACATTTACTATTTTTTAAAAAGTATTTTAAAAAGTTAAAAATAATTAAAATAAAATCAAAGATTTATTGTTTTAATTAGTTTAAGACATTGTGCCGTTTTACAACTGCAGGATCTCTTTTTTTCAGATAAAGACTTCGAACGCGTTCATTCTTTCATTTTCCTTTTAAGTAATACTTAACTCGCACAGGAATTTATTTTTCAATATAAGACTTAAAATTGTCAATTGGTTGTTTTATTATTTTTACGTAATACGTATCTCGTACACATGAAAATAATTCATCGACTGTTACTGTTGGATTTAAATTCCCATAAATAGCAGGACTTTTTTTATATGTATATATATATATATATATATATATATATATATATATATATATATATATATATATATATATATATATATATATAGAGAGAGAGAGAGAGAGAGAGAGAGAGAGAGAGAGGGGGGGGATAACATTATAACAATAACAAATAATACATGTGGCTGAATTTAACACTTTATTGCAGTTTCATAGGGTTTCCGATTATCAGTAGTATATTAATAAATTAATAAATTAAAATGGAAATATACGTTAAGGAGTTATTAATACATTTATAACGATCGGAGACCCTTGCAGTACAGTGTTAGTTTAATTCACATTTATTATTTAAATAGTGCAACAAGCCTTATAGAAAACACACCTATCCAACTACGGGTTTAAAACATATCAATAGGTCAATAAGCCGTAGATTCGCCACTAATTCCAGCATTCCAGCAACATAAATATATCCAACAAACACAAGAAGAATATGAAACAACCTTATAAAGAGGTAAATTAACACTACTACTACTACTACTACTACTACTACTACTACTACTACTACTACTACTACTACTACTACTAAAAGTAATAATGATTCTAATGATAATAATAATGATAATAATAATAATAATGATGATGACGATAATAATAATAATGATAATAATAATGATAATAATGATAATAATAATGATCATAATAATAATGATAATAATAATAATAATAATATATTTTTTTTTCTCTCCTGTTAAAACCCAAGAAAGAAAAGGTAAAATGTAAATCCTTACTTTAATATTTTAAACTTGTCAGATTTGATTTGATTTATTGCCCAAGAATTTGACAGAAAAATTTGATTTTAAATTTGACAGAAACATCATTGTTACTTAAGGAATGTTTCCAAATTATTATCCAAAGTATAAAGGCCAGTATGTGTTTTATAATCCGGCGTAAATTTATCAGACAAAAACAGGAGGGGAATCTATCGTCTATCCCCCGGCTGTCAAAGATTAGCCTTTACAACTTTACTATGTAGTTCAGTAGCATATATATATATATATATATATATATATATATATATATATATATATATATATATATATATATATATATATATATTTTTGTGTGATAATGCACATTCCACCTCATTAAAAGGAGATAAACGCTATCCCTGTGACAGGAGTACAGGCAAACTAAACCTGGGCCCGGTGTAGCCACATACACCAACATATGAGTAATGTACAACAATAACAATGAAACCCGTGGGACTCAGATGAAAGATCTGAGTGTCATGATGGGCAGGTGCTCCCTTGATGGCCAACATGGGGGACCCGGTCCGCATCCTGCGAATGTTGGCTCCTTTGATTTCAGGAACAAAACTACGGACAAAAAAAACAGGTAAGTAACTTCTCCAATTCCAGTTATGACAAGAACACAGACCCAACACAAAAAAGTAGAAATGAAAAAAGCCCTAAAAATATAGAAATGGACCACAAAGGAGAACATACTAGTGATGGAATGCTAGTACAAAAGTCGTCACCCCACAGAAAGAGGCTACCGGAAACGATTGAAACATCTTTGGAACACTGCTACTGGCTACTATACAACGGAACAAAGGATAGCAGAGTAAGCAAAACAGATTCTCAAGAGAGGATGGTTCTCGGAGATGGAACTGACAGAAATCAAACATAAGAGTGGAACAGAGCAAGAAACACCGCTTGACGAAAACCCGCAGGAAGAAGACAGGCAAAACATAAACCCAGTAACGGAAGAGGTTGAAGTCTACGAAATCACAGAACTCACCGAAGTAGAACTCACCGAGAAAGAAACAAGAGAAGTGGAAAACTTCAAACGATACATGTCTGAGAACAAAACAAATCTCCCATCTCTAAGGAACGAAGATTGGAAGAAGTTGAAAGTTGAAACCGAGACAGTAAACAAGGTACTCGCGTACATCCCAACAGACACCATCACAGACCTAAACAACTTGATATATGTGGGGGCAAAATCAGTAAGTATGAAACTTAGAAAGAAAAAAATGCCTGGCCAAAAGAATGGACCGGCAAAACCTGGATGGGAAATCAGACTGGAAACCCAGATAACCAAACTCCGAAAAGAAGCTTACACCGTAAACAGGATAAAAGAAAATAGGAAAGAATGGAAGAGCAGAAATCCGGTCGACAAGGAAAGAATGAATAAGAAACATGAAGAATTAAAACAAAAGATAGCAGCAATAGAGGGAAGACTGAGACGATATAGATACAAATCAGAACAGCAAAAACAGAACAGGACCTTTGAAAACAATGAAAGCCAGTTTTACAAAAACGTAAACGGAGAACGAATAACATCAGAACAACCTGACCCGACAGAGACAAAACACTTCTGGAGCAAGATATGGGAAAATCCTAAAACACACAACAAAAATGCCAAGTGGTTAAAAAACATGAAAAATGAACTACAGGAAATAGAAGAAGGAACAGAAACAGAGATTACACCCTAAGGAAAATGGCAAACTGGAAAGCACCAGGTCATGATGGAATATATGCATATTGGTTTAAAAAATTCACGACCCTACATGAAAGACTGGCGCAGAAACTGAGAGGATGTCTCCACAAAACAGACATACCAGTGTGGATGACCAAAGGAAGGACAACGCTTATACAAAAAGATGCCAAAAAAGGAACAACCCCAATCAACTACAGACCAATTACCTGTTTACCGACAATGTGGAAAATCCTGACGGCACAACTGAGAGAACAAATCTACCAGTCCCTAAACAAACGTGGACTACTCCCCGACGAACAAAAAGGATGCCGTAAAAGGAAAAGAGGGACGCATGACCCTCTATACACCGATCAAAAGATACTGAAGAAGGTAAAAAACAGGAAAAAGAACATATCTATGACATGGATTGACTACAAAAAAGCTTACGACAGAATCCCTCAAGCATGGATAATTGAATGTTTGAAAATATACAAAATACCTGAAAGGATGATTAATCTTACTAAGAAAGCAATGGAAACATGGAGACTGGAAGTGACAGCCGGAGGACAACTGCTGACTGAGATAAAGATACAGAGAGGCATCTTCCAAGGAGACTCCCTATCACCACTACTGTTTATAATAGATATGATGCCACTTAACTACATACTCAGAAAATGTGATGCCGGATACAAGTTTACAGACACAGAACTAAGAGTAAACCACCTGATGTACATGGATGACCTAAAACTATTTGCAAAAAGCAAAAAGGAACCTGAAAAGCTGATAAATATGATCAGAATCTTCAGCCAGGACATCCAAATGGAATTCGGAATGGAAAAGTGTGCACTATTAGAAATAAAAAAAGGAAAACTGGAGACAACAGAGGACATAGAACTCCCCACCCAAGAGGAAATGAGGACGCTAGGCGAACAGGATAGTTACAAATATCTTGGAGTTCTGGAGGCAGACGTCATCAAATCTACGGAAATTAAAAAGAAAATGCAAGAGACATCACTTAATAAGCTCCCCCTCCAATTAATGACAGCGGCCTCAACTGACTCACCACAAAATAGACCAATGAACAGAAATAGCAAGAAACACCATAAGCTCACCCCCACCCCCATCCCACAAAAAATAAAAAATAAAAAATAACCAGGTTGCCTCAAAAATAAATAAATAAATTATAAATAATCAGCTCCCCCCCCCCAAAAAATAGATAAATAAAAGTAATCAGCCCGCCCCCCCCCCCCAAAATATATATATATATATATATATAAAAAAGAAAACATGGCACAAGCCTAGGCTGACACCACACAAAATATTTGCATAGGGTCAAGGAGGATGAGAAGACCGAGGAGGGACAGCACAAACCAGACCTCCACTGGAAGTGCAGAGACTGCTGGGACCTCGGGGAGGCTTATTGCCACCCAAACCCCAGAGAAGACCAATGGTCCTTACCAGCGAGAAATCAATGGTAAACGGCTGTTGTGATGCTGCAAATTTATTTACGGTGGCTATCGAAGGGAGGTGGAGGGTACTGGAAATATGGGGAGACTTGTTGTCGCTCAGACTCCAGGGAATACCACCGGTTGTCGGTGAGCAATCACTGATGACCTGTGTGAGAACTCCTGGCGAGTAAATAATAATAAGCTGATAAATACGACTAGAATCTTCAGCCAGGACATTCAAATGGAATTCGGAATGGGAAAGTGTGCAGTACTAGAAATGAAAAGAGGAAAACTGGAGATGACAGAGGGCATGGAACTCCCCATCCAAGAGAAAATGAGGGTGCTAGGTGAATAGGATAGCTACAAATATTTGTGAGGTCTGGAAGCAGACACCATCACATTACAGAAATAAAAGAGAAGATTGGAAATTTGGATTATTCGGACTACTGTTCACATCTTGGATGTTATTACCACAGCGTTTCAACTGATATAACCTCCGACCTTCTTTGTTTACGTCTTGTAGAATTCGAGAATCTGTACGAAATTTTGAACTGAACTTTTTTATTTAATCCATGCGTTAGATTGTTTTCTGGGAGAAGTCTTCAGCGTGTGAGAGTCCACTAGTTCAAATTTTCGTCTTTAGGATCGTGTTAGACCAATTGCCGGTCTAGCAATCAACCCTTTCTATAAAGAATACCTTGTCAAGATTATTAGATATTGAAATTACTTTACATATCTTCAACAGGAAGTATTAGACACACATTGGGGGATGCATATATTTGTTGGTTAACTGAATAGCGATGAATGGAGACTGCTTGTATGTGTACACGTGCGGAAGGCGACATTTACAAGCGTGCCGTTTTATAATTGGGTCGTTAATAAAACAAAACTGTTCGTGTATTGTGCGCAGATTATTGTACATGATTTGTCAGTGTCACACTCGTCTGTGTCGTCATCCTCATCCTCGTCAGCATCATCATTAATAATCTTCAAGGACGGAGAAGACTTTCTTTGAAGAATAAGTAGGACAGAAAAAGGAAAGGTAAAATAATTAGAATAAGAAGAAAAGAAAGCAGAAGAAAATACGTAAATAAATAATAATTTTTTCTTCTGTGTTTAACCTACTGAAACGGGGTTTGTACTGGATTTTTCCATCCAGATTTGTTTGATTGTGACAGTAACAATCTGACCGATGAGTCGCATCATCTGTCACTAAAATAAATAAATAAAGGATGCCAGAAATTAAAAAGAGGGACACATGATCTGTTATACATAGATCAAAACATGCCGAAGGAAGTAAAAAGCAGAAAAAAGAACATAGCCATGGCATGGATTGACTACAAAAAAGGCCTACAATTGAATTCTCCAGACGTGTACTGACGGCTGGAGGACAACCCATTACGTATATAAAAATACAGAGAAGAATATTCCAAGGACGCTATCTATAACCACTATTGTTTTATCATAGCCATGATGCCACTCAACAACATACTCCTGGATACAAGTGATGCCGGATATAAGTTTATAGATACAGAAGAAAGAATAAACCACATCTAAAGCTATTTCTCTCCCCCAAAATCAAAAAGGAAGTGAAACTGTTGATGAATACCAAAATCTTCAACCAGAACATTCGAATGGAATTCGGAATCGAAAAGTGTGCACTACTAGAGATGAAAAGGGGAAAACTCGAGACAGAGCAGAGCATGGAACTACCCAGCCAAGAGGAAACGGGCACTTGGCAAACATGATAGCTATAGATATCTAGGAATTTTAGAAGAAGACACTATCGAATAAACAGAAATGAAAGAGAACATAGCAAGAATAAACACCGAGAACAAAAAAGCTCTTAGAAAGCAAATTATATTGTAGAAACCTGATAAATGTAATAAATACTTAAGCAGTATTCCTATAAAAATATTCCTGAGCATTCATAGGCTGGACAAAATAAGAACGCAGGCACCTGCACAAAAAACTAGGAAATTAATGATAATGAACAATGCACCACACCCGAAAGATGATGCTGAACGATTCTACGTAAAAAGGAGAGAAGAGTGAAGAAGTCCGATAAATATAAAAGACTGTGTTAACGAAAGGAAAATACAGCACTCAGAACACAGAAAGGTTAATCATTGCAGCAAAAGGCCGCCGAAATAAACAATACAGGGAGCAGCAAAACTGGAAACAAAAAGACGAGAAAAGAAAATGGGATATAGCTACAAAAAGAACACCTAAACAGAGAAACAGAATCACTACTGACAGCCGCACAGAACACCGCGATCAGAACGAACTATATCAAAGGTGAAATAGACAAACCCAGGTAAGCAGTAAATTTAGACTCCGTGGAAAAAGTGACGAAACGGTAAATCACATAATAAGTGAATGATAACTAGCCCCAAAAGAATACAGAAACAGTCGCAACTGCGTGGGTAAGGCAGCCCACTGAGATCTATACAAACATATGCATTTTGAACACACAACAAATGATACAGACACAAACCGGAGACAGTATTGGAAAATGAAAAGGACAAAGTCTTCAGGCACATTAAAGTACAAAGAGGTAAACTCATCCAAACAATCAGGCAGAACACGATAATAGGCAACAAGGAAGAAAAAAAACCCTTCGAAATCTTCAATTTTATCGTCCAAACAGTACAAAGGATGAAAATGAGGCAGAAACATGAAGTAAATACATGGAACTTGCCAGGGAATGAAGAGAAATAAGGAACATGAAGAAACCCACAATGATACGAATAATTATAGGAGCAGGAGTAGCAGTCTCGAAAAACATGTAAAAACAACTATGCGAAATTGGAATCAAAGGGAAGATTGATACTATACAACAGCCGAAGGCACAAGGAGAATCTTCGAATGCCGAAATCAACCCACATAACCAACGAGCTCAAAAAGTAGTTTCAGGGGGAATAATATGACCAAAACTTATCACTTGAAAATTAAAATATATCAGATTTGCATTAAGTTTGATCTATATTCATTTGACACTAATTAAGAAAATTTTTAAAAATTTCAATTTCTTCTTAAGGCCCCGTAAGCTTAACTATAATTTTAGACATCTTCTATAATCAAAATCATGTAATGAATTTTGATCAAACTTAGAATAAGGATTCCAGACATAAGATTTAGTATAATTATATCTCGATCTTAATCTGCGTAAGGGGACCTAACAATGGTACGAAACTGTTCTTTTCGAGGAATTAATTTTAATTTTACCCGTTATGTGTGTGTGTGTGTGTGATTTTTGTGTGTTCCCTATTGTAAGAAAGGTTAGATAATTTACATAAAATCTAAAAGTGTATTCTTATTCTCGAATCTCTAAGTGCACTCCTAAGGTGACTACGAGGGCATAACTGACTTAAAACGTCACATGTTATGAAATGTAAATCATATGTATAAGATTTACTGGATAAAACAATAAAAGTGGTTCCGAATCTCTAAATACCCTTTTAATCTAAGAGAGATATGGGAGCAGAACCACATTTAAAACTTCAAATATATCCCATTTTGATGAAATTTATATGTGAAAACAGTGGATCTAGTCCCAAATCTCTCTATATGTGTAATATCTATGTACTCCTACCTCTAAGTAATCCATGAGTGTAGTATCTGTTCCGATGGATACTGCACCCTATAGACTGGTATTGTCTTGGCCTTCGGGGCTTGATTTACGCCGGTCTATGGGATTGTCCTGTGCAGTTTTAGGAGGTCCACCCTCCCAGGCTTTGCCTCCCCTCTTTGGGGGAGGAGTAAGTTAATTGCTTACTGCTTGAGGCGCCCCTACCGGGGAATGCCGACGGGGCTGCCCAGGCAATTTTTGATGGTCAGAGTGCTCACCTCTCGGGCGCTGGCTTTTCAACCCCCACTTTCCGACCCGAGCTTGGGTCACATCTTACTTGTGGGAGTAGGATACAAACTGGCCTTGTGCCTAACTCCTGGAGAGGAGTAAATTACTCTAAGTAATCCATGAGGACTAAACACTCGTAACATTTTAAATACGTATATCTGATTTTAATGAAGTTTAAACCATATGTATAAGACACTGATTCCGAGAGTTTTCCAATATTTCAGCTTCTACCGACTATAAAAACAAAGAAAGTAATATAGTATGATGAGCATAGTGGAAAAGTACATAGTAGTTATCGTTATGCTATCCTGAGCGACGTCGGGTCTTCCTGCTAGTAGTCATATCTCTATGCTGATGAGTCCCGATTATTAAAAAGGACGAAACGTATACGTACATAGATAATAAACAATAACAAATATTTACTATTATTATTTGTCGCTCCTCGAAAAAGTAGAGCACTGTAAGTGTAGTATTAACACAGCATGACGTCACTAGCTTTAAATGCATCGTCCCTTCCATTAAAAAGTAGAACGCTCTCAAACGTTAAGCCGCCGATAAAGTGTTAAAATTATCACCGTTTATTCGCTATTTAAAATTGGCCGTGTGGTTATGGCGTCGGATTTGAGTTGCAAAATACTCGTAATCCGGGGTTTCGAATCGCATGACCGGTAGTGAATAGTCATATCTCTATGCTGATGAGTCCCGATTATTAAAAAGGACGAAACGTATACGTACATAGATATTAAACAATAACAAATATTTACTATTATTATTTGTCGCTCCTCGAAAAAGTAGAGCACTGTAAGTGTAGTATTAACACAGCATGACGTCACTAGCTTTAAATGCATCGTCCCTTCCATTAAAAAAGTAGAACGCTCTCAAACGTTAAGCCGCCGATAAAGTGTTAAAATTATCACCGTTTATTCGCTATTTAAAATTGGCCGTGTGGTTATGGCGTCGGATTTGAGTTGCAAAATACTCGTAATCCGGGGTTTCGAATCGCATGCTCGGTAGTGAATAGTCATATCTCTATGCTGATGAGTCCCGATTATTAAAAAGGACGAAACGTATACGTACATAGATAATAAACAATAACAAATATTTATTTATATATATATATATATATATATATATATATATATATGTGTGTGTTAATGTTTGTGTGTTTCCTAGAAAGAAAGGTTATAGAATCTACATAAAAACTAAAAGTGTATTTATATGTAAATTTATCCGAGGATAAGCATTGAAACGGTTCCGAATCTCTAATTGTCCCCTTAGGAAGTTATGTGGACAGAACCCCACTTCAACTTTCAAACATACCCTATTTTGATAAAATTTAAATCATACGTATAAAATATTCTGGAGAAGACAATAGCAGTTGTTCCCAATCTCTAAGTGGCCTCCTAAGAGAGTTATGAGAGCAAAATTTTTTAAAACTTAAAATATATCATATTTTTATGAAATTTAAATCACGTGTATGTAATTCACTAGGGAAGACAATGTAAGTGGTCTCGAATCTCTACGTAACTCATTACATGCAGATTCTCTATGCCCCTCTTTAATGTAGCTATGAGGGCAGAATCACCAAAAACCTCAAATACGTAAATCCGATTTTAATAAAATTTAAACCATATGTATTAATTTACTCCTCTCCAGGAGTTAGGCACAAGGCCAGTTTTATCTTACTCCCACAAGTAAGATGTGACCCAAGGTCGGGTCGGGAAAGTGGGGTTTGAAAAGCCAGCGCCCGAGAGGTGAGCACTCTGGCCATTAAAAATTGCCTGGGCAGCCTCGTCGGCATTCCCCGGTAGAGGCGCCTCAGGCAGTAAGCAATAAACTTACTCCTCCCCAAAGAGGGGAGGCGAAGCCTGGGAGGGTGGACCTCCTAGAACTGCACAGGACAAACCCATAGACCGGCGTAAATCAAGCCCCGAAGGCCAAGACAATACCAGTCTATGGGGTGCAGTATCCGTCGGAACAGATACTACACTTTGATCTTAGCCAAAAGGAAACCATATGTATAAGACACTGATTCAGAGAGCTTTCTAAAATTTCAGTTTCTCCCGACTAT